>CM046039.1:41132686-41740713 GCA_025215565.1 Flaveria ramosissima
GGCAAGGGAACTAAAGTCTTAGTTGAAGCTCGTGGGGACTACATCCTAAGACTTCCAAGTGGCTTGGAAGTTATTTGAAGAATGTTTTGTATGCTCCTAGTTTGACTAGGAACATTATTTCTGTATCTCAATTAGACATATGAATTATGTATTATCCTTTATTGAAAATGATATTCATGTTTCTTAAATGGTATGTTCTATTTTAAAAGCTATACCAATTAATGGTATTTATGAATTGGTTCATGAAAATACTTTAAATAGTTCATTGTACCAAACAAACACCAAGAAACTCAAGTTGGACTTGAGTGATACCTATCTTTGGCATTGTCGTCTTGGTCATATAAACAGAAACGTTTACAAACACTTCAAAGAATGGTCTTTTAAAAACAAATGAATGTGATTCATTTGAGGTGTTTGTGAATCTTGTTTACAAGGTAAAATGACTAAGGCACCCTTTAGTGGAACTACCGAAAGGGCAAAAGATTTATTAGGAATCATACATTCGGATGTATGTGGTCCTTTTAAGCCAATGACTAGGAATGGTGAAAGATACTTCATTACCTTTACCGACGATTATAGTCGCTATGGGTATGTGTACTTATTAAGGCACAAAGATGAAGCTTTTGAAATGTTCAAAATCTTCAAGAATGAAGTTGAAAATCAACTCAACAAGTCATTAAAGTTCTCCGTACCGATAGAGGGGTGAATACCTAAGTGATGTTTTTCAAGATCATCTTAGGAGTTGTGGGATTGTCTCACTCACTCCACCTGGAACACCACAACATAATGGTGTGTCTGAAGAGGAGGAATCGAACCTTATTGGATATGGTCCGATCTATGATGGCTAGAAGCACATTACCTCTATCATTTTGGGGTTTCGCTTTGCTCTCCGCGGCCCGTATTTTAAATATGGCCCCAACCAAAAGGTGGAAAGGACCCTTTTGAGATATGGCATGGAAGAGTTCCATCCCTATCATACTTAAGGGTTTGGGGATGTGAGGCTTATGTTAAGACTCCCACCCCAAACAAATTGGAAGTCCGATCCACCAAGTGTATCTTTATTGGATATCCTAGAGATTCTATGGGATATTATTTCTATGATCCCTGGAACAAAAGGTGTTTGTTGCCAGAAGGGTGAGTTCTTAGAAGCAAAGTTCCTTATGGAAGGAGCTAGCAGTAGAACAGTGGATCTTGAGGAGATCAAGAACCACAACCCGATGCACGTTTGGTTGAAACTAGCATCAACATGAGGATGTTGAAGATGATCAAATGGTTGATCAATCACACACAAAACGTTCGCAGAAGTGGTAGAACTAGTAATCCACCTGAAGATACGGATTTTTCATGGATGGATGCTATATGGTAGATTCAGATGAACAACCACATACCATGGATGCAGTGTCCATTTGGATTGTGACAAATGGCTTGAGGCCATGAACGTTGAGATGCAATCCATGTATGACAATCAAGTTTGGGAACTTGTTGTACCACCTCTTAATTCAAAAGTAGTTGGAAGTATGGGTTTTCAAGAAGAAAACCGATATGCATGGAAACTTGGATACTTATAAAGCTAGACTTGTAGCAAAGGGTTTCACTCAAACTCAAGGGGTTGATTATGATGAACCTTCTCACCTGTAGCGATGATAAGTCTATAAGGATATGTTTGCCATCTGCTGCATTATGATTATGAGATTTGGCAAATGGATGTCAAAACTGCTTTCCTAAATGGATATCTTGAGGAAGATGTCTATATGGTTCAGCCTGAAGGTTTTGTCGATCCAAAACATCCAATAAAGTATGCAAGTTAAAGAAATCATCTATGGATTGAAACAAGCATCGAGAAGCTGGAATCACCGTTTTGATGAGGAAGTAAAGAAATTTGGCTTCATCAAAAACGCTGATGAGGCTTGTGTGTATAAGAAGGCTAGTGGGAGCACATAACTTCCTAGTATTGTATGTTGATGACATACTACTATTTGGAAATGACATTCCACCACTTGGAAGGTGTAAAAACCTGGCTTGAAGTTGTTTTTCCATCAAGGATCTTGGTGAAGCCGCCTATATTCTAGGAATAAAGATAACATAGGGATAGATCAAGGCGGTTGATTGGTTTGAATCAAAGTGCATACATTGATAATCTTGAAAGGTTCAAGATGGAGAACTCTAAGAAAGGTACCGTACCTATTCAAAGAGGAACGATATTGAGTACGACTCAATGTCCAAGCTCAAAGGATGAGCAAGATAAAATGAAGGCAATCCATATGCATCTGCTATTGATCCATCATGTATGCAAATATTGCACTCGACCGGACGTGTCATGCGCTTTGAGCATGACAAGCCGTTACCAGCAAAATCCTGGAAACAGTCATTGGATGGCTGTTAAGAACATACTTAAGTACCTAAGGAGGACAAGGGATATGTTCCTAATCTATGGATCTGGTGACGAGGAACTCGTTGTAAAGGTTACACGGATGCGAGTTTCCAAACGATCGTGATGATTCTCGGTCACATCGGGATACATTTTCATTCTAAATGGAGGAGCTGTCTCTTGGAAGAGCTCCAAGCAGGATGTGGTGGCTCTATCGACTACAGAATCAGAATACGTTGCCGCCTCATTGGCAGCTCAGAAGCTGCATGGTTGAAGAAATTCATTGCCGATCTAGGGGTAGTCCCTTCCATTCAGACCCCCTAGAGATCTTTTGTGATAACGAGGGTGCGATTGCACAAATCAAGGAACCCCGTGCTCATCAAAAGACTAGGCACATTGAGTGGAGATTCAACTACATACGAGATGAAGTTGAAAAGGGAAAGATGTATTCGCAAAGTTCACACGGATCAAAACATTGCGGATCCTCTCACGAAGCTCCTTGAAAAGGCAAAGCATGAATGTCTACTTGTGCCATGGGACTTCGATATTCTAGTGATTGGATTTGATCTGTACATTTTTGTATTTGGATATGTGGAACTCTTTATTATTTGAATAAAATTATTTGGTTATAATGTTTCAATTAAGGTTCCAATTTAGCATGTTTATCCATGAGTAAATTGTTTACTCTAAAATGTCCGTAGTCGCTCATACTTGTGGGAACAAGTGTGAAAGTAAGATTATTATGACTTGGATTGGTTGATATTCATAAGATGAATATAGAGCAATGGGTTGCTACCAAGGTTCATAGATATTTGTGGGATACAATATTGGACTAACCCGCATCTCAAATTTTACTACATGGAATCTTATTGATTGATCATAAGTAAATTTGAGTAAAGGCGAATATCATTTGGTATCCTCAGACCTGAGACACATATTGGGTTTGATATTCACCAAGTTTTATACCTTGAGCCTATTCTTCACTGCCCTGAAATAGTGGACAGTACACAAGGATATGTTCAGGTATAACACGAAGTGTTTGTGAGAGACGTATGTAGTCAAGATGGAATTTGTTCCTCTTATTCGTTGAGAGTTAGATGTCTAAGGCCTGATTAAGTTAAATCAACAAGGAATGATCATTCTGTGTCCTTGGATTTAACATGACATCTGTAACAAAAGGATAGATGATTGATTCACCTAAATCATTTCAAGTAGGGCACTTGAAAGGGATGATGTTATTGAATGGCTATAAGTCATGCGTATTAAGGGTAGTAAACCGTTGTTAGGCGGTATTTACTGCTGCATCAATCTTCTATGAATCTTGGGCAAGTGGGAGATTGTTGGATTCTGTGTGCCCAAGACACTTAGAATATTGATGTGGTTAGTACGTTATGATCCAAGTCGGGTTTACCCAATAACAATTTGGCAAACACCAATTAAATATTTAATTGATGAGTGATCATGCAATTAAATATTTACAAAACCGATTTTAGAAAATGGTTTTTCTAAATAAGGTTCATGTGAGTGGGAACAACTTATTAGGATATTTGTTCAAACAATATTATTTGAAGTGTTGTTAAATTAGTTAGATGACATCAATAATAGTGGGAATATACAACTTATAAATTAAATGGTTAATTGTATAAGTATGTAAATACATATATATATATATGTACATACATTTATTATATGTCTAGTTCACAAGACATATTAATGTGTGATAAATAAATTGGAGGGGAAAGGGTTTTGAAACCCATTTTTCGGCCGCCCTCCCTTTTAATCCCATTGGACCAAACTTGCTTTGGGTACCAACACACATTTAACTCTTGTCTTGAACACTCCACAAGTGAACAACCACAAACATTACATGCAAAAGGCTCCAATCTCTCTCTCTCTCAACCTCACGGTTCAAGCAAGAAAAAGAAGAGTTTTTGAAGCTAATTTTGGGTGATTCTACCTAACAAGAAAGGGTGTTGCCATCAAGCTTGGGGTATACTAGCTTGAGGAGTCCTCCATTGGAGTCTTGGCCAAAAGAACAAGCATCAAACCCCCCCATTTTGGTCGACATTTGCTGCTGGAACAAGGTAGTTGTCACAGCTTGTTCTAGCTGTGATTTTATGTACGATTTTGTATGTTCATAGCTTGTTCCATTCATATATTTAAGATCCTATTGATTTGGGTTTTGTTTTCCATCTTAAAACCACACTTAGAACACGAAATTTCAGATTATAAACTTGTTATAATCCTATATCTCCGCTGCGTTTTCTGAAAAGTTTAAAAGGTTAAACTATGTTTTTGTGTTCTAACAAACCCTTCAAGGATCACTTTCTTACTCTCTAGAGGATTCTCTCAAAAGGAGTTGTCTCCACACAATAGTGATACGATCTTATGGCTCTTCAACAAAGAGCAAGATCAAATGGAGAAGGAGAGAAAGAGAGCTACAAGGAAGAAGCTGGTGGAGAAGAAGAGGAAAGAAGAAGAAGCTGGACTGTCTGCCGCCAAGAAGATAGGTGAGAAAGCTTGGATGAAGAATTAACTTAAAGCTCATGGCTTCTCTGGCAGGGTGGTGGGTCCAATGTCTGAGAAGACTCTCCAACGATATGTCAGTGACATCAAGGCTGACATTCGTGCGGGGAGAAGAAAAGAGATGTATAGAAGGGGACAGGGGATGACCTTCAAAGCAACCTCTCAACCCAAAATCCAAACCCAACCTCAACCTGAACCTATACCCTTTCCCTTCCCAATTAAAACTGAACCTGAACCTTTCACCCCTGAACCTACACCATCACACCTACCAACCTCTTCACCTCAACCACCTAAACTACCCATCATCCAACCCAAAACCTTAGCCAGAACCCAAACTCCTAAACCTACCCAACAACCAATCAAACCATCCCCTCAGCCTTCCAAACATCTCTCTATACAGGAATTCAAGGCGATCAAAACCAAGCTCATCAACTGCACAACTCTGAGCGACATCTCTTGTGAGGAGGATTCAGTTAACCTGACTTATGTTGATGGATCCTCAAGTTCCCTCACAAGAGATGAGTTTCTTGATCTGCCCAGAGGAACTTTGGACCAAGCTGCAAAACTCCTTGGCCTCAATTCTGATTCTTTAAATGAAGAAGAAAAGAAGCTGAGGAGAAAGCTGGTGACTCTGCTGGATACAAAGAAAGGAGATAGGGGACCAAGACAACCTCTTGTACCCAGAAAGAAGATAGTCCAGTGGAGGTTCGAAGACTCTTCTCACAACTTTGTTGTTGAGAGAGAGAATGGTGAGATTAACAGGCTGAATACCTCATCTCTGCTACACTTAAGCAGATTTGATATTGCTGAGTTAGCAGAGAAACCATTCTCCAACCCTTCAAACTCCAATGTAGCTGCCCACATCAGAAATCATCTAGGCAGCCTTCATATGGCTGAGCTTACTGCTAGAAGCAAGGTCGAAGAGGAGTTAAAACTGAGAGAGGAGGAGGAAAGGAAAGGATCAGCAACCAAAGGCAAAGCCTTTCTTCAAATGGTTGAAGGTTCTGAACTTGAGTCCATAGTTAGATGGGAGTATGACTACAACTCCCGTCAACTAACTCTCTTCAGGGGGTCACAACAAAGGGTACATGTCATTCAAAGTGATAGACTGGATCTCCTATCCACGAATGACTTGTACAAGCTTCTCAGCACTACTTCCGAGAAGAACAGAGAGACAGACGAATATCTTTTGTCCCTGGTGCTGAAAGTTTTGAGAAGCAGATTTAAGTGAAGTTTTGGTAGCATCAGCCTAGGGGGAGTTTGTTGGATCTAGAGAGGCTGTTGCAACCAAAACTATGTCACTTAGAAGATTTTGAGTACAACATACAAAGGACTTCCGAAGCCAAGTGTGGAACTTCCAAAGGAAGAAGGAGCTCTTCCGAAGTCTAAGTGTAAAATACACTTCCGAATGAAAACTCCAACTTCCGAAGACAAAGAAGATACTTCCAAAGATCAAGACTTAAAGACAAAGTTCTGAAGTCAGCTTCCGAAGTATAAAGAAGTCCTCAAAGCCTCGGAAGCATAGAAGCATCTTCCGAAGTATAAGTGGCTTCGGAAGAACTTGTTCTTCCGAAGCCAGTTAACCTTCGGAAGACACTTCTATTATCCAGTAGACATAAGTATGGTCTGTCTGACACTCTGCTGCAAATCTCTGAGATACTGCATGGCGTTTTCTCAAAAGCCATGTAGTTGACCATACTTTAATCTACTGTTTACCTTTTATTTTAAGTACAGTTGCCATCTTTAGTTGGTGACAAAAGGTAAGTCATGGACATGTCATGACTACCATATCTTAGATAATACTTTATCTAAGATACCTTAACTATAGCATTATAGTATATGCTTTAGTCGTATGTTTCCAGCTGGTATCAAGTATAACCGGCTGTAGGATCTAGTATATATAGTTTCTCATTGTAACTCTTGTTTTATGCTTGTAAGTGTCTTGTAATCTTGAGTTGAGAAGTAATATATACAAGTACCTTGAAAATACTTCTGCTTGTTCCTTTGATTACTTATTATATTATTATCAACTCTTGTTAAAGGCATTGCTTCATCTTGTTTGAGTGATATTATAAGCGAGTTTGAGAGAATCACAAGTGTTAAGTGACAAAACCCGATCCTGCATGAAGGTATCCCTTTTCCATTACCGAGGCATAATCAGCTGAGTACAGCTGATTTCTGGTCTGAACTCCTGACCTGACATCCCCAATGACATTATCCAAGGGATGATAGACATTTAGGCGTGATCCAGGGGTTGTTGGAACAACTACCTCAGAATCCAGATTATGAACATTTGGTTTAGTATCTGAGGTAGTAGGAGTCTGAGGTTCCGAAGATTCAGAAGCATCAACGTCAGATGCTTGTGGACTTGCATGAATAGGAACCTGTTCCTCTTGGTTGTTCTGATCAGTCTCCACAACATCTTCATCAGAGGAGGAGTCACTATCATCAAGTGCTCCCCTTGAGTTGTTAGATGATTGACCCTGTGAACCATATAATGTTGAGCCTTGAGACGGTGTGTTCAAAATATCATACATCATCTTGGTTGCCAACTCGTCTTCAGAAGTAGAGAGTGGTATGTTGAAGGACTTGAATAATCCATCATAGTCGAAAAAGTAAGCGGGTCCTTTTCCAGTAGGTGGTGTGGTGTATCTCTGAACATCAATGTTACACCACACTTCTACTAGACCCGTTGAGTTGTTGTAAACTCTCTTGTTCGGTATGTTGTATCCTAGGAAGATACCTTCTTCAGCCTTCTCGCTGAACTTTCCCTCCTGAGTCTTCTTTAGTAGGGTGCACGGTGCGCCAAACGGTTCGAGATACTCTAGATTAGGTTTACGTCGTTGTAGTAACCCGTAACATGTTTTGCCATGGCGTTTAACTACCAAAACTCGATTTAATGTGTAACACGCATTTGCCACTGCCTCACTCCAGAATTGGAT
Organism: Flaveria ramosissima; assembly: GCA_025215565.1. Lineage (NCBI taxonomy): Eukaryota > Viridiplantae > Streptophyta > Magnoliopsida > Asterales > Asteraceae > Flaveria > Flaveria ramosissima. The sequence goes on from CM046039.1 coordinate 41,140,523, forward strand.
AGGCAGTTTCGAGTCCGCTAGCATTGTCCGTGCCGTCTCTATCAAGCTACGATTCTTTCTCTCAGCAACGCCATTCATCTGAGGTGTGTAGGCAGAAGTGAACTAGTGCACAATTCCCTTTTCCTTGCAGTAAGCCTCCATCCACTGATTCTTGAACTCGGTTCCGTTGTCTGAGCGTACCGGTCTTACCTTCAGCTTGTAGAGAGACTATAGTGTAGTTACTAATTCCTTGAAAGACTTAAATAGTTCTTATTTGGATTTCAAAAACATTACCCAAGAAAATCTTGAGTAGTCATCAGTAACCACATAGTTGTACAAGTCGCCTGCAATGCTTCTTGTACTGACTGGACCAAACAGATCCATGTGAAGAAGTTCAAGAGGAAGCTCGATGGAATGAACTTACTTTTCTTTATGAGACTTCTTCATCTGTTTGCCTTTTTGCACGCCACACAGAAATCCGGAAGTTGAAAGTTTTTTACGTTAACTCCTCTCACTAGATCATTCTGAATCAAGTGGTTCATTTTCCGTGGATTAATGTGTCCCATTGTCCTATGCCAGGAGATGGAGTCCTTCTCAGTAGCCTTTGACAAGAAACACTGAACTTGATGATCCGTTGTGGAGGCCTTTGAAAGATCCAAGACATAAAGGTCATTATACATTGAGGCAGACATTAAGACTTGGTCCCCCGGGATCACATAGTCCTTTTTCAGGACATAGCACTTCTTGTTGTCGAATATAACTTTAAAGCCTTTGTCACATATTTGGGATACAGAAAGTAAGTTGTTTTGAAGTTGTTGAACGTAGTTTACTTTATCAAACTTCACTTTCTGATTTCCCACTTCCCCTTGAGCTGTGATATACCCTCCTTTGTTATCCGCAAATGAAATATGGCCTCCTTTTATTTGTTTGACGTTTGATAAGAGTGCCCTGTTCCCAGTCATGTGCCTGGATGCTCCGCTATCGACAATCCACGTGTTGGTTTCAACACTATAGCGAACACCCTGCACATTCAATTGAAAACATTAGTTTAGGTTAGGAACCCAAGCCTTTACTGGCTTGGGTTTCCCAGAGGCATCACACATCATAAATTCAACCCATTGACCTTTAGATGGTGAGGGAAGCTCAGGTGTCTTCTTGTCCTCATTATCAGACACTGAGGTTGACTTTTGTTTCCATAAACCAGCTTTGTCTAAGGCCTGGTTGTGATAAACAGACGACTGGTTAATGGGTTGAACTTTAGGTTCACTAGCTCTTCTAGGTGGAGTCAATGAGCTCCTCTTAGAAGATCTAGGTTTTGGTTCCTGAAGTTCAACTTTCTTCCTAGGTGTCTGATAGTAAGGACAGTAAGAAGCAATGTGTCCACACTCTCCACAGTTGTAGCATGACCTGAAGTTCAACTGTCTTTGTGGAGACGTGTGTGACACCCGAGTGACATTGTTCTGTTTGGATTTTGACTCTACTTCTTTAGATGTTTTATCTTGTTTAACAAATTTAATTGTTTTAACATTTTTAACATCCTTTCCATTTTGTTTATCTGGACTTTGACATGAAACACGTGATTGGATAACAGTAATAGTCTTTTTAGGTTCATATTTGATAGTGTTTGACCCGGACTTTATATTAACCTTTTCAAACTCTTTTTCCAGATTAACACAAGGCATTTTACCTTTTGCCTTTGAAGTGGCCTCCTTTTGTTTAGTTCCAGATTCATTTGATATACTTGTGGAATCTAGATCACTTACAAGAGGAGTGAACACCACATGATCCTTGATTGGATTGTCATTGATTGGTTACTTTAAGTGTTCATCAAGGTCTCAGGTGGTGGTGGAGCCACTTTATACCCCAAACCCACCCCATTATTACGCTCTCTCACTAAGTGTTGGACAATATGAGATGAACTTGTCCAACTATGCAGATTTTGTTTTAATGAATTAACTTCTACTTCTAAAACTGCTTTTTGTTTCTCAGTGTCTTCTAGGGAGTTAAGATAGTACCTAATGTCATTAGCTTGGTTAAAGGCTACTACTTCTGTTTCCCTAAGCTCTTTGTTCAATAGGTCTATATTTTCTTTGTAATTATGCTCATTTTGTTTTAGAACTCTGTTAGCTTCAGTGCACAGTTGCAAATCCTTTACTAAGCTATCATTATGATCTAATAACCTAGCAAATTTCAAGTCAATGCTCTCCCTAAATTTATTACAATCAGAACAAGCATGATTATTGAAAAGTTGTGTTGGACCAAAAGAACCAAATCAGCCAGATCAGAAAAACCTTTAAGTTCCACAGACATCATAAACTGAAGAGATCTACATCAGCTGAAGACAAAGTCTGAAGACAAAGTCTGAAGATAAAAGGCTGAAGACAAAGTCTGAAGACATATGTTGAAGACAAAGTCTGAAGACCAAGTTCTCAGTAGTTGTCTCAAACAGCTGAAGTGTTTTACTTTCAGTAGTTGTAATGTTTTTACTTTTCAGTAGTTTCCTTTCAGTAGTTTTATTATTGTAAAACATCTGAAGTTCTTACACTTCAGATGTTATAGTTTCAGTCATTGTAATTTTGTTTTATACTTAGCTTTTTGTGAAGGTGTCCTCAGTTGTTGTGGACATCTTCAGTAGATTAGTTATTTTTAGTAGTTTGTTAAATCAGTTAGATGTCACTATCAAGTGACATCAGCTGACGTCACATTCCTTTATAAAAGGAATGTTGACCTAGTTGTTTTGTAACTGAAGCATTAGCGTGAATGAAAATATTCCATTAACAGAAAAGTTCTCTCTCTATAATCGTCATAGTGTGATTGCATATTCATACTTGTCTTGCTTGAATTTGATCTTATTTCTGTTATATTCTGCTGCAAATTCAAATCTAATTGATCAAACTAGATCCGATCCTATCAAATGGTATCAGAGCTGGTTAATCATTGATCGATTTAACAACTGATCATTGAAACTGCTCTTTTGATATCTAAGTTTGATCGAATTAGCAAATTTGCAAGAATTGGTTATAGTGTTTGATTTTCTGTCGCTTCCGGTCAATTAATTTGAGATTCAAATTGTGTTGTTGAGTTTTTAAGCTAGACTTATTGTAATCTCATTGAATTTGGTTGAATTGGTGAGAATGACTACTTCAATCAATGATCCTCACAATACTGGCTCCTCAACTAAGCCTCCGATGCTTGTTAGGAGTGAGTATAACATATGGCAACGCCGAAGGCTCCATCACCTGTCTGTTAACAGTTCAGGTTGTTGGAAGTCAGTGGTTCATGGACCGTATAAGCCTATGGTGAGTAATCCTGAAACCAATGAGATGGTTCCAAAGAAGAAGGAACAATATTCTGATGAGGATTTAAAACTGTTTGAAATTGATGCTAAAGCCCATGGAATTCTGGCCATGGCACTGCCTAATGAAATCTACTCTGGGCTTATGCATCATGAAACTGCTCATGATCTCTGGGTTGCTCTGAAAGAACAATTTGGAGGAACTAATGAGGTCTTAGCAAACAATAGAGAAATCCTTGCCCAGCAATATGAGACATTCTCTCATAGAAAGGGTGAGACATTGACTCAACAGTTTGAGTGATTTTCCTGTTTGATATCTGAGCTAAAAATGGTTCAACATGAATATACAAACAGTCAGATGAACAACAGATTCCTCAGATCCCTGCCTGAGAGATGGGACACATATACCATTGTCCTACGCTCCAGTGCAAATCTGGATACTCTATCTCTTACCCAACTTCATGGGAAACTCTTAACATTTGAGAGAGAGATAGAACAGAAAAGGAAACTGTCTTCATCTGGAAAGCTCACTGATGACTTTGTACCAGGAAACACTGCTCTGGTTGGTCATGAGTCTGAATATGCTACATCTGAAAGTTCCTATGATGAGCATATTGATTTCTCTTCAAACAGTGGAAATCATGCTTTTGTTGGAGTTGATGGTAACTCAGGGTTTAGTGTTGATAACTTGTGTTTTTTGATGGATGATTTGAAAGGAATTGCTGATGATGATCTGGAAGAGATGGATATTTTGAGCCAAATGGCATTGATCAATATCAGATCTCAAAAGTTTTACAAAAGGACAGGTAGAAAATTCCCTGGTCTCTTTGGCAAAACCAAAGTTGGTTTTGATAAGAGCAAGTTGAGATGTCACAAGTGCCATAGACTTGGACATTTTGCTAGAGAGTGTAGATCATCTGGATCTAACTCATCTGCACCCTTTGTGACTTTTCCAAGCAATAGTTCACAAACTAAAGGGCAACATTCTACCAGTTCTGATTATCATTCACAAATTCAATCATCTCCTGCATTTTTTGTTCCTCAAAGTCCAATGCCATATCCTTATCCATGTTTTTACATGCCTCAGTCTAGTCAGGTTCCTGTACCCATGGCTCAATAACCACATGCTCTACCTGATCCTCAACCATCTCAAACAAATCAACAATCTCAATCTCAATCACATCAGAGCTTTTTCACCCTGAGGTTGTTGACTGGAGCAGCTTACCAGATGGTGTCTCTAGTTATTCTGAACAATTATTTGCTGGTGCTGGTCAACATGGTGGTGAAAACCCTTTTGGAAATCTTGCTCTAATGGCCCTAGAGTCTACTGATGGAAATACTTCATCATCACAGGTACCACAGGTATCTTATGAGGCTAAGGCCAAGTTATGTTCTGAGTCATGCATAGCTGCTTTTGTTTCAATTAGGGAAGCAAATGTAGCTTTAATTAATCAAAACATTGACCTAGAAAACGTAATTTCCAAAAGAAAAGCTGAGTTTGAGTCTGTTCTAAAAGAAAAGGATGAGGAGATTTATAAACTAAAATGTCAAATCACTGATGAAAAAGCAAAGGTAGAGGTCATTTTGGAAAATCACAAGAATCTCAAAGAAACACTTGCAGCTACTCAATTTAATTGTGAACGTTGGGTAACATCATGCAAGGGATTTGAAATGCTTCTCAGTAAGCAAACAGCTTCTAATGTGAAGTTTGGAATTGGGTATAATCATACCATACCTCCTACAGATTTTACTCCCAAGCTAGAAGTGAAATCTAAAGGTGATTGTAATTCCCAAACCACATCATCATGTGTCTCATCCTCAAGTGATAATTCAAAATCAGAGGATGAAGTCAGTGTTATTACCTCAGCTAAACAAATTGCTGATGGTCCCACTGCTTCTAAACACATGATCAAGAGGAAACTGAGTAATTCAGGTGTTGTCCCACAAAGTACTCAAAGTACTGAAGGGCAAAACACAACACCTGAAGAGCATTTCAAATCAGAGGAAAACAAGCATTGCTTGACAACTGCTGAAAAGTCTATCAGGAAGTTCAAAAGTACTGATAGAAAACTTCTGAAGAACAAATCTTCAGTTGTTGAAAATCCTTCAGTAATTACCAAAGGTACTGAAAGGAAGAAAGTACTGAAGAACAAATCTTCAGTAGTTTCATCATCTTCAGCAGTTGATCAACAAAAGATGAAAAGAAAGCCATGTGAAATATGTGGTTTGTTTAATCATCTTACTGATGAATGCTGGTATAACAAGGGTTTAAAATTCACCAAAAAGAAAATCATTAAGAAGAAAATGCATAAAATGAAAGATGAATTTCAAACCAAGTTTGTACCACAATCATCTCAATATGATAAACCAAAGTTTTTCCAAAAAGTTAAAAAGAAGGAAGGGGTTTGTCACAAAACAGCTGAAAATATTCCTCATGGAATATCAAAAACCCAGACTAAGTCTGTGTCTTTTAAAAGGGAGGATGTGGTGAATCACAAGAACAAATCACCAACAAGTACTGATGTGTCAACTGAGTTGAAAGCTTTGACAACCAATCAGACACAACTTGTTATGATGGTCCAACATCTATTGGGGAGAGTTAACCAATTAGATGTTTCTGTGATTAAACCATTGAAAAGGAAACCTAAGCCAAAATCAAAGGAATCCTTTTCAGCACCGTCTACACCTTCAAAGGCTGTTAATCATGCAAAATCAGTTAGTTTAAAATCTGTTGATGAAAACAGACCCAAAACCAAATGGTTTGGGTCTCAAAGGCTAACTAATTTTTGTGAAAAATGCAGGGTTCTTCAGCATGCCAAAGAAGCATCTGGTATGTAGACAGTGGAGGATCTATGCATATGACAGGGAGCAGCTCTCTTCTTCATGATTATTCTCAAGGGAAGAAGGGATTTGTTTCTTTTGGAAATGATGCTAAGGGTTACATCATAGGAAAAGGATTTGTCTCAAATGGGGAAATAAGGTTTGATGATGTTAACCATATAGAGAACCTCAAGTACAATCTGCTGAGTGTCAGTCAAATGTGTGATAAAGGGCATGTTGCACTTTTCACAAGTCAAAACTGCTGGATTCTGTCTTCCAAAGTTTTGAACAAGATTGACAAGATATTGGATGAATATACTCTCCTGAAGGCCAATAGGATTGGAAGAGTATATGCCTTAGATTTATCAAAGAAAATTGATCTTAAAGGCCATCCATGTCTGTTCTCTAAAGCCTCTCCATAAGAATCTGAACTATGGCATAGAAGGCTTGGTCATGTGAATCTTAAGAACATGAATCAGCTTATTCATCATGGTTTAGTGAGAGGTTTTCCATTGAAGGAGTTCAAATGTGATGACAACTGTCCAGCTTGCTTAAAAGGAAAGCAACACAAAGTTTCATTCCCTCCAATAGAAGAACCCAAATCAACTGCCTGCTTGCAATTACTACATATGGATCTCTTTGGTCCTGTAAGAGTAATGAGTATGGCAAAGAAAAAATACTCTCTGGTAATTATGGATGATTATTCCAGATATGTATGGACTTTCTTCTTACATTCCAAAGATGAGGCTGCTCAAATCATCATTTACTTTGTGTTGCATGTGGAAAAGCAGCATTCACTTCCAGTCAAATGTGTGAGAAGTGATAATGGCACAGAGTTTAGGAATCACACTCTTGATGAATTCTGTTTGTCTAAGGGAATCAAGAGACAATATAGCATTCAAAGAACTCCTGAGCAAAATAGAGTGGTGGAGAGAAAGAACAGGACCCTTATTGAAGCCGCAAGGACAATGTTGGCTGACTCAGGATTGCCACTAACATTTTGGGCTGAAGCTATCAACACAGCTTGCTATGTACAGAATAGGGTCTTAGTGAATCAGAGGTTGATGAAGACTCCTTATGAGTTATTACATCATTTGGCTCCTCTAATTTCATTCTTTAGAGCATTTGGGTGTCCCTGTTATATTCTTAACACAAAGAATCCACTTCAGAAGTTTGAATCAAAGGTTGATGCAGGGTATTTTGTTGGGTATTCATCTACTTGCAAGGCATACAGAGTTTTTAATTGCAGAACAAAGATTGTTGAAGAAACTTTGCATGTCAAGTTTAATGAATCTCCAAAAGACAAAATTCCTCAAAACCCTGTTGAGTTGTTTGACTTGGACATACTGCAATATGTTCCATATCAGTATCCATCTGTTATTGTTTCTGAAGTTCCATCATCTCCATCTGATGGTATAAATGCAAGTTGTAGTGATCATCTGCCTGTGTCTACTACACTTGATGTTCCTGTAGCTTCAGCAGTTCCATCCACAACAAATGCTGATGAAATCTCTGAATCCTCTACTTCATTTGAACTGCCATCTCATTCTAGGTTTCAAGAGTCTGAATCAACATCTGTTGCTGCTGAATCTCCTACAAACACTTGCACAGATATTATTGAGTATCAAGAACTAAAGAATCATCCCATGTCCCAGATCATTGGTGACATTAATGTTGGTGTTTCAACAAGAAGCCAATTGTCCAATTTCTGTCTCTATGCTCTCTTCATCAGTCAGCAAGAGCCAAAGAATTATCATGTTGCATTAAGGGACAATGGATGGGTTGAAGCCATGCAGCTTGAGCTTCTTCAGTTTCAAAAGCAGCAAGTGTGGGAACTGGTTCCTCTACCCCAAGGTAAGTGTGCAATAGGCACTAAATGGGTGTTTAGGAATAAAACTGATGAAAAAGGCCAAATTGTCAAGAACAAGGCCACACTGGTTGTATAGGGGTTTTCACAAGAAGAAGGTATTGATTATGATGAAACCTTTGCCCCTGTAGCCAGACTGGAGGCAATTAGATTGTTCTTAGCTTATGCTGCTTTCCATAACCTTAAAGTTTTTCAAATGGATGTCAAAAGTGCATTTTTATATGGTAAAATAAAAGAAGAGGTTTATGTGTGTCAACCACCAGGTTTTGAAGATCATAAACATCCAGATTGGGTGTATAAGTTAATAAGGCTCTTTATGGGTTGAAACAAGCTCCCAGAGCCTGGTATGAAACACTATCTAACTTTCTTCTTCAAAATAATTTCACTAGAGGCTCCATAGATAAAACTTTGTTCATTAAGAAAGTATGCCTGCATAAGCTCCTTGTTCAAATTTATGTAGATGACATTATTTTTGCATCCTCTAATCCACAGTTGTGTGATGTCTTTACTAAATTGATGCAACAAAAGTTTGAAATGAGTGCCATGGGGGAATTACAGTTCTTTCTGGGTTTGCAAATCAAACAAATGGCTGATGGAACTTTTATTCATCAGTCAAAATACACAAAGGATTTGTTAACCAAGTTTGATTTACAAAACCGTAAGCCCTGTTCTACTCCCATGTGCAGCAACACACAACTGGATGCTGATCAGAAAGGTAAAGCAGTTGATGAAACTCTTTACAGATGTATGATTGGTTCCTTGATGTACCTTACAGCTTCTAGACCAGACATTATGTTTGCAACTTGTGTCTGTGCTAGATTTCAGGCTGCACCTAAAGATTCCCATATGATTGCAGTCAAAAGGATCTTTAGATATTTGACAACTACTGATGCTCTTAGTTAATAAAGTACTGATGAGCATTAGTATAAAGCTGTCAAAAATAAGTGCTAATAAGTCATTTTATCTTCAGCAGTTTTTATAACTACTGAAGACTAAACTACTTAAAAGTACTGAAGTACTTCATTTGTGAAAAGTACTGATGTAGTTCAAACTACTGATGTCCCTTTATAATAGATAAGTAGTATGACCAATGAAACACTGAACATCAGATGATCTGATGAGTAAGTGTTAAGGTCCTTCAAACAACCAAACTTTGTGAATGACGACAACACTACTGTTTCATTTTAAACAACTGAAGCCAAAACCAAGTCTTCAGTAGTTTACAACTACTGTGACTACACCAAGTCTTCAATTGTTTACAACATCTGAAAGTTATAACCATGTCTTCATTGTTTTCTAAACAACTGATGACTCAACACCAAAACTTTAGTTGTTTTCTTTCAGCCGTTTCAATAACCTACTAATACCTAACCCTAACTTCAAACTTTTCAAACTCACTTTCCAAACGTTCATCTCCATTAATGGCAACCATGCAATCAAACCTCGACACAACTGTGTCGCTTACCTTACCAAATCAGCCTTTGGACCAAGTTTGATGTTGCCATTGATCTGATGGTTTAATTCCCAGTATCACACAGCCTTCCTCTTGAATTCTACATCTAACCCTAATCCCGATACCCTTCGCCAATTCTGGACAAACGTCACTGTTCTACTACTGAGAATGATGAATTCGATAACTCTCCAGTCGTTTGTCAACCAGAAAAAGGGTTCATCACTCACTTCTGAGATCATTGTCAAAACCCTAGACCTGAATGATGCCACCTATGTCACAAATACCCAAAGGCACCATTGTTTTATACTTTGTTAACCATGGCTGTGAGGTGACCTAAGTGCTACTACTATTCTGAAGAAGCACTTCCATGATGCTGAGCGTCTCATTTTCCGTATGATCAATGTCTGTCTTGCCCCCAAAACATCTTCATGGGATCAAATGTCATCCAGGTGGCAACAGGTATTGTATTCTATCCTTGAACGCCAAAGCTTAAATTTTCTGAAATAATTTTTGGAATTAAAAGATCTGGCAATGAAAACCTGTGGCTAATAGATGGATATTATATCCAAGGTTTTATGGCCAATTCTTAATCAATTAAATCTGATGGCCTTGTTGGCCTTGGAGTCCCTGCTATGGTAGTTTTGCCAGAAGTATACTCCAGGCACAACTCCAATCCATAACTCAAAAAGGCTGCCAAACTGCTAAAACCCAAGCAGAGGGAACCCACAGCCTCCACCTCCAGATCTAAAGTCCCCTCCAAACCAAAATCCAAGAAAACCTAAATGGCTACTCAGGGAGTTGAGTCCCCTGATGATGCCCCTGCATCTCAAACGCAAGATGAAACCACTAGCCTTAATCCCCTTGTAGTTTCAAAGACTCTACCAGCTGAAACCGCTCAGGTATCCTCTCAACAGGATCCTGATGCAACCAACATTGGGGAAACCACATTACTAGAATCTCTCTCACTTGAGAAGATTGCCATTGAAGAGCACCATTCACCCCAGGTGCAATCCTTTTCACCTCTATCTCCCACTGAAACCACCCCTACAAGCCCAACTACAGTCATTGCACAAGTGCTAACTCAACTACATTCCTGTACCCCTCCCCAGAAACCTGTTAACACTGGGAAAACCTCAACAGCTGAGGGAGAGGATTTTAATGTAGTTGACAACCCACAGCATAGGGATTACAAAGTTCAATCTCCCAGTGTAGATGAGGAGACTAGAACATCTGGTGAGGCTACCTATTCCCCTGTTTCAGCACATGAACAGGATGAAGCTAGTATCATCTCTAGACCTCACCAGAGGCAACTGCCAATGAAGGACTTAATCCTGAGGCAGGAAGTCCCTAGTTCCAAGACAAAGGGGCACATGTGAATACTGATCTACACTCAGCACATGTTCATCCTGATTTACTCAGGAGGTCAGCTGATTCAGCTAAAACTGATGATGACCTGGGCTTTTTCTTTGAAGTTCTAGCCCAAAACACCATTCTTGAGGCTGAGGTATGCAGATTACAAGAACTGGTTGCCAAAATGTCTCAGGAATCAAGTCCATCTGCCCCAATTCACCCACAGATGGCAGCTTCTGTTGAAGCTCTCCCAAACACTGAGCCACACTCAACAAATCAGCCACCAGCCTCTGTTTCAGGCACCATTTCTCAGGGAGAGAACCCCTCTGAGCAAATGGTTGCTGCTTTTAAATCTTTCTTACCTCTCATCACTCCTATCATCACTACTATTGTCCATCAAACCTTTGATGAGAGGATTTCCTCAAATCTTCAAACCCTTGTTGATGATGCTGTGTCAAAGAAACTTTTTGACATTCAAACCCCTTAACCCAATGCAACCAAAAAGGGGGAGTCTAAGTCAGTGAATGAAGATAAAAGAAAGATAGTTGAAGTGGAAGAAGCCAAAGAGAAGAAAGGAAAAGAGATAATTACTTACAAGAGAAAGAAAAGTGCTACTAAACAGACTGAGGATGAGAAGAAGTTGGAGGAAATGATCAAAGAAGCTGATGAGCAACACAACAGATCCATGGATAAGATCATAGATCAGCTCTTCAGACAAGGCTTTGACACTGCCAAACTTGATTCTGAGATCAGAAGGCTAGAGATTAAGGAGATTGAAAATAGATGGGCAAGCTGCAATGAGAAAGAAAGGGAAAGATTGGAAGCTATGCTCAGATTCTTATCAAAACACTTAGGAAGACCTATCATTGAAGTAAAGTCATGGTCTAGAGATAGTATTTTGGAGATAACCACCAAAATCTGCTCTTCTGAAACCTTCAACAAAGGTTTGATCATAGAAGCCCTGGATGAAGCTGGTGCTAGGAAAAGGTCTGACATGGTTAAGTTATCCAAAGCCACCCTCACAACCAAAATGATAGAGCAGCCTATACAATCTCCCTTACCAAAACAACCCTCAAAATCAACCTCACAACCCCCAAAACAACCACTCTCATAACCCCCAAAACAACCACTCTCTCAACCCTCAAAACAACCACCATCACAACCCTCAAAACCAACTTCTTTACCCAAGAAACTCACTCAATCAACCACCAGTGATGCACCTAAGAGAAAGAGAAGGGTGTTGAGGATGGAAGAAGAAGAAGAAGATAATGAGGAGGATAGTCTGCCAATCTCTGCTGTGATTAAGATGAAGAAACCTGAGCCTAGGAGTCAACCAACAACAATTACTCGTGATACTCAAATTCAAATGGTTAAGGTGAAGATTGAAGAAGAAGAACAGCAGAAACAACACGATGAGCAGCTGTTAAGGATGGTTGATAAGGAATTTCCTAAGTCTTCATCCATACAAGCAATGAAGAAACATGCTCAGAGGTTGTATGCTCTCAGATTTACTTTTCAATATCAGAAAGAGAGAGTAAGGATTTGGCCTGACCCCAGAGTTAGTGACAGGATTCATAAGAAAATATCCCAAGTAGATACAATGGCCAAGTGAGAAAGACTGTGGATGCTGTGATAATGCTGGCCATTGTAGTGTCACCCTGGGAAATCCTTGATGATTTCAAGCGAGCTTACAAGACTAAGATGACCCCACAAACTTTGTTGGAAAACAAAATGGTGAAGAAGGGGTTAATTTACAAGAAGCTTGGAGAAATCAGAAGAAATGAGCTCCAGTTGTTACTTGAAGGTACTGATCCTGATGAGTTTGCTTACAAAGAAATAACAACTATGGAGCAGAAGAATGGAAAGACTGTGAGATACTTGTCTGAGTACTATGGGCCTGAGTTCTTCTTTGATAGTGGAGCTGAAGAACTCACAATTGAAGATAAATTTGTTCTTCTAGAGGCCTATGTCAGAGAGTCTTACAGACTAATCATTGGGAAGTAGGTTTAATGATTCGGGTAACAGCTCTGTGTCCAAATTCCCCTAGACAGAGTTCCCATTCATCTTTTGCAAAACAAATTTTTTGAAACCTCTTCCTGGCCTGAGCTTGACTTGGTGATTTCTGAGATGATCCAGAAAATATGTCTGCCAATGAGTGGGACTTTAATAAGCTTAAAGGTTTTGGCTGCATTGGTTCAGGGGGAGTTTGTTGGACCAAAAGAACCAATGAGCCAGATCAGAAAAACCTTTAAGTCCCATAGACATCACAACAACTGAAGAGATCTACATCAGCCGAAGATAAAGTCTGAAGACAAAGTCTGAAGACAAAGTCTGAAGATAAAAGGCTGAAGACAAAGTCTGAAGACATATGTTGAAGACAAAGTCTGAAGACCAAGTTCTCAGTAGTTGTCTCAAACAGCTGAAGTGTTTTACTTTCAGTAGTTGTAATGTTTTTACTTTTCAGTAGTTTCCTTTCAGTAGTTTTATTATTGTAAAACATCTGAAGTTCTTACACTTCAGATGTTATAGTTTCAGTAGTTGTAATTTTGTTTTATACTTAGCTTTTTGTGAAGGTGTCCTTAGTTGTTGTGGACATCTTCAGTAGATTAGTTATTTTCAGTAGTTTGTTAAATCAGTTAGATGTCACTATCAAGTGACATCAGCTGACGTCACATTCCTTTATAAAAGGAATGTTGACCTAGTTGTTTTATAACTGAAGCATTAGCGTGAATGAAAATATTCCACTAACAGAAAAGTTCTCTCTTTATAATCGTCATAATGTGATTGCATATTCATACTTGTCTTGCTTGAATTTGATCTTATTTCTGTTATATTCCGCTGCAAATTCAAATCTAATTGATCAAACTAGATCCGATCCTATCAAGTTGGTTAGTAGTACTTACCTGATAAGGTTCTGATGAATCAGCCATCAAAGCAGAGTCTGGTGTTTTTGGTTCTGGTGATTCTGATGTTGTTGTAGTTGTCCCTTCTTCAGGCATGTAGTTGACCTCAGTTGCAGTCTCTTCAATGTTTGACATCGCGAGTTCAACTGCAATATCTCCTTCACTAGCTGAATCATCATCTAAGTCCTCAAAACTAGCAATGTTTGATTCTCCCGGAGAGACAATTTGCTTGATGAAGTAGGACTGCTAGTTGGCTTATCTTGACAAGTGAAGGACGAGAATGGATTCCCGTTTCCAGTTTTCTTGGGCTTCACACACTCTCATTTGAAGTGCCCCTTTTCTCCACAGTTGAAACAGGTCACCTTGCTCTTGTCAAAACCAAAGGTAGTGTCCTTAGTTGCAACCAAGTTTTGTCTGGTCTTTTTCACAAATTTCTTAGCTCTCCTGAGAGCACTTGCTGTAACACCCGACCCCTTACACCAACAATATTGTCCGCTTTGCCCACGAGGAGCTCACGGATTTGCTTTTGGTTGCTCGGGTGAAAACTTCCCAGGGAGGTCACCCATCCCTGAATTGCTCCTACCTAAGCCCGCTTAACTGTGGAGTTCTCCTCTCATCCACAGCCAATACGCCCAAAACGCGTTGTTGATGTTAAAGGCCAAACATTCCTTATGAACCAGGAATCTCTCCTGTCCACGGCCGATGTGGGATATGTGTAGGGTGTCACACTTGCTAAGGCCCATATTATATCCATCCTTTCCAGCTCTGTCTCATCTACCTGCTCGTAGTCCTCGTCTGCCAGATGGTAGTTTCCAATTCTCCCAGCAACTAATCCATCATAGGAGTGGACTACAGCTGCTAAGAGATCCATGTGCTCTCTTGCTACTTCTACTGTCACATTACCTAGATTCTCGGTCTTCAGTCTTGTAGCATTTGCTTCAGATGCAATGTATTGGGTACGAGACGACCCTGACGTTTCTGACCCTGAGTAGAGGCTTGAGAAGGACCAGCTGAGCTTGACACAAAAGCTGTCTGAAATGGTGCTCCAGACGTTTTGGCTTGTGGAGTCGCGTTGTACAGTGCCGGATTCTGAGTATAAGAAGACTTTTGAGCTCATCATTTATATCCAACTTCGCTAGCATACCATTCTGTCTGAGATTGGAGACAAAAGAAACCCACTTCTATGGCAACCCATCTACGAAGTTTGACACCTTGTCCTCCATGGTTGTTGTAACACCATGAGTGTGCAGCTCACTCATCAAGTGGTAGAACCGATCGATGACGTCATCCAAACTCTCATTGCCCATCGACGAGAAGTTGTCAAACTCCTTCTTCAACTCTTTAGCCTTTATAGCTTTTAATGACGCATTCCCGTCATACCGTCTTTCTAACTCATCCCACAGCTTCTTTGCTTGCTTGTTCTCAAAAAATTGATGGAAGATGTCCTTAGGAATTGACTGAGTAAGCAAAGCATAGACTCTCTTTTCAGCATTGTACTTGACCTTTTGTCCATCAGTCATGCCACCTAGTGTAAGTTTGACTCCATCAGCACCTACTGGCATGCTATACCCCGTCTCAATTGCTTCCCACATATTGGGATCTACTCTATTTAAGTAGATCTCGAAACCTTGCTTCCAGTGTGGGAATTCATCTAACGTGATTAGCTTAGGGGGTTTGTTGTGATCCCTACTTCACTCTCCAGTAGCAGTAGATTCTGAATACGTGAGTCTCTCCCTGATGTGAATGCTGAGTATTAGTCCTCCATTGCGATTAAATTTAGTCTTTGGAACAAACTGTTTCACTTGTGCGAATGAAGGTGTGCGATTGAGCTATTCGTGCGATTGAACGATGCGAATGATTCAAACGTGCGGCTGAACTTATGCGAATGGTTCAGTCAGGCGAATGAACTGATGCGGTTGAACAATGCGAATAGACTGCTCAGTCGTACGAATGGAGGTACGAATGAGTCCAATCGTGCGTATGAGGGATGCAAATGTATCCAGTCGTGCGATTGAGTCAATCGTGCGACTGAAGCTGTTGGATTTCGAAAATTTCTAGGTTTACGGTGTTTTGGCCGTAAAAACACGAATTTTCACTAACCCTAATTGTCGTATGCCGAAAAAACTAAACTTTATGAGCAGGAGACGTCTAAGACACCGTTTGACATGAAAAGATTGCGTTTTTAGCGAAAAAGCACAATTTTTGTATCAAAAACGATTGAATCACATGTAATCAAGAGCCAAAGCTCTGATACCACTTGTTAGGATCGTGTATTGAACGAAATACTAACTGATTAACGTGTATACCGAATCAAATAGTGCGGAATCCTATTTGATTGGCGATCCAATCAGTGAGAACGCACGTAGAATCAATTATGGATTGAATTAAACGTTAAGAACGATATGGAATCGATCTAGTGCGATCTATGAACTTGGAATAGGTTCTTAGAGGTCTCTGGACGGCTAGGGTACGTCTGGAGTCGAAGTGATATGAATTGTTACTTTTTTACCACGAATTAAGTGGTATTTATAGATTAGGGTTTCTCATTCGGGCGACTGAACCATTAGCATGGTTCAGTCATGCGATTGAGCCATGCGGTTGATCCATTCGCATGAATGAGTGTTCAGTCATACGACTGAGTCAATCTCATGTTACACTCGTGCGACTGATCCAGTCTCCTGGTTCAGTCGTGCGACTGAGTCATTCGCATGAAGTTGTTCATGTGTATGGTCCATTCGTATGGGCCATTCGCATGATAACTTTATATTACTAAGTTTGAATGTATTATATGTCATTACATTATTTATATTTTTTCAAACAACCACAAACCTATATAATCAGATCAATATGCGTTAAACAACTCATTAATAAAATATTAAACATTATAAACACAACCAAACATTTTCATTTCATTAAGTACCTAACTATTACATAAGTGTAAGACACTAAAAACATATTACATTGAGTTCAGAAACTAGAGACACATGTACCTACAGAAGAGTCCAAAACTGCATTTACAGCCTTTATGGCAAGTTTTCAAGCATACCAAGGAAGTCATTTAAAACAAGTTGATTTAATTTTGTAGGATTTGTTTGAGATGGAACCAGATGACGTTGAAGAAATGGATCTCAACTTGCAAATGGTGATGATAGCTTAGAGAACACAAAAGCATTCATATGTGAATAGAAATTATAAGCCAAGTGCAAACAAAACAGTTGGCTTTGATAAGTCGAAGTCAATGTGTTTTAACTGTAACAGCTATGACCACTTTTCTAGAGAGTGCAAAGCTCCAAGAACTCAAGGAGGAAATGGTCAAAGTAGCTCTAATAGTCAGAGGTATCATCAACAGACTCAGAAGACATTTCAGAAACCTTATCAGAGTCTACCAATCGACAAGTTAAAAGGGAAATCTAAAGAAGATAAATCAGAGACATCATGTTCTGATGATTCAAGCTCTTCTGAAACAAACCTTATTGATCAAAAATTGAATGAATCTGAAAAAAATCGTCTCAAGATTCAATCAAAACCCAAAGCATTAAAACTTCATCAAGATCAAGAAATCAAAGAAGACGAAAAGCATCTTCTAAAGCCAAACAGTTTGAACCAATCAATCAAACAAGTTAAATTAAACCACTAAAGTTTTGTCAGCAGGAACCTTTGAAATGAACACAATCTCTGAAACAACATCAAAACCTAAGATCAAATCTAACACTGATCTGAAAACAGGTTCAGGTTCGAAGTCTTCCGCTGTTCATAAAATGTTTGAATCTAAGGAGTTAAATAATTGTGAAAATATTAAAAAAACCAAATCCTAATAATCAAAAGACCAAACTTACACTGTAAAAACAATAGTTTAACCTGACTACCCTTAAATCTAGACAAGGATCTAATGCGGCTTCCACATCTAGGGTTAAGCAAATGTTCTTCAAACAGCCACAAAGGTACTATGACATATGTGATATGTACAATCATAACACATCTGAGTGTTATATTAACAAGTACTATCACATTTGTGATATGACAAATCACTCAACGGCTTATTGTTATTTCAATAAATATTGTGCCTTGTGTGATGAAAGAAATCATAATACTGAAGATTGCTTCTTTAGAAAGAACTCGCCTCAGAAAGATTTTGATAATCAAAGATTTCAAAGAAATCAAAATTATGGTTTCCAAGGATTATTAAAACAACCTTCTTTAGGCTTGAGATCTCTCAAAAGAATCAATTCTGATTATGATAATCAGTATACTATCAGATCAAAGTAGTACAATCAAGGAAATTTCATTCCACATTCAGTGCGAATGAAAAATGAAACATTTAACAAGAAAATTTTTTCAAAGAATGTTTCAAATGATGGTTTAAATTATCTTAATGAGGATCTTGAGAATCGGTTTAATGATTTGAGGTTAAAGAGGATAATCAGATAGTTTTTCAAAGAGGATTTGAAAATCCTAAATTTCAAAAGAAACCTGATTTGCACAAACTCCATTTCAAGCAATTTACCATTGTGGATAAATATGGCAAGCCCAAGACCATCTCGGCATAGGTTGATAACTCATCTTAAATGTATTTGAAATGCAGGTACGCCCAAAAAGACCAATGAATACATGGTATGTTAACAGTGGGTGTAGTCGGCATATGACAGGCAACCAAGCCTTATTACAAGACTTTAAGACAAAAGATGGTACACAAATATGTGATAAATCATATTCTGCTTTTGTGCTCAGTTGAACTTTAACCGGAGAAGGAACGGTATCTAACGGAGTTATAAGTTTTGATAAAGTCAACTTTTGTGCTCAGTTGAACTTTAACCTTTTAAGTGTTTCTCAAATATGTGATAAATCATATTCTGCTTTATTTGATGACTCTTATTGTTAGATTCTAAAGCTAGGTTTCAAGATCAGCAAGGAATGGGTGGTTGTAAAAGCTGTTAGAGATCAAGATGTCTACAAGCTAGATATGTCTCACGTTGATCCTTCAACTGAAACAACTTGTCTCATTGCTCATGCTTCAAATGATGAAAGCCAGCTTTGGCATAGACGTCTGGGGCATTCTAACTTCAAAAACATGAACAAACTTGCAGCAGGAAATCATGTTGTGGGCATACCTTCAAAGAAGTTTGCTACAACAGATTCTCTGTAAAGATTGTTTGAAAGGGAAGCAACATAGGGCGTCTTATAAGTCCAAACATATAAACTCAAACTCCAAGCCTTTGAAGATGTTACACATGGATTTATTTAGTCCAGTAAATGTACAAAGTATTGAAAAGAAATCATATTGTCTGGTTATCATTGATGACTATACAAGATTTTCTTGGGTTTTATTTTTACTTGCAAAATCTAAAACGGCTGAGTTATTAAAAGAGTTTATCACTAGAGTAGAAAATCAACTTGATCAAAAACTCAAAATAATTAGGAGTGATAATGGAACAGAATTTAAGAATGCTAATGTTGACATGTTCTCTGCTAGGAAAGGGATAGCTCATCAGTTCAGTGCTCCAAGAACTCCTCAACAAAATGGAGTTGCAGAAAGGAAGAACCAATCATTGATTGAGGCAGCCCGTGCAATGTTAGCAGATGCAATGGTTCCTATCACTTTCTGGGATGAAGCCATATCAACTGCGTGTTTCATTCAGAATCGTACTCTATTGGTGAAAGACAAACAGAAAACTCCTTATGAGTTGATGTTTGGTAGGAAACCAAACATAGATTTTCTTAAATCATTTGGTTGTCTAGTTTTGATTCTAAACTCAATTGATCAGCTAGGCAAATTTGATGCAAAGTCTGATGACAGATTTTTTCTTGGATATTCGTCAGCTTCTAAAGCATATAGAGTTTATAACTCTATGACAAATGTTATCATAAAACTTTCAATGTTAAATTCCTTGAAAATTCATTTCCATCAGTTGCAAATGGTCCAACGTGGTTATTTGATTTAGATTCATTGTCAAATTCACACAATTCTAATGTGTTTGACTCTTCTTGTGTTCACAGGAAACAGGTAGGAGATCTTGGATCCTTTAGTGACGATTCAGACTCTGACGATATGGATGATTCAAGCCCGGACTATCCGTTTTTCTCGTTTGTGAGAGATTCTTTATTCAATTCAGATGTTCATGAGCAACAAATTAATGAGCAACACCACGAATATGCAAATTCTGATGTTTCTCAACCAATTCCTAATGATGGACCAGAAATTCAACAACCTGAGTCTGGAACTTCATCTGTATCAAGAGATATAGATGTAAATGACAAGCTTGATTATTTCATCAACTCACCAACTCAAGTTCCAAATTTCACTCGGCATTCTTCAAACTTGTTGCAACAGCTCTCCGACTTGAACCAAACCAATTTAGAGGTGAATGTTCAAGAAGACGAGATCCCAACTACTCGTATTCACTAGAGACATCCCATCTCACAGATTATTGGTCCTTTGAATGAGAGAACTACGAGAAGTCATACAAAGCAAGCAAACATTTGCTTATACTCGTGTTTTCTTTCTCAAATTGTCCATAAAATATCAATGAAGCTTTACTAGGACAATAGTTGAATTGAGGCTATGCAAGAAGAGTTACTTCAATTCCGTAAACCAAGTAATGTGTGGAAGCTTGTGGATTTTCCTGAAGGAGAGAATGCCATTGGCACAAAATGTTTGTTTAGAAACAAATCAGATGATTGTGGAATAGTTGTTCGAAACAAAGCAAGGCTTGTAGCACAAGGTTACACCCAAGAGGAAGGAATTGATTATGAGGATGTCTTTGATCTAGTTGCAAGACTCGAAGCAATTCGTGTCTTCCTGGCATATGCTTTGACAGGATCAGCAATCACAAGTTTGAGGTATAATAGTGTAATGCAGCGGAATGAAGAGATGAATTAGTCAAGTTATAGCAAGAGAGTGTTATTTGTAACAAATACGAGAGAATATTTTCTGTGATTTGGAATGTTTCAATAATGCTCAATATTATTGCTCAATCATTCATCATTACAATAAGGTTGACACTCCTTATATAGAGTGCAATTACTGCTGTAATCACGGGGTGGTGATTACTAGCATATTTAGTACAAAAATAACTACTTCTTAACAAACTACTGAAATGTTCACAACTACTGAGAACATGTCAGAGTGTTAAGTATAAAACATGAAACTACTGAAAAAGAAAACTACTGATGCTACAACGACTGAAGAACAAACTCTTCAGTCGTTTTACAAAACTACTGAAAATAGAAAATAAAAACTACTGAAAGCAAACCGTCACAACTACTGAAGAAGTCCTCTTCAGCTGTTGTGACAACATCTTCAGACTTTGTCTTCAGCACTTGTGTCTTCAGACTTTGTCTTCAGTACTTGTGTCTTCAGACTTTGTCTTCAGCACTTGTGTCTTCAGACTTTGTCTTCAGTATTTGTGTCTTCAGACTTTGTCTTCAGATGTTGTCTTCAGCTGATGTGGACTTCAGTAGTTGTTGTGACGTCTGTGGGACTTAAAGGTTTTCTGATCCAGCTCATTGGTTCTTTTGGTCCAACAAACTCCCCCTGAACCAATGCAGCCAAAACCTTTAACTTTATTGAGGTCCCACTTATTGTTGGCAAAATGAATGGTCTTTTTCCTTCTTGATCAGTTGAGAAGATGACCCATATAAGCACCGGCCTGGAAGTAAGTCCCTGATAATTTGGTTGGCAAAGTGTGGATAGGAGCTCTGTATTGGGGAATTGGACACTGAGCTGTTCCCCCATCCATGAAACTTACTTCCCATGTATGAGCCTGTAGGATTCTCTGGTGTATGCTCTGAGAAACATGATTTGTTCTTCCATAGTGAGATTCTCTGGTTCACCATCGAATAATCCTTCACGCCCATACAGCTCTGAGATGTATTTGGCCTGTTTGCCATTTTTGAGCTCAACCGTTGTGATCTGTCTGTAGGCAAACTCATCAGGATGATTACCTTCGAGTAACAGACTGAGCTCATTCTGTTTGAAGTTCTCAAGCTTCTTGTAGACTAACCCCTTCTTGATCACTCTGTTCTCTAACATCTTTTGGGGAGGCTGTTTAGTCTCATAAGCTTTCTTGAAGTCTTCAACAATCTCCCAGGGTGATACTACAAGGACCACTGTGATCTCTTCATCTACGATCCTCTTTATCTGGCCCTTGTAGCGTGCAGGAATATCCTTCTTCACAATTCTGTGAGCCACCCTAGGATCAGGCCACATCCTCACCTTTTCTTTCTGATATTGAAATGTGTTGGCGAGGGTGTACAGTCTCAGAGCTTCTTTCTTCATACTTATTATTGATGAGGAGGCTGCATAAGTTTTATCTATACTTTTTAGCATCTCCTCATCATGAAGCCTTTGCATTTGCTCTTCTTCAATCTTTACCCTCACAGTTTCCATCTGTGAGGTGGGAGTGATGGGCATAGGTTTGGCTTTGGGTAAAGTTAGGACTGCAGAAAGAGGCAGCCTATCTTCCTCCTCATCATCCTCTTCTTCTTCTTCTTCTAGCCTCAACATCCTTCTCTTCTTCTTCTTGGATGCATCATCGGCTGTTGGTTTTGAGGGTAAAGGAGTTGGTTTAATGGGTTGTGGTAGTGGTGATGTTGAAGTTGTGGGTTTTGCAGGTTGTTCTAGCATTTTTGTAATGAGTGAGGCTTTGGAGTATTTTGCTAGTTCATTTCTTTTTCCAGCACCTGCTTCATTTAAGGCTTCAATCACTAATCCCTTTGTATATGCTTCAGACGTACAGATCTTGGTGGTTATAGCCAAGATACTGTCCCTGGTCCATGACTTGATCTCTATCAATGATCTCCCAAGATATTTAGCAATAAATCTGATCATGATCTCCAGTCTTTCTCTCTCTAGCACATCATAGCTTGCCCATCTTGAGTTAATTTCTTCAACTTCAAGTCTTCTAATCTCTGAGTCAAGCTGTGCAGTGTCAAACCCTTGTCTGTATAGTTGGTCAATAATGGAGTCCATAGATTTGCTATGTGTAGCATCCGCCATTTTGACCATCTCATCAAGCTGGAGTTCTTTTTCTTTCCTCTCTATCTTCCTCTTCTTGTATGTGATGTGAAAGTCTTTGTGACTTTCACTCACTTGATCAGTGTCAGCTCCCTTCACATACTCTTTCTCCTTCTCAGTCTCTTTCTCAACAACCTCTTCTTCCCCCTGGTCTCTCTCTATCAGTATGCTCTTCCCTTTGTCTTTTACTGACTGACTCTCCCTCTTTTTGGTTGCATTGGTTGCAAGGGTTTGAGTAGTAGAAAGGCTTGTGCTCATAATCTCCTCCACTAGTGGCTGTAGAATTGAGGGAAGTTTGTCATCCAAGGTTTTGATCACAATGTCAGTGATCATTGGGGTGATGAGAGGTAGGGATTTTTGGAATATAGCAGCTGTTTGCTCAGAGGGGTTCTGTCCCTGAGAAACAGTGCCAGAAGGAGAGGCTGGTGGATTGAATGTTTGTAGTGGCTGAGTGTTTAGGAGACCTTCAGGTGAAGGTGCCATCTGTGGGTGTATGGTGGTATCAGATGGACTTGCTTCTTGAGAGAATTGGTCAAGTAGTCTTTGTAGTCTACTGACTTCTTCCTCAAGAATTGTGTTCTGGGCTAGAACATCATAAAAGAAGCCCAGGTCATCATCAGCAGATGCTGAATCACCTGACCTCTTGCTAGGAGCAAGATGTACATGCTCTGGGTGTAGACCAGATGTAGCATGTGCCCCTTTTTCTTGGAACTGGGGACTTCCAGCCTCAGGACGATGTCCTTCATCAGCTGTTGCCTCTAATGAGGTCTTAGCCATGTTACCAGCCTCAGTCTGATCATGTGCTGATGCAGAAGAGGTGGCAGCCTCATTAGATATTCTTGTCTCCGTATCTACACTAGGAGACTGAACATTTAAACCCCTGTGCTGTGGGTTGTCAGAAGCATGTTGATCCTCTTCCTCCATATCTGTGGTTTTCCCTTTAAGTGATTGTCTGGGAGGAGGAGAGGCATGCAGCTGAGTCAGCACATTTGCAATTATAAGTGTTGGACTTTGGGGGGCATTTTCATTGGGAGATGGGGTGTTATGCACCTGGGGAGAATGGTGAGTTTCAATGGCAATCTCCTCAAATGAGGAAGATTCCAGATTTGTGGGTACCCCTTTAGTGGTTGCTTCAGGTTCCTTTTGAGAGGAATCCTGAGCGGCTGTGGCTGGGTGAGTCTCTGATACTACTGGGGGGTTAACACCAGTGAGTATAGCCTGTCTTTGTGGTACAGGAGCATCTTCAGGTGACTCATCTTCCTGAATAGCTGTTTTGGTTCGTTTTGTTTTTGGTTTGGTGGGGACTTTGGATTTTGTGGTGGTGACTGTGGGTTCCAGCTGCGTGGGTTTGCGCAGCTTGGCAGCCATTTTGAGTGATTGGTCAGAGTTGTGCCGGGAGTATACTTCAGGCAATACGGCCATAGCAGGGACTCCCAGGCCAACAAGTCCCTCAGCTTGAAGCTGGTTTTCAATAATGGCCATTATAAACCGAGGATATAGTATCCAACGGTTAGAAAGTTGTTTTTGGGCCATATCCTTGAGCTCTAAGAATAATATTTCAGAAAAATTTAAAGGTTGTTGCTCAAGGATAGAGTACAATACCTGTTGCCACCTTGTGGACATTTGATCCCATGATGAAGTCTTTGGAGCCAAGCAAACATTTACCATATGAAAGATAAGCCGTTCAGCATCCTGGAAATGTTTCTTCAATATGGTAGAGGCACTCAGATTGCCTTCATATCCATGGTGGGCAAAGGATAGATCAGTAGTGCCCTTTGGATAACTGGTTGGGAAAGTGGCATCATCCAGGTTGAGGGTTTGGCGAAGAATCTCTGGATTGATAACCACCTTTTGGCTATGGACGAACGAATGAAGTGACTCTGTGTCATTCTCCTCAGATACAAGAGTGACGTTCGTCCAGAATTGGCTAAGGGATTCGGCATATATGGTGGGGTTTATGAGGAAGGCTGTTTGGTAAGGTGACTGGACCATTAAATCAATGGCGTTATGAAACTTGGTCCAGAATGGTGATTTAGTGAGGTGAGCGACACAGTTGTGTCGAGGTTTTAGTTGCATGGTCGCCATGGATGAAGAGAGGGTACAGAGTTTTTGAACGTTAGGTTTGAGAGTGAAGGTAAGAAAAACTCTGGTGAGATAAGGGATTTATAGGGTAGGGTTATGAACCGACTGAAGGTTTTTGGTGAGTCATCATTTGCTGAAACTGATGACGTGGCATCAACTTTTTGAGGTTGAAATGACTGACCGTATTGGTGTGATCATCAGTTGTTATAAAACAACTGAAGACTTGGTTTTAACTGTCAGACATTGAAACAGCTGAAGTCTGATTTTGTCTTCAGTAGTTATAAAACTACTGAGGACAATTTCGACTTCAGGTGTTGAAACAACTGAGGACATGGTGTTTGTCATCAGTAGTTGTGTAACTACTGAAGACAGTGGTTTTGTCATCAGTTGATGTAAACAGCTGAAGACGTAGCGGTAGTCTTCAGTAGTTGTAAACTACTGAAGACATAGCTGTGGCTTCAGTTGTTTAGAAACAGCAGTTGGAAAAACAACTGAAGAGGAATTGCTCATCAGCTGTTGTCGTCAATTCTTAGCTTTTCAGCTGTTTCAGTCTGACCTCTACATTAAAATGTTTCATTGGTCATCAGTACTTATCTGCATTTCTGACATCAGCAGTTGTAGTTACATCAGCTGTTGTGATTTCATCAGCTGCTATAACTACATCAGCTGTTTTAACAAATGAAGTACTTATATATGACATGGTTACCAATGATCATCAGTATTTATTACTGAGATTATCAGTAGTCGTCATTTATTCTAGCTGCAGCATACCAAGCCTTAACACCAGGTTATGGAAGGTTGAACTATCCAAAGGCTTAGTAAAAATGTCGGCAAGCTCATCAGCACTAGGAACAAATTTTGGATCAATCAGACCTTTTTCAAAACAATCTCTAATAAAGTGATGTCTGATTTCAATATGTTTAGTCCTAGAGTGCTGGACAGGATTCTTGACAATACAAAGAGCTGAAGAACTGTCCATTAACAATGGAGTCTTAGTCTCAGTTATGCCATAATCCAATAATTGGTTTTGAAGCCATAATACCTGAGATGTACAACTTGCAGCAGCTATGTACTCGGCTTCAGCAGTTGATGTAGCAACTGAAGTTTGTTTCTTACTCTGCCAAGAAATCAAACAGTTGCCTAGGAATTGGCATCCACCAGAAGTTGATTTCCTGGTCAATTTACACCCTGCATAGTCACTGTCAGAAAAAGCAACTAATTTACCAGAATGTCCAGTAGAATACCATAAACCTAGAGATGGAGTGCCTTGCAAATATCTAAAGATCCTCTTGACTGCAATCAAATGAGACTCCTTAGGTGCAGCCTGAAATCTAGCACAAACACATGTAGCAAACATAATATCTGGTCTAGAAGCTGTTAGGTACATCAAGGACCCAATCATACATCTGTAAAGTGTTTCATCAACCACTTTACCTTTCTGATCTGTATCCAGTTGTGTGGTGTTGCACATGGGAGTAGAACAGGGTTTACAATTTTGCAAATCAAATTTTTCCAAAAGATTTTTTGTATATTTGGACTGATGAATGAAAATTCCATCAGCCTTTTGTTTGATTTGCAAACCCAGAAAAAATTGTAATTCCCCCATTGCACTCATTTCAAACTTTTGTTGCATCAGCTTTGTAAAGTCATCACACAACTGTGGATCAGAGGATGCAAAAATAATATCATCTACATAAATTTGAACAAGTAGATTATGCTGCCCTGCTTTCTTAATGAATAAAGTTTTATCTATGGTGCCTCTAGTAAAATTATTTTTAAGAAGAAAGTTTGATAATGTCTCATACCAGGCCCTAGGAGCTTGTTTCAACCCATAAAGAGCCTTATCAAGCTTATACACCCAATTAGGATGTTTGTTGTCCTCAAAACCTGGTGGTTGACATACATAAACCTCTTCTTTAATTTTCCCATATAAAAATGCACTTTTGACATCCATTTGAAAAACTTTAAGATTTTGATAAGCAGCATAAGCTAAAAACAATCGAATTGCTTCCAGTCTGGCTACAGGAGCAAAGGTTTCATCATAATCAATACCTTCTTCTTGTGCAAACCCCTGAACCACCAGTCTGGCCTTGTTCTTAACAATAAGCCCATTTTCATCAGTCTTATTCCTAAACACCCATTTAGTGCCTATTGCACACTTACCTGGAGGTAGAGGAACAAGTTCCCACACTTGCTGTTTCTTGAACTGAAGAAGCTCAAGCTGCATGGCATCAACCCATCCATTGTCTTTTAATGCAATGTGATAATTCTTTGGCTCTTGCTGACTAATGAAGAGAGCATAGAAGCAGAAATTTGACAATTGACTTCTTGTTGATACACCAGCAGTGATATCACCAATGATTTGAGACATAGGGTGATTCTTCAGATCTTGATACACAATGAGATCAGTGCAAGTGTTTGTAGCAGGCTCAGCAGCAACAGATGGTGATGGTGAAGAATTTCCTTGAAACCAATCAGTTGATGGTAGTTCAAAGGAAGTTGAAGTTGTAGAAATCTCATCAGCATTTGTTGTGGATTGTGCTGCTGGAGCTACAGGAACATCAGGTCTAGCTGAATCAGGCAGTTGATCAGTAAATCTGAAGAGGTGAGTACTGCTATCATCATCATCAGCACTAGCAGTACCACCAGGTGGAGAACTGTTGACATGAGCAACAGCTGGAGTTTGATGAGGAGCATATTGCAGTATGTCCAAATCAAATATCTCCACAGGATTTTGTGGAATCTTGTCCTTTGGAGATTCATTAAACTTAACATGTAGAGTCTCTTCAACTATCTTTGTTCTACAGTTGAAGACTCTGTATGCTTTGCAAGTTGATGAATAACCAACAAAATATCCTGCATCCACCTTAGAATCAAATTTCTGGAGTTGATCCCTTGTGTTGAGAATGAAACAAGGACATCCAAAAGCTCTAAAGAATGAAATTAGAGGGGCCAAATGATGAAGAACTTCATATGGAGTTTTCATCAACCTCTTATTCACTAGAGCTCTATTTTGGACATAACAAGCGGTATTGATAGCTTCAGCCCAAAAAGTCATTGGCAATCCAGAGTCAGCCAACATGGACCTTGCAGCTTCAATAAGGGTCCTGTTCTTTCTCTCCACTACTCCATTTTGTTCAGGAGTTCTTGGAATGCTAAATGCCTCTTGATTCCCTTTGAGAGGAAGAACTCATCAAGTGTGTTGTTTCTAAACTCAGTTCCATTATCACTTCTAACACACTTGACTGAGAGGGAATACTGCTTCTCAACATACAACACAAAGTTGATAATCTTCTGAGGTGCTTCATCCTTTGCATGCAAGAAGAAAGTCCATACAAATCTAGAGTAATCATCCACAATTACTAGACAGTATTTCTTCTTAGCCATACTCATCACTCTCACAGGACCAAAGAGATCCATATGAAGAAGTTGTAAGCAGGCTGTGGACTTAGGTTCTTCTATGGAAGGAAATGAAACTTTGTGCTGTTTTCCTTTTAGACAAGCAGTGCAGTCATCTTCACATTTGAACTCCTTCATGGGCAATCCCCTTACTAAACCATGGGTAATCAGCTGATTAATGTTTTTGAGATTAACATGACCCAGCCTTCTATGCCATAGTGTAGATTCTTGAGGGGAAGCCTTGGAAAATAGGCAAGGATGGCCTTTTAGATCTATTTTCTTAGAAAGATCTAAGGCATACACTCTACCTGTCCTGTTGGCCTTAAGGAGAGTGTGTTTATCCAACACCTTGTCAATCAAACTCAGAACTTTGGATGACAGAATCCGGCAGTTCTGACTTGTGAAAAGAGCAACATGGCCTTTGTCACACATTTGACTGACACTCAAGAGGTTGTACTTGAGATTTTCCACATGGTTAACATCATCAAACTTTATTTCCCCATTGGAAACAAAGCCTTTGCCGATGATGTAACCCTTTGCATCATTGCCAAAAGATACAAATCCCTTCTTTCCTTGAGAGTAGTCATTAAGAAGTGATCTGTTTCCTGTCATATGCATGGATCCTCCACTGTCTACATACCAGATGCCTCTGTGGCATGTTGAAGAACCCTGCAGAACAAAGCAAATTAGTTAGATTTTGAGACCCAAACCTTTTTGGTTTTGGGCCTATTCACATCAACAGATGGTGGACTAACAAGTTTGCTAGAAATAACAGCTTGAGAGGAAGAAGATGGTGGAAAAGAGGAATCCTTTGGCTTGGACCTCCTTTTCTGTGGATTCAACATAGGAGCATCTAATTGGTTGACTCTTCCCAATAGATGTTGAACCATCATAACCAGCTGTGTCTGATTTTGTGATAGAGCTTTCAGCTCTTCAGACACATTAGGACTGGAGTTTGATAAGTTCTTATGTTGCACCTTCTTCTTTTGAGCAACCTCAGCTGTTACCTGTTTAACCCCTTCCTTTTTGGATTTCTTTTTGGACTTGGGATTACAGGATTTGATGTTGCTGGTACAAATGTGGCTTTAAACTCATTTTTCATTTTTACCATTTTCTCTTTAATTTCATCTTTATTTTGAGTTTGGATCCTCTTTTGTACCAACAATCATCAGTGAGATGATTAAACAAACCACATACTTCACATGGTTTATTTTTCATCTTTTGTTGATCATCAACTAAAGAGGATGAAACTACTGAAGACTTGCTCTTCAGTACTTTGGAAGCACTATTTGCTTTCTTGGCTTCCTCTTTAGTAGTCTTCAAACTCTTTCTACTGACAGTTTTCTTCTTTTCAGTGCTGTCAGTAGTTGGAGCTTGAACTTCAGGAGTTAAATCTTGCTCTCCAGTCCTTTCAGGACTTTCTGACATAACTCCTGAGTTGACCAACTCTTTGATCATGTGAGTGTCAGCAATTGAACTATCAATATTAGCTGATAAGTTCTGAGAGGGCTTATTGCTGACTTCAACTTTTGATGATGCTTTATCAGAAAGTGAATCACATGATGAGGTGGATTGGTTATTGCTTTCTCCATCAGATTTCACCTCTACTCTTGGAGCAAAATCTGTAGGAGGAGCAGTGTGATTATAACCAATGCCAAACTTCACATTGGAAGCTGATTGCTTACTAAGAAGCATCTCAAAACCTTTGCATGATTTCACCCATCGATCACACTCTACTTGGGTGACTGCAAGGGTTTCTTTAAGACTTTTCTGGTCCTCCAGAATAACCTCTAGCTTAGCCTTTTCATCATTTAATTGGCATTTAAGCTTATAAATCTCATCATTTTTATTATTAAGAACAGACTCATACTCAGCTTGTCTTTTGAAATAGTTTTCTCAAACTCAAGTTTTTCATTTATTAATGCTACATTTGCCTCTCTAATAGAGACAAAAGCAGCAATGCAAGATTCAGAACATAACTTGGCTTTGGCTTCTGAAGATACCTGAGTTACCTGTGAAGATGATGCAGTTGAGCAGGAACCCTCAGTTGATTCCAGAGCCATAAGTGCCAGATTTCCAAAAGGACTATCACCACCATGTTGATCAGCACTTGTGAACAATTGTTCATGACCAGACATGTCATCTGGCAAGCTACTCCAATCAACAACTTCTGGGGTGAAAAAGCTGTGTTGTTGAGGCTGAGGGGGTTGATGAGATGGTTGAGGTTCTGGAAGTGCATGAGGTTGTGGTACCATAGGAGCTTGAACTTGACTGGTTTGTGGCATGTAATAACACGGGTAAGGATAAGGCATTTGACCCTGAGGAACAAAATATGCAGGAGATTGTAGTTGAGACTGATGACTAGAATTGACAGGATGTTGCCCTTTGTTTTGTTGACTATTGCTAGGAAAAGTCACAAAAGGTGCAGAGGAATTAGATCCAGATGATCTACATTCTCTAGCAAAGTGTCCAAGCCTTTGGCATCTGTGACACCTCAACTTACTCTTGTCAAAACCAACTTTGGTTTTGCCAGAGAGTCCTGGGAACTTTCTTCCAGTTCTTTTATAGAACTTCTGAGATCTGATATTTATCAAGGCCATTTGGCTCAAAATATCCATCTCTTCTAAGTCATCATCAGCAATCCCCTTGAGATCATCCATGATGAACATAGATTGTCATTATTACACCCAGAAAATTGACTATCAACACTCACAAATGCTGAATCAGAAATATTTGAAGAGAAATCAATATGCTCATCATACTGGCATTCAGATGAAGCATATTCTGACTCATGACTAACCAGAGCAGTATTGCCTGGTACAAAGTCCTCAGTGAGCTTACCAGATGAAGACAGTTTTCTCTTTTGTTCTATCTCTCTCTCAAATGTGAGTAGTTTCCCATGAAGTTGGGTGAGAGATAGTTTGTCCAAATTTGCACTGGAGCGTAGGACAATGGTATATGTGTCCCATCTCTCAGGCAGTGATCTGAGAAATCTGTTATTCATCTGAACATTAGTGTACTCATGTTTGACCATTTTCAATTCAGAGATCAAACAAGAGAACCGCTCAAACTGTTGAGTCAGTGTCTCACCCTTCCTATGAGAGAATGTCTCATATTGTTGGGCAAGGATCTCTCTATTATTTGCCAAGACCTCATCTGTTCCTCCAAATTGTTCTTTCAAGGCATTCCAGAGGTCATGGGCAGATTCATAGTGCATTAACCCAGAATAAATTTCATTTGGTAGCGCCATGGCTAGAATTCCATGAGCTTTTGCATCTATCTCAAATAATTTCTTATCTTCATCTGAGTATTGATCCTTCCTCTTCGGAACCATTTGATTGGTTTCCGGGTTATTCACCATAGGCTTATGTGGACCATGTACCACTGATGTCCAACAACCTGAACTGTTAACAGACAGGTGATGGAGCATACGACGTTGCCATATGTTATACTCATTCCTAACCAGCATTGGAGGCTTGGTTGAGGAACCAGTATTGTGAGGATCATTGGAAGGAGTAGTCATTTTGAACCAAAAACAATTTTATTCAAGCAAAAATTTGACACACCACAACAAACTCAATGAAAACCGAGAATAAGTCTCAGGATGAATGATTAAAAACACAGAAAATTCACTCTCTTTAACAGTTTCTTGCAAAAGGATACTAATTCACTCAAACTTGGATCTTGAAGAGCAGTTTCAATGATCAATTATTAGATCGATCAATGATTAACCTGCTCTGATACCATTTGACAGGATCACGATCACAAGTTTGAGTATAATAGTGTAATGCAGCGGAATGAAGAGATGAATTAGTCAAGTTATAGCAGAGAGTGTTATTTGTAACAAATGCGAGAGAATATTTTCTGTGATTTGGAATGTTTCAATAATGCTCAATATTATTGCTCAATCATTCATCATTACAATAAGGTTGGCACTCCTTATATAGAGTGCAATTACTGCTGTAATCACGGGGTGGTGATTACTAGCAGATCTAGTACAAAAAAATAACTACTTCTTAACAAACTACTGAAATGTTCACAACTACTGAGAACATGTCAGAGTGTTAAGTATAAAACATGAAACTACTGAAAAAGAAAACTACTGATGCTACAACGACTGAAGAACAAACTCTTCAGTCGTTTTACAAAACTACTGAAAATAGAAAATAAAAACTACTGAAAGCAAACCGTCACAACTACTGAAGAAGTCCTCTTCAGCTGTTGTGACAACATCTTCAGACTTTGTCTTCAGCACTTGTGTCTTCAGACTTTGTCTTCAGCACTTGTGTCTTCAGACTTTGTCTTCAGCACTTGTGTCTTCAGACTTTGTCTTCAGTACTTGTGTCTTCAGACTTTGTCTTCAGTGTTGTCTTCAGCTGATGTGGACTTCAGTAGTTGTTGTGACGTCTGTGGGACTTAAAGGTTTTCTGATCCGGCTCATTGGTTCTTTTGGTCCAAGATACTCTTAAAGGTTTTTGATCCAGCTCATTGGTTCTTTTGGTCCAACATGCTTCTTATATGAATTCCAAGGTTGTTTACCAAATAGCTGTTAAAGGTGCATTTTGTAGGACAACACCGATGATGGTTGTCAAGCAACCTTAAGGTTTTGAAGATGCTGGATTTGCTAATCATGTTACAAGCTAAGAAAAGCGTTATATGTCTACATCAAGCTCCAAGAATCTGGTATGAGACATTGTCCCAGCATTTGATAAAAATGGATACACAAGAGGGAAAAATTGATCCAACTTATTCATCAAGAAGGATGCAAATGATCTCTATTGTCTGTAAGTGTATGTGGACGATATCTATTGGTTCAACCAGTCCCAAAACTATGCTCGAAATTTGAAGAGATTATGAAATCACGTTTACAGATGATGAGTTCTATGGAGAGAAAGAAATCAACTTCTTCCTGGATGCAAGTAAAACAATCTGCAGATGGTATTTGTATAATCAAAGAGAAGTTTTTGCTAAGCTATTGAAGAAATTCAAACTGCAAGGAAAGATTGTCAATATGTCAGAACTCCAACTGACATTAGTACCAAGATTGATCCTGATCCGAAAGGAAAATCTCATCGACCAAACATTATACAGATCTATGATTGGTTCTTGTTGTAATTCTTACTGCATCTAGACCTGAATAATGTATGTTGTTTGTGATGTGCAGTGAGGACCGTGTGAAGGGTAGTATGAAACTTAACACACAACAACCACAAGAGGAGAGTTGCTTAAAACACTTAACAAATCAAATAGGGAACTGGTTAAACTTGTTAATGAAAGATGCTAAGAACACAAGTAAAATAGAGACAGAACAAGATTGCAAACACACAAGTAATGGTTTCAAAATGATGTATATTTCTTCTCAAGTTCTATTACAAATGTTACAAAGCATACGATAGAAGTTACAAGTACTTGAGATACTTTATACTACATCCTACAGCCGGCCATACTTTGAAGGCAGCTGGATACAATTGACTAGACAACTACAAAATCAAATGTAGAGTCAAAAGGCAGATCTGCCGTATGACTAGTGACTATGACATGCCATAGATCGCATCCTAATATATTACAAAAAGGATAAAAGTACATAGAGTAGAAAGCATGGACTCAAGACCTCAATGTACACTTACCAAAAGCATGGACCTTTTCACTAACTCATGTAGTTGGTTACTTTATAGAGTAGCAGCGGAAAGGTAGTCCAGCTTTATGGTAAAGTACATCAGATAGAGGCATATCTCTAAAAGTCTTCAGAAGAAATCTATCTTCACTCTTTGGCTTCGGAAGACTTTGTCATTGAAGCTTCGGAAGACTTCAGTTTTGGCTTCGGAAGATGTTGGTCTGGCTTCGAAAGATTTTACACTTGAATATTTCTAGTGCGTGGTGTAAAAACTCCGAAAGCATTTCTCTTCTGTTCTTTAGTGCATGATACACAGAGACTTTGGATGTTTGGCTGCATCAGATATAGGAATCCTTAAAAACTCCCCCTAGGCTGATGTACCAAAACATTTAGAAGAATTCATGATGTGGTGGTCTTCAGGATAATAATGACCATACCCTTCTTCATCAGATGGTCAGGATCACTCAGACCCTCATAATATCTTCTCATCTCAAAGAGATCATGAAGAGGTAAGTTGATTATGTCTTGCCATGTATAGACATTCTCAACACCTTGATCTCTTATCAATGCCATCTCTCTAGATTATAGTGAAGGTCCGGATAAGATGGGTCTCTCAGCTGCAAGAGGAGCCACTTGAATTGGAGTGATGGGCTCCCTGGTATAGAGGTGGATGATTCAGGCTTCTTCTTCTTTGACTTTGGTTTGGAAGCCATCCTCTTCTTCCTCTTAGAAGACTTCAACTGAGAAGACTGGTCTGCAACACCTTGTTGATCATCCATGTCTTTCTCAGTTGGGTGTTCTTCTTTCACAGGTTCAGAAGGAGAGGGAGTTTGACCCGGCTATGGATCATCCATGTTAAAGTTTGAGCCAAAGCATAATGTTACAGCTTTTCTGGATAAAGATGTTAGAAAAGCATCTAGCTATGAAGAGATGATTATATTCATTTTGAGGACTAAGTATGTTTATGCCATGTGTGCACGCCCAGCTATCAATGCTAGACTGATAAAGAAGTTCTGGAGAACAGCTGAGGTGGAAAGAGATGATGAAGGGCACAAAGTACTTAGAGGTTTTGTGACTAATGAAAGAATGATAGAGGTCTCTAAGCAGTCAATCAGGGTTGCTCTTAGACTTGGAGAGAATGAACCTCAAGTTTTAGCTGAATACACATTTGATGAATGTAGAGAGGTTTTCATCTTGATGGGACATCCAGATAACTTCCTTAAGAAACAATTTTTCAGGGCAAGGGTGTATAATCATTGGAAGTTACTGTGCTACATATTCCAACATTGTATGTCCAAGAGAAGTGCTGGATGGAATTCATTCCCAATGGACATTGCTTCTCCTATCATTGCTTTAGCCACAAGCAGGATATTTAACATGGCTACTAAATGGATTATGAATGGATTCATCTTCTATTTAGAAAAGGGGAAAAGGAACAAGTACTTGATGTATCCAAGATTTCTTCAATTGATCAAAAATGAAGAACATCCAGACATGTATGTATATGGTGTAGTAAGTGACAAACTTGAGCTTGAACATATGTCTGAGATTGTTTATAAGAGAATGGCTGTTATTGCTGGAGCTCCAAATGTTCCTTTATTTGAGTACATGAGGAATGTTACTATGGATGAGGTTGATATTCATCAACAACATTTTCATTTGATTGAAGGAGAACCAGTGGATCCAAATGAATCTAATTGAAGATGTAATTGATGAAATAATAGAAGAAGAAGAAGATGATGATGATGATGAGAATAAAGAAGAAGAAATAGAAGAAGAACAAAATAATGATGATAGTTCTTCAGATGATGATGATAGTGATGATGAAGACAATCAAGGAGGTGACATTTGAGGAAATATAGAAGAAGTTAATCAGGAAATGCATAGTGAAAAGACTGTATCTGATCAAAGAGATGAAACTGTTGGTCATGATGGAGATGATAATGAGATGAATGATGAAGAAAGAAAGATTGGTAATGATGTGCATAATGAAGCTGATGATGCTAATATTGATCGATATCAAACATTTGATTTTGAATTTATGGATGCTATGTTAGCTAAGCCCATTACACAGAATGTAAGTTCTGGTGTATAATCTCCAAGTCAAATTCAAGAACAACACTTTATGATGTTGAATGAATCAGTTTTGAAACAAACAAGTGATGTGTGGTGTTCAAACTGAAAATGATAATGATGAGGAAGTAGTTGATGACTTAAAAGCAATAATTGTTGAACAAGATGAAAGGATAAAGAAACTTCAAGATGAGAATGATGTGTTGAAGGTAGAAAATGAAAAGAAAGATAAATTGATTGTTGATTTAGAAGGAAAGATTAAAGAGTTGAATGAAGAGATAGAGAAATTGAAATAGAACGTACAAGAGAAAGAGAAAGAAACTAAAGCACCTTTGAATGAAGAAGATAATGAGCAAGAATCTCAGGTCATAGTTGTTGGGAAGTATACAAAAGCTGAGAAGGGAAAAAGAAAGCTAGATGAAGTTGAAACTGAATCAGTATCTAAGTCAAAAGCTCAAAAGACTGCTTAAGATACATGGCATGTTGAAGAAGAAGAAGCACAACAGCAAATAGAAGCACTTGATGATCTTGATTCTGATTTTTCGGATGAATGGTATAATGAAATCCTAGAAGAGGAAGATATTTGTGAAGGTGTTGACTCACCAATGATGATTGTGAATGAAGATGTTCTAATTCCATTAGACTTTGAAGCCAGATATAATTATCTTGTCAGACAAAAGTACAATAGAGTATTCTTACATGGATTGACAGTGTCTCAGATCAACGAACAATATGAAAAGTGTATGATAGCAGAGTCATCAGAACCAGTTGATCCAAATGAAATAAGTCTACAACATGGTGAGTGGGCACCTATGAGTGAAAGTATAAATGTTGATGATATTCCAGAGGAGGAATTACACCATCATGATCCTGATGATATGAGTATTCCTTCATTGAGGATGTGGTTGCAATCAAGGAATTATTCTTGGAAAAGACTAAAAAGATTACAAGGAGAATCATTAAGAAAGTTGGTGAGAAGTTTTCAACAAACTAAGAAGATGTATAACAAAATGATAGTACTAGACATGGATAATCCTCAGTATTTGGAGTTACTACAAAGAGAACTAAGATTCTAAAGCCTCAAGAGATAAAATCCATGGAGATAGTGAGAAGAACACATGAAAGAAGGAAATAATTGATGAGAATGTTTTCAAACACTGAGTAGCAAGCCTATAGAGTTGATTTGGATCAAAAGATATTATGGAACAAGGCAAGATCTACTAGAGATTTAGTGAGGAATGTGTTACAAACAAGACAATCTATATCTGAGCTTCTGAATGCTATGATTGTGTCTGATAAAACAAAGGATGTGAAGATAGTTGCATGGAAGTACGATGAGGTGTTTGATGCTTTCTTGATAAACCGAGTAAATGCTATATGTGATGTGTATCATTTTTACTCGAGTATAGTTACTTTGCTAGTGCAAGATTGAAGGAATTGCATAAGTTAAATCTCATTAACCCATCCAAAGCTGCTAGAGGAGAGAACTTTGTGAAGTTACTGGATAGAGGAATCACCCGGATGCCATATTTTCTTCAAACAAGATGTGATCAGGAGGACAAGGCTTATTTTGACACATTGTGGAGAGTTGAGAAGAACGGTGAATCTAGATTAGAAATGGCTGATACATATCTAGAAGCTTTTGGAGATAAATACTTTGATAAAGTAACCAATCCTGGTTTGAAAGTAATTGATGGTACTCAAACAACAAAACCAATCAAGAGATGGTTTATGATTCTGATACATATCATATGAAGCTGGTAAGAGATGAAGATGATTTGGAGAAAGACTTGATAAGCTTTGTAAATACAGGATAATCAAACTTGAATCAAATCATGAAGATTATAGATCAAATATGATAATCACAATCAAAACCCCTTCGATCTTCATTGCTAATAATATCTTTACAAGTAATCCCTCAATCTATTGGTCATCCAACCATTAGCCTCATTCTAATTACATTGAACCTATTTACAGTCTAGACTAATATTCACTAATAGTACTTAACCCCCTAGACTTTGGCTAATTAATGGAAATTATATATTAAGCATAAAAATGACTAAAACAAGATAAAATATATTTTGTTCACACAAAATATATTTATTACAATAAAACTCCTAGTCATCTAATCTTCAACGTCTTGTCTAAGTTCTTTGTCTCGAACGTGTCCGGTTTGACTTTTGTTGACTTTGACCGTGACGTTGACTTTTGTTGACTTTGACTGTGTTGATAATATAGACTATCTTGTATAGCTCCAACAATACTCCCCCTTAGTTTATCATTATCAACGTCTTCAAACGAAATCTGCATCGAGAAGTCAACCGTAGAAAGTTCTTCAAATTATTCATCTAGGGGATTATTCATCTCAAAAGCTCCCCCTATTTATGTGCTCCCCTTTTTTGAATGCAACCTTTGCAAGGATATTGGAACAGTTTTCCCAAATCTCTAATCTTGAGTGAGTAAGAAGATGTAGAGGAGGATTCCTATCTCAATATCTTCTACAAACTTGAGGAACATGTTCTCTGATCAGGTACACTGCTCAAATGATGATCGGCCATCACTTACAGCAAATATCTAAAACACATTCACAAACACAATCTCGACATTTCTAATTAGACCATTTCATTTTAACAAAATAAACTCGTGTTTATCAGTGTGTGAAAACAAGCAAACCCGTATTCGTTTGTGCGTAATTTTTATGAAATGCATGTAAAATAATAAAATGTAATCAGCATAATATTGAAGACCTGAAAGAATTCTGAAATGAAATTCTATTAATTTTTTTTATTTTATTATATATATTTAAATATTTTTATTTTTTTTATTTGTATATATATTTTTTTAATTACCGAGAACTGAATCGATAATGAGATTACATCCTCAAGATATACTTTAGCACAAAGATGAATTTAGACATAGACAAGCAATGAGATCACACTGATAACTAAATCTAATCACAGTCTTTGAATGATTTTGAAATTCTCAAACGGATCAATAACGATTGCTGATATATATGTTTGTCCACTTAAACTCATGCCCTATCATTTTCAACAAGCAGCAGATGATTCGTTAAGGTTCAATTAAATAATTTAGAATGCTAGGTGTCACACCCCGGGCCCAGGTAGGGTGGGACGTCACAGACTAGCAACAACTTATGGCAGCGGAAACAAACCATTACAAGAGCTCAAAGGAGAGGATATCACATGGCATTAAATGTTTTAAAAAGGTACCGGGGCTAGAAACAAATCAAGCCCCCAAATGAGTTTTACAACCAATCATAGAAAATAAATGTACTTGTTCAACACAATATATAAAATTGTTCAAATGGTTCATTAAGGAAAATATGCCAACGCCATGGTCGCGGGGATAAGTCTAGGTCTTCACATTAGCTAGGATCTCTTCATAAATTACCTGAAACATGCTCAAAAAGAAATTTGTGTCAACTAAAAAGTTGGTGAATTCAAGTGCTTAAAGTTTAAAAACAAAAGGGACTAACAAATCCTTCTTTGATAAAAAAGGAAATAATCATTGTTTCAACATCGTGGGAAAATCATAATCAACCCTGCACTCAGTCTCGGTTGGCCTCTTCTAAAGTTGTGTTTAACAGGATATTCCCGAAGGAAGAACTGAGCCCCAAACCAGTGAACCATACCTGCCCGGATGGTTCACCATAGTTTCTTAACAAA
This sequence comes from Flaveria ramosissima, assembly GCA_025215565.1. NCBI lineage: Eukaryota > Viridiplantae > Streptophyta > Magnoliopsida > Asterales > Asteraceae > Flaveria > Flaveria ramosissima. Next base: position 41,180,057 of record CM046039.1, read on the forward strand.
ACCTGTTACATGCCACAAACGACCCTTAGGATCTCAGTGGGGTACCCTTCCTGGAACGGAAGCCACTGTGTGTGGGGGATTCCCCAAATAGATCTAACCATATAAAACAAGTTGTTAACGAAAGAATTAATGATCATGATATAAGTATCAGCAGGTAACCATAAATCCCACATACAATCACCAAGTAAAGCACAAATATTGTTCAAAAATAACAGAGCATGTTTCACCCCAAAACAGTAGTAAAAAGGGGAATCACTAGAAGTCACCTTAGGTTTTAAGTCAAAATAACTCTTCGTGTGCCGGGAGTGTCTCAAGTCTAGCACCCTAACATGTACATATTAAGTGATAAGCTACTGCTCTAAACTCATTTAAGGTTGAACAAGAGTGTCAAGAATTTAGTTATCGGATAAGGCTTTGATGTCGCGAAGGTTTGTATAAAAAGTTTCCTTTTATGGCAGGTCATGGTTTCTTCATGTAATTTGGGATTTTTACATCATTAGGTTAAGGATATAAGGAATTTCATTGTTCAAGTGATTAATAGTTTCATAGGAGTCGGTTATAAAGTTTGGAAAAATTTTACAGTTTAGTCCCTCAAGTTTCAAAATTGACAGTTTCTACCCTCAAGTTTGGTTTCTTGTCCTTTATGACACTTAAGACCAAAAATCAGGTTCTTAGAGTAAAAGTTTACTTATAATAGAGTAAGTGTTCCAAAATTTCAGTTTACGGGTCCGGTTTAAAAACTATGCGTTTAACGCTCCCGGTTGCGGTAATACCGGAGAGTTTAACGGTTAATTTAGGGTTTTCATAAATTTAAGTCTTGGACCAGTAGGTATCATCTAAAAGATACTTTTATAAGTTTTAAGTCCTTAAATTGTGAAATTTTACCTTTAATAGTTAAAAGTATCGTTTTTACGTTTGACCCGTTAAAACGCGTTTTTGACCGTATTTGACCATTTAAAGCTTGTTTGACCAATTTTTCAAATCATTTAGGTCCTTTATCATTTAACTCTCTGAAATTACATGATTTTTCAAAAACGATGCCCGGTTGGTACCCGTTTTTAGTTATAACGCCATTTAATTGTTCTTTTGACCATTTAAATTACCCATTGACTTCAGAATACTTTATTAACCATTATTAAGCCTGGAATACTTTTCAAGATGGTTTAAAACCATGTTTTACTATTTTTAAGGTTGTTTTATCATGTTTCGGGTCCCGAAATTAACCAAAATGGGTCTAATCTTAACGTGTCCTTAATTTCCAGAGATTAACCACTTGTCACACACTTAATATTCATCAAAACTTTCTGAAATTATGTCCAAACTCATGGCTTGGTTACCCATCACAACAATGAACCATCAACTTAGTGATTTAGCTATAACCGACCATAACACATGTGTAAATCCTTGCAAACTTGTATTTAAACATTACCAAAACCTCATTTAACTTTAATATCAGATTATTAGCGTGTTACAAAGTTGTTCATGAGCAGGTTGTAAACCTTGGTTAAGAGGGTTTTCAAACAAGTGCTTAGCTTGCAATATTCTTTGTAAAAAGAAGGTTTTTAAAGTGTAACTTGAGCTAAAAACCACATATCCACGGTGTATATTCTTTTGTAACATTCAAAACAGGTTATTAGGAGTTCATTGAACCATTATCAAGCAGGTTATAAGTTTTGCTTTCAAGGGTTACAAGATGTAACTCCAGGATAATCAAACTTGAATCAAATCATGAAGAATTAGATCAAAATATGATGAACACAATGAAAACCCTTTGATCTCTCTTGATTGCTAATAATATTGTTTACAAGTAAATCCCTCAATCAATTGGTCATGAAACCATTGACCAAAACCTAATGACAATTAACCTATTTATAGTCTAGACTAAGATTCACTAATTGCACTTAACCCCCTAGACTTAGGCTAATTAATACAAAATTACATATTAAGCATAAAAATGACTAAAAATAAGATAAAATATATTTTGTTCACACAAAATACATTTATTACAATATAACTACTAGTCATCTAAATCTTCAACGTCTTGTCTCGGTTCCTCGTCTCGAACGTGTAGGGTTTTACTTTTGTTGACTTTGACCGTGACGTTGACTTTTGTTGACTTTCACTGTGTTGATAATATAGACTATCTTTTACAGCTCCAATAATACTCCCCCTTAGTCTATTATTATCAACGTCTTCAAATGAAATCAGCATCGAGAAGTCAACAGTAGAAAGATGTTCAATTTGAATCTTTCTGAATCTGATGAGAAAGAGTTTTCATCTCTTAAGCTCCCCCTATTTATATGCTCCCCCTTTTCGAGTGCAAGCTTTACAAAGATATTGAAACAGGTTTCCCAAATCTCTAATCTTGAGTGCTTCAGAAGATGTAGGAGGAGGATTCCTAGCATGGTATCTTCTGCAAACTTGAGGAACAGGTTCTCTGATCAGGTACACTGCTCAACTGATGATCGGCCATCACTTAAAGCAAAAATCTTAAACATATTCACAAACACAATCTCGACATTTCTAATTAGATCATTTCATTTTAACAAAATAAACCCGTGTTTATCTGTGTGTGAAAAACAAGCGAACCCGTGTTCATTTGTGCGCAATTTCTGTGAAATGCATGAAAAATGATAAAATTGAAACAACATAATATGGAAGACCTAAGAGAAATTAAAATGAAATTTTATTATAATTTTTTTTATATTATATACATTTATTATAACATTTTTTTATCTATTATATTTTTGTTTTGTTTTTTTAACATTTAAAACCGAGAACTGAATCAATCATGAGATCACATCCTCAAGATATACTTAGCACAAAGATGAATTTAATCATCGACAAGCAATGAGATCATACTGATAACTGAATCTAATCACATTCTTTGAATGATTTTGAAATTCTAAAACAGATCAATAACGATTGCTGATATGTTTGTCCACTTAAACTCATACCCTATCTTTTTCAACAAACAACATATGATTTGTTAAAGATCGATTAGATGCTTTAGAATGTTAGGACCCCACAATCATTTGGCAAAAACCCTCACCCAACCTCAGGATTTCTTGAATTTTGTTATGATCTTTATAGAGCAAGGCGTGTACATTAGTGTGGAAGAGATTATCATCAGAATATTGTATTATGTGATGAATTCATCGTTAGATGATTTGACATAACTTAGATCAAAATGGTGAGAGCTCCAGGTCTATACTCACGTATAACAAAGGAGATAACCATTTAATCATGTGCCAATGAGAGCTCCAGGTCAGTACTATCGTACAACAGAGGAGATCATCACTCCAGGTCAGTACTTCCGTACAGTAGAGGAGATTAGCACAAACACAAGACACATAAATACACCAATCATGGCTCAAAGATATGACTTGTATGATTTGTATCATGGTGGGTGAAAGATCAATTCTCAATCCAATTTTTGTCGGGACTCAGTTTTTGTGCAAGCCAAAATGATTGCGTAAATCCAGACATCCTTAAGCATATATTTTAAGTTAAATCATTATGCTGCTGTCTACTTTATTCTTCAGGCTGAATCTACCAAGCATATCATTAAAGAATCTGTTTGTTTTTCTATTATTTTCAATTAAAATTAAGATGTAAATCAGATAACAGCATTAGTTACTATCTCATTTCTCATTTTTTAAAACGAGTCATGCAAAAACAAGCATTTCAGATGATATACAATCATTTCTCAGTCATCTCGAATCAAGTTCTCAGTACACTTTTCATTTTTATTTACTTATACTCTCCCCCTAAATTTTTATTTTTGCAAACTTTTCCTTTTTTTTATTTTTATTTATTATTTTTATTTATTTTTTTTTATTTTTTTTATATTTTTTTATATTTTTAATTTTTTTTATAAAACTGTACAAAAATAAAAATTTATCAAAGAAGGTCTTCCAAACTACACTGATATGATGATAAGAAATGAATGCTCAAGAAATATGCAGTGATTGTGAAGTGAGAACTGTGATTGTGTAGATAAAAATCCAGATTTTGGATAAAATACCATGACCTTAACCTGTTTGTTCTACCTTAAATTTGAATTAGGAACAATCTCTGTCAGTAAACCGGATAACTAACAGTCCTCCTGAATTCTTCCTGCTCTCATAAAACAGATTAGTTAGAGAGGAGAACTCAGGCCATCGTAGTCCTGGAAGTGCCATTTTCATCGATATAAGAAACCTGCTTCTGCACACAACCGTTGAAACAATCTGGGATGTCTGTATCCTTCTTTTTAATTTGCCAAATTTGTTTCGATTCAATTAATTTGGATTTAAATGAATTAAATTTGGAAAACATTTTCTGTTTAAGACTGGAAGGAAAAGAATTTGGTTTTAAACCTTTAGTCATTTTTATCTTTGAATCATGTGAAACCGGCTTCACACGAAAAGGTTTAGATGGAGGGTTTTTCATCCAACCATTCAAAGATGTGTGTTTTTTACCTCTTGATCCAGAGAAGCAAACCCGTGTTGCCTTTACCGTCTGGAATATTCTTTTTAGACTTACATTCGGAGAAGCAATTTGTTTTGCCTTTACCATTCGTAGCAAGCCTTTGAGGACATTTCTTTACCACATGACCTTCTTTTCCACACTCAAAACAAGCCTTGAATGGCTTTTGATTCTTTGTAGTCTCGTGTTGTGCAGGTGGTGATGAGGATTGCTTGGAGCTTGTAGCAGATTCTTGCTTGTTCTGAAGTTTCTTGTGCAAAACAGGGAATGAGATCTTCACTAGTTGATTGGATTGTTTTGCAGTCGGAGAAGAGATCTGTATCGGTCTTGATTCAATATTAGAAAGCTTTTGAGACTTGACACTATCAAGAGATATCTTGATATGAGAGGAACTAACACGCTCCTCTATGATTGATTCATCATCTGAGCTTATCCAGTCTCGTATAACACGACTGCTTCCAAAGGATCTGATTGACACCTCCTATTGTGTTGGCTTCGCTTATAGGATTCTGATTGTCTGATGATTCAACAATTGTTCCTTCTTTGACAAACCTGACGGGAACAACGAAGGAATGTTACCTGATTTGAATTTGTTGAAGAAAGTTGGAGAAGCAACTGAAATGGTGTTGGAGCATTAGAAGTGGAATTGGCATTAATCTTCTTATCAGACCTTTGCCTGAGGAATCCCAAACCTACAGGAGAATCCTGCACATCTCTAACCTCTTTAAGATTAATGTTGCTTAAACCTGCATTTAAACTAAGTTTCTACAGCTTCAATCAATATCATTAGATGGATGAGGTTGAGGCATAGAAGAGTACAATGGGTGCTAGGAGGAGGATAGACGTATGGATTTTCAACCATAACCCACTCCTGTTTTAATCCTAGCTCCCCTCTGTTTACACAGTAGCTCTTCCTGTTTCATTCCGGATATGGTCCATCTATCAAGCTTGTTTTAAGCTTGCTTGTTTCAAATCAGCCAAGGTGACTCTTTCGTTTAAAGATTAATTTCAACATTTCTTTCAAGAAGAGTTCGTTTTAAATGATCATTTTCTTTTAAAGCTTCATTTAATTTTATATAAATACTTGGCTTCATTCTTTTTAAAGTTCTGCCTTATGGTAGTTTAATCCTTTTGGTTATCTAAAAGTAACCTATTAGCTTTATACACACCAAATAAACGAATTTTACAAGCAGAAGAACACATATTCTGAATTGTCTCGTATGGAAGATCCAAGATGACTCTTTCAGCAGTATGAACCTTCTTGCAGTTGCAAACTCTGGTATTTCGCTTCCATTCCTCTTCCTTCTCAGCATCATAAACTTCAGCATTCAACTCAGCTCCACCTTTACCCATTGATGTCTGCTTAAGCTCTTCTTGTACCTCTCAGTTTCAGGTTTTGGTAAACCGTCGGAATTAATCTGATCTCTCTTCTGGTTTCTCTTGGAGTTTGAAGTGATCTTTGGAGTTAGATATGTTGCTTCATAGTACTCACGACGTTTGATATCCAACTCAATCTCTTTCAGTTTGTTGATCACCTCCATCAGTTTGTAATCCCGAAAGCCTCTATCTCGTTGAATCGACTTGTCGTGTGAGCTCCATTCTGATGAGAGGGAATCAAGCAATCTTAGAACTTGTTCATGATTTCCCAGTTGGGCATCAAACTTCTTCAGATTACTTGCCACCAACAGAAAACGATCAACAAAATCAGACATTGTTTCATTCTTTAAAGCTGCAAAATTATCAAACCGACATTATGCAATTGTGAGATCATCAGATTTGAAGGATTTAATCAGTTCTGCAAAAGCCATTTTTATTTTTATTTTGTTTAAACAATTAAATGCCCTAAAAATATTTTTCCCAAAAAAATTTAGAATAATTCTCCCCCGGAAAAAAATATATTCTTTTTAAATGTCACGCTAGACAATCTTAGCAACTGGGGTCAAGCTGAAAATTTCTTTTTTTTATTTTTTTTATAAATCTTGCAAAATCGATGAAAATTTCTTTATCGGGATGAACTCAATTAATCCCAACTAAAGGGAAAAAGTCATCTTTAACATTCAAATTTCGCTAAATAAATGATAGTTTCGCCGAAATTATAGTTTCGCAGAGCTAGTTTCGCTGAGAACTCTAGATTCGCTAAGTCGACAGTAGTTTCGCTGGCAATTTCGGCAGCAGTTTCGCTAGCCAAATGCTTTAGATTGCTTAGTTTTGCCGACAATTTCGCACAAAACAAGCTTGAACTTTCGTTCAAAGATACTTTCGGCAGCAATTTCGCTTGTAATATGCATACAATCACTGTTGAACTTTCGTTCAAGATCACTACTTTCGCTGAGATGCTGAAATTAACTACAAAGTGTAAAACACTTGTAGTTTCGCTGAAAGAATAGGCAGTTTCGCTGGATGAATTGGTAATTTCGCTGGACGAAGCTGAAAAGCTTTTTCAACACGAAATCAATCTGAAAACGCCCAAATCTTAATGGATTTGAAGCCTGATGATTAACAGAGCTTTCCCAACCAATAACAAGCAAACTTCACTCAATTTCCATATCAATAACACTCAAATTTGATCCGAAATTGATGAAGACATGATATGAACAAAAACAACCAAAACCTCAACTTCTCTCTCTAAAAATCTTCAAATCTTCAGTGAATTTGATCCAAAATGGCTCTGATACCAAATTGTAACTCCAGGATAATCAAACTTGAATCAAATCATGAAGAATTAGATCAAAATATGATGAACACAATGAAAACCCTTTGATCTCTCTTGATTGCTAATAATATTGTTTACAAGTAAATCCCTCAATCAATTGGTCATGCAACCATTGACCAAAACCTAATGACAATTAACCTATTTATAGTCTAGACTAAGATTCACTAATTGCACTTAACCCCCTAGACTTAGGCTAATTAATACAAAATTACATATTAAGCATAAAAATGACTAAAAATAAGATAAAATATATTTTGTTCACACAAAATACATTTATTACAATATAACTCCTAGTCATCTAAATCTTCAACGTCTTGTCTCGGTTCCTCGTCTCGAACGAGTCGGGTTTGACTTTTGTTGACTTTGACCGTGACGTTGACTTTTGTTGACTTTCACTGTGTTGATAATATAGACTATCTTTTACAGCTCCAACACAAGATCTACAAGTTAGATGGTGCAAAACTCCAAAAATAGGGTTTTCATGGTGGAAATCGGTTTCCACCTTAAGAATGACAAGTATAACGAGTGAGATACCTCTTGCGAAGTTGAAAGCTCCTCAAGAACAAGGTAATGGTGTCGGGTTTCTGCTACAACAAAGAGAGGAGGTGTTTTTAAAAGAGAAGTGAAAGAAACACATGAAAAGACCATTTTCGGGTGACATGAAGCTTACACTTGGTATTGTTCACGTTTTGGAGAGTGTAGATGGTCTTGGATAGCTCGAAACTCCTTGGACAAGGCTGAAGAATCTTCTAACAAAGTTGGAAAAGTCGAACAAGATGTAGAGGTGTGTCCAAACTCGCGAATATGGCCACCTTCTTGTGATTTTCGGTCGACCGATAGTGGAAATGCCTTGTTCTTCGATGAACAAGGCTGGAAATCTAGAGAGAATAGTTTGTTTGTGTGTTTTGGAGTGTGAAATCAGCTGAAGAAGATTTGAAAGAATGAGAGAGAGAGGTGTAGAGTTAAAGTCTGCATGAATTGTGAATGGTGAGGGTTGTGGGTGGTGTAGAGGAGAGGTGAGTGGAGGGAGAGGGGCGCGTCGATTTGCATCTAGTGAGGGTGTATCTGATTTAAATTTTATGGTAAATGATTATTAGTAGTGTAATTTGTAGTGTTGGGTAGAATAAAATTATTTGGTGGATGATGTAAATTGTAGTATCTTGTGCATGCCCATGCATGCATGAACCGAAAATTTAATAGTGTGAATTTATGCTCACATTTTAATTGTTTCTCTTGAGATTAAATTTTGTAAGGGTGACTAGTTAACATTCCCGGGACACTAATTTTTAAAAAGGTAAAACCTAAACTAACTAAAAGTCAATAGAATCATATGAAATCATAAATTGGATCAAATAGCAAGAAATGTTTCTAATTTCATGATAGGGTTGGATTGTTTCAATTATTAGTACTCATAAGACGGATAATGATGCAAGTAAATTAGGGTTAGAATAACAACCTAGAGGCCGGTTGTCACATTCTCCCAGCGTTTAGGAAATTTCGTCCTGAAATTTTAGCTTCGATTAGAGTCTGAACGGGTGGGTTTGAAGAGGTGTGGATACTTCTTCCTCATCTCATCTTCACGCTCCCAAGTAAATTCAGGTCCTCGCTTGGAGTTCCATCTAACCTTGACCTTGGGTATGCGGCTCCGCCTGAGTTGCTTGACCAAGCGGTCCGTGATCTCCATGGGTTCTTCCACAAAATTCAGCTTGTCATTGATTCTTGCTTCTTTCAATGGTAGCTCTAGGGTTTTGTCTACCATACTCTTCTTCAAGTTCGACACATGAAAGGTGTCGTGTATGTGGCTCAACCCCTGGGGTAGTTTCAACTTGTAAGCCACTGGGCCAATTCTTGCCAGTATTTCTAATGGTCCAATGTATCTCAGGCTTAACTTTCCTCTTTTCCCGAAACCTCACGGTTCCCTTCCATGGTGCTACCTTTAGCATTACTCTGTCGCCCACTTGAAACTCTAAAGGTTTCCGTCTCCTATCAGCGTACTTCTTCTGCCGGTCTCTGGCTTGTTTTTGGTCGCTCCTTTATTTTAAAGATCTTGTCAGTGGTCTCCACCACGATGTCGGGTCCCATCACTTGGCTATCACCGATCTCATTCCAGCTCAATGGTGATCGGCATTTCCTGCCATATAGAGCCTCATAGACGAGTGGCTTTATACTCGCGTGGTAACTATTGTTATAGGCGCATTCCACCAAAGGAGATGGTTGTTCCCAGTTTCCGCCAAAGTCAATCACGCAAGCTCTTAACATATCTTCCAACGTTTGAATAGTCCTTTCGCTCTGACCGTCGGCGTTTTGTGGATGGTCTGCGGTGCTTATATCCAAACGGGTTCCTAAAGCTTGCTGGAATGATTTCCAGAAACGAGAAGTAAAACGGCTATCCACGTCGGAGATGATCGACAAAGGCACTCCATGCCTCGTTACTATCTCGTCGACATATAGTTGGGCCAATTTCGTCATGTCGTAGTCTTCTCTATTGGCAAAAAGTGAGCTGATTCGTTAGCCTATCTACTATCACCCAAATAACATCGTGGCCTCTAAACATTCTGGGTAACTTTGTAACAAATCCATCGTGACGTTATCCCATTTCCATCTGGGATTTCGGGTTGTTGTAACGTTCCTAACGTTTTTTGATTTTTTAGCTTTTTTACCATGGCACAGGTTAGACATTCCAACATAAATAGCGATTGATTTCTTGATTCCAGGCCACCAGAAAAGTGCCTTTAGATCCTGGTACATCTTATCACTTCCAGGGTGATCGAATACCTAGACTTGTGTGCTTCGTCGAGGATTACTTCTCGATTCCTCCGTGCTTCGGCACCCAAGTTCTCCCTTCGTACCTGTATGTACCATCGTCCCCTGTCTCAAATCGCTTTCCATTCCGGTTAACCCTTCTTTTTTAACCTTTCTTCCTTTAATGCTTCGTTTGAGTTTCTTTCAGTTTTGCGATAAGGTTGGTATATCACACTCATCCTTAAGGCTCGTACACGAAGAGGCTTTTCTCTATCCTTTCTGCTGCAAACGCATCTGCCACGATATTGGCCTTACCGGGATGGTAGCGGATTTCGCACTCGTAATCGTTAACAGCTCGATCCATCTTCTCTGACGCATGTTGAGCATCTTTTGGTCAAGAATGTGTTGCAAACTTCTATGGTCAGTGTAGATGATGCCTTCGTGCCATAGAGGTAGTGCCTCCACATTTTGAGAGACAAACACCAACACTCAATTCCAGATCGTGCGTCGTATAGTTCTTCTCATGATCATTCAGCAGTCTAGATGCATAAGCAATCACCTTGTTGCGTTGCATCAATACACATCCTAGTCCTTGACGCAAAGTGTAAGGCCCTGTTCCCGGGAAGCCTCACAGTTGGTTAATCATAGCATAAAATCAGTTTAATAACAAAACATTGCAGCGGAAATAATTAGACATTCATTTAAACCTTTGAAAACACATCGTACTCATACATTTGTCATTTATTGTAAACAAAACATATTACTTGTTCTTAAATTACAATAAAGATTTTCATAAACTTGAATGCCATCCATAGCTCCCCAAGTAGCTCCGTGTGCCATCCTCAGCATCAGCGTTTACCTGCCAACTATTATGCATAAAAGTCAGCTTCGCTGAGTGAGTTCTAGTTATAAATAATATAAGAAAATATAAACTTTATCCTACATATAATGACCATGCATACATCATAGTACATAACATAACTTGCATCATAATAAGCATGTTCATTATCTTTCATTCTTTTATTATCTTTCACTTTCATCATAAACGAGATTGCACAAAGCAAGAGCTCCATGTTGATTGACAACAAATGTCAATCCCTGTCGGTACACATGAATACGATAGCTAACCCCCGACAGTTCCACACTGCAAGGCACTAGCCCGCTCATGAATACAGATCCATCATCATACATCAGACTCACATAAGTGAAGTCTATCATCGTGCTTGCAAGACTTTTCATCATCAAACGGGCTCGGGGGTAACATTCATTAAGTTTCACTTTTCATTAATATCATCTTCCTCTTTAGTATATATAATACTTAACTTATTAAGTACACAACATGCCAAGTACTAATCATCATAAAACATAACCGACCCGCCGCGGGACAGGGGGGGTTCGGGGGCGGCAGCCCCTGACAGCGGGGTCCTAGGGGCAGCAGCCCCTAGTGGGGTCGAAGGGGCAACGCCCCTGGCTGGGGCCGGGCTGCCAGGTCAGCGCTAAAAATTTTTATATTTAAACATTATATAGCACATTTACTTATAGAAAATTTTTCTTCCTGTTAAAAACCCCTTAAAATCTTGGTCATTTAAAAACGTAAATTTAGTATGCATAATAGCCCCAAAACATGGAAAACTTATAAATAGGTGATCTAGAACTCACTTGGATACCACGAATAACTTCTAGGCTAAGCTTACAAGGCTAGGATCACTCTACACAGCCTGCAGATAAGCTAACACTTAAAGGGGTTAATTTCTGCCTAAATTCCCTACTAATTTCGCTGCAAGATCAACAATTTCGCAGCTAGGTTCGCCAACAGTTTCGCTGCTAGTTTCACCAGCAGTTTCGCTGCTAGTTTCGCTAGCACCTTCGCTGGCAGTTTCGCTGGCATCTTCGCTGCCAGTTTTGCTGCCAGTTTCGCCCAACTTTTGCTGGAAAAACATGTCTGCGAAACTACCTAAGAAACTATAGTTTCGCAGGAAGTGCTCATAGTTTCGCTGGTTGAATATGCAAATTCGCTGGATGAATATACAGTTTCGTAGATTGCATAAAAATCACGAACCAGTCCGTTTTTAACTCAAAATCATAACTTTTTACGTCCAATCTCTTAGTTTATCATCCATGAGGCTAAATCTAAGCTTTATACATGTTTTCATACGTAAAAATGTGACCTTTATGCGATTCTTTGCAACTTTTCAAAACCCAAAACCCTAGAATCCAGGTTTGATCTACAGAAGGGTTTAAAGGTTGATTCTTACCTGGATTTGTTGCTTCTTTCTTAGATCTTGTTGCTCTAACACCCAGATCTTCAATCTCTTAACCTTGGAAGGTTCAAATCTTGAGTTTTCTTCACTTTCTCTCTCTACTTTCTCTCTCTATGAATTTTTGTCACACCCCCGCTAAAAGCGGAAACACGGGGATGTAACGAGAATGGGATCGTCATAACACATGGTAAGCGATAGAGAGCAATAAAATAATGATGACATGCGTTCATGACGACACCCGACGACAAGGGGACTTGTGTCGTGTTTAGTCAATGTCCACAACACATAGCCATAAACAACATGATAATGATAACACATATTCACATAAGATGAAAATGTAAATGTTAATTCCCACAACTCGGGAACAAGTTCAAATGTTGATAATTGTTTACATGCGTTACATTGTTCAAAAGATTGTTATCAAAATGAGCTAAGTCCCAAAATGCATCCTAGGGTCTCCACTAAGGCAGCACACCTAGATTCCTGGACTTGCATGTTCACCTGAAAGATATGCTTAAAACGGTCAACATAATTGTTGGTGAGCTCGCAGGTTTATGTAATAAAAAGTAAGTGATGCTGTATATAATAGCGCGTCGGAATACCGTGAATACAGTTATTACACAAGTAAATATCACATGACATGAGCTTTGCAACCAAACCTAGCGACGTACACAAAGAAATTGTCGGCATATATTCACCAAGGGCCCGTTCCTGGCCACTGATGGTACCCACTAGTATACCATCGAACGAGGGTGGGGGTGTCAACCCAGTAGTACTACCATACTAACCGTCGGTTTCCCACACTGGAATTAAATAGTTGCAAAGATAGAACCACACAGCAGACCCAAGCATGTATCAAAGAGTACTTGCAACATAGTATCACGTTGATTCCTTGTAAGTAAATGTATGTATGTGTACAGCATAAAAATTGTGTAAGCATACTTTTCCCCCAATTTGTAAATGATTGAAATAGTTTAAGCGTAAAAAGGGGCCACGAAACTCACTTGTTAAGTGGTAAGTATGTATGAGCGTTGTATCCCAAATGTTGAATGCAAATAAACAGTCAAACACCTATTGACAGTTATTGTATAGCATTAATGATATGTTATATGTATAAGCGCAATAATGATGGGTCGGTTCGGGTCGTATCGGATGGGTCGCGCACAACACACACAGACTGACACACGTACTAGATCCTATGTGGATCCAAGTACAAGACATTGTTGCCACTAATGATGATGTTTAAGTAAAAGTATCGTTGTTTATCGAAAACATTGAATAAGTGTCAGTAAGTTATAAGTCAATTGGTCGTTCGTAAAGCGTTAGTTTATATTTGCTCAAAATAGTTTTCTGTGCCCTTTCTCACGTTGACTTTAATATTTGTGGCCAAACAATGGCATAATTGTGTTAGTGTTACCTCGACACACACGACATACTCACGCCACGCACACGGGTTCAACACACCAATTTCAGTCGCATAACAAGGCCAACGCACGACTCAACCTCCATTCGTGCGAATCAACCCTCAATCGTGCGAATCAGCTTCATTCGTACGATTGAGCCTTCATTCGTATGATTGGCCTTCAGTCGTACCACACATCACCCAATCGCACGACTCAACTTCCATGCGCACGAATCACCTTCAGTCGTGCGAATTAGCTACTTTCGTACGACTGAACCTTCATTCGTGCGATTGGACTCCAGTCGTGCGAATCACATTCATTCGCACACATTCAGTCCGGTCACCTGACTCAATCGCACACAAACACTCAATCGCATGACTCCTTCGCATACAGACACTCCGTCGCCACAACTCAGTCGCACAACTTGCCCAGTCGCACAACTCAGTCGCGCGATTGACTCAGACGCATGATCCAGTGCACGACCACCACTCAGTCGCACGGCTCAAATCGCATGGATGACCCAGTCGCCCAATCTGCAGAATCGCGACGTGGTCGGGTGAGCAGCCCCCCGAGCTGCTCTAAACACGGGTTTTACACCACATAGACCTCCAGAAACACTCAACAGACATACCCAAGCATAAAACACAAGAAAAGGACCTCACACACACGCACCCATACGACCTTGTGTGTTCGGGTTGAAACCCGAACACCCGAAACCTAGTTTGACAGCCGTGCAAAGGCTCTAAATGGACAACCAAAGACAACTACTGCTAGAGAGGGGTAGTGTAGGCTGTAGACGGTGTCAAGACGAAGAAAAACGAGACCTCTCGGGTCGGATTTGTTGCTAGAATGGTGTTTGTGTGTGGTTTGAAGAGATGATATGAAGAAGATGATAGAAATGGGGGTTTAGGGCTGGAAATGGGGGTATTTATACCCCGCCAAGTTTCCAAAATTACAAGTTTAGTCCCTGCACTTAACCCCCGAGTTTTCCCGAATTTTGTTCGGTTGAAAAACGGCTTCGTTAGGTGTTTTATATTATTGTAAATGTATATTTAATGTTATTATGACTGAAGAAATGGTTATATTAAAACATATATTATATTTATAAAAATGATATATTAGTGTTTTCAAAAATGAAAGTTTTAAAGTCTTTTTAAGGTTCCCACACGATTATGGCGAATGCACCCACAACGGTAATATTGCAAACATGATATCCCATAATGAGTCAAATAATAATGAGGAATGACCAAATATAAAATAAATGACGGACAATCACGTCAATTGACGGACCTTAAGTGACGGATGTCCAGTCAGTATCCCAGTGAGAGAATTTCGTCCCGAAATTCAGCTGGAGTTAGGGTCCAAGAGTGGTCATCCTCGAAAAAGTTGTGGATATTTGAGTTTCATCTGATCTTCACGTTCCCACGTAAAACTCTGGCCCTAACTCTGGCCTCGTTTTGAATTCCACCTTACGCGAACAATAGGTATCCTACTGCGCTTCAGTTGCTGACCTTTCGATCCATGATCTCAATGGGTTCTTCAACAAAATGAAGCTTGCATCAATCTTGATTTCCTCGATTGGCACGTGAAGGGATTCATCGGCCCAACATTTCTTGAGGTTTGACACGTGAAAAGTATCATGTACTACCCGCTAGCTCTTGTGGCAACCTTAACCGGTAAGCCACTGGACCGATCCTTTCAGTGATCTCAAATGGTCCAACGTATCTTGGGGCTAACTTCCCTTTCTTTCCGAATCGAACGACTCCTTTCCAAGGGGAAACTTTGAGTAACCACGATCCCAACATTGAATTCTAGAGGCTTCCGACGATTGTCGCATAGCTCTTTGGGCGCTCTCGCGCGGCTTTGAGTCGATCCTTGATTTGGAAGATCTTGTCTGTTGTTTCTTGGATGATCTCTGGGCCTGTCAGTTGACTCTCACCGATTTCGGCCCAACAAACGGGAGATCTGTATTTTCTTCCATACAACGCTTCAAATGGTGCGCATCCAATGCTTGTATGATAGCTGTTGTTGTAAGAGAACTCAATCAATGGCAGATGAGCATCCCAACTACCACCAAAATCGATTACACACGCTCTCAACATGTCTTCTAGCGTCTGTATGGTGCGTTCACTTTGGCCATCTGTTTGAGGGTGATAGGCTGTACTCATGTCTAACCGAGTACCCATCGCTTTCTGTAGCGTTTGCCAAAAGCGTGAAGTGAATCGGCTATCACGGTCGGATATGATTGACACCGGCACCCCGTGCCGTGTCACGACCTCTTTGATGTACAATCTCGCCAACTTATCCATCTTGTAATCTTCTCGGATAGGCAAGAAATGTGCTGACTTCGTCATTCGATCAATAATGACCCATATCGAATCATGACCGCTGTTTGTTCTAGGGAGTTTGGTGATGAAATCCATAGCTATGTTCTCCCATTTCCACTCGGGAATTTCAGGTTGCTGTAATAATCCCGATGGCTTTTGATGTTCAGCTTTGACTTTCGAACACGTCAAACATCGACTGACGTATAAGGCAATGTCTTTCTTCATGCCTGGCCACCAGTATAGATCCTTAAGATCATGATACATCTTGTCTGCACCAGGATGAATAGAATATCGCGTCTTGTGGGCTTCATCCATGACTAAGGTTCGAACACCTCCCCATTTGGGTACCCATATGCGATCCATGAAGTACTGAATACTGTCATCCTTGCGTATCATCTGTTTGTCTAACCCCCGGAACTCTTCTCCCGCAAGGTTTTCTTCTTTTAATGCTTCACTCTGTGCAATTTGAATCTGAGCTTTCAAGTTGGTTTGGATGGTCAATCCCAACGCTCGTGCACGTAGTGGTTTCACACGTTCTTTACGGCTTAAGGCATCAGCCACCACGTTAGCTTTCCCCGGATGATACCGGATTTCACAATCGTAGTCGCTAAGAAGCTCTACCCAACGTCGTTGGCGCATGTTGAGTTCCTTCTGATCCAGAATGTGTTGAAGGCTTTTATGATCAGTGAAGATGATGCATTTGGTGCCATACAAGTAATGCCTCCAAATTTTGAGTGCAAATACTACAGCGCCCAACTCAAGATCATGAGTGGTGTAGTTCTTTTCGTGCACTTTAAGTTGTCGCGAAGCGTAGGCAATCACCTTGTCCTTCTGCATCAATACACATCCCAATCCTTGATGTGACGCATCGCAGTAGACCACAAAATCATCTGTTCCGTCTGGGAGAGACAGTATCGGCGCGTTGCACAACTTCTCTTTCAACGTTTGGAACGCTTGTTCTTGTGCAAATCCCCAGTCAAACTTCTTGTCTTTCTGAGTAAGCAGGGTCAATGGTTGCGCGATCCTTGAGAAATTCGCGATGAAGCGACGATAATAACCGGCCAATCCTAAGAACTGCCGTATCTCTGATGGTGTCTGGGGCGTATCCCATTTCTTCACCGCTTCGATTTTGCCGGGATCTACGTGAATCCCGTCCTCATTGACCACATGACCCAAAAATTTCACTTCCCGCAGCCAAAATTCACACTTTGAGAACTTGGCGAAAAGTTTCTCTTCGCGTAGCAGCTCCAGAATAGCCCGAAGATGTTCTACATGATCCTCCTTTGATCGGGAATAGATAAGTATGTCGTCTATGAACACGATCACGAACTTATCCAAGTACGGTTTGCACACCCGATTCATTAGATCCATGAACACAGCTGGTGCGTTAGTCAATCCGAACGGCATGACCAAGAACTCATAATGCCCATAACGAGTTCTGAACGCAGTCTTCGGTATATCGTCTTCAAAAACCCTTAGCTGATGATATCCAGAACGAAGATCGATCTTTGAAAAATACGAAGCTCCTTGCAGCTGATCAAATAAATCGTCGATCCTGGGGAGAGGATATCGGTTCTTCACCGTCAACTTGTTCAGTTCACGGTAATCGATACACATACGGAACGATCCGTCCTTCTTCTTGACAAATAGTACCGGTGCTCCCCACGGCGAATGACTCGGTCGAATAAAACCCTTCTCCAGTAGTTCCTGTAGTTGACTAGACAACTCTTGCATCTCGGTTGGCGCTAGTCGATAAGGCGTTTTCGCTACCGGTGTAGCTCCAGGAACCAACTCAATACGGAATTCCACCTGTCGTGGAGGAGGTAAACCAGACAAGTCATCTGGAAATACTTCTGGGTAATCCCGTACTACTGGAATATCCACCAGTTTCCTTTCCTCGTCTTTCTTTTCAACTACATGAGCCAGAAAAGCGTAGCACTGCTTTCGTAGACTCTGGCGTGCTTTCATGCAGGAAATCAACTTTAAGCTCTTACCCGGTCGTTCTCCCTGAACTTTGAGTACTTCCTCGTTTGGCATAGGGATACGTACTACTTTGTCTCGGCAAACAATCTCTGCTCCATTCTGCGACAACCAATCCATACCCACTATCACGTCGAAGCTCCCTAACTCGAAGGGTATCAAATCTATGTCGAATGTATGATCCTCCAGCGTCAACGAACACTTCCTAATAATCTCATCGGCCTGAGCAACCCTACCATTGGCCATTTCTACGGAGTAGCTAGTTTCTAGCCTACTAGGACTCAAATCAAGCAATTGCACAAACTCGGAAGAAATGAAACTATTATCTGCTCCAGTATCAAATAATATAGATGCGAAGTGATGATTGAGTAAGTGCGTACCCGTGACAACATTCGGGTCCTGACGAGCATCATTAGCTCCAATGACGAATGCACGTCCCCGAGCTGCGTTTCCCTGAGTAGCCGGGCCTTGATTCCCAGCAATAGCCAACACTTGCTGCTGGTTGTTCCCCTGTTGACCCGGTGCCCGATTCAGCCTGGGGCACATATTCCTGTAGTGATCTGGGCTCCCACACTCAAAGCAAGCCCTTGCATTCCCGGCGGGGTTAACCGCGTTGACGGGTGCTACAAGATTCGGTGCAGTTCTGCAATCTCTGGCCAAATGACCCGGGCGCTTACAGTTAGCGCACACCCGGCACTGCGTCCCTGGGGGATGATGATAATTGCACCTATCACATTTGGGGTGCGGCCCCACATACTCTCTTCTGGCCTGAGACACGGCCACAAAATTCCTGGTCGGCTTAGACCTCTTCTCAAACCTTCCGGCACTCGACCGGCTCGATTCCCCAACATCCTTCCTTTTCTCGGCCCCTCGGCCCAATACCCCTGTTCTAACCATTTCATCAGTCAGAGCGCCAGCTTTCAGAATTGCGCTCTGAATAGTAGGAGGAGCGGCTGCTGTAACCATCGCCCTAATTTGAGGCGCAAGTCCCCAAATATACCTTTCAATCCTCTTTGATTCCGGCGTGACTAGATGCGGAACCAATCTTGCAAGCTCATGAAAACGATCAGTATAAGCTGCATGCCCTGCCCCCACCATAGCATGATTCCAAAACTCATGCTCCAGTTTCTGCATCTCGTTGAGAGGGCAGTATTCCTCGGTAATCAAGGCTTTGAACTCGTCCCACGACATTTGCATCGCGGACTCTCTTCCTCGAGCTTGAATCTGAGTGTTCCACCAGGTTAGGGCTTTACCCTGTAGTGAACAAGTAGCATACTTGATCCTCTGGCTGTCGAGGCACTCACTGATGTCGATCACTGCCTCCATCTTCTCCAACCACCTGGTCAGGGCTATCGCCCCACCTTTCCCATCGAATTCCCTTGGCTTACAAGCCACAAACTCCTTGTACGAGCATCCCCGACGAGCATTAACCACTCCAGTTTCGATACCGGCAGTACCACCATTTCCGGTTTCCTGGTTGCTCTCGTTTCCGGTCGGGTTCCCGTTTCCCGCTTCAGTTTCAATCCCACCTTGGGCTCCATCATCGTTGCCACCATCCCCGTGAGGGTGGTGTTGTTGAAGTGCGTCGCTCACTTGGGCCACGATAGTAGGAATCAGTGCGGCCAATTGTTGAGCGATCAGGGCTGCCATGTCGGCGTTCCCTGTTCCTTGACTGTTGCTGGCAGGAGCATCGTTTGTTCTTGGTGCTCTGCCTCTGCCTCGGCCTCTGCCCCTTGGGGCTTCACTCCCGCCACTACTGCTACGGGTGACTCTTCGAGGCGGCATGTTCTAATCATAAAAGAGGTAACATATAAACTTTAGTCACCATATGATACAAATGTATTCCACTTATCAAATTCCAATGTCCATGTTCAGGTCGGCCAGACCACCATGCAGCCCATTTCAAGCATATTCTCGGTATACCGGTGATGTTTATATATAGGGTTCCCCGCAGCGTTCCCACCACACCCACGATGTACCGAGAATGATGCCCGATCCGGTTACATGACACCTGACTTTCCTTTACATCATATCCATAATAATCCATCATAACAGTTGTAAGTCCATGTATACAATCACGTTTAGTTTAGCGGAGGTTGTCTATTCCTCATTCTTCGAGGTTTTCAGACATATTCCTCCTTAGAGTTATCTCAATGTCCAAGGTCAAGCACAGTAGTATGATGTGTGTAGATTACTTCGGGTTAATACCCGGATCTGATAAGTTAACTCGGCGCGCAGAGGGAACGGAAGATCCAATAGAGTATTCCCATAAAAGAGTGAGCACAAGGGCTCTCTCATAGGGTAGAATGATCACATAACAAATAGATGAGCAAATCAAGCAGCGAGGAACACATACACGAGATATAATATGCATACAGAGTCCTAGCATGCAAATCTACATGAAGGTTCCTAGGTTATAGTCTAGGTCAAGCGTATTGCCTAATTCTCTATAACCAATGGCTCTGATACCAATCTGTCACACCCCCGCTAAAAGCGGAAACACGGGGATGTAACGAGAATGGGATCGTCATAACACATGGTAAGCGATAGAGAGCAATATAAATAAATGATGACATGCGTGTCATGACGACACCCGACGACAAGGGGACTTGTGTCGTGTTTAGTCAATGTCCACAACACATAGCCATAAACAACATGATAATGATAACACATATTCACATAAGATGAAAATGTAAATGTTAATTCCCACAACTCGGGAACAAGTTCAAATGTTGATAATTGTTTACATGCGTTACATTGTTCAAAAGATTGTTATCAAAATGAGCTAAGTCCCAAAATGCATCCTAGGGTCTCCACTAAGGCAGCACACCTAGATTCCTGGACTTGCATGTTCACCTGAAAAGATATGCTTAAAACGGTCAACATAATTGTTGGTGAGCTCGCAGGTTTATGTAATAAAAATGTAAGTGATGCTGTATATAATAGCGCGTCGGAATACCGTGAATACAGTTATTACACAAGTAAATATCACATGACATGAGCTTTGCAACCAAACCTAGCGACGTACACAAAGAAATTGTCGGCATATATTCACCCAAGGGCCCGTTCCTGGCCACTGATGGTACCAACTAGTATACCATCGAACGAGGGTGGGGGTGTCAACCCAGTAGTACTACCAATACCTAACCGTCGGTTCCCACACTGGAATTAAATAGTTGCAAAGATAGAACCACACAGCAGACCCAAGCATGTATCAAATAGTACTTGCAACACAGTATCACGTTGATTCCTTGTAAGTAAAATGTATGTATGTGTACAGCATAAAAATTGTGTAAGCATACTTTTCCCCCAATTTGTAAATGATTGAAATATTGTATAAGCGTAAAAAGGGGCCACGAAACTCACTTGTTAAGTGGTAAGTATGTATGAGCGTTGTATCCCAAATGTTGAATGCAAATAAACAGTCAAACACCTATTGACAGTTATTGTATAGCATTAATGATATGTTATATGTATAAGCGCGCAATAATGATGGGTCGGTTCGGGTCGTATCGGATGGGTCGCGCACAACACACACAGACTGACACACGTACTAGATCCTATGTGGATCCAAGTACAAGACATTGTTGCCACTAATGATGATGTTTAAGTAAAAGTATCGTTGTTATCGAAGAAACATTGAATAAGTGTCAGTAGTTATAAGTCAATTTGGTCGTTCGTAAAGCGTTAGTTTATATTTGCTCAAAATAGTTTCTGTGCCCTTTCTCACGTTGACTTTAATATTTGTGGCCAAACAATGGCATAATTGTGTTAGTGTTACCTCGACACCACACGACATACTCACGCCACGCACACGGGTTCAAACACAACAATTTCAGTCGCATAACAAGGCCAGACGCACGACTCAACCTCCATTCGTGCGAATCAACCCTCAATCGTGCGAATCAGCTTCATTCGTACGATTGAGCCTTCATTCGTATGATTGGCCTTCAGTCGTACCACACATCACCCAATCGCACGACTCAACTTCCATGCGCACGAATCAACCTTCAGTCGTGCGAATTAGCTACTTTCGTACGACTGAACCTTCATTCGTGCGATTGGACTCCAGTCGTGCGAATCACATTCATTCGCACACATTCAGTCGGTCACCTGACTCAATCGCACACAAACACTCAATCGCATGACTCATTCGCATACAGACACTCCGTCGCACAACTCAGTCGCACAACTTGCCCAGTCGCACAACTCAGTCGCGCGATTGACTCAGACGCATGATCCAGTCGCACGACCCACTCAGTCGCACGGCTCAATCGCATGGATGACCCAGTCGCCCAATCTGCAGAATCGCGACTGTGGTCGGGGTGAGCAGCCCCCGAGCTGCTCTAAACACGGGTTTTACACCACATAGACCTCCAGAAACACTCAACAGACATACCCAAGCATAAAACACAAGAAAAGGGACCTCACACGCACCCATACGACCTTGTGTGTTCGGGTTGAACCCGAACACCCGAAACCCTAGTTTGGACAGCCGTGAAAAGGCTCTAAATGGACAACCAAAGACAACTACCTGCTAGAGAGGGGTAGTGTAGGCTGTAGACGGTGTCAAGACGAAGAAAACGAGACCTCTCGGGTCGGATTTGGTGCTAGAATGGTGTTTGTGTGTGTGAAAGAGATGAAGATGAAGAAGATGATAGAAATGGGGGTTTAGGGCTGGAAATGGGGTATTTATACCCAGCCCAAGTTTCCAAAATTACAAGTTTAGTCCCTGCACTTAACCCCCGAGTTTTCCCGAATTTTGTTCGGTTGAAAAACGGCTTCGTTAGGTGTTTTATATTAATTGTAAATGTATATTTAATGTTATTATGACTGAAGAAATGGTTATATTAAAACATATATTATATTTATAAAATGATATATTTAGCGTTTTCAAAAATGAAAGTTTTAAAGGTCTTTTTAAGGTTCACACACGATTATGGCGAATGCACCCACAACGGTAATATTGCACACATGATATCCACATAATGAGTCAAATAATAATGAGGAATGACCAAATATAAAATAAATGACGGACAATCACGTCAATTGACGGACCTTAAGTGACGGATGTCACAATTTTGGTGGCTAGGGTTGTAATGAGGAAGATGAAGCTGGTTTTGGGTGCTTAAGGGCTGATTATGGGCCTTTAATCCCATAGGCCACTACCCAATAAGCCTAATTTTTGCCCATGACCATTTCTTTACCTTATTAAAATACCCAATAATTAAGCCCATTATCCTTAATGACTCGTTTCGACTTTTCGGGGTGTTACACGAAGCGTCACAATAGACCACGAAGTCTTCTACTCCTTCTCGAAGATCAAGGATAGGTACACTGCACAACTTCTCTTTAAGCGTTTCAAACGCCTCGTTCTGCTCTCGCTCCCACACAAAAGTTGTGTTCTTCTTGGTTAGTGCGGTCAAAGGTTGCACTATGCGCGAGAAGTCTTTTATAAATCGTCGGTAGTAACCAGCCAGCCCTAAGAATTGCCTTATCTCCGTGGGAGTTTCAAGAATCTTCCAATTCTTTATGGCCTCAACCTTGGAAGGGTCAACTTGAATCCCATTCTCATTCACCACATGCCCTAAGAATTGAATCCTACGCATCCAGAATTCGCATTTAGAGAACTTGGCATATAGTTGCTCATTCTTGAGTAGTTCAACTATTAGCCTGAGATGCTTCTCGTGCTTGTCTTTACTAGGGGAGTAGATCAGTATGTCATCGATAAACACGATCACAAACTTGTCGAGGTAAGGGCGGCAAACGCGGTTCATGAGGTCCATGAATGCTGCTGGAGCATTAGTCTGTCCAAAAGGCATGACTAAATACTCATAGTGTCCATACCTAGTTCGGAAGGCCGTTTTGGGTATGTCATCTTCTCTTATCTTCAGTTGGTGGTATCCTGACCTCAAATCTATTTTGGAGAAATAACTTGCTCCTTGCAGTTGATCAAATAGGTCATCTATTCTCGGAAGAGGGTAACAGTTCTTTATGGTCAGCTTGTTCAATTCTCTGTAATCAATGCACATTCGCAGGGTTCTGTCCTTCTTTTTCACAAACAGTATTGGGGCACCCCATGGAAAGACGCTCAGACGTATAAATCCCTTGTCCAGTAGTTCTTGAATTTGCGCCATTAGCTCCTTCATCTCAGGTGGGGCGAGTCGGTACGGTGCCTTGGCTACTGGTGCAGCACCAGGCAGCAAATCTATCTGGAATTCGACTTGTGGGTTTGGGGGAAGTCCCAGTTGGTCTTCCGGAAACACTTCTGGGTATTCAGAAACCACGGGAATATCTTCAATCTTCTTCCCCTTTTGGGTCTTCATCACATAAACTATAAAAGCTGGACATCCCTTCATTAAGCTCTTGGTAGCTTTTAAGTGGGATACTATGGGGTATAGGGTGTTACTCCGTTCGCCTTGTACCACTAACACTTCCTTGTCACTCAACGGTATCTTGAGTAGACGCTCATCACATACGATTTCAACTCTATGCTTAGCTAGCCAGTCCATACCAACAACCACATCGAATCCTCCTAACTTAATAGGCATCAGGTTTATCCTAAACGTATTTCCCTTTAGATTCAGCGAGCAATCTCTGATGACTTCGTTAGTTTCTAAAATGTTACCGTCAGCTAATTCTACAGTAAAAGCATCGGTCAAGGCACATGCGTCTAAGTCAATCAAAGGCCTAAAAGTACTAGAGACAAAACTAGCAGTTGCTCCAGTATCGAACAGAACAGTAGCAGGATGATTGTTTACAAGGAACGTACCGTTAACCACGTCAGGTTCCCTACGAGCTCCAGCTGGGTCCATAACAAATGCTCTTCCCTTAGGCTTGTTGTGCTTGGCATCCTTGTCTCTACCCAGCTTAGGACACTTGTTCCTCATGTGCCCTGGATCTCCGCATTCATAGCATTGTTTTCCTTGTGCGTAAGTGCAGTCTTTGATTAAATGGCCTGTTCTTTTGCATCTAAAACAGGGCATCGGGTTACATTCCCCTTGATGATGTAGCTTGCACTTGTTGCAAAACGGGCTTGTCCCCGAGTACAGTCTTCGGGTCTTGCTTCCCTGATCATCGCGCCTCGCACCTTCAGAACTCTTTCTACCTGACCCGCTACTACTTCCAACCGCTCTCTTTACTTCAAACCACTTTCTTTTCTCACCAACAAACTTCCTCTTCTCATCAGCCCTTGCTTGCTCAGTCCATCCAGCCCTAATTAAGTCATCAGTCAAACTGCTAGTAAGGTCAACAACAGCTTGTAGGGTTGAAGGCTGGGAGGAACGGACCATTTCCCTAACTCTTAGGTGTAGCCCCCAGATGAATCGTGCTACACCTTTAGTTTCAGGTGTCACTAGATGGGGAACAAGTCGGGATAGGGCTAAGAAACGATTGATATATTCAGTGTAGTTGGGACCTTTCATTTCCAAACTTAGGAATTCTGTCTCCAGCTTCTCGAGTTGATTGATGGGGCAATACTTGCTGGTCATTAGCTCTCTGAATTCGGTCCAACTCATTCGAGTAGCCACATTTCTTCCACGGGTTTGAGTAATTGACTTCTACCATTCAAGAGCTGATCCCTTGAGGTATTGTTATGCGAACCTCATCATATGATCCATCTTGCACTCGCTAATGTCCAAGACAGCTTCCATTTCATCAATCCATCTGTAAGTCTCTATAGCACCCTCGGTGCCGTAGAAGTCCTTAGGCTTACATGCCATGAAGGTCTTATAGGAGCATCCGTTCTTTAACGCCTCGGCTTCCTCGTCGTGGCCCTTGTTGTTCGCTGGCTGATCATTACCATTAGCATTATCCCGATCATCATTTTTCTGGGCGATAATGGTCGGGATGGCGTTAGCCAGTTGCTGAGCTACGAGGTTAGCAATTCTTTCATCGCTTTCTTGATCAGCATTCTCCCTGTGGGGAGTTCCTGGTGGAGTAGGTTGGTTTCCGGTCTGTCTGGCTTCCTCACGGCGGCCCCTAGTGGCCCCTCGCCGTCCAAGTCGTGTTCCTTTGCGAGTCGGCATTCTGATAGTATCACAAATAGATTCGTTTAGCATCTCAAAATTTGTTTCGAATAGCTTATGCATCATTACCCTATTACACCATGCCTCGGGAAGAGGGATCATGGCGTGCACATATGTATATACAACCCACTAAGAAATCTTACAAGGTCCAATTCAAAGCATGACATAACAGTTAGACAACCAATTAGAAAGGGCACGGACCAATTTCAAGGCACAACACATCATATTGCAATTCAGTACAAATAGTCCAATAAATCTAGCATCCAAACAAACAGTTCATAGATAAATAGAGATAGTAGTATCATCCAACAAAGTTGAATCAGAGTCAAGCTCTTACAAATTGGAAGGTCCCATCACCCCCATGTTAATAATAATAATAGTATCGAATAATAATTCAAATAGTTTCCTTCTACTGTCTAAAGACAGATAATCCTGCTGCGTACCCCTACTCTCACATCCACTCTTTCTTCAGCCATCCAAACCATCCTCAACTCTTATTTTTCTGCTCCTGCTCCAAACGATGCACTCCTTGCGTAGCCATGATAGCCTGGAATTGAGCAGACTGGGAGGTTTGAGTGGCGTGCTGAACAGTCAACTCATGATGACGAACAGTCCTCAAGATTTCATCCAGTGTCACATCAGAGGGTCCTACGTCACTTGCCCGGCGGCTCGACTGGGAGTACCTATCACCAGCCAGTACGCTAGGGCCGTCATACATATTGTGCCTCGGCGGCATCAGGTGCTCATCACGTGGGTCAAACAGCGGAGGTACCGGAGTCGGAATCCTAACAGGCGGTGGAGGAGGAGGAGGCATCCTAAAGGATACGGAGGATCCTGGCCTAACACTTTTGCGAGGACGGATGACAGTACGCGCACCCCTATTCCCAATAGGTGGGATGGGTGAGTGGGTAGGAGTAGCTACGTGAGGAGAGTGGGAATGCGTTCGGCTTCTGGATGGTGATGTGGAGGAAGAGTCCTCAGAAGCTTCAGTGTCATCTGACGTGACGGATATCCATCCTGGATGTCCGCATCTCCGGAGGTACGTTTCATACTCAGTCTGAGGCTTTGCCCTTCTCAAGGTTCGGGTAGGAGTGGTCTCAGTGTCGGGGTGAGCAGGCGCCTTTCCTTTATCAGCCATAGTCGTTGCGTCCTGTAAGAAATACATCATGAGTAATTTGGTTTCTCATAGCTCATGAATATAATAATAGTACTAGTAATAGTAGTGATGGCAATAGTATCTGTTATTCCAACATATAATCGTCCGTGTTGCCCAAATCAATAGTCTCTTCTAATAGTATCGGATAACATAGTTCATCATAAAAATCATTTAAATCCCCTTTTTGAAATTAGTTTCAAAATCATCAATATAAATCAGAAAAAGTCCAACCATAACCTAAAGATCCGTGATGGAAATTACGCGTCCGGTAAATTAATGATTACGTTGATCAAGTGTAATCATCAATTTACCCAACCCGATCATCCCAACACTTCCCACAAGGATAGTCCTAGGACATCAGGGTTGTAGCCTAGGGTCTACTATGGTATTCCCGGCTTCTCTACAACCTCTGGCTCTGATACCAATCTGTCACACCCCGGGCCCAGGTAGGGTGGGACTTCACAGACTAGCAACAACGTATGGCAGCGGAAACAAACCATTACAAGAGCTCATAGGAGAGGATATCACATGGCATTAAATGTTTTAAAAAGGTACCGGGGCTAGAAACAAATCAAGCTCCCAAATGAGTTTTACAACCAATCATAGAAAATAAATTGTACTTGTTCAACACAAATATAAAATTGTTCAAATGGTTCATTAAGGAAAATATGCCAATGCCATGGTCGCGGGGATAAGTCTAGGTCTTCACAACAGCTAGGATCTCTTCATAAATTACCTGAAACATGCTCAAAAAGAAATTTGTGTCAACTAAAAAGTTGGTGAATTCAAGTGCTTAAAGTTTAAAAACAAAAGGACTTAACAAATCCTTCTTTGATAAAAAAAGGAAATAATCATTGTTTCAACATCGTGGGAAAATCATAATCAACCCTGCACTCAGTCCCGGTTGGCCTCTTCTAAAGTTGTGTTTAACCGGATATTCCAGAAGGAAGAACTGAGCCCCAAACCAGTGAACCATACCTGCCCGGATGGTTCACCATAGTTTCTTAACAAAACTTTTTACATGCCACAAACGACCCCTTAGGATCTCAGTGGGGTACCCTTCCTGGAACGGAAGCCACTGTGTGTGGGGGATTCCCAAATAGATATATCCATATAAAACAAGCGGTACACGAAAGAATTAATGATCATGATATAAGTATCAGAAGGTAACCATAAATCCCACATACAATCACCAAGTAAAGCACAAACCCAAAACAGTAGTAAAAAAGGGAATCATAGAACTCACCTTAGGTTTTAAGTCAAATAACTCTTCGTGTGCATATTAAGTGATAAGCTACTGCTCTAAACTCATTTAAGGTGCAACAAGAGTTTCAAGAATTTAGTATCGGATAAGGCTTTGATTTCGCGAAGGTTTGTATAAAAGGTTTTCTTTTATGGCAGGTCATGGTTTCTTCATGTAATTTGTGATTTTTACATCATTAGGTTAAAGATATAAGGAATTTCATTATTCAAGTGATTATTAGTTTCATAGGAGTAAGTTATAAAGTTTGGAAAAATTTTACAGTTTAGTCCCTCAAGTTTCAAAATTGACAGTTTCTACCCTCAAGTTTGGTTTCTTGTCCTTTATGACAGTTAATACCAAAAATCAGGTTCTTATAGTAAAAGTTTACTTATTATAGAGTAAGTGTTCCAAAATTTCAGTTTACGGGTCCGGTTTAAAAACTATGCGTTTAACGCTCCCGGTTGCGGTAAAACCGGAGAGTTTTAACGGTTAATTTAGGGTTTTCATAAATTTGAGTCTTGGACCAGTAGGTATCATCTAAAAGATATTTTTATAAGTTTTAAGTCCTTAAATTTTGAATTTGGCCTCTAATAGTTGAAAGTCTCGTTTTTACGTTTGACCCGTTAAAACGCGTTTTTTACCGTATTTGACCATTTAAAGCTTGTTTGACCAATTTTTCAAATCCTTTAGGTGCTTTATCATTTAACTCTCTGAAATTACATGATTTTTATAAATTTTAGCTTTAAACTCCTTTTTCTTGGATTTTTCTCAAAAACGATGCCCGGTTGGTACCCGTTTTTAGTTATAACGTCATTTAATTGTTCTTTTGACCATATAAATTACCCATTGACTCCAGAATACTTTATTAACAATTATTAAGCCTGGAATACTTTTCAAGATGGTTAAAACCATGTTTTACTATTTTTAAAGTTGTTTTACCATGTTTCGGGTCCCGAAATTAACCAAAATGGGTCTAATCTTAACGTGTCCTTAATTTCCAGAGATAACCACTTGTCACACACTTAATATTCATCAAAACTTTCTGAAATTATGTCCAAACTCACGGCTAGGTTATCCATCACAACAATGAACCATCAACTTAGTGATTTAGCCATAACCGACCATAACACATGTGTAAATCCTTGCAAACTTGTATTTAAACATTACCAAAACCTCATTTAACTTTAATATCAGATTACTAGCATTTTACAAAGTCATTCATGAGCAGGTTGTAAACCTTGGTTAAGAGGGTTTTCAAACAAGTGCTTAGCTTGCAATATTCTTTGTAAAAAGAAGGTTTTTAAGGTGTAACTTGTGCTAAAAACCACATATCCACGGTGTATATATTCTTTTGTAACTTTCAAAACAGGTTATTAGGAGTTCATTGAACCATTATCAAGCAGGTTATAAGTTTTGCTTTCAAGGGTTACAAGATCTACAAGTTAGATGGTGCAAAAAGTCCAAAAATAGGGTTTTCATGGTGGAAATCGGTTTCCACCTTAAGAATGACAAGTATAACGAGTGAGATACCTCTTGTGAAGTTGAAAGCTCCTCAAGAACAAGGTAATTGTGTCAGGTTTCTGCTACAACAAAGAGAGGAGGTGTTTTTAAAAGAGAAGTGAAAGAAACACATGAAAAGACCATTTTTGGGTGACATGAAGCTTATACTTGGTGTTGTTCACGTTTTGGAGAGTGTAGATGGTCTTGGATAGCTCGAAACTCCTTGGACAAGGCTGAAAAATCTTCTAACAAAGCTGGAAAGTCGAACAAGATGTAGAGGTGTGTCCAAACTCGCGAATATGGCCACCTTCTTGTGATTTTCGGTCGACCGAGAGTGGAAATGCCTTGTTCTTCGATGAACAAGGCTGGAAACCTAGAGAGAATAGTTTGTGTGTGTGTTTTGAATTGTGAAATTAGCTGAAGAAG
This sequence comes from Flaveria ramosissima, assembly GCA_025215565.1. Taxonomy (NCBI): domain Eukaryota; kingdom Viridiplantae; phylum Streptophyta; class Magnoliopsida; order Asterales; family Asteraceae; genus Flaveria; species Flaveria ramosissima. Next base: position 41,210,305 of record CM046039.1, read on the forward strand.
AATTGAAAGAATGAGAGAGAGAGGTGTAGAGTTAAAGTCTTTGCATGAAGTGTGAATGGTGAGGTTGTGGGTGGTGTAGAGGAGAGGTGAGTGGAGGAAGATGGGGCGGCCGATTTGGCATCTAGTGAGGGTGTATTTGATTTATATTTTATTGGTAAATGATTATTAGGTAGTGTAATTTTGTAGTATTGGGTAGAATATATTATTTGGTGGATGATGTTAATTGTAGTATCTTGTGCATGCCCATGCATGCATGAACCGAAAATTTAATAGTGTGAATGTATGCTCACATTTTAATTGTTTCTCTTGAGATTAAATTTTGTAAGGGTGACTAGTTAACATTCCCGGGACACTAATTTTTAAAGAGGTAAAACCTACACTAACTAAAAGTCAATAGAATCATATGAAATCATAAATTTGATCAAATAGCAAGAAATGTTTCTAATTTCATGATAGGGTTGGATTGTTTCAATTATTAGTACTCATAAGACGGATAATGATGCAAGTAAATTAGGGTTAGAATAACAACCTAGAGGCCGGTTGTCACACTAGGACCCCACAATCATTTGGCAAAAACCCTCACCCAACCTCAGGATTTCTTGAATTTTGTTACGATCTTTATAGAGCAAGGCGTGTGCATTAGGTTGCAAGTAATTATCAACAGAATATTGCATTCTGTGATGAGTTCATCGTTAGATTATTTGACAAAACTTAGACCAAAATAGTGAGAGCTCTAGGTCTATTCTCACGTATAACAAAGAAGATGATCATTTAATCATGTGCCGATGAGAGCTCCAAGTCAGTACTATCATACAGCAAAGGAGATCATCACTCCAGGTCAGTACTTCCGTACAGCAGAGGAGATTAGCACAAACACAATACACATAAATAAACCAATCATGGCTCAAAGATATGGCTTATATGATTTGTATCATGGTGGGTGAAAGATCAATTCTCAATCCAATTTTTTTCGGTACTCAGATTTCATGCAGGCTAAAATAATTGCGTAAATCCAGACATTCTTAAGCATATATTTTAATTTAAATATTTATGTTGTTGTTTACTTTATTTTTAAGGCTGAGTCTACCAATGTTGGGTATTCTACCTTTGAAGAAATTGAAGATTTCCAATATTATTGAAGTTGAAGACTTGAAGAACAAAAGCAACAAAATATTAGTCTAGGGTTTATTTTGTAATTATTGTAAATGCTAGATTAGTATAAATATTAACATATATCATCATTGTAAAGGCGTGAATAATTCTCCACCAAGTGTGGGAATTAGTTCCATCACCAACAACATCATATCATCATTCTTCATGGATGATGATTTCATCATCAAATCAATAACAACAAGCATTAAACACTTTTGTGTTCATCATTATTGTATATTTTAGAATCTAATCATCAAGTTTTGTTATTATCAATATGAATCCTAAGATCCAAGCTCAATGATCCCGTTCATATCGGGAACACACTATTGGTATCAGAGCCGGAGTTTATGGATTCATATTGATTTTGATGAGATTTCATGGTTAGATTGCTAAAATTATTGAAGATCTGAAGAAAACTTGGAGAAAAAGTTAGTGTGTTCTTCATGAGAAATTTAATGATTTGGATTCATCAACATAATGCTACAATAGCAATTTCATCAACAATCAATTAAACAATACAAGATCCGATGCGGACCTTGCAAGAAAGCGAATGAAAGAGGCTGCATCAAGGATCAAGAAGCTACAGATTACTTGCGAATGAAAGGGGCTACCTTAGGCAGCTTTTGCGAATGAGAGGAGGCTCCCAATTATGGTTGCGATTGAATGTGGGGTTGTCATCGCTAGGATTTAGTCGAATAGAGGAGGCTGCCAGGGATGGCCATTCTTGGCCGAATTAGGGTTTGCGAATTAGGGTTTTCGAGAAGATGGATAATGAGGTTTCGCATGACTTGGGCTCAAGGATTCACGGATTGGGCTGTTATCATTAAAACAAAAAGAAAAGGTGGACTCGGGTTTATTTATTTGGGCCGTCAACATCAAAAAGAAAAGGTGGACTCGGATTTTAGCTTAAAGCTATGAAAGCAAGCTATAACAACAAAATTAAAACAAAAATTGGTTGTTCTAAAGTTTTGAAGATCTTGCTTCCGCATCAACAACAAAATTCTTGGCTTTGAACAACTATTCAACAAAAACAAGATCAAGCTTCATTTCACATCGAAAATCTACAGTTTAGGGGGAGTATTGTTGGGTATTCTACCTTTAAATAAATTGAAGATTTCCAGTATTATTGAAGTTGAAGACTTGAAGAACAAAAGCAACAAACTATTAGTCTAGGGTTTATTTTGTAATTATTGTAAATGCTAGATTAGTATAAATATTAACATATATCATCATTGTAAAGGCATGAATAACTCTCCATCAAGTGTGGGAATTAGTTCCATCACTAACAACATCATATCATCATTCTTCATGGATGATGATTTCATCATCAAATCAATAAACAACAAGCACTAAACACTTTTCTGTTCATTATTATTGTATATTTTAGCATCTAATCATCAAGTTTTGTTATTATAAATATGAATCCTAAGATCCAAGCTCAACGATCTAGTCCATTTTGTGTTGATACATGTATGTCCCTAGATCATGATTTGTAATGTAATGAATCTTGTCTGTCTGAGTATGATGTAATTTGTATTGATTAATGAAATGACATGAATTGTTTGTTACTTGTAATGTTTAATATTTCATTAATGAGTCGTGATTGAATTGATTGGGTTTATGATTTTTTGAATGATTGCACATTATGTTATATTAATTAAAACATTCAAACTTAACTTATTGAAGTTCTCATGCGAATGGCCCATGCGAATGGACCACACGCATGAATAACTTCATACGATTGACTCAATCGCATAACTGAACCAGGAGACTGGATCAGTCGTATGATTGACACATAAGATTGACTCAATCGCACGACTGAACACTCAGTCGTGCGGATGAATCAACCGCATGGTTCAATTGCACGACTGATCCATCAGATCGATTCCTAATCGATTTCTGACGTTGGTTTCAATTCTTGATTGATTCTTCGTGTGTTCTCACTGATTGGATCGCCAATCAAATAGGATTCCGCACTATTTGAGTTGGTTTAACACGCTAATCACTAGGTATTTCGTTCAAATACCAGGTCCTAACAAGTGGTATCAGAGCTTTGGCTCTTGATTACGTGTTGATTAAATCAAGATTGCATAAAAGTTTGTGTTTTTGCACGAAAAATGCAATCTTTGGCATCAAAAGTGATCTTGGACGTTCCCTGCTCATCGAAGTTTAGTTTCTACAGACTTAGGCGTTTAGGACTTGTGAAATTTCGAAATTTTACGGCTGAAACCCGTCAAACCTAGAAATTTTCGCAAAACAGCAGCTTCAGTCGCACGAGTGACCCATTCGCACGACTGGACTCCATTCGCATTGCTCATTCGCACGATTGGACCTAGTCGCACCCTCATTCGGCCGACTGAACCGTTCGTTCGCATAACTCATACGCACCAGATTCATTCGCACGACTGAACCAATCGCCCAGTTCAGCCGCACGATTGAACCAATCGCAGAGTTCATACGCACGATTAGACCATTCGCATCCTTCAGTCGCATCAGTGAAAGTTTGTTTGATTAGATTCTAAGTTTATTAGTCATGGAAGATCAGTTGTCAGCCTTTACTGCTGGGAAGGACTCGAGGATTCAGAACCTGCTGTTGCTTGAGAGTGAGGTGGGTAATCACAATAAACCACCAAAGCTCTTGACTTTAGATGAGTTTCCCCACTGGAAACAACGTTTTGAGATCTACCTCAATGGAGTAGATCCTAATCTGTGGGAAGCAATTGAGATCGGTTATAGTACACCATAGGGAGCTGATGGAGTTAAGTTAACGTTAAGCGGGATGACAGACGCACAGAAAGTAAAATACAATGCAGAGAAAAGGGTTTATGCATTGATCACTCAGTCTATCCCCAAAGATATATTCCACCATATTCAGAGAACAAACAGTCCAAGAAACTGTGGGATGAGCTAGAGAAGAGATATGATGGGAATGCGTCATTGAAGGCAATCAAGGCAAAGGAGTTAAAGAAGGAATTCGATAACTTCTCATCTATTGGTAACGAGAGTTTAGACGAAGTCATAGACAGATTTTACCACTTGATGAGCGAATTGCATACACATGGAGTTGAAACAACCATGGAAGAGAAAGTGAGCAACTTCGCAGACGGATTGCCTGATAAGTGGGCTTCATTGTGTCTAACCTTAGACAGAATGAAATGCTTATAAAGCTGGATATAAATGACTTCATTCTTAAGTTGCGAGAAGAAGCACTAAGGATGAAGTATAGAGCTCAGAAGTCTGCGTACACACAAAATCCAGCTTTATACAACGCCACGCCTCAAGCTAAGACATCTGGAGCACCTCTCCAGACTGCATTTGTGTCTAGCTCGTCAGGTCCTTCACATGCTTCTCCTTCTGGATCAGACACGTCAGGGTCATCATGTACCCACTATATTGGATCAGAAGCAAGTGCTACCAAATTGAAGACCGAGAACCTCGGTAATGTGACCGTAGAAGTAGCACGAGAGCATATGGATCTTCTAGCTGCAGTGGTTCATTCATATGATGGACTTGTTGCTGGGAAGATTGGAAACTGCCATCTGGCAGATGAGGACTACGAGCAGGTGGATGAAATGGAGCTTGAGAGGATGGATATAATGTGGGCCTTAGCTAGCGCTGTCCGAAGGGCGAAGAAGTTTGTTAAGAAGACAGGACAGAACTTGGTAGCTACTAAGGATACCACATTTGGCTTTGACAAGAGCAAAGTGACCTGCTTCAACTGTGGAGAGAAGGGGCACTTCAAGAGAGAATGTGTCAAGCCAAAGAAGACGGGTAATGGGAACCCTTTCTCGTCCTTTACTCGCCAAGACAAGCAAGCCTCCAGTTCTACTTCATCAAACAAGGACCCAAAAGCCTTGACTGCTCATGATGATGAAGGACAGGATTGGAGTTTTAGGTTTGTCTCACCAGGAGAATCTAACATTGCCAGTGTTGAGGATATTGATGATGATTCTGCGAGTGAAGGTGATCTAGCAGTTGAGATAGCAATGCCACATAGTGAAGAAACAACTGCAGCTGAGGTCAGTTACAAGCCAAAGGAGGAGACTTCCACGTCAGAGACAAAAAAGTCAGAATCACCAGAACCAGAGACGTCTGATGCTGCGTTGATGGCTAACTCTTCTGAACCAACACAGGTAAGTACAACTGACCAAATGTTTGATAATCATGCTTGTTCTGATTGTGATACGTTTAGAAATAGTATTGATGAAAAATTTGCTAGGTTATTAGATCACAATGATTAGTAAAAGATTTACAACTGTGCACTGAGGCTAATAGAGTTCTAAAACAAAATGAGCATAGTTATAAAGAAAAGATAGACCTATTGACTAAACAGCTTAGGGAAACCGAAGTAGTTGCCTTTAACCAAGCAAATGACATTAGGTACTATCTAAACTCCCTAGAGGACACTAAGAAGCAAAAGGCAGTTCTAGAAGTAGAAGTTAATTCATTAAAACAGAAACTGCACAGTTGGACTAGTTCTTCACACATAGTTCAACACTTGGTGAGAGAAAGGAATAACGGGGAGGGATTAGGTTACAAAGTGGTTCCACCACCACCTGAGACCTTGATGAACACTAAGTCTAGACCAGTAAACAACAACCCCATCAAGGATCATGTGGTGACTACTCCTCTTGTTACTGATCCAGACACATCATGTTCATCTACTGAATCTGGACAGAAACAAAAGGAGGCCACTTCAAAGGCAAAGGGTAAATTGCCTTGTGTTAATCTGGAAAATGAATTTGAAAAAGTTAACTTAAAGTCAGGGTCAAACAGAGTCAAATCAGAACCTAAAAGGACTTCAAACGTTAATTTTTCACATGCTTCAAGTCAAAAACCAGTTAACCAAAAAGTGGAACATGTTAAACAGGTTAAAACAGTTAATTTTGTTAAACCAGAGAAAACATCAAACATACAAGAGTCAAAACCTAAAGTGATTGATGTTACTAGAGTGTCACGCACTTCTCCACAAAGAAAGTCTACTTATAAAGTTGATAGCAGGTCATGCTACAACTGTGGAGAATGTGGACACATTGCTTCCTATTGTCCTTTCTATCAGACACCTAGGAAGAAGATTGATCTTCAGGACTCTAGACCTAGGTCTTCTAAGAGGAGTTCTCTAACTCCACCTAGAAGATCTAGTGAACCTAAAGTCCAACCTGTAAGCCAGACGACTGTTTATCATAAACAGGCATTGCACAAATCTGGCTTATGGAAAGAGAAGTCATCCTGCGTGTCTGATACTGATGACAAGAAGGAACCTGAGCTACCCTCACCCTCTAAGGGTCAATGGGTAGAGTTTATGATGTGTGATGCCTCTGGGAAACCCAAGACAGTAAAGGCTTGGGTTCCTAACCTAAACTAATACATTTACTTTGTATGTGCAGGGTGTTCGATATAGCGCTGAGACTAACACGTGGATTATAGACAGCGGAGCATCCAGGCACATGACAGGAAATAGAGCCCTTTTATCAAACGTCAAACAAATAAAAGGAGGGCATGTTTCCTTTGCAGGAAACAAGGGAGGATACATCACAGCTCAGGGAGAAGTGGGAAATCAGAAAGTTAAGTTTGATAAGGTGAACTACGTTCAACAACTTCAGAATAACTTACTTTCTGTTTCCCAAATCTGCGATAAAGGATTTAAAGTCATCTTCGACAACAAGAAGTGTTACGTGCTGAAGAAAGACTACATGATCCCAGAGGACCAAGTTCTGATGACTGCTTCAAGATATAAAGACCTTTATGTCTTGGATCTGTCAACAGCTGCTACAACGGATCATGAGGTTCAGTGCTTTCTATCTAAAGCTACTGAGAAGGACTCAATCTCCTGGCATAGGAGAATGGGACACATTAGTCAAAGGAAGATGAATCATTTGATTCAGAAGGATTTAGTGAGAGGAGTAAATGTCAAGAACTTCCAACTTCCTGACTTTTGTGTAGCTTGCAAGAAAGGCAAACAGACAAAGAAGTCTCATAAGGAAAAGAAAGTTCATTCAATAGAACTTCCTCTTGAACTTCTTCACATGGATCTGTTTGGTCCAGTCAGTACAAGGAGCATTGCAGGCGATTTGTACTGTTTTGTGGTCACTGATGACTACTCAAGGTTCACTTGGGTAATGTTTCTGAAATCCAAATCAGAAACATTTGAGTCATTCAAGGAATTAGTAACCACACTGGAATCTCTCTACAAGCTAAAAGTTAGACAAGTACGCTCAGACAACGGGACAGAATTCAAGAATCAATGGATGGAGGCATACTGCAAGGAAAAGGGAATTGTTCATCAATTCACTTCTGCCTACACGCCTCAGATGAATGGTGTTGCTGAGAGAAAGAACAGAAGCTTGATAGAGACTGCACGGACTATGCTGGCTGACTCGAAACTGCCTATCCAATTCTGGAATGAGGCAGTGGCAAATGCATGTTATACACTGAATCGAGTCCTAATAGTCAAGCGCCACGGAAAGACATGTTATGAGCTACTACAAAGACGCAAACCGAATTTGGAGTATCTTGAACCTTTTGGCGCGCCGTGTACACTTCTGAAGAAGACACAAGAAGGAAAATTCAGCGAGAAGGCAGATGAAGGAATTTTTCTAGGATACAACATACCGAACAAGCGAGTTTACAATAACTCAACGGGTCTTGTAGAAGTGTGGTGTAATGTCGACGTTCAGAGATATACCACACCACCTACAGGCAAAGGACCTGCATACTTCTTCGATTATGATGGATTCTTCAAGTCCTTCAACATTCCTCTCTCTCCCTCGGATGATGAGTTAGCTACTAGGATGATGTATGATATTCTGAATACACCATCTAGCACACAGGGAGAATCATCTACTCAGTCAGGGGGAGTAGTCGATGACAGTGACTCCTCCTCTGAAGATGAAACTGAAGCAGATGACCAGAACAGTCAGGAGGAACAGGTTCCAGTTCCTGAAAGTCCACAAGCATCTACGAGTGATGCTCCTTCGACTTCGGAACCTCAAACTCCAACTACCTCAGATGCAGAACAAAATGTTCATAATCTCGGTTCTGAGGTGGCTGTTCCTACTACTCCAGGATCACGACTAAACGTCTATCATCCCCTTGACAATGTTATTGGGGATGTCAGATCAGGAGTACAAACCCGAAATCAGCTATACTCAGCTGATTACGCCTCGGTTATGGAGAAAGGTTACATTCATGATGGTGCTTATCGATGTTTTGTCTCGCAGGTTGAGCCAAAATATGTCAGTGAGGCACTAAATGATGAGGCGTGGGTGAGTGCCATGCAAGAAGAACTTCTGCAGTTTAAGAAGTTAGGTGTATGGACTCTGGTTGATAGACCTAAAGGTGCTAAAGTCATTGGCACCAAATGGGTACTAAAATGCAAGAAGGATGACCAAGGAGTCATTATCAGGAACAAAGCTCGACTGGTGGTTCAAGGTTTTCGCCAAGTCGAGGGGATTGACTATAATGAGGTGTTTGCACCCGTGGCAAGGATGGAAGCTATTCGTATCTTCCTTGCCTATGCATCGTACATGAAGATTAAAGTCTACCAATTAGATGTGAAGAGTGCATTCCTTCATGGGGAAATCAGGGAAACAGTCTATGTAAGTCAACCCGAGGGATTTGAAGATCCTTATCATCGGGATAGAGTTTACAAGCTCGACAAAGCTTTATATGGGCTTCATCAAGCTCCTCGAGCTTGGTATGAGAAACTCTCGACTCATCTTGTGAAACACGGCTTTCGCAGGGGAGTCATTGACTGTACACTGTTTATTAAAGAAAAGGATGGCGACCTACTGCTTGTACAGATATATGTTGATGACATAATCTTCGGGTCAAAGAACGAAGAGTTATGCAAAGAGTTTGAAGCAGTGATGAAGAAAGAGTTTGAGATGAGTGCTATGGGGGAGATGAAGTTCTTTCTCGGGTTACAGGTGGATCAAACACCTAATGGAATCTTTCTACATCAGACCAAGTATGTAGGAGACATTCTCAGTCGCTTTGACATGGAGAATGCTTCTGCTGCTGGGACTCCACTTGCTACGAATCATGATATAGCACCTGATGAGAATGGAGATCTAGTAGATGCCACTATGTACCGAGGAATGATTGGATCCCTCATGTATCTCACTGCCTCAAGACCTGATATTATGTATGCTACATGTCTATGTTCTAGATATCAGGCTAAACCAAAGGTCAACCATCTGATCGGGGTCAAGAGGATTTTTCGTTATCTGAAGGGTACACCCACACTTGGATTGTGGTATCCTCATGATGATGACTTTGAGCTTACCGCGTATAGTGACTCGGATTACGGGGCTGCAAGATGAACTACAAGTCTACATCAGCGGGTGTCAATTCTTTGGGAGAAGATTAGTTACCTGGCAGTGTAAGAAGCAGACATCGGTTGCATTGTCAACCTGTGAAGCCGAATATGTTGCTGCTGCAAGTTGCTGTTCACAAATCATCTGGATTCAACAGCAAATGCGGGATTACGGTTTAAAATTCTCATCTACTCCTATTTTTGTTGATAACTCTGCTGCAATTGCAGTAACTAAAAATCCGGTTCAACATCCTAAGACCAAACACATCGGTATTAAATACCATTTCATAAGAGATTGCTTTGAAAAGAACTTAATTGATGTGGTTAAAATTAATACTGATTTTCAACGCGCTGACCTCTATACTAAAGCCTTTGATAAACCACGTTTTCAATATTTGCTAGAGGTCAACGGCGTTAAAAAGAAAAGTGAGGTAATTCCTGATGATGATAATGTGTAACCGATGTAGTTTAGTTAAAGTTTTATTTTATTTGTTTTATTCTCGTCTGTTTTATTTAAACTCATGTTATTTTGCTGTTTATTAAAATCCTAAAATAATTAAACCAGAAATGATTTTAGTATTTTAGGGGGAGAATATGTCAGCAAGTTAACATTAAAAAAAAATTGAGAGAGAAGGAGTAACTAGCTGAAATAAGGTAGATTGTGTCTGTGATACCGATTCAATACCTTTGGAAAATGATAGTACACAGGAACAAATCAAGAGGGACTTTAAAATTTAAGTTTTGGAAAGATGCAAAAGTTCAAAGTATAAGTCTGTGTAGTCTAAGCAATATAAAAAGGGAAGATGATAGAAAACTGGCAACTCCTAAGGTGACACAAAGAAAGTAGACTTAGTGGCTGCTAGACCACAAATGATATGTTGGTAGATTCAACACAATAGACAATTAGACCTGATTGGTGATCTCAAGATCAAACTAAGTTGTTCAACTGACTGTGGGCTTCCATCTTATCACTGGTTAACACAATCACAATATTCCAATAAGGGGTAATGAGCAATTAAACGCCACAAATGTGTGCGGATGACCATAATTAGAGCAAAGCAAAAAAAAATGAAAGACAAATGCAATAAAGCTAATGACTTATGTTGTTGGTGCATTTTGTGTAAAATAAAATAAGCTGCTCTAACAAGGAGATAGGTTGTGTGCCTCTCTGCTGTGCGATGGCACTGACCTGAGGATAAGCATAACCTAGATATTCTAGAATTCATTGTTGTTTGCCGCCTCTCTGCTGTGCGATGGCACTGACCTGAGGACAGGCTTCTCTTTGAAAGCTCTAAGAATAGTCTCTTCTTGTAATAATACCCGTAGACCGCTCAAAAGCTCCTGAGGAATGTTGATTACCATATAAGTGTGGGATCCACAAATGTTAGTTGAAATAATTAAACCTAAATAAGTCACCAGTCTGTGTCAAAAGTCTGTGTATGGATTTAAGTGGACAAACATACTGACAATCATTGTGGCTACATTCTCAAAGGTTCAAATCAATGTGAAAATCTAAGAGTTTCAGTATGATTTCCTTAAGTTGCTAACGACTCTGGATGAACACCGAGAATTTGAGCATCAAAAGTTTTATAACTAGTCCCAAATGATTTGACTTACCTGTATGATTCCAAAATTGAATTGGTCCAGATATGATCAATCTAAGTTGAAGCTATCTACTCCCGAACCAAATCCCGTAGATATCAATCTCTGGATTTATCTCTCACAAAAAGCCAAAAATAAGTTTGTTTATGTAATTAGTTAAAGAGTTTAAATTAGTTAGTCGTTTTAAATTTAATTTTAGTCGTGTGTCGGGCTACATCAGGAAAATCAGAAGGAATCAACTCACTAAAAGGGTCATGTCTGAGATGACCATATGTGCTTTGAAAGTTTAAAATAGTCACGTCTGAGGTGACAAAGTGTTTTTAAAAGGGTCACGTCTGAGGTGACTAAAGTGTTAAAAAATCACGTCTGAGGTGATCAAAATGTTTTCAAGATAAAATGATCATGTCTGAGATGATCAAAGGCTCATAACGTTAATTTCAATTAATTTAAAGGGTTTAAATAAATTGGTAAAAATGGCAGAAAATTAACTAAGTGTGACCCATTCGCACGATTGGACCATGAGAATGGACCAACCATGCGAATGGCTTCCACTCGCACGAATGGCTCACCAGAATAGCCCATTCGACCGATTGGAAGAGGGCGAATGAGTCAGTCGACCGATTGAAACTCATTCGGTCAACTGAACATGCGAATGAAAGGCACGACTGAGCCAGTCGACCGACTGAATCTCAGTCGGTCAGTTGCATGCGACTGGTTGGGCCAATCGTACGATTGAGCTTGAGTCGCCCGAATGAACGGGGCGACTGAGGCCAGTCGGCCGACTGAGCCCAGCTTCAGTATTTAAAGGGCTCTGTCGATCGCATTTCTTCATCACTCCCAAATCGCCCTAAATCGCACTCCCTACCGTTACGCTGCCAAATTTTATTTGCCCTAGTTTTATCGTTGATTGTGATTCACTGACGTTCGCCATTCATCATACAGGTAGTTTGAAGTCTTATTTCATTGAAATCAGAAGGATTGGAACCCTAATTGGATTATTCGACTGTGAACTTGAACCGAGACAAGAAAGCCTAATAACCTATTAAATAAGCAAAACGTTAAAATTAAGTCAAATAGGTTATTAGTAACGAGAATGCGAGTCTACTGAACCGGTTAATTGGGTTAATCACTTAGTTTTTGTTGAAGTTTAAACGATTGGCGACTGAACAACTGAGACAGGCGACTGGTCGTCCGGATGAACTTCAATCGCACGATTGAATCTTGCGATTGGGTCATTCGGCCGAATGAACCATACGATTGAGCTCAGTCGGCCGACTGAACCATTCGCAGACTCAGTCAGCAGACTGAACCCAATCGCATGTCACAGTGACCAGAATGAGTCCAGTCGCATGAAAGAACAGACGACTGACTTCAGTCGCATGATTCATTCGCACGAATGAATCAGAATTTTTCAACTTACACTTAGAACAGAATTTTTCATGTCTTATGTACTAATGGTTCTATGTCTTGTGTGTTTCAGGAAAATGGCAGAAAGGTGGTCCATAAATCCAAAGCACAACATCTGTGCTCATTTGGATCACACCACCAGGAACGGGGCCGAGTTTACTGACATTATAGCCTTTCTGAGACGGTCCCGGATTCATAAGGCTATCTCTACGCCTTGCACGCCATATAGATCACTCCATCAGGCTTTCTGGGAGAATGCCTCGGTGGACCGCTCCGTGAGCCGTACTGCATTAGGAGCTCCATATTAGGCCATGATATTGAGATCTCTGCTGCCGACATTCAGAGGGTCCTAGAGTTTGGGGACGACACTGATCATCCTACTAGACTACATCCGTTGACAGTGAGAGGATGCTTCTTGAGGATAAAGTACGCTGGGGACATCAACTCAGGTGTGCTCAACAAGAGCAACCTGAGCCCCCAGTAAAGTACTTAGCACACGTGATCCTCAAGTGTGTGGCATCGAGGAGGGGTGGGTTTGACGACCTCTCAGACCAGATCCAAAATGCCTACGTGGCACTGGTTCTGAACCACCCCTTCAGTTTTTCCAGCATGATATTCTCCTACTTGGTGGAGAACTTGGAGGCCAAGGGTAAAGAGGGTTTTGTATGTACCCCAGATTCTTACAGCTCGTCTTCAACGAGAAGCTGCCACAGTTGCCCAAGGAGAGTCATGACGCAGTGGCTTGGAGATTATGGATGATACCACTCTGGGCAGGATGAGAGTTTACAGGGGGAAGCAGGTAAAGCCCCAAGTGAAGACTGATTGGCCACCTGGCCAACGAGCAGTATGTGGCGCCTGGCAGACGCAAATGGCGTCATGATGACAGCGACTCCGATGATGAGAGGTTGCTTCTACCAGATATGGATTCTATGATGATGATAGCGGCGACGCCGGGGATGATATGCCTGCTCCACATAGAGGCACTGATTCAGATGTTATTCCCCCGGGTCTGCCACTGCCGGAGAGGTTGCTGAGACGGCCGGTTTCCATCAGGAGTTCGTAGTTGGTGATCAAGGAGGAGGAGTCGGATGAGGAGCCCCTCACTAGGACTGTGGGAAGCAAAGTTGTTCCCACAGACACGGGCTTAGGGTGGTTGGTGAACACCCTCGGGACTCCTCAGAGAGAGAGACTGACCCGAGCTATGTTCCGGGTTCAGTGGGCAGAGCTGCAGGGGGAGCATCCACTTCCACCGGGACTAGGAGGAAGAGGATGGCTCAACCCCACGGACTGAAGAAGAAGAAGCGTCGCCTGACCTTCGTTACCACTGCTGCCACTACTTCCACACCACAGCCACCACTACCACCTCCACTGACATACCACCCCCACCACAGCCACCACATCCACTACTGCTACCACAGCCACCACCTTACCTACCACCACTGTATCCTTCCCATCCACCACCATACCATTCACACCTACATCACCAGCACCTGCCTACCCGACCCATATTCACCACTGCTACCACCACCACCTCACATCATGCCGGACCTTCAGCCCAGCCATCACATGTTTATGGATCTACTCTACCTCACATCGGGGTAGAGGAGCAGCTGTCGGCGCTTAACCGTATGGTGATGCGCCTGCTCGCTGCAGATGAGGAGAAGGCGGCGCAGATTCGCCAGTTGACCGACCTGACTGCTGCCCAGTCTCAGCAGATGGCAGAGCAGGCTCGGGTGATAGACCAGCAGAACCAGCTAATCGATGCTCAGAGTCGAGATGTCCCAACTCCAGGACCAGCAGGCCCAGTCAGTCAAACGTATAGAGGAGTTGGAGACTACCAACAAGACGATTATGCTGAGGTTAAAGGGTCAAAGGATGAGCCTTGAAGATAAGGAGGGTGATGGGGATGATGGAGATGGTGATGATGAAGATGATGATGATGAGGAAGATGATGAGGATGAGGAAGAGACTGAGGAAGAAGGACAGAAGGTAGAGATGATGATGACGAAGCAGAAGGAGGGGATGCGGCTGCATCGGCCTCTGCTTCTGGTCAAGAGCGAAGATCGAAGCATCGACAGGACCAGTCATCTACCACTTCTGCTCCTCCGAGCGACACGCCCATGATTCAAGACAAAAGTACAGATTAGATGTCTTATGTATTTATTTATTTTGTATTTGAATCATGTAATGAAAAACAAGTGTGTTGAATGTTTATATATTAAGTTGATATAATTCTGTTTGATTACTTACTAATGGTTTATGTGTTGAATGTTTAAATAAACAGATCCAAACTTTCAAAGGGATGAGTTTGACATTGCTCCCCTTCAACAGGTCAAGACTCAACTAACCATGATTCTTGATCTGCAAGGGATTGTAAGAAGGTCTGTGAGTTATACCCCTGAAGAAGGGGAAATAATTCATGACCTATCTGACGAGCAACTGGCAGAGATGTTCAGACTCAATCCTGATGAAATTGTCAAGGATGCTCCAACAGTTGATTCACCAGTGATGAAGAACTAAATGAGTTGATGAAGTTGAGGTTGAAGATATTACTGCAGAAGAGTACCCTCAGTACGCTGACAACGAGGGTAATGTGGTCCCCAATCTGGGTGAGTCCCTAGTCAGTGATACGTTTGAGGTACTAGACAAGATGGAGCAGGAAACCGAAAAGACTGAAGGAACAGCCCAAGCCTCAAATGATGACGTAGACATTCGCAAGGCTGAGTGGGCTGCCTTTTTGAGAAGTGAGAGCCCAGCGTGCTGCACCAAAGAAAGATGCCTACACCAGCTCTACAGTCAAGAAACACCATAAGGTGTCAGGCAGGATTATTGCATGGGCTTATTTTGATGACCTTCACGCTTATGCTGGTTAAAGGGAACAGGGCATAGAGTACTTCAGGTTCCCACATGATCTGAAGACTCTACCTAGTTTTGAGCTCAACCAGCTGGCTAAACTAAAGCTGCTGTATGCTGACCCAAGAAAGATGTCAGGCTGGTTCGAGGCTGCCCTGAAGAAGGAGTACCACACCAGATGGGTTAACTTCAGACCACAACAGCCTACGAGGTACATAAGAAGGTCTGAGGTTGATGCCATTACTGGCAAGCCCAAGATTGTGTTGAAGTGGAGTCCTCCGCGCACTATGTCGAGAATCCCTCTCAGGGAAATGCCACAGGACTTCACTCCACACTTCAAATGGTTGTACTATGATTGGAGAACTGCTGAAGCTGTCATAGTTCTGAATAAAGAGGGCCAAATGGATACTATCAGGGTATTCGACCCAATGTGGCAAACCAACTTGTCTGCTAATGATGTCTATACATTATACAAGTGGCCACTGTTCTATGACACACAAGACATTGTACAAGCCCTCCAGTTCCAAAACGTTATACGACTTTGTTTTGCATTTGAGATTCACGCAGGAGTCACCAAAGAGGAGAAGTACAAGAAGTATAAGGAGGTAATGCAGAAGACAAGAGATTGGATAGATCTAGGTCCAAGGGGGAGTTTCTTGATACATGTATGTCCCTAGATCATGATTTGTAATGTAATGAATCTTGTCTGTCTGAGTATGATGTAATTTGTATTGATTAATGAAATGACATGAATTGTTTGTTACTTGTAATGTTTAATATTTCATTAATGAGTCGTGATTGAATTGATTGGGTTTATGATTGTTTGAATGATTGCACATTATGTTATATTAATTAAAACATTCAAACTTAACTTATTGAAGTTCTCATGCGAATGGCCCATGCGAATGGACCACACGCATGAATAACTTCATACGATTGACTCAATCGCACGACTGAACCAGGAGACTAGACCAGTCGTATGATTGACACATAAGATTGACTCAATCGCACGACTGAACACTCAATCGTGCGGATGAATCAACCGCATGGTTCAATCGCACGACTGAACCATACTTATGGCCCAGTCGCACGATTGAACAATACTAACCTATAAATAGACCCAATTCGTGGAAAAACGTAAGCATTCATCCCATTACGATTCCAGACGTACCCTAGCCGTCCAGAAGCCTCCCAAATCGTTCTCCAAGTTCACAGAACACATCAGATCGATTCCTAATCGATTTCTGACGTTGGTTTCAATTCTTGATTGATTCTTCGTGTGTTCTCACTGATTGGATCGCCAATCAAATAGGATTCCGCACTATTTGAGTTGGTTTAACACGCTAATCACTAGGTATTTCGTTCAAATACCATGTCCTAACATTTTGTATAGGCTTAGTACTTGAATTAATATCTGGAATGAATGGTTGTAACTCATTATTGTGTATGCATTATATGTATAGGTTAACCCATATATATGTGTCTTGATTTATGTATGTTTGAAGGTATACACATTATACTTAGTCAATTTCAGAAAATGACTAAGTGTAAGAAACATCTACGGATGAACATTTTGTTCTTCAGTAGATGTTTCTTACAAGTAAAATACATCCAAAGATCTTCTGCGTATGAACAACCAGCTCTGAGGATGGAAAAACAAGATTGCTTCGGATGAACAAGATTGCTTTGGAATAACAATGTACCCTTGGAAGAACAAGACTCCTGCAGAAGAACAAATATTTACGGAAGACTATATTCCTGCGGAGTCCAAACACTTGTATAATACAAGTGTTACAAGTCAACAAGTCAACAAGGCAGTTATGCGAATCCCAAGAAATCCGATGATTCCTTAACATAAATAATTCAAATCCCAAGAGATCCGGTGTTTCCTTAACAGAAACATCATTGTCTATATAGATGGATCCTAGGTTTCGAATCAAAGTGAATGTGACGGCAATACGACAATTCCACAACAGAAAAAAAACATCACATCAAATCACACAACAAACCCTAGCAGCCGTCACATCATTAAACACAAAATTCAATATCATTCGTTCATTATTTGTAATCATTAACTTGTTTTAATGAAATACATTTGAACTTAAACATTTTTCATTCATTAATTGTGTTTCTTTCACTGTGTTCTTGAATTTTTTTTTGATATTGAAATTTAATAAAAACAATTAAACTAAGGCAATGTTGATTCCGCAAACATTGACTTGATTTCAACCAACGCTGATAATTCCCGATTGCGATCCTTGGATTCACAGCCAAGCATATCATTAAAGAATCTGTTTGTTTTTCTATTATTTGAAATTACAAATAAGATGTGAATTAGATAACAACATCAATTACTATCATTTCTCATTTTAAAACACAAGTCATGCAAGAAAAAGCATTTCAAGATGATATACAATCATTTCTCAGTCATCTTGAATGAAGTTCGCAGTTCTCTTTTTATTTTTATTTATTACAGATATACGCTCCCCTAAATTTTTATTTATGTAAACCTATTTTTTTGTTGTTTTTTTTGTTTTAATTTTTTTATATTATATTTTTATATAAAAATTGAAATTTACCAAAGAAGGTCTTCCAAACTACACTGATATGAAGATAAAAAATGAATTATCAAGAAATATGCAGTGATTGTGAAGTGAGATCTGTGATTGTGTAGATAAAAATACAGATCGTGGATAAATTACCATGACCTTAACCTGTTTGTTCCGCCTCAAATTTGAATTAGGAACAATCTCTGCCACTAAACCGGATTACTAACAATCCTCCTAAATTGTTCCTGCACTCATTAACAAATTAGTTAGAGAGGGAAACCCAAGCCATCGTAGTCCTGGGAGTTCCTTTTTCAACGGTAGAAGTAACCTGATTCAGCAAACAATCTGTTGAAATATTGGGGATATCTGTATCCTTCTTTTTAATTTGCCAACTTTGTTTCAGTTCAATTAATTTGGATTTGAATGAATTAAATTTGGAAATCATTTTCTGTTTAAGACCGGAAGGAAAAGAATTTGGTTTTGAACCTTTGGTCATTTTCATCTTTGAATCATGTGAAACCGGATTCACATGAAAAGGTTTGGATGGAGGGTTTTTCATCCAACTATTCAAAGATGTGTGCTTTTTACCTATTGAACCAAAGAAGCAACCCGTGTTGCCTTTACCGTCTAGAATATTCTCTTTAGACTTACATCCGGAAAAGCAATTTTGTTTGCCTTTACCATTCAAAGCAAGTCTTTGAGAGCACTTCTTTACCACATAACCTTCTTTTTCCACACTCAAAACAAGCCTTGAAAGGCTTTTGATTCTTTGTAGTCCCGTGATATGTAGGTGGTGATGAGGATTGCTGTGAGCTTGTAACAGATTCTTGCTTGTTTTGAAGTTTCCTGTGCAAAACAGGGAATGAGATCTTCACTAATTGACTGGGTTGTTTTGTAGTTGGAGACGAGATCCGTATTGGTCTTAATTCAGCTTTTGGAAGCTCTAGAGACTTGACAATGTCAGGAGATATCTTGATCTATGAGAAACCAACACGCTCCTCTGTGATTGATTCATCATCTGAGCTTATCCAGCCTCGTATTCATCGATCTTTCTCCAACGGGTCTTAAATGACACCTCCTATTTTGTCGACTTCGGTTATAGGATTCTGATTGCTTGACGATTCGACAACTGTTCCTTCTTTGACAAACCTGACAGGAACAAACGAAGGAATGTTACCTGTATTGAATTTTTTGAAGAAGGTTGTAGAAGTAACTGATATTGGTTTTGGAACACTAGAGGTGGAATCATCATTAATCTTATCAGATCCATGCCCGAGGAATCCCAAACCTACAGGAGAATCTTGCACATCTCTAACCTCTTTAAGATTAACGCTGCTTAAACCTGCATTTAAACTATTAGTTTCTGCAGCTTCAATCAAATCATTAGATGGATGAGGTTGAGGCATAGGAGATTAACAATGGGTTCTAGGAGGAGGATAGACGTATGGATTTTCACCATAACCCACTCCCGTTGTAATCCTAGCTCCCCTCTGTTTACACAGTAGCTCTTCCTGTTTCATTCCGGATATGGTCCATCTATCAAGCTTTGTTTTAAGCTTGCTTGTTTCAAATTCAGCCAAGGTGACTCTTTCGTTTAAAAGATTAATTTCAACATTTCTTTCAAGAAGAGTTCGTTTTAAATGATCATTTTCTTTTAAAGCTTCATTTAATTTTATGAAATAGTTGGCTTCATTCTTTTTAAGTTCTGTATTTATGGTGGTTAATTCCTTTTGGTTATCTAAACGTAACTTATTAGCTTTGTACACACCAAATAAACGAATTTTACAAGCAGAAGAACACATATCCTGAACTGTGTCGTATGGAAGATCTAGGATGACTCTTTCAGCAGTGAGAGCCTTCTCGCAGTTGCAATCTCTAGTATTTCGCTTCCATTCCTCTTCCTTATCAGCATCACAAACTGCATCATTCAACTCAGCTCCACCTTTACCCATTGATGTCTACTTAAGCTCCTCTTGTACCTTTTCAGTTCCAGGTTTCGGTAAACCGTCGAAATTGGTGCCAGAATCTGATCTCTCTTTTGGTTTCTCTTTGGAGTTTGAAGTGATCTTTGGAGGTAGATATGTCGTTTCATAGTACTCACGACGTTTGATATCCAACTTAATCTCTTTTAGTTTGTTGATCACCTCCATCAGTTTGTAATCCCGAAAGCCTCTATCTCGTTTAATCAACTTGCCATGTGAGCTCCGTTCTGATGGATATCAAACGCCCTAAAAATATTTTTCCCAAAATTTTTAATTTTAGAATAATTCTCCCCCGGGAAAAATATTTTTTTTTAAATGTCACTCTATGCAATCTTAGCAACTGGGGTTGAATATTTCTTCATCGGTTTGAAATCAATTAATTCCAACTAGTCAATTTCTTTAGCTCAATTATTACCCCAATTAATTCCAACTAGAATATATCTTTATCGGTAAAACTCAAACAATTATTAGCCCAATTGCTTTGACTATAATGAGCCCAGACATCAAAAAAATTAAAAAAAAAATTCAGCCCAATTTACGTAACCAAATTGAAAACCCAGCCCAATGAGAATTAACCCAAAATGTTAACAGCAAAAACCCAATTTGATTCAAATAGGCCTATTCAACATTCATAAACCCTAACCCACTAAAAGTTAATATCAATAAAACAACTCAACACACAACATAAGAGAGAAGAGAGAAAGAGGGCGGATGAGGAAATTAGGGTTCCGACGACATTTTCTAGGGTTCCGGCGACTGCCGCCTTTCCGGCGAGTCTCCGGTAGCGCATTCCGGCGAGTGACAAGAACCCACAGAAAGATCTCGATGATTAGATCATTGCGGTGGTGATGATATGTCACAAGACTCGAAGGTGGGGTAACTATGGTGGTGATGGAAGATCTCCAACGGGTCTTCGATGCGGGTCTCCGGCGGGTCTCCGATGAGAAGTATGAGCAGGAGCGCAAAAGTTGACTTCAGCCCCAGGTCAAATCGTTCACCGGATTCCACGAGTTCACCAAGTTCATGGCGGAGAACGTCAGAACGAGCGAAAGCGGACTCAACTCTGTCGTCTTAGTCTGCAACAGCGAGACGGTGTTGATTTCGATGAACGAACCAGTGTACGGAATGAAGAGAAATAAAGTGAGGGATGACAGCGCTCCGTTGGAGGAGTCGCCGGAGGTGAGGAATCGGCGGTTGCAAAGAGAGTTGATGTTGGCAGCGGCGGAGAAGCGGATGATGGTGGCGTCGGCAGCTGTGACTACGAGTGCTGGTAGTGCAAGGGCGGTGAAAAGTGTTGGTTCTTCTTCTTCTTCGAAACTCACAACTGCATTTTCATTCAATTCAATTTTTTTTATATTTCACAGATTATTTTCTTAA
Source organism: Flaveria ramosissima (assembly GCA_025215565.1). Taxonomy (NCBI): domain Eukaryota; kingdom Viridiplantae; phylum Streptophyta; class Magnoliopsida; order Asterales; family Asteraceae; genus Flaveria; species Flaveria ramosissima. Next base: position 41,231,544 of record CM046039.1, read on the forward strand.
TTTCGCTGAATAATTTTTTAATTTCGCAGGTGATAGTTTTGCCGGAATATCTAGTCTCACCGGAAAATTTGACAGTTTCTCTAGAATTGTTTCGTCGGAATTACAGTTTCGCCGGAATTACGCCAGAGTTTTACCGGAATTACGCCGAAGTTTGCCGGACGAAACGGTAATTTCACCGGAACATTTTGAACTTTCGTTCAAGATCAGATCTAGTTTCGCCCCATGAAGATTTGAAGCTTAAGAACACCAAGAACACACACACTGATGTGTGTGATAAAAACTTCTTCAGATCTGAATTTTTCTTTCAATTTCTTGTATAAAATATGTTGTAGATCAAGAATTTATGTTGTATATCTTCAAATTTGTAGTAGATTGTTATAGATTTGATGAATAGATTGAGTTTGGGATGAAAATTTGAATTTCAGATCTACTTTCTCTCTCTAAACCCCCACTTTCTATCTCTAAAATTCTGATGAACAGCTTCAATAATCATCAAATCTTCAATGAATTTGATCCAATATGGCTCTGATACCAAATTGTAAATCCAGGATGAACACTTGAATCAAATAATATGAAGATTTATAAGATCAAACAATTTTAAACACACTAAAACCCCCACTTTCTCTCTCTAAATTTATGATGAACAACTTCAAAAATCAGCAACAAATTCTTCAAATCTTCAATGCATTTGATCCAAAATAGATCTGATACCAAATTGTAAATCCAGGATAATGAAACTTGAATCAAATCATGAAGATTATAGATCAAATATGATAATCACAATCAAAACCCCTTTGATCTTCAATTAGATTGCTAATAATATCTTTACAAGTAATCGCTCAATCTATTGGTCATCCAACCATTAGCCTCATTCTAATTACAATTAACCTATTTATAGTCTAGACTAATATTCACTAATTGCACTTAACCCCCTAGACTTAGGCTAATTAATGGAAATTACATATTAAGCATAAAAATGACTAAAACAAGATAAGATATATTTTGTTCACACAAAATATATTTATTACAATAAAACTCCTAGTCATCTAAATCTTCAACGTCTCGTCTCGGTTCTTCGTCTCGAACGTGTCGGGTTTGACTTTTGTTGACTTTGACCGTGATGTTGACTTTTGTTGACTTTGACTGTGTTGATAATATAGACTATCTTGTACAGCTCCAACAAGCTTATTTGGAGTGTTTGAGCTAAAGTTACTGCATCCAAGCTACATCTCATTTTTGTCTAATTAGAGATTTGAGCAAGTGTCGTCAGTTGAGGCTGAAAATGATAGAAAGTATTTTATGACGATCATCAAAGTGACGAATGCAGCCATGGAGCGGATTTCATTGAGGAAAGCTCTGGCATATACAAAAATTGTAAAGAAAGATATACACAACATAGAGTTCATAAGAATATCAAGTAAAGGAGTGTTAGAGCTGTATGTGAAAGATCAAACTGATCCAATTGAATTCTATGCAAATGTTGATATAGCAACATTATCTAAGGAAACTTTGCAGGTGATGGATGCTATGGAGATAAAAACAAATGACTCAAAACCCGAGCAAGGGAAATTAGCTGAAAAATTCAAGTCTTCAATAGAGAAAGCTCTGAAAGAACTGGAGCTGTACAAAGAGAAGGCAATGTTCAAGATCAAAGAAGAGCCTGAAGATTTTTTTTGACTGAAGACAAATGCAAATCTTAGGGGGAGTATTGTTGGAGCCTTAAAGATTAGCATTAGTTTTTAGTTTCGTTTTTGTCATAGTATATGGACTTATTGTGTAAATATATGTTCCTTAGTTTCTTGTATTAGTATAAATAGGATTATTGTATTTTGCAGGGTAGACTTTTGCAACAAAACTCTCTCAATCTGTACTTGTAATCCTTTGCTAATATCAATGAAATTACAATGAATTTTTCTGATAATGTGCTTAGTTGATTACTTTGTGCATATTATTGTCATTTATAGTTCATCATTCACACAGATCGATCCATTTGAACCTATCAGTGTTGAGTTATGTTGACGTGATCGATGATTGAGAGGGATTCAAGGATGCTATGGAGACTTGAATATGGTTTCAAGAAGCTGTTTAAAACAAATCATTAGAACAAGTTCATGGAGGAGTAGAATGAAAGAGTTTGTGAAAGTTTATGGTATAAATAGTGTGTGTGATATTACCTTAAGTTGTGGTGGCCTTGTGAATATTGATATGACCACTTGTAGTGGTCGATTTATGCCTTAAATGGGGCTGAAATATGCAGGTGCATTAAGGGTTTAGATGGGTGTTCAATGGTGTAATTAGAGAGAGTACAAGAGGGTGTTTTAGAAAGTTTTAAAGTGTGGTGTGTGTGTGTGTTGCATGGATCGGCCAAGGGAAAAGGAAGGAGAGAGGAGTCCAAAAGTGTTTAAGTTTCTTGGTCAATCCTTGGATACACAAGGTATGTGATGATTAAAACATGTATATAAAGAAAATAGAAAAAGAAACTATGTTAAGAATGGAGGGTTGAATACCGGATTGTGCATCTTCTTTGTAGATAAAACTGAGTCGAATCTAGAGCTCTAATGCACTTGGGTTTTTCCAAAAACAAAGACCATTAAATTCCAAGGTGGTAGGAAAAAGATTTATGTGATTCGGAGTTCGTTTGCTACCTTAAAGTCGGTGGTAAAGTCAAGATAAGTCCCGGTTTCTGCGCAGTCTTGGTTTGGAGTTGGTTTGGAGGTTGAAATGTTGGAGGATTTGAGTGGAAATTGGTTGGAAACGTTAGAGAAGAGATTGATAGTGATTTCAGAAAAAGAATAGAACATTTTCGTGATATGTGGAGTGAGTTATGCCTTGTGAGAGTCAGCTGAAAAGAATAAGAGAGAAAAGATATGGAGATATTTCTTGGTTAGTGTATTTTTGAAGGTTTGGTTGCTTTATCTTTTGACATGGCTGAATTATGAGCCTAGATAGGATAAGCTAGAGGGGGCTGGTCCAATGGATTAATTTTTTGAAGATTATCCAAGATATTACTTAGATTTTATAGGATTTATGTGTCTACCCATGCCATGCATGGGCTTGGATTGGTCTAGAGTTGTGGTGGTTAGATTAGGTGGAATCTTTAGGATGTGTAAGAATCAAGGTAGGTAGATTTAATATATGGAATGAGGTGGGGTATAGGGTGGTTCGTATCCATAGTATATATATAGAGATATATAGGAGATAGATAGAGAGAGAGTAGAGAGAGAGAGATGAGAGAGAGAGAGCTAAGAGAGAGAAGAGAGGAGAGGACTATAAGAGAGAGAGAGAGAGAGATGATATATATAGAGAGAGAGAGAGATGAGACTAGGAGAGAGATAGATAGAGAGACAGAGAGAGAGAGAGGAGAGAAGAGATACTAGAGAGATATCTATATCTAGAGAGAGAGAGAGACATAGAGAGATAGAGAGATCAGACCGAGAGAGAGAGAGACAGAGAGAGAGAGAAGACAGAGCTAGAAGAGAGAGAACAGAAGAGAAGATATAGAGAGAGAGACGGAGAGCGAGAGAGAGAGAAGAGGAGATAGAGACGGATATTAGTAGAGAGAGAGAGTCTAGAGATAGAATATAAGATAGATAGATAGAGAGATAGATATATTATCTAGAATTATCTATATAATCTATATATATCTATATATATAGATTAGCTTATAGGAGAGATATAGATAGACGTATATATTATATACGTATAGATCTATATATATATTTATACGTATAGAGTATATCGAGATAGAATACGTATATAGTAGAGAGATAAGATACGGAGATAGAGGATCTAGAGATAGACGGAGAGAGGGATAGAGAGAGGAGAGATAGAGACGTAGAATGGAGAGAGAGAGAGACGATAGAGAGAGGAGAGAGAGAGAGAGAGATATAGAGAGACGGTAGTAGATATATACATACGTATATAGAGAGATAGACGTTATATATAGAGAGTTAGAAGAGAGACAGATAGACGGAGAAGAGATAGACAGATAGACGGTCTAGATAGATCAGAGAGTAAGGAGAGAGAGAGAGTAGAGAGATATATATACGTTCCTCCTACTTGAGGAGAGAGAGAGATATATACGGAGAGAGAGATATAGAGATAGAGAGAGCGATAGAGAGAGAGAGAGAGAGAGATCGGAGATAGAGACGGAAGATAGAGTATAGAAGCAGATAGAGACGTTAGATAGAGAGATACGGAGATTAGAGACGTATATATATAGAGACGAGAGAGATACGGGAGATAGAGACGGGATATAGACGGGAGAGAGATACGTATATAGCGAGATAAGAGATACTAGAGACGGATAGGTATAGAGAGTAGATAGAGAGCGAGAGATAGAGGAGATATAGAGATAGATCTATATATAGAGGATAGATAGAGAGAGAATATAGATATATATATATATATGTAATTAATCTTACGTATATATATATATACGTAGATATATAGACATATACGTCTCGATATCGAGAATAGATATAATAACAGATATATATATACGGATATATATACGTATATATATATATACACGATAGATATATATATATATATATATATATATATATATATATATATATTATATATGTATATATATATCTGCGAGGATGATTCGACCAGCGAATGAAGTGGGTCAACTTTTTGTCTTCGGCCAAAAATTTTTCTCGCCGGTCGAGCTTTCGACAAAAAAAACGAAACGTATTCTCTTATCTAAGCTTCTTCCCTGTGCATGAGCTCCCCCCATGGTAGATGGTTCAACCACGCCCGGTTCCACGAAATGATTGAGAACTACGACGGGGTCGAAATGCATTTGGTTCTTTGTCTTCAATAAGTATTGCATGACCGAATAATTCAAGGAAGGGCGTACCGCAGGGAGGGTCCTTTTAAGTGGATGACTCGTCATAGGTCTGTGTCTTTGATGTTATATGGTATATGGAGTAGGGTAGGGGGGTCAGAGACAGAGAGAGAGAGAGAGATAGAGAGAGAGAGTAGAGAGAGAGAGAGAGGAGAGAGAGAGAGATAGAGAGAGAGAGAGAGAGAGAGAGAGACAGGGAGAGAGAGAGAGATAGAGACAGTGAGAGAGAGAGAGAGAGAGATAGAGAGAGAATAGAGAGAAGAGAGAGAGACATTTAGAGGACATAGAGATATAGATATAGATATAGAGTATATACATACAGATATATATTAAGAATAGGTATAGAGAGATATATATAGATATAGGAAGATAGATATATATATGTATATACATACATATATACATACATATATCTATATATGTATATACAGTACATATCTATATATGTATATACATACATATATACATACCATATATATATATATTATATATATATAATATATATATATATATATATATATATATATATATATATATATATATATATATATATATATATATATATATATCAGTGTGTCTTGGGTCTTTATTTCATGTATGTATGTATGTATGGTGTGTCATAGGTGCTAAGTTGTATGTGTAATAAGATTGTACAAGTATTATTATTAGTTTCGTCTTATTAGGAGGAGATTTAGTAGGATTTTATAGGATTATTCATCTAGGTTTAGTGAGATATGCTATGACCATACATAGATTTTATTTATTTATATATGACTTATTTTGAATTAAATAATTGAAAAGTTATAACATGGTATTTAATAATTAGTTTGTACAAGAAGTTGTTATGTTTTTATAAAAATTTAGGTCTTTCGAGTTTTATATATTTATGAGCTTTTAATTTATAAGTTTACTCTTTATTATTTAATTTAACTGTCTTATATTTTATAATTTATCTAGTTAGACTTGTTAGATTTTGCTGATGATCTTTAGTTATATTAAACGTTATGGGTTCGTTTATAATTAGCGTTTATTTGGCATCATTGATATATTTTTAAGTTTCATTGACGTTTAACTTTTATGTATTATTTTTATTTAATTGGGCCAAACTCACTTCGGTTTGTGTGCCAAGGCCCATTCAATCTTTTTAACATATTCTAAGACTATTAAGGTATTGGGCCCAGACCCATATCAGTTTGATAGGTTAAAGCCCATATAGTGTGCGGGTCGTGTGGGTTTCTAAAAAGAAACTTTCAGGTCTAAAAATCGCGGTTGTCACATAACAGGACATTGCTCCCTTGATGTAGTCTAAAGAGCAACACCCCTAGTGGGGTTAAAGGGGCAACACCCTTGGTGGCAAACCCCTTAGTAAGGGTCAACTGGTTGTGTTAAGTTACGGGGCCAACTTAAAAAAAACAATTCTCTAGTTTCGGGTAACACCCTAATACTTTTAAGAAAATAAAATAATGTCTAAAGTTTTGTGTTAAAATGGTAAAGTGATGAAACTAGTGGTGTAAATATATTAAACGAGGTTTAACTCCTAATGTTCTCTATACTTAAAGCAATTTAGTAGCCCTCTTCTCCCTTTCTTTTTATCACGTTTTCTAAAACAAGATAGACAAAGAGAGAGAGACTAGATAAAGAGAAACAAATTCTAATGAGAGAAAGTTCATGATCAAAGGAAAGATAAGCTTTTATGATTCATTCTCGTACCAATAGCTAGGATCTCGATTTCATGTTATTTAGATTAGATCAAAGTAGTAAAGTTTGGATCTTGGGGCATTCTTCCTAGATTTGTGTTTGGACGCTAATATATGACTTCTTCAAATAGTTATATCAAGATGAATTCTAGATTTCAATTTTATGTATTTTTTTTTCAATATTTTATGAATAATATGCATACTTTAACGTTACTATGTTCATATATCTATAAGTTTCACATTAAACTTCGCACCTTGAATATGTTATGTTACGGTTTATGATCCTACAGGACCGTTTAAGGGTGGTCAATTACAACACAACAACACAATAAGGAGAGTTCATTAGAACACTTAACATATCAAATAAGGAACTGGTAACTTGTATGAAAGATACTAAGAACACAAACAAGATTACAAACAACACAAGTATTTGGTTTTTAAGAATGCTGTATATTGCTCACAAGTTCTTTTACAAGTATTACAAAGTATAGATTGAAAGTTACAAGTACTTGAGATACTTTATACTACATCCTACAGTCGGCCATACTTTGAAGGCCAGCTGGATACATAAGACTAGACAACTACAAAATCAAATGTAGAGTCAAAAGGCAGATTGCCTTTTGACTAGTGACTATGACATGCCATAGCTCACATCCTAATATATTACAAAAAGGATAAAAGTACATAAAGTAGAAAGCTCAGACTCAAGACCTCAATGTACAGTTACCATAAGCATGGACCTTTTCACCAACTCATGTAACTTGGTGACTGAACAGAGTTGCAGCGGAAAGGTGGTCCTGCTTTATGGTAAAGTACATAAGATAAAAGCATGTATCTAAAAGTCTTCAGAAGAAATATGTCTTCACTCTTTGGCTTGGAAGACTTTGTCTTTGAAGCTTTGGAAGACTTCATTTTTGGCTTCGGAAGATGTTGGTCTTGGCTTTGGAAGATTTTACACTTAAAATATTTTCTAGTGCATTGTGTAAAACTTTCGAAGCATTTCTACTTCTGTACTTTAGTGCATGCATACAGAGAGACTTTGGATGTTTTGGCTGCATCAGACTTATAGGAATCCTTACAAATTCCCCCTAGGCTGATGCTACCAAAACATTTGAAGACCTTTAGCTGTTGACAGTCCTCATTATGATGATGACCATACCCTTCTTCATTAGATGGTCAGGATCACTCAGACTCTCATAGTATCTTCTCATCTCAAAGAGATCATGCAAAGGTAGGTTGAATAAGTCTTTCCATGTGTAGACATTTTCACCACCTTGATCTCTAATCACATGCCATCTTTCTGGATTAGTTACGAAGGTCCAGGATAAGATGGGTGTCTCAGATGCCAGAGTAGCCACTTGAATTGGAGTTGATGGGGCTGCGTCTTTATGTACTTCCTTAGGGTGATCTGAATCATCTTGAGGCTTTGAGGTGGATGATTCAAACTTCTTCTTCTTTGACTTTGGTTTAGAAGCCATCCTCTTCCTCCTCTTTGAAGACTTTAACTGAGAAGACTGGCCTGCAACACCTTGTTGATAAGTCTTGTCTTGCTCAGTTGGGTGTTCCTCCCTCACAGGTTCAGAAAGAGAGGGAGTTTGACCCTACTATGGATGAAAAGATGAAGCTTGCTGAGACTCAACAGGAGGTCTAGGTTGTGTTGTCTCAGATTGTTCAACCTTAATCTCCACTTAAGGAGGAGCTTGACTTGGAGGGGAGTGTTAGTCAATAAGCTCTCCACTTTTGATCTTCTGCTTGATTACCCTAATGTGCTCATCCATTATGGATAGAGACATAGGGCCAGGTCTCCTTCCAGAGAATCCATACAGCTTCAAGAAGCTCATCATACTTTGTCTGTCAGCAGACTTCTTCATACTCTTTTGGATGATGGCTCTTGACTTTGCAGCTTCTTCCCTCATCTTTCTCTTTGTTGTCTTTTGTTCTTTGAGCACCTGAAGTTCAAGCTGTTTGAGATATTCAAACTCAATGTACTCAAAGGACAAGGGAAGAAGTGCAAATGCGTAGTACAGACCTGTGACACTCAGGTAGTTGATCATATATTGCCTATCTTTTTCTTTGTCTACCTGAGGTTCTTGTGGAGCTGCCATAGTCTCTTGCACAAGGCTTTCTTGAATTGGGGAGAGGGTAGGAACATGCTTGTACAGTCTTTCTGTCTCTTTTATTCTTTGATTTGGAAGACAAACCTTGCATCCTCTGCTTCCTTTCTCTCCCTAGACAATTCCATGTCTGCTAGTTCATTGAGTTCCTCTAAGGGGAGATATATAATCTCATCAATGTCATCGTTCTAGGTCTGCAGGTAAGTAATCTTGACTGCCTCAACTCATCATCTTGAGTGTTTGGTCTGGGGGCAGCCCTGATTGCAGCTTGCATGAAGCCTGAAGACGCAGTGGAACTATCTCCCCTTAGCTTCCGCTGCCGCTTTCTCTCCTCCTCTTCAATCTCCTCAGGAGCGAGAATCCTTTTCCCTTTGTCACCCACAGACCTTTGTGACACAGGTTGGAGAGAGCTTTGGCCTTCATTGCTTGGTGTAGCATCCAAGCTTTGGCCAGAGAGAGGCTGTGACACACCTTCACCAGCAAGTGTTTCACTAAGGGAATGAATTGCTAAAGTAGTTTTTGGTGTAACAGGGCTCTCAGGCTCTATCACTGGGCTTTCAATCAAGGTTTTTCCTATAAAGCTAATCTTAGGGTCTGCCTCAACATCTAGTTGACCAATGACATTACCTAATTGCCTTTGTCTCCTTCTTAGGCTGAACTCTTCAGTAATTCTGTCTTGAATCCTTTGTGCCAGCCTACCAGCTTGTCTAGATTGGCTTGGGTTGATAAGTGGCATGTTGATCAGGTCAAGACCTTCATAGTAGTTCAAGGTCTGAAAGTTGAATACCTCTTGCTGCCCTTCAACTCTTTAAAGAATAAGGGCTCTTCTGTCAGCATCATACCTCCACCCAATAATGTAGTTTGAAGTTCTTTGGGGTGGGGATGACAAAGCCCTTGGAATACCTTTCTTAAAAAGACTCTTAATGAGAGAGTCTAGAGAGTCCACATCAAACTGAACTTGAGAAAGTTGCTGAGTATGCACAATTGCAAGTGAGGATGGTGAGTCATCAATGTCCATACTCCCTGAAGAACTCACAGGTTCCGTGATTGCAATAACTTTCTCCCCCATTTTGGTAGCATCACCCTCTTGCATAGGTGAGCTGGGAGTTAGGTCAATCACATCCACAGGTTCTTGTGTTCCTGGTTGAGCTCTCCTTAAAGGTCTCCCAACTAGTTTCTCCCTGAGATAAGATATCTCAAGATCCTAATCCCTATTCTGCAGGGTAGTCACCTGAGATTCAAGGTGACTAACCTTACAGACTAGGTAGGTGAATAATTTTGACAGATTTTGCACATTTAATCTAAAATTCCCCTCATCTTCATCAGAAGAATCATGAGCGATGAGAGAAATGGACCAAAGTCCTCACTCTCACCACTAGCTTCATGTTCTTGGCTGTTGGATTTCCTCTGCTCACTAACAGCCTCAGTTGAAGTGTTAATGGGCTGAGTTGCCATGGTTGAGGTTCTAATGATGTAATCACTTGCAGAAGTGAAAGCCTCTTCCATATGGATCTCCTGAATAGGTTCAGAGAGGTCCACCTCAGTAATAGGTGACTGATGTGGGCTAGACGTAGGAGACTCAAGAGAACTCACCTCTCTTTGAGTAGGGGAAGAGTAGAGAGACTCATGGTACTCACTAAAACCTATGTCTTCATCACTATAGAATTCAAGGTTAGGAATAGGTTGGTTTAAGTTTAAAGGCTGGGGTTGGTAACTATCCCCTGAAGGTTGTTGACTTGAGTGTTAAGACTCAGAGTGAAGGCTTTAAGGCAGTTGGGCTAGTGAGCTCATCAGGCTGAGCATAAGGAACCTCAGCACTGATTCTTGAAGAAATAGGAGTGGTTTGCTTCTCAGGGGAAGTGGGAGCTCTAGTGTCCACTTCCTCCTGTATGGATGAGTATATGGGGGCCTGCACAAGCTTAATAGTTTAAGCAGGGGTTCGTTTGGATTTTCTTTGGTAGGTGAGGGTGATTTATGACCTTTTTGGTGGTTGAGAGGTAGAAGGTGTGTGTTCAACACTAGCTTGTGTTGCTAGGTTGTCACCTTGAGCAATGAGCTCTAATTTTTTGGGACAAGGGTTGTTTCTACCCCAGAGAAGCCTACAGTTGGCTTTTTCATGATTTTAAAGATGTCGGGCTTCATCTGTCCCAATTTAAGAATATTACCTGTTTCTCTCAAATGTGAGACCCGCTCACAGTTGAGAATGTATTGAACATATCTAGGAAACATGTAATACGCTAAGGAGTCCAAGTTTGCAAGCAAATGTGTATAAAAAAACTAAGAGTACCTGAACTTGACCCCTTGAACAATTTCATGCACTATGAAGGAAAGATCTTCAGGAATCTGGTCCCACCCACCATGCTTATTGGACAAGCTGTGGATAACCACATGTATCAGGTATTTCCACTGTATGAGACCTTCCCTTTGCTGAAGGTCTTTACAGAGAAATATCCCTTATAGCCCATCTGCTCAAAGGAATGATTAACAACTTCCTTTGGGAAAACATCTCACCTTCTTCATCATCCAACTGAAGATGAATGTTGATGATGGCTGGAGTGATGAAGATTGTTCTCCCCTACACTATGGCAGACAATGCATTCTCCCCATCCATGATGACCCCTTGATAGGTCGTCCAAAATTCAAGCAGATGATCCTCATAAAGAGTAGGAACAATGGTTAGGGAGGTGAAGTAGTTGGATAGAGCCAGAAAACGGCAAACCTCTGAGAAACTATCATCTTTCTCAGAGTTCAACAGAGCAACCTGGTTGTGCTGCCTGTGAAGTTGCATGGAGAAATCAGGGTTGTTTCCACTGTTTAAGTTGGCCATTTTAAAAAGCTTAAAGGTGAAGGAATGTGAAGAACAAAGGCGGTTTGGGTGAATTTAGGTTAGAGGAATAGTGCAGATGAAGAAGATAGTCAAAGAGGGCGGAATCGTTGGGTATATATATGAAATGGATTTAAGACAAAGTTAATGAAAGTGGATAAACTTTGATATCCGGATGTCAGTCCCACCTCTGAAAAAGTAGTTTACTTTATTCTAAGAAGAATAAAAACTTCCAAAGGTAAATGGCTTTCAGAAGAAAATTGTTCTTTGAAACCATATAAGTACTTAAGTTAATTTAAGCTTTAGAAGATATTTCAGAAATTTCTTCTGAAGGTAAATCTACTGAAGTAGTTATTTGTTTTCTAAGACATAAGTTTATTCCGAAGGTAATTATAAATCTTCCGAAGTATAAAAAGATCAAAGTTTTCAAAAATCTAAGGAATGTCTTTCAAAAAGATTTTTCTTTCATAAACAACTAGGGCTTATGAAGGTGATAAAATAGACAACTTAGAACACATAGGTTTTAGAAATAATATGATTAAGTTTTAAGAAAAGCTACTCAAAGTTAATCATCTCAATAGTTGATACAAGATATTTGAATCTCTGTTCATCAAAATCTTTGGTAAACAGATCAGCATATTGTTCATTTGTATTAACTTTGACTAGTTTGATTAATCCCTTTTTAAAGTTATCTCTAATCAAATGATACCTGATGTTGATGTGCTTTGTCCTTGAGTGTTGCACAAGATTCTCTGTGATAGAGATAACACTGTTGTTGTTTATGTGGATGGGAGTCTCCTTGAAGTTGAATCCATAGTCCAGTATCTGATTCTGAATCCAAAGTACTTGAGCATAGCAGCTTGCAGCAGCAATGTATTCAGCTTCAGCAGTTGATGCAGACACACAGGATTGTTTCTTGCATTGCCAAGAGACTATCCTTCCACCAATAAATTGACATCCTCCATATGTAAACTTTGCACAAATGTTGCAACCACCATAGTCACTATTTGTATAGGCATACAGATTAAAGTCAGAATTCTTTGGATACCAAAGGCCAAGTGATGGAGCACCTTTGAGATATCTTAAAATTCTCTTGACAGTGACCAGGTGTGACATCTTAGGGTTGGCTTAATATCTTGCACAAATACAGGTGGCAAACATGATATCAGGCCTGCTAGCTGTGAGGTACATAAGAGACCCAATCATTGCCCTGTAGAGATGTTCATCAACACACTCCCCCTCAAGATCAGGTCCAAGGGAGTGGTTTCTAGCTATGAGTGTCTTAGCAACCTTACAATCAGTTATGTTGAATCTTTTGAGTATGTCTTGTACATACATTGACTGACTTATGAAGATGCTATTGTCAACTTGCTTCACTTGAATTCCGAGAAAGAAATTAAGTTCCCCCATGGCACTCATTTCAAACCTATCCTTCATCAGCTTCTCAAAGTCTTTGCAGAGCTATGGATTAGTTGAACCGAAGATAATGTCATCTACATATACTTGAACTAGCATTATGTCATTTCCTGTTCCTTTGATGAAGATAGTTCCATCAATAGTAACCCTTTTGTAGCCATGCTGACAGAGATACTGAGATAGAGTCTCATACCACTTCCTTGGTGCTTGGTGCAGCCCATATAGAGCTTTATCAAGCCTGCAAACATGATTAGGATGATCAGGATCTGTAAACCCAGGTGGTTGTCTGACATACACCTCTTAATCAATCCCCCATAGAGAAAAGCACACTTGACATCAAGTTGGTAGACTTTGAAATTCTTGGATGCAGCAAAAGCTAGGAATATCCTGACAGCTTCAAGTCTTGCTACAAGAGCAAAAACATCTGTGTAGTCAATTCCTTCTTCTTGAGTATACCCTTGAACAACTAATCTTGCCTTATTCTTGATGACAAGTCCTCTATCATCCTTCTTATTCCTGAACACTCATTTGGTTCATATGGTAGTCTTCCCTTGAGGAAGAGGACATAGGTTCCAAACCCTTTACCTTTTGAATTGAAGCAGCTTCTCTTGCATAGCTTCAACCCAACTTCCATCCTTTAGAGCCTCATCAATCTTCTTTTGCTCTATCTGGGATAAGAAACAAGAATGAAGACAAACATTTGCATCATGGGTTTGTTCTCTTGTTCTTACCCATGAATCAACATCTCTAATGATGTTTGTGGTAGGGTGAGACTTGTGGATCCTTAGCTGAGGGATCACAACAAGTTGTTTAGACAGATCTAAATTTGAGAAATTTTGATCTGACAATGAGGATTCACACTCCACATCAGCACACTTATCAAGATTGACTTGATCCAATAAGTGTGTGACATCATTGATGTTGTCTTTAATAGAGTGGTTGTCAGCATCGAGAAATTCTTGATCACTTTAACCACCACCACTTTCTCCTACATTTGAAGCTCCTTCATCTGAGTTTTGTGCCTCTAAGTTGGAATTTGAAGGCACCCCAGAAGTATCAGCATGACTTGTCATTGATGTGCTGGTAGAGTCTTCATTTGTAGGGTTAGCTACTACTGGAGCTGAAGTGGTGTACCTTGAAGGTCCTCTCAGCTCAAAACTTGGGTCAGGATCATCTGTAGGGAGTATATATATGGATCCTAAAACATGCTCACAAGATTTATTAAAACAGTTGGTAACTAAATCAAGATCAAATATCTAATTATGTCCAGAACCTTTCACACTGGGATTGTGCTCATTGAAAGTCACAGTGGCTGACTCCTCAACTACTTTAGTTCTAAGATTGTATACTCTATAAGCCTTAGCTTGAGAAGAGTATCCAATAAAATGTCCATCATCTGATTTCATAGCAAACATGGCAATTTTATCTTTGGTATTCAAGATGGTGCAAGGACATCCAAATGACCTGAGAAAACCAATGAAAGGTTTCCTCTTGTGCCAAAGTTCATAAGGAGTCTTACCATGTGTCTTAACTACTAAAATTATGTTTTGCACATAGCAAGCAGTGTTCACTGCCTCTGCCTAGAAGGTGATGGGCAGTTTAGAGTCAGACAACATAGTTCTTGCAGCTTCAATTAGTGTACTGTTTCTCCTCTCAGCAATACCATTTAGCTGAGGAGTCCTTGGAGCACTATATTGTCTTGTAATACCTTTTTCATCACAAAATGTATCATGGATTGGTTCTTAAATTCAATTCCTTGATCACATCTTATGGTTTTGACCTTATGATCATATTGATTCTCAATCTTTAAGATGAAATTCTTTAGAATCTTAGGGGTCTCATCCTTAGTTCTAAGAAAGAAGACCCAAGTAAATCTTGTAAAGTCATCTGTGATCATCAAACAATAAAAGGTCCTTCCTAGACTCATTACACTGGTGGGGCCAAAGATATCCATATGTAATAAGTGTAGAGGAGTAGTGATAAAGTTTTTTCCTTTAACTTGTGAGATACCTTGTGTTGCTTCCCCTTCAGGCATGCAACACAGTGGTCATCACTTGTAAACTCTTTCTTTGGCATTCCAGTTACCAAATCATTCTTAATTAATTTATTTATGTTTTTAAAGTTTACATGGCATATTCTTTTACGCCAGAGGAAAGAGTCATCACTATTTGCTTTATATAGAAAGCAGGAAACTTCTCCTAAGGGAGATGTTTCTTGTAAATCCATCTTGTACATGTTCTCTTTTTTGGGAGCTTTGAGCAGGATATGCTCATAAGGAATGACCACCCCGGGCATGAGAACAATGCACTCATGCTCAGTAAAGAGCATGTTATGACTCTGATCACAAACTTGGGATACACTCAAAAGATTGTACCCAAGCTCCTTGACAAAGTTTACCTTCTCAATGTTGAGCTTACCATTTGTGACCCTACCCCTTCCTGTAATATAACCTCCTGCATCTCCTCCAAAAGCAACTGGTCTTCCATCAATTCTTTCAAAGGATTGGAGTAGTGACCTATTGCCTATCATGTGTCTGGAACAACCACAATCAATGATCCATATATTTCTGTTTGTCTTGAGCTGTTCCTGCATAAAAGAGATGGTTAGTTACATTTGGAAACCCAAGCCTTATTGGTATTGGCCTCATCAAAAGAAGTTGAAGACAATGCAATAGTAATTGATCCTATAGTCATGTTTTGAGGATCATTTGCTGATGTTGATGAAGAAGTTTCAGCCACTTGGTCTTTTTTTGTCTTCCACACCATCTTTGTTAGCTTAGACTTGACCGTCAACACTTCAGAAGTTTTGTTGACTTCAGAAGTTTTGATGACTGGACCTTCGGAATATCTTGTTTTCATTGCATCAGGCTTCAGTGCTTTGGAAGTACTCCTTTCTTCCAAGACCAAATTTTCTTCTGAAGGCAAGTTTTCACTTGTCTTCTTCTTCATTTTGGAGCTTCCCAAGGAAAAAGATTTTCCTTTCGAAGCTTGGTTCTTCTTCTCCAAACTCTTAGAAGTTTCTTTCTTGGTCATGTGGAGAGTGCTCTTTGGATTGTAAACACAATCTTTAGCAAGGTGAGAAGTACTCCCACACATGACACAGTCCATTTTTTTTCTTCTAGGAGTCTTTTTTTGTGAACAAGGATGAACTTGATCATTTTCCTTCTCCATCATCATCTTTGCAGATGCTGTGGCAATTCTTGTGGGGATAGAACTACCTTTGGAGCTGGATGGTTCAGGTTACAACAGTGGTGCATAACTAATCAGCCTTCTTTTTTATGATGGGATGATTTGAACATGAACTAGAACTCTTGTTATTGGAGTTCAAGTTTGTGTCTTCAGCCTTAACCACCTCAAATCCTACAGAGATGAAGACTTGTTTCTGTGTAGAGCTGAAGGTGGCCTTGATCTCTTGAGCCTTCTTGGACTTTCTCTTGGCCTTCCTAATCAAGTTGTTTCTCTTAGACTTGGTCATCCCAACAGCTTTACTCTCCTCAAAGGGTAGTGACCCTTCTTAGAATGCTCTTCTTCACTTTTCTCAGAGCCATTCTTCACCATCTCCTCTTCATCTTTTTCAGTCAATGGGTCTATGAGGGGAAGCTCATCTTTACAAGTTCCACACCTAGGAGCTATATCACTAGATCCCAGTCCCTGCTTATTTTGATAACAAACTTTTGCATGCAAGGATGAGGATATTATGTTATTGAAGGTCTCTTCTTCAAGAACACATTTTTCTGCCCTGGCTTTGCTGATCACAAGCTCAGCCTGGCATTCAGTCAACTTAGTTATAAATCTTTGATTTGAGTCCTGTAGTTGGTGTGCTGATATTTAAGAGTTGAACTGGTTTTCTCTAAATCCTCTATTTTTCAGTTTATAATCATGTTCAGCTCTTTTAAAATCAACTTTTTAAGTTATTTAAGGACTCAAGATCAGATCTCATCTCTAAGTTATAGGACATGTATCTATTTACTTTAACAATGCATTCAGGAGTACAAATATGTTCCAATACCTTGGCATCATCGTGGTCTGTCATGAGTGCTTGGTTTGGAGAAGCATCTTCTACCTGAAAGCTCCAGTCAAAGCCTCCTTCTTCCACAGCAACGACAGCTTGCTGCTTTGGCTTCTCATTCTGGGGAGCTCTGTTAGTGTAGTTTGGTCTGGCTTGTGTTTGGCCACCATTGGTCCTTTACACTCCTTTGCAAAGTGTCTAATCTGGTTACAGTTGTAACACTTCACTTTGCTTTTATCCAGCCCAAACTTTTCACTGGCTGTATTGCTTGGAAACTTCCTCCCTGTCCTCTTGTAGAACTTCTTGGCTCTGTGAGTGAGAAGAGCCATCTGCTGAAATATTTCCATGTACTCCAGATCATCTGGATGGATACAGTCAAGGTCTTCAAGGGTGAAGAGAAAGTTGCATGTGCTCTCATCAGTAAAGACAAAAGCATGAGAAGAACTTGTCTCTTGGAATGTACTTCCTTGAGTGTAGAAATCTCTTGGAGTCTCTAGGAAGGTGATATAAATACCCTTTTATGAGTTGTCAGGGTAGCATGTAAGATGATGTTATGGTTCAATGCTTTCCTTTTCAACCACATGGAGGGCTGAACTCAGTTGATTGCTGGAGTTACCAGATGAGTTTTGCATGTACATCTTCATCTGGTATCTACTGAGAATACCATACAACTCTATAAGAGTAAGAGTCTTAAGGTTCTCAGTCCTCTTGATAACAACACAGTAATATGTCCATTGTCTAGGAAGAGAGGACATGAACTTCCTCATAATGTCCCTGTTCTCAAGAGTTACTCCAACATCCATTAGAGTATCCATAATTTCAACACACCTGAAGTATTGTTGAGTCATGATATCACCTACTTTATAGGTGAAGTTTTCAAACTACTGCTTTAGAAGGTCCTTTTTGTTCTCCTTAGCTTCATTGGACCCCTCATACATGCGCTTCAGTGCCTCCCATAGTCGCTTGGCAGTTTTGTACTTCTTGAAGCCTCTGTAGATGAAGTTTGCAAGAGCAGTTTGAAGGACTGTCATGGCTTTCTGATCAATCTCTATTCTTTTTCTGTCATCATCTGAATAGTCAGCAACAGCCTTTGGAATCATACCACCTCCAGCAGCAGCTGAAGAGGTGCTTGGTATGTAAGGTCCTTGAACATCAGAGTCCCACATCCTAGAGTCTTGAGACTTGATAAAGCCTTCCATTTTTTGACACCAAGTATCAAAGTCTTCATGAGTGATTAGTAGAGACTTTGTCATAGTTCTAGTTTCCATATCAGCTTTGGTAATAGCTGCCATTTGAGTTGTTAAGTATTTTGTGTGTGTGACGGATCTTAAGATGGTGAGATCTTATAATCAAGATCTTGGAATGCTCTGATACCAAATGCAGGACCGTTTAAGTGTGGTCAGTTACAACACAACAACACAATGTGGAGAGTTCTTTAGAACACTTAACAGATCAAATAGAGAACTGGTAACTTGTATGAAAGATACTAAGAACACAAGTAAAGTATGAGACAGAACAAGATTGCAAACAACACAAGTATTTGGTTTTTATGAATGTTGTATATTGCTCTCAAGTTCTTTTACAAGTATTACAAAGCATAGATTGAAAGTTACAAGTACTTGAGATACTTTATACTACATCCTATATCCGGCCATACTTTGAAGGCCAGCTGGATATATAAGATTAGAGAACTACAAAATCAAATGTATAGTAAAAAGGCAGATTGCATTTTGACTAGTGACTATGACATGCCATAGCTCACATCCAAATATATTACAAAAAGGATAAAAGTACATAAACTAGAAAGCTCAGACTCAAGACCTCAATGTACAGTTACCAAAAGCATGAACCTTTTCACCAACTCATGTAAGTTGGTGACTGAAAAGAGTTGCAGCAGAAAGGTGATCCAACTTTATAGTAAAGTACATCAGATAAAAGCATGTATCTAAAAGTCTTCTGAAGAAATATGTCTTCACTCTTTGGCTTCGGAAGACTTTGTCTTTGAATCTTCGGAAGACTTCACTTTTGGCTTCGAAAGATATTGGTCTTGGCTTCGGAAGATTTTACAATTAGAATATTATCTAGTGCATTGTGTAAAACTTCCGAAGCATTTATACTTCTGTACTTTAGTGCATGCATGTAGAGAGACTTTGGATGTTTTGGCTGCATCAGACTTATAGGAATCCTTACAGATCCATAACTTATTCTATGCATGCATGCAAAATTTTAGTGAAAACCCTTAAAAATATGATAAACCGATTCAAAGTTGCAAGACAGGGCTTGGGAGAACTTGTTCCAAAATGTCATAGTAGGCAAGCAGCTTGTGTTGCTCTTTCTCATGTGGTTTTGCTTATCTGCATGTGATTTTTCCCTTTGCATGTTACCAAGCCCACAAAGCTACCTAACACTTAGCATCTGTACATCTAAATACTCCTTCACATCTGCCCAACAATTTGCGAAATCACATATTTATGCTATTGCACCAAACAATGTTCCTCGATGTGTGACCTTACTCCTCCACACATGATTTCATCTTTGCAAGTGAACCTTATGGCTTTGTATATGTCCACACTTACCTGTTTCAAAGACCATCAATCCTCAAAACTATCTTGAAAGCCTCCATACCATACTATTTCCCTCGTATTCCCCCTCACTTAGCTAATCCATAGAATATTCTCTGCACTTGATTGCTCTTTCATATTTCCCTATACTTGGTGTATTTTCACCAAATTTTTTCAAGCATACCCCAAAAATGTTACCTTTATGCATTTGTGTCACTAGAATTATTTCTTTGGTGCAAGCATTTCACTGAAACCTTGCCTTATAATAAGCGTGTCACTAAAATATTATATTGGTACAAGCTAATAACTCATGTGTGATTATACCTAGTTAGGTCATAATATGGTTATGATATATTATGAATTGCCATGGTGTCATTGTTATTGCTATTTATGCAATGTCTGATTGTCAAAATATGTTCCTATATGTTTCAAAGATGAGTCTGACTTCTAATATACATGTTAGGTTAATTAAGGTTGAATTGTACTAAAATGTTTAAATGACATGCACTTACCCGACTTGATAAAAGACAATCATCCTAGTTTAAAGTTTATGTTATTAGGCACTGATTATCTTTATGTATACGACAGTGTCTGTTTCTATTATATAAATTGAATGTTTCTATTGTTTTTGTCGCTTTATTAAACTAAAATTTCAGTTTCAGGATTATGTATATGAATTGTAAACCCAACTATAAGGATTCCTAGGGGCATTTTCTGTGTCATGCCTCGGGTGTTACACCTTAATCCAAGGGTTGAATCTCATCACAACTATACACAAAGGAAGTCTTATATATGTTCAAGACCATAATAATAGACTGAATTAAAATTTTAATAGTGCATACATAATCCATGCATACAACTTGTTCAAAAAACAAACTGCAATCTAAACCACTGCCCCAAGCACTCTTAACCCAGTTATTATCTTCTATTTGAACCCTTAAAACATATTATTTTTCAGTAACGTAAAGATAGAAGAGTTTACACCTAGCTCCATTGGTCACAAACACATTTTTAATAAAACAAGTTTACCTTAAAAACTTGATTTTTCACAAAAATATCAAAATATATGAAATAAGTCTAAAATAAAAATTGTAATGTTTTCTAGAAGGTTCTTATAACTAATATAAGTTAAATATAAATTTTTATGATTTAAGGATATGTGTCTTATATTTTATTAAGGATTTAAAGTTTATAAAATGAATTTTTTTTAAGGAAAAAAAATATAAAAATAAATTTGGGTTTTTTTGACTTATTAAAATTTGGGATTATTTAATTGTTGTTTGGCATATAGAACTGATTGAGGTGAAAAATCTAACTAAAATGTTTAACATGCCAAACCCGAGAGGTAACAAGTATTTAACCGAACTAACGGGAAGTTTGAACGAAAATTATAAAAAAATAATAGTTCAGAACATATAAATTTTAGTAGTCTAAGGATTTTATGAAATGACTAAAATTGAAATTTTATACCTTTTGAGTTTATTTACATGGTACACAAAAATATATGCTTTAAATATATTAAAAATATAAAATTATTAACAACGACCTCCATTGACAAAATATAGAACTTAATAATTTTATTAACTATATTTAAATTAATCCATTATTAGAAAATATGACCAAAGTCTACCCGGACCTGAAACGCATTACAAACCAAATTGCGATCGTTAAAAACATAAAACCGACAAGAACAACATAGAATCTAAAGTTTTCTTATATAACTAATAACTTTATTACCATAAAAATAAGTTAAAAATAAGAGTTTCGCATTTATAGAATTTTCTTCTATTTTATATAAAAATTATCATTATTGAAAAATAGTTAAAATAAAAATATAAAGAAAAACTATAAAAATCTCCATGTATAGAGAATTTGATTTGTCACAGTATGTTATAATCCATAAACGTAAGCCATGACTTCAAATTTACTAAACAAATAATTTTAAAATATCATACATAACGTGTCAGAAAAGTGTTCTAATAGGCGCTAGAAATATAAAAACTATTCATATTTCAGGGACTAAATCATACCAAAAATAAGTTATAAAAAATCTTCCTACTCTAATAAAAGAGTATCTTGAATGTCACGTGGCATCACCACAATCATCCTCATCAAAATTTTCCCGCCTCTCTCTATTTCTTAAATAATTACCTTAATTACTAATAATATTATTTAACATTCTTTTATATTTAATAAATTAAAAAAAGATCTATTTATTAATGTTATGTCTACATAACAATTTTTTTATAAAATAATTAGTTATTCTAAAGCATAAAAATTTTTTAACAATACAAAATATTTTAAAATTGGTATTTTTAAAAATTCAGTTTTTAAAACAAAAAATAATTAAATTTAAGAAAACTATTAAGAATAACATTTTTACACGGTTTGTTTTAGAACAAATTGTTTTTTTTGTTTGTAAAATTTTAAAAAGTGAATATCATTGTTTTATTAGTTATAGTCATTTCTCATATGTAATTTCAGTTATATCATATCTTAAAATATTATTTTATAATGAACAAATTTTATTATATTAATAATTTATTTATTTAACCCGTGTAATACACGGGTTTACTAAAGCTAGTATGAGTATATATTAAGACACCCGTAATTTACTAAGTAAGAATTTACATTTAAATTACGTAATTTCGAAATTAAATTATTAAAACCAATAAGGAAACTCAAATAATTTAAAAAGTAAATCATTCATGTAGCATAACCCACTTAAGAATAATAGACTTCATTGTAACTAAGTTTAGGGAAAAAATCCAAACTATAGGCTTAAAAGTGTTAATTCAATAAAATCTAGGGATCAAAATTGCTAATAACTGATACCTTACTGTTTTGAGACTAAGATACATACATATAAACTATTACACTCTAAAATTATAATATATAGACTCATAGCTAGATAAAACATAAGATAAAACTTCAAAACTTAAGTGTAACAAGAACCAATAAAACAATTAAAGTAAACTTAACACACATGGGTTGGACTTTAATTACTACTTAATGAGATGCTTATACATATTAGTAGTAAGAAACCCGCGTGATGCTGCAGCGGTGATAAGTTACAACACGATACTTGCTTCTTGTTAGTTTATCAAAATAGCGACAGATAAACCATCAACACAAGATTATGTCAATGGGACAATGAAGACAACACAATGCAAAGAAACAATTAACCTAGCAGTCTCAATTGCACCAGATAACCATGTCACAAAATAGTTTTAATCCTCAACTCTTACAAAACATAGAAAATACCTCACACATTGCAATGGAAAGTTTGATGCATCCAATAACTACTGAATAGGCAAGTCAGTTACATCATGTTTCATTACAAATCAAATCAAATCAAATATTTGTGATTTCATAATGAACAACCAAAAGAAAAACAAAAAAACATACTAGTCAAGTTTTTAAAATTTCATAATGGAACAAAGGAGGAAAAATGCAACGTAACTGCAAATCAATCGGTTGCAATGTGAGAGAAACAATTGTTCCATTTACACAACCATCCCGGATTGCTTCACCAAGTTGGAAATAATCTAAATTTTGCTGAAATCTAGTTGGATGGGTTGATGTTCATCATCACAGCCTCTTAAGATAATGTATTCTTTATCCCGTAAATGGTTAAAAGCAACATTAGGAAATGTTAAAGTTATTAAACTCTTGATATATATACAGAGCTAAAATCTCCAAAATGTAAAGGTGAATGTATTGCTATGAATTGTGTCATTTCATTACTGAAATTACATGCCTTATAAAGACAATTTACAACAAGGAATGAGCTTGAATACAGGAGTGATTTACGAGCCTGATTTAGGTAATGAGACAAAATGTTTGAATACAATATTTTAGCATATATTCCATTTATATTTGACTAATTCTTAAATGGTGACCCATTAATTTCGATATTCCTTATAAACTCTTGATGTATATACAGAGCTAAAATCTCCAAAACACACATGAAGAACTTTAAGAAACATTATTAAACTCTAAACGGTTGAAGGAAAAATATAACCAAATTAGTTATTGTCTAAACAGGTAGAAATTGTTATCTCTAGGGAGGACCTGTTGGATGGGTAGTTAAATGTTTATCTATGAAGATGATTTATTAGTTTGATTTTCTCCACTTGTCCATTTACATGTAGAAACTATCTCATGAATCACCCTCGCTGCCTGCAAGTTAATGTTTTCAAAATTCTTTTAACTATAATATTTAACTGAAGAAATTAAAAGGGTTTAGTATTAAAGATTACTTGCACCGTGTGAAATTCATTAGAGTTCACAACACTTAGAACACCTTTGCGATAATAAGCCCAAAGGACCTCCTCATGCCATAAACCCACCTGTGAAATTGCTAGACATTTTGATATATTTGATTTCTTATGGTAAAAGATAAATAGAGGTGACCATTTCACCTGTGCGGTTATAAATTGGTGTATTTGAGCGATAAAAAATACTTGAGCTAAAAGATTTGACCATAAAGAAAGGGGTCAAAGCGTTGGACAGGCCGTTGAGTTGAAAGTATATGGAGTGTATTCAAATGCATAAAACCTCATAAATTCTTTTCCATGAATAGATAATTGTTATTTTGTAGTTATCTTAAACAATGATTAAAATTAGTATACTATTACATGATTTTTACACCCTGAAGATATGAATCATAACATCTATCAAAGATCTAAATTAAGTGGTAAAAAACATCTCGTGAATATTATGTGTTACGGATGAGCAAATCTAAACGACTTATGTTATCCAAATCAAATAAAAAATAGTATCTAAAAGTGAATACGTCATATGGGTTGAATTGGTTATAAGTCACCCAAAGTAGAATCTAACACGTACAATCTCATATCATTCATTCAAAGATTTAGATTATAATTGCGCACTAACCTGTTTTTAAAGACATGGATAAAAGTGTGTCCCCCATTACTCAACAGTCCATCTTTCCACCTCTCCTGCAAATTATTATTGATACCTTATCAAGGTCAACCTTGTGTGAATAGGAAATACACAAAGTCCTCATATTACTATCATGAAGATCTTTAGTAGTCAGGTTCTTATTTTCATCCACCAACTGTTCCAAATGAGGAGCATGCTGAAGTGCAATAGAAGTCATTAGAAAAAACTATAGCCATCAAAACTAATGCAATAACATTAAAAGAAGAATAATTTAGGATGAAAAGAGGGGTCTAATCAATAACTAAAGCATATATCTTTGCAATTTATTACCATTGATACATAAATTTGACACCTCAATGAATGCACAATATGTATGATTTTACAAGATGCTTCAGAAGAAGTCATAAGTTAAGTTTTATAGTTTAACATTTTACTTCCGGTGTCAAACTATACATAAACACACAAACCAAGTGCTAGGATATTTAAATAATAGCATTAATTAATAGTTTAACATTTTACTTTCAGGGTCGAACTTCATGTATCTGATGTCCCCTATTTAACCCAAACACACAAACCAAGTGCTAGGATATTGTAAATTATTTAATTAATAGCATTACTTTCCTATAAAATGTATATGGATTTATATACCTTCTGATTGGATTCTCAATTTTATAAAAAGGTAACAAAACATGTATATGTTGAAGCTAATTTACAGCCATGAACATACTATACAGATTTATAAAGTTGTTATAATATAAGTATTCAATATAAGAATACAATCTTATACTATAAATATACTATAATTAATTAGATGATAGTCCATACATGTTCCACAAAATCCATCAGCAAACTTCCGCTGAACTAAAAAGATACAAAACAACAAAAAGCTAAAATAAACTTAAACCTACACAAAAAAGAAATCAACTGCTAAGTCGGGCTTAACTTTAGTCAAAAATTAAATGCACCACCCATTAAGACAACCTATTACTATTACTCGTCGACTAAACAATCAAAGTAAAAGACTATGAACCAGGCAAAACATCAGATAAATACCTGCACAAGATAAAAACAAAATCTTGTGAAATTTAGCCATATACAACAGCAAATACCTTGCACTTCCAAAGCAAAAAACAAAATAAATTTATTAATCCATTATACCTTACATTCGCTAAATACTTTACTGAAATCAAATAAGGCTACATCATATTCACAGAAACAACCAACAACATCTAAATCATATGAAATTTAACTTTCAAACCCAGATTTTCTCAATGAATAAATGATATCATATGAAATTCAACTTTCAAACCCAGATCTTTAGAAGCCTTCGATCAATTATTGCAAAGATACAATGTTTAAGTCTCCAACTGTTACCTAAAATAAATTTCTAGAGATAAGCAACAAATTGAACCAAAAGGAGGATTTTTATGAAATGTTTCTTAGGATTGGTAGAGCATTACCTTGCCACAACCTTCATGTCGACATACAAAATCTCTCTCACATGTATGGATTAGAAAATGCCTCTTTAACTTTGAGCTATCCAAAATTTATGCCAAAATAGTCCCAAAACTTAATCGTCTTAATGAATCAACCAACAAAAACCATCTATTTGCTACCACATAATTTTCAAGGTTATGACAACAACATATTATAGAGAAATGATTAACCTTTCCACAATTCTCTTAATGGCAAACATATTGTCTTTCTCCGTGAATGTGAGAATGCTTTCTTAAAGCTCCCACAACCTTCATAGCTGCATAGAAAAAGAACTTTAGTGGTTGGTTCGGATTCGGGTTTTAAAGTCACTGGATTTTCATCTTCTCTTGCATGGCCCTCTTTTGAGCTTCTAATTGCACAAAACAAGGAAAGAAACTTTATTAATCTTCTCGTGACATTAATTTTATGTAATTGTTTTTCTTCTTAATATACATTTTGATGCATTATTTGTTTAATAGATAGGTACTAATCTATGACCCATTTCAAAACCAAACATTTCCCACCGGTTGCCACATCCTGAGGTACCCTGGATGAATAATATATACACACATTAATCTGAATGTTAGAAACAAATGAAATAAGATATACAGCAATCACATTACAAAGAATTATAGTGATTGCTTGCACGAAATTCTAAAGGTAATCAACAAAACACGAAATAACAAACAATTAAAAGAACTCTAACTATCGAAATATTTCATCTGCTAGAATCAATAATCACACAAACAATAATATTACAGGAAAAGAAATAAGACTGATACAATTTACATAGTCTAGCTATTTGCATACATCTTAACAAGAATTCATTCAGGTCGTAAAGGGCAATCTACATCAGGAACACTAATATCAATAGTTGCATTAAACTACTGAAGAGACCCTACATTCGTACACAGAAAAAACGAAACAATGATCATCTGGTGCGCATATCTTATCCGATTAACTAAAGCCACCAAGATTCACCCTTTCGACTTCACCAAAAACCATTGAATTGGGGCTTTTACAATAACGAACAATCACATGCTCCCACACGTAAAAACACGAATATAAACATAACAAAATGGTGAATTCTGTTTACCACTCTTTGAACCACTTAACAGCGGTGTGTTTTACTTGATCAGCGGTCGACGTTCGAAGGGATTGTGGAACGACTGATGCTCCATATTGTAATCTTCTTAATTAAGCTTTGTTGAGAAAGAGATGAATCGTCGCTGTCGGACGCAAGGCATCGACACTTCTTTCCTTCTCCCGTCATCCATAGAACCAAATCATGTCACCATCGAGGTTTAGATTAAATCATTAACTCCCACATTAAATGGCGGCATTTTTGTGAGGTGTAACGGACACCGATGTTGACCGGAAGAGGCAGGTGAGGGACATGCGCGGGACTGAGGGAGATGGACAGTCAAAACATCTAAAGTCTCTCTGCATGCATGCATTGAAGAACATAAGTAGAAATGCTTTGGAAGTTTTACAACTTGTACTAGAAAATATTCTAAGTGTAATATCTTCCAAAGCCAGACCAACATCTTCAGAAGCCAAAAGTGAAGTCTTCCGAAGCTTCAAAGACAAAATCTTCAGAAGCCAAATATTGAAGACAGATTTTTCCAAAGATTTTTATGTACATGCTTTTATCTGATGTACTTTATCATAAAGCTAGACCACCTTTCAGTTGCAACTCTGTTCAGTCACTAACTTACATGAGTTGGTGAAAAGATCCATGCTTTTGGTAAATGTACATTGAGGTCTTGAGTCTAAGCTTTCTACTTTATGTATTTTTATCCTTTTTGTCATATATTAGGATGTGAGCTATGGCATGTCATAGTCACTAGTTAAAAGGCAATCTGGCTTTTGACTCTATATTTGATTTTGCTTTTGTCTAGTCTTATGTATCCAGTTGGCCTTCAAAGTATGGTCGACTGTAGGATGTAGTATAAAGTATCTCAAGTACTTGTAACTTTCCATCTATTCTTTGTAACATATGTAAAAGAACTTGAGAAGCAATATACAACATTCTTGAAAACCATATACTTGTGTTGTTAGCTATCTTGTTCTATCTCACATTTTACTTGTGTTCTTAGCATCTTTCATATAAGTTACCAGTTCCCTATTTGATCTGTTAAGTGTTCTAAAGAACTCTTCTCATTATGTTATTGTGTTGTAAGTGCATATCCTTCAACGGTCCTTCATTTGGTATCAGAGCATTCCAGGCTCTTGATATAAGATTTCACCATCTTAAGATCCCTCACACACACAGAGTACTTAACAACTCAAATGGCAGCTATTACTAAAGCTGATATGGAAACTGGAACTATGTGTAAGTCTCCACTGATCACTCATAAAGACTTTAATACTTGATGTGAAAGAATGGAAGGCTTCATCAAGTTGCAAGACTCTAGGATGTGGGACTCTGTTGTTCAAGGACCTTACATACCAAGCACCACTTCTGCTACTGGTGGTGGTATGATTCCAAAGGCTGTGGCTGATTATTATAAGGAAGACAGAAAAAGAATAGAGATTGATCAAAAGGCCATGACAGCCCTTCATACTGCTCTTCCAAACTCCATCTACAGAGGCTTCAAGAAGTGCAAAACTGCTAAGCAACTATGGGAAGCACTGAAGCTTATGTATGAGGGGTCCAATGATGCAAAGGAGAACAAGAAGGATCTCCTGAAGCAGCAGTTTGAGAACTTCACCTTCAAAGTAGGTGAGACCATGACTCAACAATACTTCAGGTATGTTGAGATTGTGGATACTCTAATAGATGTTGGAGTAACTCTTAAGAATAGGGACAATGTAAGGAAGTTTATGTCCTGTCTTCGT
This sequence comes from Flaveria ramosissima, assembly GCA_025215565.1. Classification (NCBI taxonomy): domain Eukaryota; kingdom Viridiplantae; phylum Streptophyta; class Magnoliopsida; order Asterales; family Asteraceae; genus Flaveria; species Flaveria ramosissima. Next base: position 41,260,244 of record CM046039.1, read on the forward strand.
AGACAATGGACACATTATTGTGTTGTTATCAAGAGGACTGAGAACCGTAAGACTCTTACTCTTACAAAGTTGTATGGTATTCTCAGTGGATACCAGATGGAGATGAATATGCAAAACTCATCTAGTAACTCCAGTAATCAATTGAGTTCAGCCCTCCATGTGGTTGAAAGGGAAAACATTGAGCCACAACATCATCTTATATGCTACCCTGACAACTCACAAGAGAAAGCTACACTCAAGGAAGTCCTTTTCAAGAGACAAATTCTTCTCATGCTTTTGTCTCTGCTGATAAAACCATAGGAAACTTTCTCTTCACCCTTAAAGACTTGGATTGTATCTATCCAGTTGATCTGGAGTACATGGAGATAGTTCAGCAGATGGATTTTCTCACTCACAGAGCCAAGAAGTTCTACAAGAGAACAAGGAGGAAGTTTCCAACCAATGTAGCCAGTGGAAAGTTTGGGCTAGATAAAAGCAAAGTAAAGTGTTACAACTGTAACCAGATAGGACACTTTTCACAGGAGTGTAAGGCACCAAGGACAAATGGTGGCCAAACACAAGCTAGACCAAACTACACTGAGAGATCTCCCCAGAATGAGAAGCCAAAGCCGCAAGCTGCAGTTGTTTTTGAAAAAGGAGGCTTTGACTGGAGCTTTCAGGTGGAAGATTTATCTCCAAACCAAGCACTCATGGCAGACCACGGTAAAGCCAATGTATTGGAACATCTTTGTACTCTTGAATGTATTGCTAAAGTTAATAGATACAGGTCCTATAACTTAGAAATGAGATCTGATCTTGAGTCCTTAAATATCTTAAAGCTGGTTTTAAAAGAGATGAAAATGATTATAAACTAAAGATAGAGGACTTAGAGAAAACCATTTCAACTCTTAAACATGAGCACACAAGCTAAGATCAAAGACCTCATAACTAAGTTAACTGAATACCAGGCTGAGCTTGTGTTCAGCAAAGCCAAGGCAGAAAAATGTGTTCTTGAAGAAGAGACCTTCAAGAACATAATATCCTCATCCTTGCATGTAAAAGTTTATTATCAAAATAAGAAGGGACTGGGATCTAGTAAGATAGCTCCTCCACACACAATCTTGTCTGTAAGATCTCCTAGGTGTGGAACTTGTGAAGATGAGCTTCCCCTTATAGACCCCTTGACTGAAGAGGATAAAGAGGAGATGGTGAAGAATGGCTCTGAGAAGAGTGATGAAGAGCATTCTAAGAAGGGTCACCATCCCTTTGAGGAGAGTAAAGCTGTTAAGATGATCAAGTCGAAGAGAAAGAACTTGATCAGGAAGGCCAAAAGGAAGTCCAAGAAGGCTCATGAGATCAAGGCCACCTTCAACTCTGTACAGAAACAAGTCTTCATTTCTGCAGGATTTGAAATGGTTAAGGCTGAAGACACAAACTTCAACTTTAACAACAATAGTTCTAGTTCATGTCCAAGTCATCCCATCATCAAGAATAAGGTTGATCAGTTGTGCACCAGTGTTGTACAACCTGAATCATCTAGCTCCAAAGGTAGTTCTATCCCCACAAGAATTGCCACCGCATCTGCAAAGATGAAGATAGAGAAGGAAAGTGATCAAGTCCAGCCTTGTTCACAAAAGAAAACTCCTAGAAGGAAGAAGATGGCCTATGTTATGTGTGGGAGTACCTCTCATCTTGCTAAGGATTGTGTTTACTATCCAAAGAATACTCTCCACATGACCAAGAAAGAAACTTCAAAGAGTTTGGAGAAGAAAAAGCAAGCTTTGAAAGGAAAATATCATTCCTTCGGAAGCTTCAAAATGAAGAAGAAGACAAGTGGAAAATTGCCTTCGGAAGAAATTTTGGTCTCGGAAGAAAGGAATACTTCTGAAGCACTGAAGCCTGTTGCAGTGATAGCAAGATCTTTCGAAGGTCCAGTCATCAAAACTTCCGAAGTTAACAAAACTTCTGAAGTATTGAAGGTCAAGTCTAAGCTTCCAAAGGTGGTATGGAAGATAAAGAAAGACCAAGTGGCTGAGAGATCTTCATCAACTTCTACAAACGATTCCTCTAGCATGACTATAGGATCAATTACTATTGCATTGTATTCAACTTCTTTTGATGAGCCCAAGACCAATGAGGCTTGGGTTTCCAAATGGTAAACTCAGCATTGAGAAGGTAAACTTTGTTAAGGAGCTTAGTATAATCTTCTGAGTGTATCCTAATTTTATGATCAGAGTCATAACATGCTCTTTACTGAGCATGATTGCATTGTCTTCAGGCCCGGGGTGATCATTCCTCATGAGCACATCCTGCTCAGAGCCCCAGGAAAGGGAACATGTACAAGATGGATTTGCAAGAAACATCTCCCTAAGGAGAAGTTTCATGCTTTCTATCTAAAGCAAATAATGATGAGTCTTTCCTCTTGCATAAAAGAATGTGTCATGTAAACTTTAAAAATATGGATAAATTAATTAAGAAAGACTTGGTAACTAGAATACCAAAGAAAGGGTTTACAAGTGATGATCACTGTGTTCCATGCCTGAAGGGGAAGCAACACAAGGTATCTCACAAGCCAAAGGAAAGAAACTCCATCACTACTCCCCTACACTTATTACATATGGATATCTTTGGCCCCACCAGTGTAATGAGTCTAAGAAGGACCTTTTATTGTTTGGTGATCACAGATGACTTTACAAGATTCACTTGGGTCTTCTTTCTTAGAACTAAGGATAAGACCCCTAAGACTCTAAAGAATTTCATCTTAAAGATTGAGAATCAATGTGATCATAAGGTCAAAACCATAAGATGTGATCAAGGAATTGAATTTAAGAACCAAATCCTTGATACATTTTGTGATGAAAAAGGTATTACAAGACAATATAGTGCTCCAAGGACTCCTCAGCAAAATGGTGTTGCTGAGAGGAGAAACAGTACACTATTTGAAGCTGCAAGAACTATATTGTCTGACTCTAAGCTGCCCATCACCTTCTAGGCAGAGGTAGTGAACACTACTTGCTATGTGCAAAATAGAATTTTAGTAGTTAAGACACATGGTAAGACTCCTTATGAACTTTGGCACAAGAGGAAACCTTTCATTGGTTTTCTCAGGTCATTTGGATGTCCTTGCACCATCTTGAATAACAAAGATCAAATTGCCAAGTTTGCTGAGAAATCAGATGATGGACACTTTATTGGATACTCTTCTCAAGCTAAAGCTTATAGAGTATACAATCTCAGAACTAGAATAGTTGAGGAGTCAGCCAATGTGACTTTCAATAAGCACACTCCCAGTGTAAAAGGTTCTGGTCCGGATTAGCTATTTGATTTAGATTTAGTTACCAACTATTTTAACAAATCTTATGAGAATGTTTCAGGGTCCATAGATATACTACCTACAGGTGATCCTGACCCAAGATTTGAGCTAAGAAGATCTTCAAGCTACACATCTTCAGCTCTAATGGTAACTAATCCTGCAAATGAAGTTTCTACCAGCACATCAATGGCAAATCCTGCTGATACTTCTGGGGTGCCTTCAAATTCCAGCTTAGAGGCACAAAACTCAAATGAAAGAGCTTCAAATGCTGGAGAAAATGGTGGTGGTGAAAGTGATCAGGAATTTCTTGATGCTGATAACCACTCCATTAAGACAACATCTACGATGTCACACACTCATTAGATCAAGTCAATCTTGATAAGTGTGCAGATGTGAAGGGTGAATCCTCATTGCCAGATTAGAATTTCTCTAATTTAGATCTGTCTAAGCAACTTGCTATGATCTCTCAGCTAAGGATCCACAAGTCTCACCCCACCACAAACATCATTGGAGATGTTTATTCAGGGGTAAGAACAAGAGGACAAACCCATGATGCAAATGTTTGTCTTCAATCTTGTTTCTTGTCTCAGATAGAGCCAAAGAAGATTGATGAGGCTCTAAAGGATAGAAGTTGGGTTGAAGCTATGCAAGAGGAGCTGCTTCAATTCAAAAGGCAAAAGGTTTGGAACCTATGTCCTCTTCCTCAAGGGAAGACTACCATAGGAACCAAATGGGTGTTCAGTAATAAGAAGGATGATAGAGGACTTGTCATCAAGAACAAGGCAAGACTAGTTGTTCAAGGGTATACTCAAGAAGAAGGAATTAACTACATAGATGTTTTTGCTCCTGTAGCAAGATGAAGCTTGAGATATTCCTAGCTTTTGCACTTCATCAGAACCTTCAAGGTCTACCAACTCGATGTCAGGTGAGCATTTCTCTATGGGGTGATTGATGAAGAGGTGTATGTCAGACAACCACTTGGATTTGCAGATCCTGATCATCCTGATTATGTCTGCAAGTTTGATAAAGCTCTTTATAGGCTGCACCAAGCACCAAGGAAGTGGTATGAGACTCAATCTCAGTATCTCTGTCAGTATGGCTACAAGAGAGGTACTACTGATGGAACACTCTTTATCAAAGGAACAGGAAATGACATAATGCTAATACAAGTATATGTAGATGACATTATCTTTGGGTCAACTAATCCAAGGCTCTTCAAAGACTTTCAGAAGCTGATGAAGGAAAGGTTTGAAATGAGTGCCATAGGGGAACTGAATTTCTTCTTAGGAATTCAAGTGAAGCAAGTTGACAATGGCATCTTCATTAGTCAGTCAAAATATGTACAAGACATACTTAAAAGATTCAACATGACTGATTGTAAGGTTGCTAAGACACTCATAGCCAGAAACCACTATCTTAGACCTAATTTTGAGGGGGAGTGTGTTGATGAGCATCGCTACAGGTCAATAACTGGGTCTCTTATATACCTTATAGCTAGCAGGCCTGATATCATGTTTGCTACATGTATTTGTGCAAGATATCAAGCCAACCCCAAGATGTCACACCTAATCACTGTCAAGAGACTTTTAAGATATCTCAAAGGTGCTCCATCACTTGGCCTTTGGTATCCAAAGAACTCAGACTTTAATCTGTATGCTTATACAGATAGTGATTATGGTGGCTGCAACAGGGCTGCAAAGTCTACATCAAGGGGATGTTAATTTCTTGGTGGAAGGATAGTCTCTTGGCAATGTAAGAAACAATCTTGTGTGTCTGCATTGACTGCTGAGGCTGAATACATTGCTGCTGCAAGCTACTGTGCTCAAGTGCTTTGGATTCAAAATCAGATGCTGGACTATGGATTAAACTTCAAGGAGACTCTCATCCACATAGACAACAATAGTGCTATCTCAATCACAGAAAATCCGATGCAACACTCAAGGACAAAGCACATCAATATCATGTATCATTTGATTAGAGATAACTTTGAAAAGTGATTAATCAAACTAGTCAAAGTTAAGACAAATGAACAATATGCTGATCTATTCACCAAAGCTTTTGATGAACAGAGATTTAAATATCTTGTATAAGCTATTAGGATGATTAACTTTGAATAGCTTTTCTTAACATAATATTATTTGTAAAACCTGTGTTTCCTTAGTTGTCTATTTTATCACCTTCATAAGCCCTTGTTCTCATAGGAAGAAAAATCTTTTTGAAAGTCATTTCTTAGATTTTTGAAAATTTTGATCTCTTTAACCTTCGGAAGATTTATAATTACCTTCGGAAGAAACTTATGTCTTAGAAAACAAATAATTACTTTAGTAGTTTTACCTTCGGAAGAAATTTCTGAAATATCTTCCGAAGCTTAAAATCAACTTAAGTACTTATGTGTTCTCAAAAACAATTTTCTTCCGAAAGCAATTCACCTTCAGATGTTTTTATTCTTCTTAGAATAAAAACTCTAAGTATTAAATCTCAGCAAAATTCTCAAAAACCTTTGGAATATCATCCGAAGCCAATTTGCCTTCGGAAGCTTTTCTTCAGAACTTCCGAAGCAAAATAACCTTCGGAGGATTTCTCGACTTCCAAGAAAACTACTTTTTGGGCAACAGTAAACTACTTTTTCAGAGGTGAGACCGACATCTAGATTTCAAAGTTTATCCTTTTTCATTAACTTTGTCACAAATCGTTTTCACATAAATACCCAACGGTTCCCCCTCTTTCACTACCTAAATTCTCCCAAATCGCCTTTGCTCGTCACTTTCCTTCATCGTTAAGCTTCTCAAAATGGCCAATCTAAATCACAGAAACAACCCTGATTTCTCCATGCAACTTCATAGGCAACACAACCAGGTTGCTCTGTTGAACTCTGAGAAAGATGCTAGTTTCTCAGAGGTTTGCTGTTTTCTAGCTTTATCCAACTACTTCACCTCCCTAACCATTGATCCTACTCTCTATGAGGATCATTTGCTTGAATTTTGTAAGACCTGCCAAGAAGTCAACATGGATGGGGAGAAGGCACTGTTTGCCACAGTGCAGGGGAGAACAATCTTCATCACTCCGGCCATCACCAACACTCATCTTCAGCTGGATGATGAAGAAGGTGAGTTGTTTTTCCCAAAGGAAGTTGTTAATCATTCATTTATGCAGATAGGCTATGAGGGAGATTTCTTTGTAAAGACCTTCAGGAAAGGGAAGGTCTCATCCCAGTGGAAATACCTGCACCATGTGGTTATCCACAGCTTGTCACACAAGCAAGGAGGGTGGGACCAGATTCTTAAGGATCTCTCCTTCATAGTGCATGGAATGGTTCAAGGGGTCAAGTTCAGGTACTCTCAGTTTGTTTACACAAATTTGATTGCTAACTTGAACTCCTTAGAGTATTACATGTTTCCTAGATATGTTCAATACATTCTCAACTGTGAACTGGGCTCACAGTTGAGGGAAACACGTAATATTCTTAAATTTGGACAGATGAAGTCCGACATCTTTAAAATCATGAAGAAGCCAAATGTAGGCTTCTCAGGGGTAGAAAGAGCCCTTGTCCTAAAATGTTAGAGCACATTGCTCAAGATGACAACTTAGCAACACAAGCTTGTATTGAACCCACACCTTCTACCTCCCAACCACCAAAAAGACCACAAATCATCATCACCTACCAAAGAAAATCCAAACGAAACCCTGCTCAAGCTATTGAGCTTGTGCAGGCCCCCATATACTCACCTATACTAGAGGAAGTGGATACTAGAGCTCCCACTTCCCCTGAGGAGCAAACCACTCCTATCTCTTCAAGAATCAATGCTGAGGTTCCTCATGCTCAGCCTAATGAGCTCACAAGCCTAACTGCCTTAAGCCTTCACTCTGAGTCTTAACACTAGAGGAAGTGGATACTAGAGCTCCCATTTCCCCTGAGGAGCAAACCACTCCTAACTCTTCAAGAATCAATGCTGAGGTTCCTCATGCTCAGCCTAATGAGGTCACAAGCCTAACCGCCTTAAGCCTTCACTCTGAGTCTTAACACTGAAGTGAACAACCTTCAGGGGATAGTTACCATCCCCATTCTTTAGACTTAAATCAACCCATTACTAACCTTGAATTCTATACTGTTGAAGACTTAGGTTTCAGTGAGTACCACGATTCTCTCTACTCTTCCCCTACTTAAAGAGAGATGAGTGCTCCTGAGTCCCCTATGTCTAGCCCACATCAGTCACTCATTACTGAGGTGGATCTTCTTAAACCTGTTCAGGAGATCCATATAGAAGAGGCTCTCACTTCTTCAAGTGATTATATCATTAAGACCTCAACCATGGCAACTCAGCCCGTTGACACTTCAACTAAGTCTGTCAGTGAGCAGAGGAAATCCAGCAGCCAAGAACTTGAAGCTGATGGTGAGAGTGAAGACTTTGTTCCAATTCTCTCATCCCCCAGTGATTCTTCTGAATGAAGATGAGGGGAACTTGAGACGAAAGGTGCAAAAACTGTCAAAAATATGTACCATAATTAGTCTCTAAGGTTAGTCACCTTGAATCTCAGGTGACTACCTTTCAAAACAGGGTCAATGATCAACAACTTGAGATATCTTATCTCAGGGAAAAACTAGCTGGGAGACCTTTAAGGAGAGCTCAACCAAGAACACAAGAACCTATGAACGTAATTGACCTAACTCCTAACTCACCTATGCAAGAGGGTGATGCTACCAAAAAGGGGGAGAAAGTCATTACAATCACAGAACCTGGGAGTTCTTCAGGGAGTATGGACATTGAGGACTCACCATCCTCACTTGCAATTATGCATACTCAGCAACTTCCTTAAGTTCATATTGATGTGGACTCTATAGAATCTTTCATTCAAAGTCTCTTTAAGGAAGGCATTCCAAGGGCTATGTCATCCCCACCCCAAGGAACTTCAAACTACATCATTGGGTGGAGGTATGATGTTGATAGAAGAGCTCTCATTCTTCAAAGAGTTCAAGGCAGCAAGAGGTGTTCAACTTTAAGACCTTGAACTACTATGAAGATCTTGACCTGATCAACATGCCACTTGTCAACCCAAGTCAATCTAGAAAAGCTGGCAGGCTGGCACAAAGGATTCAAGGAAGAATTACTAAAGAGTTCAGTCTAAGAAGGAGACAAAGGCAATTAGGTAATGTCATTGGTTAACTGGATGTTGATGCAGACCCTAAGATTAGCTTCAAAGGGAAAACCTTGACTAAAAGCCCAGTGATAGAGCTTGAGAGCCCTGTCCTACCAACAACTACTTCAGAAATTCATTCCTTCAGTGAAACACCTGCTGGTGAAGGTGTATCACAACCTCTCTCTGGCCAGAGCTTGGATGCTACACCAAGCAATGAAGGCCAAAGATCTCTCCACCCTGTGTCACAAAGGTCTGTGGGTGACAAAGGGAAAAGGATTCTAACTCCTGAGGAGATTGAGGGAGAGGAGAGAGAGAGAGGAAGAGGAAGCTAAGGGGAGAAAGTTCCTCTGGGTCTTCAGGCTTCATGCAAGCTGCAATCAGGGGTGCCCTCAGACCAAACTCTCAAGATGATGAGTGAGGGCAGTCAGGATTACTTACCTGCAGACTAGGAACTATGACATTGATGAGATTATATCTCTCCCCTTAGAGGAACTTAATGAACTGGCTGACATGGAAGTGTGAAGAGATATGAAGGAAGTAGAGGATGCAAGGCTGCTCCTCCAAATCAAAGAGGAGAAGAGACAGAAAAGATTATACAAGCATGTTCCTACTCTCTCCCCAGTTCAAGAAAGCCCTGTGCAAGAGACTGTGGCAGCTACACAAGACCCTCAGGTAGACAAAGAAACAAGTAGACAAAATATGATTAACTACCTGAGTGCCACAGGTCTGTACCAGGCATCTGCACTTCTTTCCTTGTCCTTTGAGTACATTGATTTTGAGTATCTCAAACAGCTTGAACTTCAAGTACTCAAAGAACAAAAAGCAACAAAGAGAAAGATGAAGGAAAAGGCTACAAAGTCAAGAGCCATCATTCAAAAGAGTATGAAGAAGTCTACTGATAGACAAAGGATGATGAGCTTCTTCAAGTTGTATGGATTCTCCGGAAGAAGATTTGGCCCTATGTCTCTATCCATAATGGATGAGCACATCAGGATAATCAAGCAGAAGATCAAAAGTGGAGAGCTAATTGACTTACACTCCCCTCCAAGTCAAGATCCTCCTGAAGTGGAGGTTAAGGTTGAACAAGCTGAGACAACACAACCTGGACCTCCTGTTGAGTCTCAGCAAGCTTCATCTTCTGATCCATAGCAGGGTCAAACTCCCTCTCCTTCTGAACCTGTGAGGTAGGAACACCCAACTAAGCAAGACAAGACTGAACAATAAGGTGCTGCAGGCCAGTCTTCTCAGTTAAAGTCCTCAAAGAGGAGGATGATGATGGCTTCTAAACCAAAGTCAAAGAAGAAGAGGAAGTCTGAATCATCTACCTCTATACCTCAGGGTGAGTCAGATCAACCTGAGAAAGTACATGAAGAGGCAGCCCAATTAACTCCAATCCAAGTGGCTCCTATTGCATCTGAGAGACCCATCTTATCCTGGACCTTCACAACTAATCCAGAGAGATGGCATGTGATAAGAGATCAAGGTGGTGAAGATGTCTACACATTGAAAGACCTATTCAACCTACCTCTGCATGATCCCTTGAGATAAGAAGATACTATGAGAGTCTGAGTGATTCTGACCATCTAATGAAGAAGGGCATGGTCATCATCATAATGAGGGCTGTCAAAAGCTTAAGATATTCAAATTTATTGGTAGCATCAGCCTAGGGGGAGTTTGTAAGGATTCCTATAAGTCTGATGCAGCCAAAACATCCAAAGAGCTCTATGAAGATTAACATAGGGGGAGTTTGAAGATAGGAGGAGTTTAAAGATTATACGGGAATTCCCTGCACATAATGGTCCTTGTTAGAGCTCTTAGAAGATTAACATTTGTGTTTTGCTTTTTGTCATAGTATAGGGACTTATTTTGTAAATATTTTTTTTTCATTTGATAGTATAAATAAGATACTTTATGTATTTTACAGATGTGTTAGAACTACTCTAATTCGCCCTTACACTTTGTATCCACAGCTTTTGCTATAAATGAGATCTACGAATTTTTTAAGTAATTACTTGTTTGTTGATTTCATTGTGTTTGTATTAATCATTGCATTACAACATAATCACATATCGATCCATTTGAACCTGTCAAATGGTATTAGAGCTTCGATTCAGTGATCAAAGCTTATTATCGATATTTTAAGCTCTATGAATCACTTTGTGTTGATTGCATTTCGATCAATTAATTATTGTTTTCAGTTGTGTTTCATTCATGGAAACATGAACTGAATCACGATTTGGTGTTTAATCCATTCAGATCTGAGTTCTGATCAGATTTGTGTGTGAAAAGGTGTTCTTTATTTTCGAACCTTAATTCAATCAGAATTCACAGTTGTTATTGTTGTTTGATCGAAATAATGAGTGAGAATTGTTAATCGGTCTATTTTCTACCTAATTGGAAGGTTTTAGATCAATTGAACAAGTTCTTAAGAATTTGATAAGATCTGGTTGTGTTGAAGATGATGAATTAGGCTCTTGTTTTTTAAAAATCATATGAAATTTTGCTAAGTGTTGAGGCGCTTTACTACTGTTTAGGTGTTTTATCACTGTTTGAAGCATTTCAGACTAGGTGTTTTACAACTGCTTGGACGTATTATAACTGGTTGGACGTTTTGAAACTTTTGTAATTCTAGGCGTTCAGAGACTATTTGGGCTCTTTAGGTAAAATATCAGAAAATTAACCAAGTACCCCAGGTGTTTCTACACTGTTTGGGGTTTGACAACTGTTCAGGCGCATCATCAAACATGCGTTTTAGAATTCAATTAAGGCATTCCCTTGGGCGTTTCTTGTTCAAAGTTAGGTGTTTCACAAGCTTCTGTATTCAGACTTTTCAATAAATACTTAGAAAATATTCAAAACTAAAATCCAAAAATATTTTCTTTTTATTGTTTCTTTTTAAACATTAAAAACAACAAAACAAGTCATTTTCATAAATTCAAAATTCAAAATGGTTAAGTCTAAAGATTCAGAGAATAGGGTTCCCAAGCTTAAATAATATAGCTGATTTCAAGAATTGGTCTCTATGATTAGAGCATCATCTAAACTCCATTGACACGGACTTATGGAAGTCAACCGAGAAAGGACCACATATCTCTATTACATCAGATGGTCCTGATTAAAGATTTGTCTATACAAAAGACTCTCAAGAACCTTATCCTAAGAATGGTCTGCAAGGTGATGACTTAAAGAAAGTTAAGAATGACATCAAACCTTAGTCACCGATGTGCAACAAATTACCTTTAGCCGTCTTGACTAGACTTGAAGGTTATCTAACAGGTTACACCATGTACAGAGATTTGAAGATTGTTTGTGAAGGTGGTAAAGAGATACAAGATCTCAAAAAAGAGAAACTCAAGAGGCAATTGGAGTTATTTAAGCATCTTTCTAGGGAAACAATCAATCAAATGATGAACAGACTTATCAATGTCAACTAGGGAAACAACTTTATGAAATGTCAACCGCTGGTATAAAAAATGATCATAAAGATCTAAACAACATACTTCTCAATGCTCTTCCATCTTTATGGAAACAGTAAGTCATTCTGTTGAAGCATACTGTAAGTTCCTAATGGATCTGGATCTTCTGCTTGCCATAATTGAATTAGTTGAAATTGATGAAAGCTCCAGAAACAATGATAGAGCTGCATCAACGTCTTGGTATAAGTACGTTGCTTCTCCGGCTAACACAATGGAGAATGCATTTCTGGAAAAAGATGATGATTCTCCAGAAGATGAGGGTGATTTGTTCGTTGGAGCTGGTTTCTTCACAAGTGCTCCTGTTTATACAACTCAATCTTAGCCTCCTCTTAAAGTCAAACTCCTAAACCTCAAACTGATACTTCATCTTCTAACTCTGTTAAAACTAGCAAAGTTAAAGATGTCATTAATATCCTTTTACATGATGATGAGTCAAAATCTGCTTTCATGGCAAGTTTTCATGCTTACCAAAGTAGTCTATTAACTCCGGCAAATCTTATTTTGTAGGATTTGTTTGAAATGGATCTTGATGATGTGGAAGAGATGGACTTGAATTGGTAGATGGTAATGATTGCTTACATAACACAAAAACATTCATATGTTAACATGAATTACAAGTCTAGTGCGAATAAAACTGTTGGCTTTGACAAATCAAAGTCACGGTGTTTCAATTGCAACAGTTATGGTCATTTCTCAAGGAAATGTAAAGCTTCTATTAATCAAGGTGGAAATGGTCAAGCTAGTTCTAGCAGTCAAAGATACCAACTGCAGTATCATAAAACCTTTCAAAAGCCTTATAAAAGTCTTCCCATGCCAGAACATAAAGATGAATCAAAATCAACTGAAGAGCAAAAGAAAGCTCTTGTTGTAAGCATCAAATACATCTATGAATTGAGTGCATATGCTTAACAATTCATACCTGATCTAACATCAAGTTTAGCTCTTATTGCTGAAGTTCATAATGAAGACTAGTCTAAAGAAAATGATCCTAAGGCAGATGGTGATTCAAAAAATGATGATGAAGATTATGAGTGGAGTGATAAATCTGACCCAAAAGAGGTTTCAGAAGAAATTGCACTCATGGCTCAGTGGCCCCGTTTCCGGAACGCTTACAGTTGGTCATTCATAGCGTAAAAGATTTAAAACATGACATATTGCAGCAAAATCATAACTTTCCATTAATACCAAAAATTGTGTCAAATCAATACATCGTTTGTTTACAACTCAAAAGTGGTATTAACACGATATCATTCACAAAACGTGGATGCCAGACTTTAATAATTCCCAGTAGCTTATGCATCCATGCCCACACCTCCTCAGCATCAACAGTTACCTCCCAGCTATTATGCATACAAAATTCAGCGACGCTGAGTGAGTTCTAGTTTTAATAATAAAATACTTTAATTTTGTTTAAAACATTCCTTTACTTTCGCACGTGATCACACATCGTACATGCACATAGATAATAATTATTATTATCTTTCATCATCAATCGTTCGTACATAACACACATTTCGTACTTTCATCATTATCTTTCACTTTCATCTATACCAATGTCATATGCTACACCCCAAACATTATGCATGAAGCTGGTACTGGGCCTAAGTCTATAAATAGACCCCTAACATTATGCACGAAGCTGACTCCAGTACCGAGGCAAGCGACAAGGGTCCCGTTTGTTTATTTAATCACAAGGATTGGACCCCTGTGTGCATCCTCATGGGGTAGCTAACCCGCACACAGTTGAGCTAACAACCCCTCAATGAGTTGTAAACCTCCTTCATTTTCCTTGCAAGACTTTCCTTCTTTATGTTACACTTTTCGTTATCGTTATCTTCTGCTTTCATTACATAATACTTATAATCATTCATATCATACCAAGTAAAGTCATAGCATAAATCATTATCATATTCATTTGAAAACGGTTACAACATAAGATAACAAACACATACAACAGCAAGTTATTAGAAATTGGTCTAAATTGAAATCTATTTGTATTATCCTTTCTACTTGATTATCTTTACTTTCTATTTGATTATCTTTATATAATATATTGAATATAATATATTCAATTTAATTTTTTTTATAAATATGTCCCTTTTTTACCTGGGTTTCCTCCCAATCCAATCTAATGCAGACTCGTCGGTCGGTTTTAGGATGCCTCACCAGCTTCTCAGGTGAGTTTCCCACGCCCCAAACCCTTTTCGAGGCTTTGCTTTATGGTTCTTTCTTATGCCAAAAAGAGCTCTTTCATTGAGAAGTTGGTCCTGGGCCTAAAATCATTTCTTTAGTTGACCCCGCAGCTAAGAGCTAAGGCAGTCGCAGAAGAGCTTGTTTCATAATCAGATAAACGAATTGGGACAATCCAAGCCAAGGATGATGCAAAACCTTTGGCACCAGCTAAGGCGACTTCCTGCGTAGGGTAGATGAAAGGTATGCCCATTGTACCCGTGGTTGGTGCATTCATTGATGCAAGTCCCAGATCGATCTATTTATTCTTTCGGCTAGCCGTATTCATTCATCTCCTTTTAGTCGAGTCACTTCGTACCTCTCCACCCAATCATAAGACTCATTGACTACTTTTCTGTCTCAAAACAAACCAGACTTCTTGTAGAATCCTGCATAGCACGCGAAAACTTAACTAACATACAAAACATCTCGCGCAAGAACTACTTATCGCGCGAGTACTACCTATTGCGCGAGAACCGCACAATTATACAGAATCATACAACTTAATATATTCGCGCGAGAAGATCTCTTTCACGTGAGAACTACTTATCGCACGAGAATCCTCCAGATTCAAATTTTGAGCCGACACTAAGTGCTCGCGCAAAAATACAGCCTCATGCATGGGAGTGACAAGTCGCGCCTAAAGCTATTTCTAAACCTGCTTAACCCCATATACAACATGACCATGCAGATAAACGTGAAGGTAGGTATGCATAGTAGCCCCAAAAAACATAAAACTTCCGTAAAAAGGGGACTAGGAACTCACTTCGTGGAGTCCTAGTAGAAAGACAACCTTCTCGAAGCCTTAGCCGTGCGTAAACTACACAACCACGCACTAAATCCATCAATAATCCGTTCTTAGTACATAACATGAGTTACTACACGAGCTACGTACAACAAACGCTTTGATTCTTCACTTTCTCTCTCTAAACAGTCGTTTTCTCTCTCTATCACCAGTACTTTTCGCATGAGTTATGAGTCTTGCATGGGTGTGCTTCAGCGTTTATACCCAGCTCAAACTTTTCGCCTAGGCTTCTGATGCAAAAAGTCCCCTTCGCGCGAAAACTTCTTTCTGTCATATTTTCTTAAATTTTCGAGCATTGCACAAAGAAAGTTCTTGTTGTAAGCATTAAGTACAGCTATGACTGGAGTGCATATGCTGATAAATTCACAACTGATCTAACATCAAGTTTAGCCCTTGTTGCTGAAGTTCATAATGAAGACTGGTCTAAAGAAAATGATCCTAAGGCTGATGGTGATTCAAAAAATGATGATGAAGATTATGAGTGGAATGATAAATCTGACCCAAAAGAGGTTTCAGAAGAAATTGCACTCATGGCTTAGTCCGAACAACCAAAGGTTGAGCATCCAAGTAAGGCCCCATTCCCGGGACGCTTACAGCTAGCCAATCATCGCACGTAAAACATATAATTACTTTAGCTTTAATAAAACCCATTGCAGCGGAACATTAAAACAAACATTTCATTCATTATAAAAGCTTTTACAAAATAATACATCATTTTCAAATTACAAAATACATGTTGCATTACATCACAAAAGCATTATAAAAATGGATGCCATCCAAAAAGAGCCAAGTAGCCGCCCCGTGCCATCCTCAACAACTTTACATGCCAACTGGAAACACATAAAAGTCAGCGTTGCTGAGTAAGTTCTAGTTTTTATAAAAAAACATATTTGACTTTCATTAAAACCTTTCTTTACTTTCGTACGAGATCACGCATAATACATACACATAGATTATATCATTATTATCTTCCTTTACTGTTCATCACATACTTTCTTTAGCCATTTTCTTCTTTATCACATTATCTTTTCTTTTATCACTATCTGGATCAGTGTCATCAGCTATGCCCCAAACCAATGGGGTACTGGGCCGAAGTTCATAATTGACTTCCACACTGCACATAGCCTGGCACCAGCACCGGGGTAAGCGACAAAGATCCCAACTGTATACTACACCCCCAACATTATGCATAACTCGGGTACTGGGCGGAAGATCATAAATGACTTCCACACTGCACATAGCCGGGCACCAGCACCGAGGTGATTAATCACTATAAACCACTGTATACTACACCCCCAACATTATGCATAACTTGAGTACTGGGCCGAGATCATAAATGACTTCCACACTGCACATAGCCTGGCACCAGCACCGAGGTAAGTAATCACTATAAACCATGTACCACACCATTGGTCAGTCACAAAGACTGGAACCCCTGCGTGTATCCTTAAGGGTTAGCTAAACCATACGCAGTTGAGCTTACGACATTTTAGATCCGTGCACCTCCATACATTTTGCTTGCAAGCCCTTCATACTTTTATTTGTTCATTAATGCATGCATTCTATCATTATGTTCCTCTTTCATTATCTTTCACTTTACGTTACATAATACTTTCTCAACTATACACGTAAAGCCACAGGAAAGATACACATACATAGCAGGAACATAAACATAAACATAATCACACAAAACACCGCCATACAAGACATCATCATACATACATAACATACCACATACATACCATCATGCATAAACATCAATCATACATCATTAACATGCCCATCATAATGTCTATGACCTCAAAAGTTAACTTACATAAACCCCCGGGAAACTCCCACGTCAAAACCTACATCTACACTTTCTTCCAAAATTCAGAAAATAAACCATTGTTCTTTGGGGCGTATGAGCCCTATTTGGGCGTATGGACACCCTCCAGTCGCATGGCCTCCCAGACGACTGAACACTTGGCGAATGGACATCAGGCGAATGGTCCCTATGCGGATGAATACTATAGGCGAATGGACACCTATGCGTATGGAGAGCCTCCATTCGCATGAACACTTAGGCGTATGGACCCTCAGTCGCATAGCCTTCAGTCGCATCACTTCCAATCGTGTGACCTTCAATCGCATGCCTTTCGGCCGTATGGCCTTCAGTCACATAACTTTCAATCGCATTCTTTTAGGTGCATGAACTTCAGTCGCATAACTTCCATACGTATGAACCTCAGTCGCATGGCACCTATGCGCATGGACCTCAGTCGCATGCCTTTCGGCTGTATGGCCTCCAGTCGCATGCCATTCGGGCGCATGGACCTCCAGTCGCATGAGCCCTAGCTGATACAGAATGCAGTTCATCCTGAACCCAAACTGCCATTTTCGGCCTCCAAGCCCTCTCAAACCTATTCTAGGCTCAAATCAACCATCCTAAACCTTAGAAACACCTACCACAAAACCATTCAAGCACACCCAAGCCCGAAATCAAACCCCATTCGAATCATACATAAACACATACACACGGGTTCAACAGACACACTTCAAAAACAGGTTTTACTATGTGTTCCTGCCCCAAATCAGTTGAAAACATGTAAAAGAGGGGTCCTAGAATTCACACAAACAACCCCTTCGAGTAAAGCTTCAATCCAACCCGCTACACCTCAATTTTTGCACTTGATTCTTCAAAAGCCCTAGGTTTTGCTCTTGCTCCTCTCTCTCTCTCTAGCCGAATGAAAGGGGAGAATGAGAGGAGAATGGGCTGCCCTCCCCCTTTTATACCCCCACTCATTCAAGGGTTTTCTTGTTTTGGCAAGTTTGGTCCCTCAACTTTGGACTTTATTTCTTTTCTTTCAATTTTTCTTCTTTCCTTGGCTTCAAAAGAAATAACCGGGCGTTACAAGTCCACCACCCTTATATAGGTTTCGTCACCGAAACTTGTTATTCCTCTAACAAGCGTGGGTGATGCTGTCTCATCTCTTCTTCAGTCTCCCATGTAGACTCAGATCCCTTTCTGTGCTTCCACTGTACGCGCACAAGTGGGACCACTTTATTCCTCAATCTCTTCTCTTTACGGTCGATAATTGCCATTGGTTGCTCCACATAATTGAGCCGTTCGTCTACCTCGATACCTTCCAGTGGGACAACTGTATCTTCATCTGTTAAACATTTCCTCAGATTAGATACATGGAATGTTGGGTGAATTTCACTTAACTCCTCTGGTAATTCTAGTCTATAGGCCACCTCCCCTACTCGAGCAATGATTCGGAAAGGTCGTATGTACCTTGGGCTCAACTTGCCCCGCTTTCTGAATCGAATGATACCCTTCCACCAATAATCTTTCTTCATGTTTTGTTACATCTTCGTGGCACCGAGATGCATGGAGTATCGAATCTTATGGGCTTCGTCCATAATCTTCCCACGTAGATCCCCAAAACTAGAAATCCACATTCGTCCGAATCGGGTTCTAACACCGAGCGTGTTTTCACCCATCTCCACGACCAGACCTCTTATTCTTTCAGAGTTAAGATGATCTTCTTTCAATGCCTCGTCTTGAAACTCCTTGACCTACGTCATCACATCAAAGGTCGTAATCAATTGGTAAGCCTTCACCCGAATCGGCTCGGGTCTATCTTTTCGGCTAAGGGCGTCTGCCACTACGTTGGCCTTGCCCGGATGGTAATGGATCTCGCAATCAAAATTCTTTATGAGCCCCAACTATCGCCTCTGCCTCATATTCAAGTCCTTCTACTCGAAGAAGTACCTCAAGCTTTTATGGTCAGTGAATATGGTGCACTTCGTCCCATATAGGTAGTGTCCCAAATCTTTAACACGAAGACCACGACTGCTAGCTCTAAATCATGAGTAGGATATTTAACCTCATGAACTTTCAATTGTCGGATGCGTAAGCTATAACCTTTCCTCGCTGCATTATTACGCAACCCAACCCCGAGTAAGAAGCATCGGAATAGACCACCTAAGTCCTCGCTTCCTTCGGGTAATGACAAGACAGGAGCTTGAGTCAGCCTTGCCTTTAGCTCCTCAAAAGCCTTCTCTTGATCTTGACCCCACAAAAACTTCACATCCTTATGGGTCAACCTAGTCAATACACATCCTCATGCTTTCGTCCTCCTTCTTCCCACACAAGACCGAAGCACCTCAAGGAGAGATACTCGGTCAAATGAACAGCTCATCGAGCAACTCCTGCAGTTGCTCTATCAATTCCTTAATATACGCAAAATAAGCACTACATCCACTTCTCATGCACCTTCCCACCACCGCCATTGAAATCACCTTCGGAATTGTAGTGACTAAGTCACCGTAGGTCATCACTGAATTACGGTCAGGCTTTGTCGGTCCGACCATCTTCTTGCGACATACGATATTCGTCTCGTAGTCTGCCAACCAACCCATTCCTAAGATTACATCGAACCCACCTAAGGTCATCACGAACAGTTTAACAGGAATTTATGACCTTCTAGTTCTATGTCACAACCCTCTCTAATCTCAAAAATCCTTGTAGACTCTCTTATGGTTGTTTCTACATCAAAGGGCGCATCTACACTCCTACTACTAATAGGCAGTTTAGCACAGAAAGCAGCAAAGATAAAACTTTCACTAGCACCAGAATCGAATAACACAAAAGCTAAAGTTTGGTTCACTAGAAACGTACCTGACACAACATCGGGGTCTGTCCTAGCCTCCCCCTGTGTCATGGTGAACGCTCTGGCACTTGCCCTCTGCCCTTCTCCTCTAGCCTCCTTCACTCCCGAACCTTCAGCCCTCGGCTTCTTGCAATCCCTGCTCAGGTGGCCTTCCTCACCACAAGAATAACACCTCCTCACACCGCAGTTCTTCGCCACATGTCCGGTCCTTTCACAATGGAAACAGACATTGGTCCCTAATCTACATTCCCCGGGGTGTTTTTGTCCACACTTGTCACACCTTCTCGACCCCGCACCGGATGTGACCACACGCCGGTCATCCACCCGTGCACCTTTGTTACTTGGAGCGGCTCCGCCACGTCCAAATATCTTCCCGTTCCAATTCCGATCACCCTCTCCTTTCTTGCTAGCTTCTGTCACCACCATAGTTCTTTCATCGTATAATTTGGTTCGCAATGAGACGTTTGAGCTTAAGTTGGTTCGCAATCTCGAACGATGGGATGAGGACATGATTACTTTATTTGGAGTTTTTGAACTAAAGCTTTTACATCCGAGTTATATCTCATTTTTGTCTGTACAAAAGTTTAAGAAAGTATCTCCTGAGATAGCAGAGCAAGACAAAAAGTATTTCATTTCTATCATCAACGTGATGAATGCATCTATGGAAAGAATATCTTTGAGAAAAGCTCTTGCTTATGCTAACATTGTCAAGAAAGATATAAAAGACATTGAATTCATGAGAATCTCAAGGAAAGGAGTACTAGAAGTATACTCAAAGGAAAGTCAAAAACCTATTGAGTTATATGCTAACATTGATATCTCATGTCTTTCTAAAGATACATTAGAGAGAATGAACCAGATGGAGATTAAGACGAATGAAGCTAAACCCGAACAAGGCATCCTTGCAAGTAAATTCAAGTCTGCAATTTCAAATGCTTTGAAAGAATTAGAGATGTACAAACAAAAGTTGATGTTTAAGATCAAAGAAGAACGAAAAGATTTCTTTGAATGATGAAGACAAAGAGTTGAAGAGAAAGGCTGAAGATAAAGCTGAATATGGAAGAAAAGAAAAAAAAGACAAAGATTGAAGATTTTGAAGCCCGAAGACCATGTCAATCTTAGGGGTAGTATTGTTAGTGCTCTAAGAAAGATAAACATGTTGTCTTTAGTTGTTTTTTTAATACTTTGTAATAGTATAGGGACTAGTTTTGTAATTAGTTAGTTCCTTTACTTTTTGTTTCATTATAAATAGCTTAGACTTACATGTAGTAGGTAACGAGTTGAATAGAATTGTATTCGAACCTGCTTACACACTTTGTAATTGTATTTGCTTGATATTAATGAAACTCTAAATTTTGTTGATATCTTGCTTGATTTGATTACTTTGTTTGTATTTCATTGAAATGTGTTCATAAATCATCACAGATTGGTACATTTGATCCTATCAGTCAAGAGCCATCATCCAAAAGAGTATGAAGAAGTCTGCTGACAGATAAAGGATGATGAGCTTCTTGAAGCTGTATGGATTCTCCGGAAGGAGACTTGGCCCTATATCTCTATCCACAATGGACGAGCATATCAGGGTAATCAAGCAGAAGATCGAGAGTGGAGAGCTGATTGACTTACACTCCCCTCCAAGTCAATCACACCTGAAGTGGAGGTTAAGGTTGAACAACCTGAGACAACACAACCTGGACCTCCTGCTGAGCCTCAGCAAGCTTCATCTTCTGATCCACAGTAGGGTCAAACTCCCTCTCCTTCTGTCCCTGTGAGGGAGGAACACCCAACTTAGCAAGCCAAGACTGATCAACAAGGTGCTGCAGACCAGTCTTCTTAGTTAAAGTCTTCTAAGAGGAAGAAGAGGATGGCTTCCAAACCAAAGTCAAAGAAGAAGAAGAAGCCTAAATCATCCACCTCTACACCTCAGGCTGAGTCAGATCAGCCTGAAGAAGTGCATGAAGAGGCAGCCCAATCAACTCCAATTCAAATGGCTCCTCTTGCAGCTAAGAGACCCATCTTATCCTGGACCTTCACAACTAATCCAGAGAGATGGCATGTGACCAGAGATCAAGGTATTGAAAATGTCTACACATGACAAGACTTATTCAACCTACCTTTGCATGATCTCTTTGAGATGAGAAGATATTATAAGAGTTTGAGTGATCCTGACCATCTAATGAAGAAGGGCATGGTCATCATCATTATGAGGACTATCAACAGCTGAAGATCTTCAAATGTTTTGGTAGCATCAGCCTAGGGAGAGTTTGTAAGGATTCCTATAAGTCTGATACAACCAAAACATCCAAAGTCTCTCTTCATGCATGCACTAAAGAACATAAGTAGAAATGCTTCGGAAGTTTTACACCATGCACTAGAAATATTCTAAGTGTAAAATCTTTTGAAGCCAAGACCAACATCTTCCGAAGCCAAAAGTGAAGTCTTCTGAAGCTTCAAAGACAAAGTCTTCCGAAGCCAAAGAGTGAAGACAAATTTCTTCCAAAAACTTTTCAGAGACATGTCTTTATCTGATATACTTTACCATAAAGCTGGACCACCTTTTCACTGCAAGTCTATAAAGTCATCAACTTACATGAGTTGGTGAAAAGGTCCATGCTTTTGGTAACTATACATTGAGGTCTTGAGTCTGTGCTTTCTACTTTATGTACTTTTATCCTTTTTGTAATATATTAGGATGTGAGCTATGGCATGTCATAGTCACTAGTCAAAAGGCAAATCTGCCTTTTGACTCTACATTTGATTTTGTAGTTTTCTAGTCTTATGTATCCAGCTAGCCTTCAAAGTATGGCCGGCTGTAGGATGTAGTATATGTATCTTAAGTACTTGTAACTTTCCTTTATGCTTTGTAACATTTGTAATAGAACTTGAGAAGCAATATACAACATTCTTGAAAACCAATTACTTGTGTTGTTTTCCATCTTGTTCTGTCTCATTCTTACTTGGGTTCTTAGCATCTTTCAAAAAAGTTAACCAGTTCCCTATTTGATCTGTTAAGTGTTCTAAGTAACTCTCCTTATTGTGTTGTTGTCTTGTAAGTGCATACCCTTCAACGGTCCTTCACATACTTTGAATCATTTAAACTTAATTTGTAATGTGTTCTGCTTATTGTAGAGTGTGTTCAGCACTTAAAAATTTTAAGTGTAAATTGATTAAGTTTTTACAATTTAATATTTACAAATTCAATTGAAAATCAATAAATGTTCATGTTTCATGGTGTATTACTTGGTTTAATCTCAAATATGTTAATTCAAATTTGTAACCAGTACATGATTTGTTCATATAACGGTTGTACAAATCACTTAAAAAGTTCTTTAAGTATTATTGGTTCAAAATTGATGACACAAACGTGATTTAATTCATTGTAATTTAAATGTACTTAATACTTTGTTAAATGTCAACAGATGGCAGATCTTAAGTTCGAGCCTAAGCACAACGTAGCATCCTTCTTGAATGAGGATGTTCATGAGGCTGTTGGTTATGAAGAAATGATTAGACTTTTGTTTTGGATGAAGTATGTGTATGCCATGTGTGCTCAATCAGTTATATATGCTCGTCTTATAAAAAGATTTTGGATAACTGCTGAAGTTGCTAGAGATGATGAAGGGAGGAAAGTTGTTAGAGGTTTTATACTGATTATCGTATGATTGAGGTCTTTGAGCAGTCAATTAGAGAAGCTCTAAGGCTAGGTGATAATGATCCTGAAGATCTGGCTGAACTTACATTTGATGAGTGCAGGGACACTTTTATGGCTATGAGACATCCAGATCACTTTCCTAAGAAACAGTTTTTCAGAGCAAGAGTATATAATCACAGGAAACTCTTGTGTTATATCTTTCAACATGGTATGTCCAAGAGGAGTGCAGGATGGAACTCATTCCTTGTAGACATTGCTTCTCCAATTATAGTTTTGCCATTAATAGAAGGTTTAATATGGCAAAGTGGATCATGAATGGGTTTGTTTTTAATCTGGAAAAAGAAATCAGGAATAAATACTTGATGTATCCCAGATTTCTACAAATAATTATAAATGAAGAATACCCTGATCCCCATGCATATGGAGTAAGTGGAGAAAGATTAGAGTTGGAGCATATGACTGAAAATGTATATAAAAGACTTGCTGGTGCTCAGAATGTTCAGATGTTTGATTACATGAGAGTAGTGGCAAGATATGAGGTGAATATAGATGAAGATCATTTTCATTTGATTGATGATGCACCAATTGATCAAAGTGACTTGATTGAAGAAGTTCCTCAAGGATTGCCTGAGTCTGATCATGAGGATAATAAGGATGATGAAGTGGATGAAACTGAACCTAAGAAAGAAGAAAGTTCTTCGTCTACTGATGATAGTGATGATGATGATAATGTTGGAGGTTGTTGGATCAAGTAAGGCTAGTGCAACCAAAATAAACACTTAGACAATTTTGGGTGTAACAGATGAAGAACTTCCGAAGGCAAATGCTGAGCTTCTGAAGGTCAAGTCTGGAAGAGCTTCTGTAGAGGAACTCCAACTTCCAAAGACAAAGTCTTCCTTCTTCTGAAGTTCAACACTTAGAAGAAATCAAGACAATGACTTCCGAAGTATGAAGGCCTAAACAATGTCTCAAGCCTCGGAAGAAGTAGCCTCTTTCGAAGTATAAGTGGCTTTGAAAGAACTTGTTCTTCCGAAGCCAATTAACCTTTGGAAGAACCTGCTATGGACTAGTGGACATAAGTATGGTCCCTCTGACACTCCGCTGCAAATCTCTGATATACTGCATAGTGCTATTCCCACACCCATGTTGTTGACCATACTTTATTCCACTGTTTACTGTTCATCAGTTAGTACAGTTATCAACTTTAGTTGGTGACAAAGGTAAGTCATGGACATATCATGACTACCAAATCTTAGATATTATTTTATCTAAGATACCCTACCTTTAGCAATGTAGTATTTGTTTTAGTCATAGGTTTCCAGCTGGTATCAAAGTATATCCGGGTGTAGGTAGTAGTATATATAGTTTCTCATTGTAATTCATGTAACATTCTTGTAATAGTCTTGTAATTCTTTAAGTTAAGAAGTATTATATACAAGTATCTTGAAAATTTATTTTCTTGTGTTCTATCTTACTTAGTATATTATTTCAATTCTGTAAGGATTTCGCATCATCAAACCGAGTGTGATTTAGTGAATTTGAGAGTTAATATCTGTGCTGAGTGACAAAAACCGATCCTGCAATTGGTATCAGAGCTTCTTAGGCTCTTGATTGTGAGATCTTTTCATCCAAATCAACCTCTTCTTTACTCATACTTTCACCTTACTCAAAATGTCCCTCAACCAAAAATCATCTGAAGGTGAAATGGAACAATGTCTAAAGCACCCATCATCACACCTGAAAACTTCAGATCTTGGAGCAGACATATCGAAGGCTTCATTAGATATCAAGATAGCATGATGTGGAAATCTATCACCAATGGCCCTTACAAGCCAAAGGTTGCAGCACCGGCTGGAAATGGTGCTATGATAGAGAAGGCTGTTGAAGACTATCCTGATAAAGACCACAAGTGACTAGAGATTGATAGAAAAGCAATGATTGTTCTTATGACTGCCATACCCAATTCCATCATGGTGGGTTTTAAACATTGTCAGTCAGCCAAAGAACTCTTTGATACTTTGTCTCAGATGTATGCCAGCTCCAATGACTCCAAGAAATTTTCCCTGAAGCAACAGTTTGAAAACTTTACTTACATTGCTGGAGAGACCCTCAGCCAGCAATACTTCTAGTATATGGATCTTATTTCATTACTTTTGTCTGTAGGAGTGACTCTTAAGATGAGAGATCTCTCAAGAAAGTTCATGACTGCACTCCCAAATGAGTGGACTTTCTACTATGTCTCTATCAAGAGGACAAAGAACTTAAACTCTCTCACAATGACTGAACTATATGGCATCCTTGATGGATACTGTGTAGAGAATGAAAACAAGAGTGGCCACTAGGTGAGAAGATCCTCAAGCCTTCTTGCTAGCAATGCCTTAATGGTTGCTGAAAGCTCAAGACCCCCCCATATGACTTACTCCCAACAGCCATCTTGTTCTTCTAGGCCATACATGACCTTTCCTGAGACTCCTAGGTCTCAACAGGGTCATTCAAGTCCTTTCCAGCACAGTTGTGCCTTTGTCTCACAAAATGGACATTCTAGTGATTTTTAGTTTTTATTTGATGATCTAGAATGTTTTAGCCCAGAAAGTTTTAGCTCTGTTAACTTACAGGGCGAAGAAGTTTTCAAGAGAACTGGAAGGCGAAGAAGTTTCAAGAGAACTGGAAGGCAATTCCCCATAACCCAACTAACAACAACTTTGGGTTTGACAAGACAAAGGCCAAATGTTACAACTGTAATCAACTTGGCCACTTTGCTAGAAAATGTAAGCCTCCTAAATCAAATCTGGGAACCTCTCAAGCCTCCATACATCCTACCACACCTAAAACAACTGGAAAGCCAACTAAACAACACACAGCTGCTATTGCTCAAGAAGTGGACTGGAGCTTCATGGTGCAGGATATAATCCCTACTCAAGCATTGATGGCTGGAACTAATGACAGCAAGGTACTTGAACACCTCTGTACTCTAGCTTGCATTGCTAAATTTACATTGTATCAGAACTACAATATGAAAATTAAATATGATATTGAGTCTTTAAATATTCTTAAGAGTGATTTTATAAGGGCTGAATCTAACTATAAAATGAAAATTGAAGAGTTGGAGAAAATTGTGTCCTTTTTAAAATATGAACATAACAATTATAAGACTCAAATCAAAGATTTAATCTCCAAATTGACTGAGGCTCAAGCCCAGCTTGTCACAGCTGAGGCTCAAGCCAGGAAGCATGCTATCTGTGAGCAAATTTTCCAAGCCATTCTTGCATCATCCTCCCACTTAAAAATTTATTATCAAAACAAAGGTGGGTTGGGAACCAATGGAATTGCTCTACCACACTCTTATGAGTCTATTAGACAACCAAGATATGGGATTGAAGAGTAAGAGGTTCCATCTACTGACCCACCTTCCTATGAGTTGAAGAGTGTCACACCCCCGCTAAAAGCGGAAACACGGGGATGTAAGGAGATCAGGATCGTCATAACACATGGTAAGAGATAGAGATGCAATATAATAAATGATGACAAACGTGTCATGACGACACCCGACAACAAGGGGACTGGTGTCGTGTTTAGTCAATATTCACGACAACATAGCCATAAGCATAAACATGTAAAATGATTCACATAGCCAAAGATGATAACATTGCAATGTAAATTCCCACAACCCGGGAACAAGTATCAAAAGAATGTAATTGTTAAATCAGACTACAACAATTGTATCAAAATAATTGTTTGTCAAATATGTTTAGTCCCAAAAATGCATCCTAGGGTCTCCACTAAGGCAGCACACCTAGATTCCTCAATTTGCATGATTACCTGAAAAGATATGCTCAAAATGGTCAACAAAATTGTTGGTGAGCTCGCAGGTTTAAGTAGTAAATAAGTAAGTGATGCTGTATATAGTAAGCGATGTGGAATACCGTGAATACAGTTATATAAGCAAGTAAAATCACATGACAATGAGCTTTGCAACCAAACCTAGCAACGTACACAAAGATATTGTCGGAATATATTCACCCAAGGGCTTGTTCCTGGCCACTGATGGTACTAACTAGTATACCAACGAACAAGGGTGGGGGTGTCAACCCAGTAGTACTACCAATACCTATCCGTCGGTTCCCACACTGGAATTAAATAGTTGCAAAGAAAGAAGCACACAACAGACCCAAGCATGTATCAGATAAGTACTTGCAAAACAGTATCACGTTGATTCCATGTATGTAAATTGTAAGTAAATTGTACAGCACTGAAAATGGATGAGCATACTTTTCCCCCAAGTTGTAAATGATTGAAATATTGTAAGCGTAAAAAGGGGCCACGAAACTCACTTGTTATGTGGTAAGTATGTATGATCAATGTATCCAAATGTTGTATGCAAATGAACGGTCAAACACCTATTGACAGTTATTGTTAAGCATTAATGATATGTATAAAGCGTATAATAATGTTCGGTCGGTTTGGGTTGTATCGGTTGGGTCGCGTGTAACACACACAAACAGACACACAATTTAGATCTTATGTAGATCCAAGTACTAGACATCGTCGCCATTGCTTATGATATTTGTGTAAAAGTTTCATTGTTATTGAAGGAGTATTTGATAAATACTAGTGGTTACAATTCGGTTATTGATACTTGTAAAATGTTAAGTTAATTTAATTTGAAATAGTATTTGTAGGCTTAATAGCGTTGACTTTAATCTTTGTCATTAGTAATGGCAACCGTGTCGATGTCACCTTAACATCACACGACATACACACACTACACACAAGAAGAAAATCACACACAACAACTCCAGTCGCACGACAGGACCAGACGCACGACTCAACACTCC
This sequence comes from Flaveria ramosissima, assembly GCA_025215565.1. Taxonomy (NCBI): domain Eukaryota; kingdom Viridiplantae; phylum Streptophyta; class Magnoliopsida; order Asterales; family Asteraceae; genus Flaveria; species Flaveria ramosissima. The sequence goes on from CM046039.1 coordinate 41,288,327, forward strand.
ATTCGCACGAATCAACCCTCAATCGTGCGAATCAGCTTCATTCGTACGATTGAACCTTCATTCGTTTGACAAGCATTCAGTCGTACCACACAACACCCAATCGCACGACTCAACCTCCATACGCATGAATCAACCTTCAATCGTGCGAATCAGCTACATTCGTACGATTGAACCTTCATTCGTGTGATTATACTCCAGTCGTGCGATACACGCACAATCGCATACATTCATTCGCTCGCATGACTCAATCGCACACATACACACAGTCGCACGACTCAGTCGCACGACACACCCAGTCGCACAACTCAGTCGCACGATTGACTCAGACGCATGCTTCAGTCGCATGACTCACCCAGTCGCACGGCTCAATCGCATGACAGACCCAGTCGCCTGAACAGCAGAATCGCGACTGCAGGAAGGGCTGAGCAGCCTTCGGCTGCTCCGAGCACGAGTTTTACACAACAAGGACTTCCACAAACACACTACAAACATACACACACATGAAGCACACGCAGAAAGACCTCACACGCACCCACACGACCTCATGTGTTCGGTTTGAACCTGAACACCTGAAACCCTAGAATGGACAGTCGTGAATAAGCAAGAAAAGAGACAACCAAAGTCGTCTACCTGCTAGAATGGAGTAGACTAGGTTGTAGATGAAGTCTTGACGACAAAAACGAGACCAAATGGGTCGGTTTTGGTGCTAGAATGAAGATGAGAGGTGAAGAAGTAGATGAAGGAAATGAAGAAGAAGATAATGGTTCTAGGGCTGGAAATGGGGGGTATTTATACCCATCCCAAGTTTACAAAATGTTAATTTTAGTCCCTACACTTAACCTCTGAGTTTCCCAAATTTGTTTCGATTGAAAACTGACCTTATTAGGTTCATTATATTAGTGATAGAAATGCATTTAATGATGTTTATAACTTAAAAATGGTTTTATTAGTGACGTTAATTTTATATAAAAATGATATATTTGGCGGTTACGATGATGAAAATTTTAAAAGTTTTTAAGGATAGCATATGTTAACGATACGAACACAAGAATAAAGATGATAAGCAAGCATAATATCCACACAAGGAGTTAATAAAGATGAGGGATGATTGTTCAAAGAATAGTTAACGGAAAACCACATTAATTGACGGACCTTAAAGTGACAGATGTCACAAAGAGTGATGTAACCATGAAGACCATCACAGGGAAGGATCAGGTAAATAACCCTATTTCCACAAGTGATGATCATCCCCTAACCACCAAAGCTAGAAGAAACAGGGCTAAGGCAACCAGAAAAATGGCCAAGAAAGTGGTTGAGTCCAAGTTGAAAATAGACCCAAAATAAAAGGGTGTATTCATTTTAGCCGGATTCCTAGTGGTTGGAAACTCTGATCTTGGAAAGGAGTGTAGTACCAGCACCCCTGTCCATCTGAAGGATCAGAAGTTAAAGGGGAAGACTGTTGATGAAGACAAGAAGAGAAAGAAACAACAGTCTTCAAATCCGTCAAAGGTTAACATTGCATGCATAATGTGTGGTTTGGAAAACCATGTGGCTAAAGATTGTTACTACAATCCTACAAGCACACATTATGCAAATAATGTTAAGAAAGAAGGAGTCAAGGAGGGTTTCATATTTGGACCCTATCACATGGTCCAAATGATGAGGAAAGGAAAGCTTGTTTCCAAAGCAAAGTTGCTTTCGGAAGAAACTCATTCATCCGAAGGGAAAATAGCTTCGGAAGATAAGGCTAAGAAATTTCAACAGAACAAAAGAGTTCCTTTGAAACCTTCCAAAAAGAAGACTGCTTACGAAGAAAAGGAGAGGAAAGCTCCTTCTGAGAAGAAAGAAGCTTCGAAAGTATGCCATGATGCACAAGCTTCATCAATTTCATCTACTTTGATTATCCAAGGGATGGATTATAAGATTAAACAAGATGCTACAGCCCAAACCTCTTCTTCACAAACATCTATTGAAGCCCCATGCATACACTTTGGTTCAATTAAATCCTCATCATTAGAAAAGCCCAAGACCAATAAGGCTTGGGTTTCCAATAAAAACTAACTTTTTCACGTTATGTGCAGGGACATCCACATGACAAAAATGACAATGTGTGGATTGTAGATAGTGGATTCTCCAGGCACATGACTGGGAACATATCTCTTATTCAGCAATTTTAACATTTTGATGGAGGTCCTGTTCAATTTGGAGGTGAGGCTGGAGGATACATTTCTGGTAAAGGAAGTGTATCCAACGGCAAGTTAAGAATTGAAAAAGTAAACTTTGTCAAACAGCTTGAACACAATCTGTTAAGTGTTTCTCAGTTTTGTGATCCAAAGCACCAAATGCTTTTCACCGGACATGAGTGCATCATTCTCAAACCCGGGATGACAATTCCTCAGAAATTGGTGCTTCTTATATCTCCTAGGAAAAGGGATATGTACAAGCTGGAAATGAACAATGCTTCTCCATTGGGTGAAGTATCATGCTTTCTTTCCAAAGCTAATGGTGATTAGTCAACTCTATGGCATAAACGAATGAGTCATGTCAATTTCAAAACCATGAATAAATTGGTTAAAAATAACTTGTCACATGGTTTGCCAAAAAGGATTTTTTCTGCAAAGATAACTGTGTTGCATGTCTGAAAGGAAAGCAACATAGTACATCTCGTAACTCCAAAGTAGTTAACTTTATCACCACTCCATTACACTTATTGCACATGTATATATCTAGTCCCACAAGTATAATGAGCATTGAAAGGAAATCATACTGCCTTGTGATTGTTGATGATTTTACTAGATTTACATGGGTATTCTTTTTAAGAACTAAAGATGAAGCTGCTGAAACTTTAAAATCTTTTATTCTTAAAATAGAAAATCAAACTGATCACAAGGTTAAGATAATTAGAATTGATCAAGGGACTGAGTTCAAGAATCAAGTTGTTGACTCATTTTGTAATTTAAAAGGGATTGCCAGACAATATAGTGCTCCTAGAACTCCTCAACAAAATGGTGTTGCTGAGAGGAGAAACAAGACACTTATTGAGGCTGCTCTAACTATGTTAGCTGATTCAAAGCTGCCTCTAACATGCTGGGCAGATGCAGTCGGCATTGCATGCTATGTGCAGAACAAAGTTCTTGTAGTTAAGCCACATGGAGAAACCGCATATGAGCTATGGAACAAGAGGCCACCGATCATTGGTTTTCTCAGGTCCTTTGGCAGCAGGTGTACCATACTTAACACAAAGGACAATTTGACATAATTTGCTGAAAAGCCGAATGATGCTATCTTTGTTGGATATTCTTCCAACTTTATTGCCTATAGAGTTTACAACATTAAAAATCAACAATTTGAGGAATCATCCAACATTGTTGTCAATGAGCACACTCCTTATGTTAGGGGGAATGACCCTGATCATATTTTTGATTTAGAGTTGTTCCAAACTATTTAAACCTTCATGGGAGAATGTTTCAGCTGAAATAGGTACTCAAAGTGATTCTGATGATGACCAACTGTTTGAGTTACCCAGAGCTCTTCCAAGTTTTCAAAGAGTTGCTGAAAATCAAGCTCCCATAATAATCATATCTGATAGCATAACTATCTCAATAGATAATGGAGCTTCAACAAATTATCAACTAAATGAGCCTCAAAACTCATCTGGTGACAATGCACAACACCAAACTGATGGAAGTAGTATTTTGAAGGAACATGCAACTATTAATGCTGTTTCACAGCCAACTGATACCAATGCTGTTTCTTCTTCATTCAATCAGTCCTTATTGAATGAGTGTGAAACATCAGCTGGACCAAGTGCTCAAAACCTTGAGCCAAACTTTTCCAATCTAGATCTATCCATGAAACTGGATGTGATCCCCAAGCTCAGAATTTATAACACTCCTCCAGCTGAGAACATCATTGGAGATGTCTCTTAAGGCGTGAGAACAAGAAGACAAACTCACAATGGGAATGTCTGCCTGTACTCATGCTTCTTTTCTCAGATGGAACCCAAGAAAGTAGAAAAAGCCTCGAAAGATAGTAGTTGGGTTGAATCAATGCAAGAGGAATTACTTCAATTCAAAAGACAAAAAGTTTGGAACCTATGTCCGCTACCATCCGGTCAAGTACCAATAGGCACCAAATGGGTTTTTAGGAATAAGAGAGATGATTGAGGCTTGATCATCAAGAAGAAGGCATGTCTAGTAGTTCAAGGATACACTTAAGAGGAAAGAATTGATTACACTGATGTCTTTGCACCTATTGCAAGACTTGAGGTAGTGAGGATCTTTCTTGCTTATGCTGCATCCAAGAATTTTACTGTCTACCAGCTAGATGTTAAGTGTGTATTTCTATATGGGGATATAGATTTGGAAGTCTATGTGTGCCAGCCTCTAGGATTTGAAGACCCATAGCAACCCAACTATGTGTGCAAACTGGATAAAGCTCTCTATGGGCTGCACCATGCACCTAGATTGTGGTATGAGACATTGTATCAGTTTCTCCTGAAAAATGGTTACACAAGAGGTACCAGTGACAAGACTTTATTCATAAGAAAGTCTGGGAAAGACATTTTGCTTGTAAAAATTTATGTTGATGACATCATATTTGGTTCCTCAAATGACCAAATATGCAAAGACTTTGAGAGCATTATGAAGAAGAAGTTTGAGATGAGCTCCATGGGAAAAATAGACTTTTTATTTGGAATTCAAGTAAAGCAAATGAAAGACGGGTTCTTTATCAATCAGTCTAAGTATGTATCTAACATTTTAGAAAGATTTGATAAGAAAGATTATAAGCCAGCTAAGACTCCTATGCCCAGAAATCACAATCTTTGCTCTAACTCTGAGGAGGAGGATACTGATCAACATCAGTAGAGGGCAATCATTGGATCTGTGATGTATCTCACAGCAAGTAGACCTGATATTATGTTTGCAACATGCATCTGTGCAAGATATCAGGCTGCTACAAAGGTGTCTCAACTAGTTGCTGCCAAGAGAATCCTTATATACCTCAAAGGAGCACCTAAACTGGTCTCTGGTATCCAAGGAACACCAATTTCAATCTCTATGGCTACACTGATAGTGACTTTGGTGGCTGCAACATCAACAAGAAATCAACATCAGGAGGATGTCAAGTTCTTGGTGGAAGGATCATCTCATGGCATTGCAAAAAGCAATCCTGTGTCTCAACATCTACTGCTGAAGCTTAATACATTGTTGCTGCTAGTTGTTGTGCTCAGTTGATATGGATTCAAAACCAGATGATAGACTATGGATTCAACTTCATGAGCACTCTTATCCACATTTACAACAAGAGTTCTATATCCATTATAGAAAATTCTGTCAAGCACTCCAAGACAACGCACATTGACATCAGGTGCCATTTCATTAGAGACATTCATGAGAAAAATCATATTAAACTAGTCAATGTTGATTCAAATGAACTAAATGGTGATTTGTTCACCAAGCCATTTGATAAACAAAGATTTAAGTATCTTATTATGGCTATTGGGATGATAAACATTGATTAGCTTATCTCATTTGAAATCCTTTTTTTAAATCTGTATTGTCTTCCTCAATATAATCTAAGCATGGTTACAAAAAGTTTTTTTCCAAAATTCTACAAAGTGTAAGTTCTTCCGAAGAGAAATTAACCCTCGGAAGATATGTTATTCATCTTCAAAAGGAAAATTTCCTCCAAGGTTAGTTTTATCTTCCGAAGGGCTTTTAACCTCTGAAGAAAACTTGATGTTATGTCAAATCTATTTCTGAAGATTGAAAATCTCTTCCCTTGGAAGACCTTCTTACTCCTGGAAGTAAATTCATCTTAGGATAAATTTACTCTCGGAAGTAAGATTGGCATTGGAAGAAGAATACCTTCGGAAGAACATTTACAATCAGAAGAAAGCTTTATTGTGTAACGGAAATCCTTTGGGCCCCACTATGTAAAAAGGTAAAGATTTTCTTAATGATGACGGAATATTTTAAATGGATTTAACCTTACCGGCTTTGTTACATCTTATCCTAAACCATCACTTCACCTTATCCATCCGCCACTTTCACCCATTTAAATACTTTCGACTCACTCCCTTAATCTTTTTTCACTGCCAAAAACTTCCTTCGTCTTCAATTTACCCAAATTCAATCTCATTTCTCTACAACTCTCTCACAAAATGGCTCTAAACCCTCAACACAACCAAGTCACACTCCTTGACTCGTCCAAGGATGCCGACTTCTCTGAAATCATCTCCTTTCTTATCCAATCCACCTATTACACTGCCCTAACTTTTAACCCCACTGTTTATTTGAATCACATGACCGGATTTTTGGGAAAAGGACAGATTGTAACCCTGAACGAGGTTAGGGTTCTTAGGTCAGGTATTTGTGGTAAGGAGTTGATCATATCTGAACAAATCACCAGGGAGCATCTAGAGCTTTATGATGAAGGCTCTCTTACATAATTCCCCAATATTGGCCTTAATATTGGCATTGAGTCTCCTCAGTCTTAATCCCATGAGCCCCAAACCCAAGCTGCAACCCCTCAGGATGAGTCATTATACTCTTCTGAGCAACCCAAAAGGGACAGCAATCTTATAGGCTCAATGCCATTAGACATTGATCAAGGTCCCTCTTCATTAGGCATAACGTCAATATCCTATACTCACCTTTTAATAAGAACTGATGAGGAGATTATGTCTTTTCAAGGGAATGAGGTTGATCCACAACACCCACCTAAGGATCAACTGAGCCTAAAGAGACCTCTGATCTCCACCTCCCATCAGCAATCCCCAACTGAGGTAAGTCCCACTAGTGTAGAGGGGACTCATGTAGTTTCAGCTACCACTACTGAAGGCGCCTCATTGGATGTTCAGGACAGTGGTAACATATCTGAGACTGAATCTACGGCAACTGTGCCTTTTGATGACTCTGAAAGAGATATCATTAGGAAAAGGAAGCCAGGGTACCAAGAAACCATATCTGGTGGTGAGGATGAACATACTATGTATGTTACCTCATCTCCCCGTGATTCATCTAAAGAAGATGAGGGAAGTATGCAAATCACCATAAGAGACCTACTTTTAAAGTCTCAAACTTTGAATCCAGGGTTAAGACTTTAGAAGATAGGTCTGTCACTCAGCAACTTGAGATTGAACATCTCAAGGCCAAACTAGTTGGAAAACTGACTAAGAGATCTGTTAGGAATGTACCAATTCAAGTCTCATTGACCTCTTCCTCTAGTTCATCAAGCTCTTAAGATGATGCTATCAAAAATAGGGAGAGTGTTCAAAGACATGCATATGAGGAACCACAAAGCTTAGCTCTTTCTACTTTGACTTCTAGATATCCTGCTCAGCAAGAAACAGTTCCCTGAGCCTCCTCCAATCATTCTTCAAGTGGACCCAAGGATGCTCAAAGATCTAAACAGGTTTTTTTCCAAGTTCCTGATGGGGTCTTCTATTGAACAGCCAAGTCCAGATGTTGCTGTGGCATACTTTGGAGCTAAAGAGTTTCAAAGGTTGAATGCACCTTCTACCACTGTCCAAGAAGTTGGTCAACCAAAGGTCCATATTGAACATGAGATTGACTTCGAAGGGGAAATGAGGACTGATGGCCCAGAAACTGAAACAGTTGGGACATATAGTGCAATCCTATAGACTTCCGAAGCTGAAGTTAAAGCCTCGGAAGAATATCTTCAAGATTTCGAAGCGAAGACAGAAGCTGTGGGATGGTTATTTTCTTTGTCTGAGGATCTAATTATCATAGATGCAATCCTTGAACTTGCATATGAGGTAAATAGTGAAGACCTTTTCAACTTTTCCCTCACTCAAACACCATCATCACCTCATGCTCCATTCACCATATCCTAACCTGAAACCTCTACACAAGAACCTCCCAAGTCTCAATCTTCCGAAGACATTAAAAGGAAGAGGAAGATGACTGTGGAAGAACTTCAAGAGGAAGAAAGGTTGGAAAAGCTAAAAAGGAAGGGTAGACTTCCCACTAGGAAGCTACTAGCTGCAAGTAGCAAAGCAGCTGTAGCCAACCAAGAAGCTATCAATAATAAAAGAAGGGTGGAGATCATTGACAAACTTTCCAATCTCGGAGCTGCTAGTGAAGATGTGCTCCCGCTACCACTGGAGGAGCTGGTTGAGTTAGAAAAGGCAACCGTGTTGCGGATTTAACAAGAAGAAGAAGCAGCAAGGTTGGCCTTAGAGGAAGAAAGGAAAAGAAAGGAGAAGAAGCTGACCAACAGCTTAGGAATGAGAGGATAGCTTCTCTAAGCTCTAGGGGATTCTCTCTTGATGAGTTAACTCCTCACAACAATGATACAATCTTGTGGCTTGTCAAGAAAGAACAAGATCAAATGGAGAAAGAGAGAAAGAGAGCTTCTAAGGAAAAGCTAAGGAAGAAGAAGAAGAAAAAAGAAGAAGTTAAGCTTGCTGATGTCAAGAAGATGGGTGACAAAGCCTGGATGAAAGATTATCTTAGGGCCCATGGCTTCTCAGGCAGGCAAGTGGGTCCCATGTCTGAGAAAACCCTACAGCGACATGTTAGTGACAACAAAGCTGACATTCACTCAGGAAGAAGGAAAGAGATGTTCAGAAGTGTACAGGGGATGACTTCTAGGACAGCACCTCAACCTCAACCTGAACCAATCCCTTTTCATTTCCCTATCAAAACTGAGACAACCACTGAGCCATACACTCCTGAACCCACACCATCATCTTACCCTATACCTCACCCACTCAATCACAACAACCACCTCATCTACCCATCCTCAAACCCAAAACACTCCCTAGAACCTAAACATCATTACCTACCCAACAACCACCTAAGTCATCCTCTCAGCCATCCAAACCTCTTTCCTTAGAAGAATTCAAGGAGATCAAGATGAAGCTCACCAAATGTACTACTCTGAGTGATATCTCTTGTGAGGAGGGGTCAATCAAGCTAACCTATGTTGATGGCTCCTCACGTTCCCTCACTAGAGAACAATTCCTTGATTTGCCAAGAGGAACACTGGACCAGGCTGTTAAACTCTTTGGCCTAAACTCTGACCCGCTAAATGAAGAAGAGAAGAAACTAAGAAGAAGGTTGGTGACTCTACTGGATTCAAAGAAAGGGGACAAGGTACCAAGTCAAACTCTTGTGTCTAGAAAGATAATAATCCAGTGGAGGTTCGAAGACTCTTCCCACAACTTTGTTGTGGAAAAAGAGAATGATGAGATCAACAGGCTTAATGCCTCCTCTCTGCTACACTTAAGCAGATTTGATTTTGTTGAGTTAGCAGAGAAACCATTATCCAATCTCTCGAACTCTGAGATAGGTGCTCACATCAGAAATCATCTGAGCAGTCTTTATCTGGCTGAGTTAACCACATGGACCAAGATTGAAAAAGACTTGAAGCTAAGAGAGAAAGATGAAAAGGAAGGATCAGCAACCAAAGGCAAAGCCTTTATTCAAATGGTTGAAGGTCCTGAACTGGAGACTATAGTTAGATGGAAGTATGAGTACAACTCCCGTCAACTAACTATCTTCAGAGGGCCATAACATAGGGTACATATCATTCAAAGTGACACAATGGATCTCTTGTCCATGAATGATTTGTACAAACTTCTCAGCACCACATCTGGGAAGAACAAAGAGATAGAAAAATATCTTCTCTCCGTGGTGGTGAAAGTTTTGAGAAGTAGAAATAAGTGAAGTTTTGGTAGCATCAGCCTAGGGGGAGTTTGTTGGATAAAGTAAGGCTAGTGCAACCAAAACAAACACTTAGAAGATAAAGTCAAGTCTGAAGAACTTTCGAAGGCAAATGCTGAGCTTCCAAAGGTCAAGTCTGAAAGTGCTTTCGAAGAGGAACTCCAACTTTTGAAGATAAAGTCTTCCTTCTTTCAAAGTTCAACACTTAGAAGAAATCAAGACAATGACTTCCGAAGTATGAAGGCCTGAAGAATGTCTCAAGCCTCGGAAGAAGTAGCCTCTTCCGAAGTATAAGTGGCTTCGGAAGAACTTAGTCTTTCGAAGCCAATTAACCTTTGGAAGAACCTGATATGAACCAGTGGACATAAGTATGGTCTGTCTGACACTCCGCTGCAAATCTCTAATATACTGCATGGTGCTTTTCCCACACCCATGTAGTTGACCATATTTTATTCCACTGTTTACTGTTTATCAGTTGGTACAGTTACCAACTTTAGTTGGTGACAAAAGGTAAGTCATGGACATGTCATGACTACCAAATCTTAGATATTATTTTATCTAAGATACCTTACCTTTAGCAATGTAGTATTTGCTTTAGTCATAGGTTTCCAGCTGGTATCAAAGTAAATCCGGTTGTAGGTAGTAGTATATATAGTTTTTCATTTTAACTCATGCAACATTCTTGTAAGAGTCTTGTAATTCTTTGAGTTGAGAAGTAATATATACAAGTATCTTGAAAATTTATTTTCTTGTGTTCTATCTTACTTAGTATATTATTTCAACTCTGTAAGGCTTCTGCATCATCAAACCGAGTGTGATTTAGTGAATTTGAGAGTTAATATATGTGTTATGTGACAAAAACCGATCCTGCAGAGGTAATGCAATGGAAATTGATAAAGAAGGTGATAAGGAGAATGATAGTGAAGAAACTGAATCTGATAATCAGAATGAAGATGTTAATGATGTTGATGAGGCTAGGGATGTAAATGAAGATATTGATTAAATAAATGAGCAACAACAAAACATGGATTTTGATTATATAGATGTTGTTATATCTGTTCCTTTATTTCAAAGTAGCTCCCCTCTAGTATAATTACCAAACATTATACCACAAAAGAATGTGATTGCTAAGGAGTCTTCCCACGAGATCATTAAAACCATTGCTAGTTCACCAATTCATATGCCAGATGAAGGTGGAAGTTCAACACAAAAGTTACAGTCCATACTGAGAACTTGAACACTAAGTACATCATAGAATCGTTAAAAGAAAAGAATATTGATTAGCTTATGATGATTGAGAAGCTGAAAGATGAAAATAATCAATTGAAAGCTGAATTTAAAGAAAGACTTGAAAATTGCTAAGTTTGAAGAAAATCAAGAAATGAATCTAAAGAATTTTGATGCGTTACTTAGAGATTATGACTTGCTTGATGAAAATTTCAAAAAGTTGAATGATGAGTAAGTTATGTTGAAAGAAAAGCATGATATTATTAAAGAAAACTTAATATCTCAAACTATTCAATCTCAAGACCCTGATTCTATACCATTAGAAAAAGAGACTGAACCTGAAGTTCAATCTATTGGAGTTGAGAGATTATCAGAGGCTGCCAAAGGAAAAAGAAAGATTATGAGTATAATGTTCATCTATGGGCAGAATCATGCTCCAATCCTCCAGCAAAAATGCAGAAAACTGGTTCTAAAACTCTGAATGTAGATGATCCGTCATTTCATGAAATTGATGAAGTAGATGTTCAAGAGCAAATTGGAGTATTAGATAATTTAGATGTAGAGTTCCCAGATGATTGGTATGATGAGGTATTGGAAGAAGAAGACATCACTAAAGCTATACATAAAGACATCCCTATTGACTTAGAGGACATGTATAATTATCTGGTCCAAAAGAAGTATAATCGTGTATTCTTGGATGGTCTTACAGTATCTCAAATCAAAGAGGAGTATGAAAAGTGTTTAATACCAGAGACAATAGCTCCAGTTGATCCAAATGAAATATTTGTTGAACATGGAGAATGAGTACCAATGCATGAAAGTATCAACATTGAAGATCTACCAACATCAGAACTTCATCATCCAGATCCTAAGAATATGAGTATCTTGAGCTTAGATTGTGGTTACAATCAAGGAATTATCCAAGGAAAAGATTGAACTTACTGCAATCCACCTCTCTAAAGAATTTAGTTACATGTTTTCAATAGAAGGAGAAGCATAATAACAAGATGATTGTATTAGACACGAATAATTCACAGTATCTGGAGATTTCCAAAAGGACTCAAATTTTGAAGCCTCAAGAGGTAAAGGCAATGGAGTTGGTTAAAAGGGGTCATGAGAAAAGAAAATAACTGATTGATATGTTTTTTGAGACTGAAAAACAAGCTTATAAAGTCTTAGTTGAACAAAAACAATTGTGGAACAAAGCAAGATCTGCGGGTGACATAGTAAGAAATGTATTGTAGAAAGGCCAGTCCATATCTGAGTTACTAAATGCAATAATTATGCCTAATAATACAAAAGAGGTTAAGATAATTTCCTGGAAATATGATGAGATCTTTGATGCATTTCTGATTAAACGTGTAAATGAAATTTGTGATGTTTATCACTTTTACACGAGTATCGTAGCAATGCCGGTACAAGATCTTAAGGAGTTGAACAAACTGCCTCTGATTAATCCTTTTAACGTAGCTAGAGGTGAAAACTTTGTTAAACTTCTAAATCAGGGTATCATCGGGATGGATTCTTATCTCAAAACTCGACGTGATCAACAAAGATAAAGAATATTTCAAGTCATTGAAGAGCAAATGGAAGGTGGCTGCTAGTTCAGAGTAAGAAGAAAGATTCCTTGATGCATATAGTGATCAGTACTTTGAGAAAGTTACTAATCCAGGCTTTAAAGTGATTGATGGTACACAAACCTCAAAGCTGATTTTGAGGTGGTTCTATCACGTAGACTCTTTTCAATTGAAGTTAGTTCGTAATTTGGATGATAGGGAACGAGATATCATATCTTTGTTTGAAGTTTTTGAGTTAAGCTTCTACATCCGAGTTATATCTCTTTCTTGTCTAACCAGAAGTTTAAGCGTGTTTCTTCAGATGTTGCTGACAATGACAGGAAATATTTCATGATGATTATTAAGGTAATGGATGTTGCTATGGAGAGAATTACTTTGAGGAAATCTCTAGCATTTTCAAATATCATGAAGAAGGAGATAAAGAATATTGAATTTATGAGGATATCCAGCCAAAGGGTGTTGGAAGTTCATTCTCACGATCATCCAAAACCAATTGAATTATATGTTAAATCTAGGAACAATAGGTCTAGATCCTTTGTTAGGACCGTGTACGGACGGAGTACTAACTGATTACGTGTATACCAACTCAAATAGTGCAGAATCTTATTTGATTGGCGATCCAATCAGTGAGAATGCACGTAGAATCGATCTTAGAATGAATCTAAACTTTAAGAACGATTGCAATACGATTTAGTGCGATCTATGAACGTGGAACAGGGTCATTAAGGTCTCTGGACGGCTAGGGTATGAATAGGAGTCGAAATATTGAAAGTGTTCTGTTTTTCCATGAATTAAGTGGTATTTATAGGTTAGGGTTAGTCAATCGTATGACTGGACCATTAGCATGGTTCAGTCGTGCGACTAAAGCATGCGACTGAGTCAATCACACGACTGAATGTTCAGTCGTGCGACTGAGTCATCCGTATGTCTCAGTCGTGCAGCAGAGTCATCCGTATGTCTCAATCATGTGACTGATCCAGTCTCCTGGTTCAGTCGTGCGACTGGTCCATTAGCATGATCCATTCGCATGAAAACTTCATACGACTAAGTTTTAATATGTTTCTCAATCATTACTTGACTAAGATCTATTCAAACAACCACAAACCTATATAGTTAGTTCAATATGCGTTAATAAATAATAAACATTAAAAAAAAACACTGAAACATCTAACATTAAGATCATCAATCACATATTCTGTTTCATTCAACTCATACAATTCATTTACATTTAGGACATGATAGACATATTACATTAAGATCGTAAACTAGGTACATATGTATCAACAAACTCCCCTTTGGACCTAGTTTCCTTTATCATCTGGCATCCTTCATTAGCTCATCAAACTTCTTATGCCTCTCCTCAACTGTGACTCCAACATGTATCTCGAATGCAAAACAGAGTCTTACCACGTTCTGAAACTGGAGGGCCTGTACAATATCCTGCAGATCATAGAACAAAGGCCACCTGTATAAAGTATAAACATCACTAGCTGACAGGTTGGTTAGCCACATCGGGTCAAATACCCGGATGGTCTCCATTTGGCGCTCTTTCTGCAATACTATGACCGCTTCTCCTATTCTCCAATCATAATACCACCACTTGAAGTTGGGAGTGAAGTCTTGTGGCATTTCCCTTATGGGAATCTTTGACATAGTGTGCGGAGGACTCCACTTCAGCGCCACTTTGGGTTCCCCAATCCTTGGGTCCACCTTCGACCTTCGAATATACCTCGTAGGTTGTTGAGGCTTGAAGTTAACCCATCTAGTGTGGTATTCTTTCTTCAACGCAGCTTCAAACCAGCCTGACATCTTCCTGGGGTCATACAGCAGGCTCATGCGTGCCAGCTATTTGAGCTCAAAACCAGGGAGAGTCTTCAGATGATGTGGGAATCTGAAGTACTCGATTCCCTTCTCCCTCTTCACGGCATATAAATTAAGATCCTCAAAATAAGCCCACGCTATAATCTTGTCAGACACCTTTAGATGCTTCTTTACTTTGTAGAGCTTGGTGTAGGCACTCGGCTTTGGCGCTGTTCGTTGGGCACGGATCTCTACAAAACAAGCCGCCCATTCAGCCTTTTTGATCTCAACATCGGCGTCCGAGGCTTGGGCTTGGCTTTCTGATTTCTCGGCCTCCCTCTCCATCGTATCTAGTTTAGCATACATATCACTGTCGAGAGTATTTCCAAAATCAGGAACCACATTTCCCTCTCGATCAGTATATTCTGGATAATGGTGTGCTGTGACGTCTTCAATCTCTATCTCATCCACATCGTTGAGCTCGTCATCACTAGCAACATCGAAGGTAGGTGCATCTTTAACCAGTTCATCCAGATTTAACTGGAACATCTCTGCGAGTTGCTCATCAGTGAGGTCGTGAATGATTTCTCCTTCTTCGAAAGTATAGCTTACTGACCTCCTGACAATCCCTTGCAGATCAAGTATCATAGTGAATTGAGACTTGATCTACTGCAGGGGAGCAACATCATATTCATCCTGCTGATATGGTTGATCTGCTTGATTTAAAACATGTAACACATCATTCATTAGTAAATAATCAAGACAGTTAAATCATCAAATATATACATAAACATTCAGTACATGAGTTTTAATACATGATTCAATTACATAAAAGTTCAAAATACATAAACATCTAATCATTACTTTGATCTTGAATCATGGGTTCTTCAGCTGGCGGGGCTGAGGATGAGGCACCCGGATCCTGAGCTTTCTTGGATTGTCTCTCACTTGCTTGAGTGGCAACAGATGCAGTAGCATCATCACCCTCATCATCTCTCCCATCATCCTCTCTCGCATAATCATCTCCTCCATCATCATCAGTATCATCCTCATCATCGTTATCATCATCACCATCGTCATCATCATCACCATCGTCATCCCCTTCTCTAATCTTTAGAGGCTCATCCTTGGATCCATTGAGCCTCAGCATGAGCTTCTTGTTCTTTGCCTCCAAATCCTATATCCTCTGTACAGAGGATGTCTGCAGCTCACGTAGCTCTCTGATCTCCTGACTCTGAGCCTCAATCCTCTGTAAATACGAAGCATGCATCTCATGCAACTCCACGATCTCTTGGCTCTGAGTCTCAATCCTATGGGCTTGGGAGACATTGAGCTCCATCAGCTAATTAAGCTGAGTGGGTCTCTGCTTATTCGTCGCCAGCAGCTTCAATACTAACCGGTTCAGGTTAGCCAGCTGCTCCCCAACCCAACGGATGGGAAAGAGGATCCAAAAGTAGGTGGAACCTATGATGAGGTCCCGGCTCTGTGAGTGGTGGTGGTGGTAGTGGATGTAGAGAAGATGGGTGGTGGGATATGTGTGGATGGTGAGGGAGTCGCGGTAGTGGTGACAGGTGGAGGTGTGATAGTCACGATGGGTGGAGTGGTAGTAGTGGTGGTGGGTGGAATGGTGGTAGTGGTGGTGGGTGGAATGGTGGTAGTGGTGGCTGTAGTGGTGGTAGTGATGAGTGTAATCCTCCTCCTCTTAGTCTTCATCCCATGGGGCTGAGCCATCCTTTATCTCCTCATGCCCTTTGAGGAGGATGCTCCCCCTAGGATGCTGGGCTGGTCTGGGGTATAAGTAGGATCTGTAGTAGTCTCCCCAGACGCAGCTTGGCGTCCTCCAACCGCCTCCAATCCATGTTCGGTGGCAACCACCATGCTGCCCACCGTTCTCGTTAACGGCTCATCATCACTCTCCTCCTCCTCATCAGGTCTGAAATCCTGATGGAAACTTGCTATACAGCTTCTCCATGAGTGGATGGTGGAGGTGTGACATCTGTAGTGGTGGCCCTAGATGGAGTGGGACCAGTGTCTCCACCATCGCCATTGTCATCATCATCGGAGTCATCGGATGGTCACTCTCCTCGTGACGCCACTTACGCCTAGCCGGCGCCACGTAGTATTCTCTTGCCAAGTGCCCAAACGGTCTCTTTATAGGGGGCTTTACCTGCTTGCCCTGTAGACCTTCATTCTCCCTAGAGTAGTGTCATCCATAATCTCGAGAGAGACAGCGTCATGACTCTCCTTAGGCACCGAAGGAAGCTTCTCGTCTATGATCATCTGCAGAAATCTCGGGTACATGCAGAAGCATTCCTTGCCTTTGGCCTCTAGATTCTCGATCAAGTAGGAGAATATCGTGTTGGAGAAGTTGAAGGGGTGATTCAGCACCAGTGCCACGTAGCCATTCTGGATCTGGTCCGATAAATCATCAAATCCACGCCTTCGTGAAGCAATGCACTTCAGAATAACATGAGCTAGGTACTTGAGCTGGGGACACAGGTTGCTTTTATTGAGCACACCTGCGTTGATGTCCCCAGTGTACCTCATCCAAAGAAAGCATCCCCATACTGTAAGTGGATGTAATCTGGTTGGGTAGGCAGCATCATCTCCCAAATCTAGTACCCGTCTCAGATCGGCTGCTGTGACCTTAATCTCCTGGCCAAAGATAGTGCTACGAATACTGTAGGGCTCAGTCGATCTGTCAACATATGCACCTTCCCAGAAGGCCTGCTGTATAGATCGATAAGGTGTGCATGGTGTAGATATCGCTCGATGTATCTTCGATCTCCTTAGAAATGCAATAATGCCGGCAACTCGGCAACATTCGGAGTGGTTGCATCCAAGTGAGCACAAATATTGTGCTTGGTGTTGATATTACACCTATCAGCCATGATTCTGTAACACAAGACATATGCAAATTAGATCAGCACATAACAAAAGCCATTTAACTTTAAACTG
Source organism: Flaveria ramosissima (assembly GCA_025215565.1). Classification (NCBI taxonomy): domain Eukaryota; kingdom Viridiplantae; phylum Streptophyta; class Magnoliopsida; order Asterales; family Asteraceae; genus Flaveria; species Flaveria ramosissima. The sequence continues at coordinate 41,305,584 of CM046039.1, forward strand.
TTTGAGATCAGTCTGGTTCAATCGTGCGATTGAACCATACGACTGAGTTCAGTCGGTTGATTTAGTATGCGACTAATTTCAATCGGGTGATTTAGCATGCAACTGATTTCAATCGGGCGACTAAGCCTGCGACTGAGTTCAGTCGGGTGACTGAGCTCATACGCCTCGTTCATTCGGCCGACTGAGTCATTCGCCCAGTTCAATCGCACGATTGAAGTTCATTCGGAGTGACCAGCCGCATACTTCTCTGTTTGACATCTTTATCCTGATTCTAAGTCAATATTTGCAATTTAACACGGTGTTCAAGTTCTTTAGACTCGCAGGATTGTTTATAGTTGTTATATGCCTTTCATTTTATCCAATTTCGTTTTTTAATTGGTCTGCTTGTTAGTCAACACTTCTTTATTGATTTTAATCTATTTGGGCCTGTTAGGGTTTTGTTTCACCATGCATTGTGTGCGATTAGGGTCGCTTATTACCTGTAGAAGATGTAAGAACTCGTCAGCGACACAATGGAGAAATGAAAACGATCTAATCAAATTTGGGCAGAGTAACGGCACTATCGAGCGTTTTTAGGGCGATTGAAGGGTGATGAACAAATGCGACCGACTTTAGCCCTGTTTATACTAAATCTGCTTTCAATCGGCCGACTGGGTCCATTCGCACTTTGCAAGAGTGCGATTAGAGCTGAATCGTGCGATTGGCCTAGTTGGTCACATTCAGTCGGGTGACTGGGGTTCAGTCTGGCGATTAACTTATTTGGTCACCTCATTCAGGCGATTGGCTTAGTCTTGTAAGCCAGTCGTGTGAATTGTTCAAACTCATGCTCCAATCGGGTGAAAATTCATAAGTATGATTCAATCGTACGACTGGTCCATTCTTATGGTCCGGTCATGCGAATGGTTCATACTTATGAGTTTTAACTTATGACCCTTCAACACTTAGCCCTTTTAATAGTTGATGCAACTTTCAAGCATTCGACCATCTCAGACATGATCATTTTAACTTAGAAAACCGTTGATCACCTCAGACGTGATCCTTTTAAACAAAACAATTTGTCACCGTAGGCGTGACTCTTTTACCATTTGAAAACTAGTTTGGTCACCTCAGACGTGACCCTTTTAAGTGATTAAATCCCAGATAAAATTCATTTTGCCACGTGACTAATCTTCTCCCAAAGAATTGACATCCTGCTGAAGTTGACTTGTAGTTCATTTTGCAGCCGCCATAATCCGAATCGCTATACACGGTAAGCTCGAAATCATCATCACGAGGATACCACAACCCAAGTGTTGGAGTACCCTTCAGATAACGAAAAATCCTTTTGACTCTGATGAGATGGTTGACCTTCGGTTTCGCCTGATATCTGGAGCATAGACACGTCGTGTACATGATATCCGGTCGTGAGGCGGTGAGGTACATGACAGATCCGATTATTCCTTGGTACATGGTGGCATCAACCAGATCGCCACTTTCGTCGGGTGCTATATCGTGGTTTGTAGCAAGTGGAGTCCCAGCTGCCGAAGCATTCTCCATATCGAACCGACTGAGAATATCGTCTACATAGTTGGTGTGATGTAGGAAAATTCCCTTAGGTGTCTGATCCACCTGTAACCCGAGAAAGAACTTCATTTCTCCCATGGCACTCATCTCAAATTCGGCCTTCATTATTGCTTCAAATTCCTTACACAACTCTTCGTTTTTGGACCCGAAGATTATGTCATCAACATAGATCTGTACAAGTAGTAAGTCACCATCCTTTTCTTTGATAAACAATGTACAATCAATCACTCCTCTTCGAAACCCGTGTTTCACAATATGAGTCGAGAGCTTCTCATACCATGCTCTAGGGGCTTGATGAAGCCCGTATAGAGCCTTGTCTAGCTTGTAAACTCTGTCCCGATGATACGGATCCTCAAATCCCTTGGGTTAACTGACATACACTGTCTCTCGGATTTCACCATGAAGGAATGCACTCTTCACATCAAGCTGATAAACTTTAATCTTCATATATGATGTGTAGGCTAGGAAGATACGGATGGCTTCCATTCTTGCCACAGGTGCAAACACTTCGTTGTAATTAATTCCCTCGACTTGTCGAAAGCCTTGAACTACTAGTTGAGCCTTGTTTCTGATAATGACCACTTGGTAATCCTTCTTGCATTTCAAACCCCATTTAGTGCCAATGACCTTAGCAGCTTTAGGTTTATCCACCAGAGTCCACCCTCCTAACTTCTTGAATTGAAGAAGTTATTCTTGCATGGCACTCACCGAAGCCTCATCATTTAAGGTGTCACTTACATATTTTGGCTCAAATTGAGACACAAAACATCGATAAGCATCGTCGTGAAGGTAGCCTTTTTCCATGACTGAGGCATAATCAGCTGAGTAGAGCTGATTTCTTGTTTGTACTCCCGATTGTACATCCCCTATGACATTGTCCAGAGGATGATAAACGTTTAGTCGAGATCGAGGAGTGGTGGGTACAACTACCTCATTATCCAGATCGTGAACCGCAGGTTCAGTATCTGAGGCAGTGGGAGTCTGGGGTTCCGAAGTGTCAGAGATATCTACATCTTATGCTTATGTACTTGTAGTAGTAGAAACCTATGACTCCTTATCCACCTGAATGTTTTCCACTTCTTCATCGTCAGAAGAGGAGTCACTTACCTCCAGTGCTCCCCCTGAGTTACTAGAAGACTGACATTATGATCCGGATATTGTCGAGTCTACGGGCGGTGTGTTTAAGACATCATACATCATCTTTGTCGAAAGCTCATCATCAGAAGGAGTGAGAGTAATGTTGAAGGACTTGAAGAATCCATCATAATCGAAAAAGAAGGCGGGTCCTTTTCCTGCAGGGGGGTGGTGAATCTCTGAACATCGACGTTGCACCACACTTCTACTTGACCCGATGAGTTGTTCTAAACCCTCTTATTCGGTATGTTGTATCCTAGAAAAATGCCTTCTTCAGCCTTTTCACTGAACTTTCCTGACTGATGTTTCTTCATCAGTGTACATGGTGCGCCAAATGGTTCAAGATACTCTAGATTAGGTTTACGTTGTTGGAGCAACTCGTAACACATTTTACCATGTCGTTTAACCACCAAGACTCGATTCAGAGTGTAACATGCATTTGCTATTGCCTCGTTCCAGAATTAGATAGGCAGTTTCGAGTCTGCAAGCATTGTCCTGGCTGTCTCTATCAATCTTCTGTTCTATCGTTCAGTTGTTGGGTTTGTTAGAACATAAAACCAAAGTTTAACCTCTTAAACTTTCTGAAAAACGCAACGGATATATATTTTAAAACATGATTACAAAGCTGAAATTTCATGTTCTTATGGTGACATATATATGTATAGAACAAACCCAAAATCAAAGGATCATTATATGTGAATAAGCAAGCTATGAAACATATGTAAATGTACATAAAATCACAGCTACAATGAGCTGTGAAAAACTACCTTTCAACAGCTTGAATGTCGACCAAAAAAGGAAAGATAGATGCTCAAAACTCGGCCAAGGCTCCAAGGAAAGGACCCCTCAAGCTTGTATACCCCAAGCTAACTTGCAAACACCTCTTCTTGCTAGGGAGATGAACACCAAAATGAGTCCAATACCTCTCCAAACACAGCTGCAATTCGAGAGTTTTAGAGAGAAAAATGGAACTTCTAACTTGTGTTTTGCATGTATGAAAGAGATAGTGTCTTGAGTGTGGGACTAGTAATAAAAGGGTGTAGATTACAAGAAGGTAAAGGACCTCTCATAGGAGAGAGGGGCCGGCTGAAAATGGGTCTCCAAAAGGTTTTCCCCACAAAAACAAATCAAACATTTTATAAAGCTAGTCCCTTATAAGTTGTACAATTAACCTTTAATTGTATAACTTATACACTCTTTTATTATTTAATGTTATCTAACTAACTTAAATAACACTAAGTAATATTCTTGAACAAAATATCCTAGTAAGTTGTTCCATCTCATATGCAACTTATTTAGAAAACCCATTTTCTAAATTTGGTGTTATAATTTAATTGCATGATCATATCATCAATTGAATAATTGTCGGTGATTGCAAAGCTTGTTATTGGGTATAACCCGACTTGGATCATGACATACTAACCGCATCAATGTTCTATGTGTCTTGGGCATATAGAATCCAACAATCTCCCACTTGCACAAGATTCATAGAAGATTGATGCAAGCAGTAAATACCGCCTAACAACGGTTTACTACCCTTAATACGCATGACTTATAGCCATTCAATAACATCATCCCATTCAAGTATCCTACTTGAAATGATTTAGGTGAATTAATCATCTATCCTTTTGTTACAGATGTCATGTTAAATCCAAGGACACAGAGTGATCATTCCTTGTTGATTTAACTTATCCAGGCCTTAGACATCTAACTCTCAACAAATAAGAGGAACAAATCCTATCTTGACTACATACGTTTCTCACAATCACCTTGTGTCACACCTGAACATAGTCTCATGTACTGTCCATTATTTCAGAACGGCGGATAACCAGATCAAGGTATGACACTTGGTGAATATCAAAACCCAATATGTATCTCAGGTCTGAGGATACCAAATGATATTCTCCTTTACTCAAATTTACTTATGATCAATCAATAAGATTCCATGTAGTAAAATTTGAGATGCGGGTTAGTCCAATATTTGTATCCCACAAATATCTATGAATCTTGGTAGCAACCCATTGCTCTATATTCATCCTTATGAATATCAACCAATCCAAGTTCATAATAATCTTACCCTCACACTTGTTCCCACAAGTCTGAACGACTACGGACATTTAGAGTAAACAATTTACTCATGGATTAAACATGCTAAATTGGAACATTAATTGAAACATTATAACCAAATAATTTTATTCAAATAATAAAGGTTCCACATATCCAAATACAAAATTACAGATCAAATCCAATCACTAGAATATCGAAGTCCCATGGCACAAGTATGACCTTCATGCTTTGCCTTTTCAAGGAGCTTCGTGAGAGGATCCGCAATGTTTTGATCCGTGTGAACTTTGCGAATACATATCTTTGCCTTTTCAACTTCATCTCGTATGTAGTTGAATCTCCGCTCAATGTGCCTAGTCTTTTGATGAGCACGAGGTTCCTTGATTTGGGCAATCGCACCCACGTTATCACAAAAGATCTCTAGGGGGTCCTGAATGGAAGGGACAACCCCTAGATCGGCAATGAATTTCTTCAACCATGCAGCTTCTTGAGCTGCCAATGAGGCGGCGACGTATTATGATTCTGTAGTTGATAGAGCCACCACATCCTGTTTGGAGCTCTTCCAAGAGACCGCTCCACCATTCAGAATGAAAATATATCCCGATTGTGACCGTGAATCATCACGATCGGTTTGGAAACTCGCATCCGTGTAACCTTTTACAACGAGTTCCTCATCACCAGATCCATAGATTAGGAACATATCTTTTGTCCTCCTTAGGTACTTAAGTATGTTCTTAACAGCCATCCAATGACTATTTCCAGGATTTTGCTTGTATTGGCTTGTCATGCTTAAGGCGCATGACACGTCCGGTCGAGTGCATATCATTGCATACATGATGGATCCAATAGCAGATGCGTATGGGATTGCCTTCATTTTATCTTGCTCATCCTTTGAGCTAGGACATTGAGTCGTACTCAATATCATTCCTCTTTGAATAGGTACCGTACCTTTCTTAGAGTTCTCCATCTTGAACCTTTTCAAGATTTTATCAATGTATGCACTTTGATTTAAACCAATCAACCGCCTTGATCTATCCCTATAGATCTTTATTCCCAAAATGTAGGCGGCCTCACCAAGATCCTTGATGGAAAAACAACTTCCAAGCCAGGTTTTTACACCTTCCAAGGTTGGAATGTCATTTCCAAATAGTAGTATGTCATCAACATATAATACTAGGAAAGTGATGATGCTCCCACTAGCTTTCTTATATACACAAGCTTCATCAGCGTTCTTGATGAATCCAAATTTGATTACTTCTTCATCAAAACGGTGATTCCAACTTCTCGATGCTTGTTTCAATCCATATATTGATTTCTTTAACTTGCATACTTTATTAGGATGTTTTGGATCGACAAAACCTTCAGGCTGAACAATATAGACATCTTCCTCAATGTATCCATTTAGGAAAGCGGTTTTGACATCCATTTGCCAAATCTCATAATCATAATGAGCAGCTATGGCAAACAATATCCTTATAGACTTTAGCATCGCAACAGGTGAGAAGGTTTCATCATAATCAACTCCTTCAGTTTGAGTGAAACCTTTTGCTACAAGTCTAGCTTTATAAGTATCCAAGTTTCCATGCATATCGGTTTTCTTCTTGAAAACCCACTTACTTCCAACTACTTTGGAGTTAAAAGGTGGTACAACCAAGTCCCATACTTGATTGTCATGCATGGATTGCATCTCAACGCTCATGGCCTCGAGCCATTTGTCACAATCCAAATTGGTCACTGCATCACGATAGGTGGTTGGTTCATCGGAATCTACCACATAGTATCCATCAACGAAAAATCCATATTTTTCAGGTGGATTACTAATTCTACCAGATCTGCGAACGTTTTGTGTATATTGATCAACCACTTGATCATCCTCAACATCCTCATGTTGAGTGCTAGTTTCAACCAAACATGCATCGGGTTGTGGTTCTTGATCCTCCTCAAGATCCACTATTCTACTGCTAGTTCCTTCTATAAGAAACTTTGCTTCTAAGAACTCACCCTTTCTGGCAACAAACACCTTTTGTTCCAGTGGATCATAGAAATAATACCCCATAGAATCTCTAGGATATCCAACAAAGATACACTTGGTGGATCGGACTTCCAATTTGTTTGGGGTGGGAGTCTTAACATAAGCCTCACAACCCTAGACCCTTAAGTATGATAGGGATGGAACTCTTCCATGCCATATCTCAAAAGGTGTCCTTTCCACCTTTTTTGTCACACCCCGGGCCCAGGTAGGGTGGGACGTCACAGACTAGCAACAATATTTGGCAGCGGAAACAAACCATTACAAGAGCACAAAGGAGAGAATATCACATGGCATTAATGTTTTAAAAAGATACCGAGGCTAGAAACAGATCAAGCCCCAAAATAAGTTTTACAATCACCCATAAAAATAAATTGTACTTGTTCAACATAAACATGAAATTGTTCAAATGGTTCATTAAGAAAATATGCCAATGCCATGGTCACGGGGATAGGTCTAGGTCTTCACAATAGCTAGGACCTCTTCATACTTTACCTGAAACATGCTCAAAAGAAATTTGTGTCAACTAAAAAGTTGGTGAATTCAAGTGCTTAAAGTTTAAAAACAAAAGGACTTAACAAATCCTTCTTTGATTAAAAAGAAAATAATCATTGTTTAACATCATGGGAAAAATCATAATCAACCCTGCACTCAGTCCCGGTTGGCCTCTTCAAAAATTGTTTTTAACCGGATATTCCCGAAGGAAGAACTGAGCCCCAAACCAGTGAACCCTACCTGCCCGGATGGTTCACCATAGTTTCTTAACAAAACCTGTTACATGCCACAAACAACCCCTTAGGATCTCAGTGGGGTACCCTTCCTGGAACGGAAGCCACTGTGTGTGGGGGATTCCCCAAATAGATCTATCCATATAAAACAAGCGGTTCACGAAAGAATCAATGATCATGACATAAGTATCAGCAGGTAATCCATAAATCCCACATACAATCATCAAGTAAAGCAAAATTATAGTTCATAAATAACAGAGCATGTTTCACCTCAAAACAGTAGTAAAAAGGGGAAGTCACTAGAACTCACCTTAGGTTTCAAGTCAAAAAGTCTCTTGGTGTGCCGGGAGTGTCTCAAGTCTAGCAACCTAACATGTACATATTAAGTAATAAGCTACTGCCCTAAACTCATTTAAGGTGCAACAATAGTGTCAAGAGTTTAGCTATTGGGTAAGGCTTTGATTTCGTGAAGGTTTGTATAAAAAGTTTCCTTTTATGGCAGGTCAAGGTTTCTTCATGAAAATTAGGATTTTTACCTCATTAGGTTAAGTATATTAAGGAATTTTGTTGTTCAAGTGATTATTAGCTTCCTACAAGTTGGTTATAAAGTTTGATAAAATTTTACAGTTTAGTCCCTCAAGTTTCAAAATTGACAGTTTCTACCCTCAAGTTTGGTTTCTTGTCCTTTATGACACTTAAGACCAAAAATCAGATTCTTAGAGTAATATTATACTTATTATAGAGTAAGTGTTTCAAAATTTCCGTTTACGGTCCGGTTTTAAAAACTATGCGTTTAACGCTCCCGGTTGCGGTAAAAGCCGGAGAGTTTTAACCGTTAATTTAGGGTTTTCATAAATTTGAGTCTTGGACCAGTAGGTATCATCTAAAAGACATTTTTATAAATTTGAAGTCCTTAAATTGTGAAATTTGGCCTTTAATAGTTGAAAATCTCGGTTTTACGTTTGACCCGTTAAAACGCGGTTTTGACCGTGTTTGACCATTTAAAGCTTGTTTGACCAATTTTTCAAATCCTTTAAGTCTTTTATTACTTAACTTACTGAAATTAAATGGTTTTTATAAATCTTAGCTTTAAATTCCTTTTTCGTGAATTGTTCTAAAAAACGATGCTCGGTTAGTACCCGTTTTTAATTAAAACGTCATTTATTGGTTCCTTTGACCATTTAAATTACTCTCCAGAACACTTTATTTATCATTTTTAAGCCTGGTATACTTTTTAAGACTGTTAAATCCATGTTTTTACTATTTTTAGGGTCGTTTTACCATGTTTCGGGTCCCGAAATTAACCAAAATAGGTATAATCTTAACATGTCCATAATTTCCAGAGATTAACCACTTGTCACAACCTTAATATTTAACAAAACATTCTGAAATTAAGTCCAAACTCACGGTTAGGTTTCCCATCACAACAATGAGTCATCAGCTTAGTGATTTAGCCATAACTAACAATAACACATGTGTAAATCATTGCAACTTGTAGTTAAACCTTACCAAAACCCCATTTAACTTTAGATCCAGATTATTAAGATGTTACAAAGTCGTTTATGAGCAGGTTGTAAGCCTTGTTTAAGAGTGTTTTCAAACAAGTGCTTAGCTTGCAATATACGTCTTGTAAAATGAAGGTTTTTGAGGTGTAACTTGTGTTAAAACCATACATCCATGGTGTATCTTCTTTTATAAATTTTTAAATCAGGTTATTAGGAGTTCATTAATCCTTTATCAAGCAGGTTATAAGTTTTGCCTTCAAGAGTTACAAGATCTACAAGTTAGATGGTGCAAAAGTCCCAAAAATAGGGTTTTCATGGTGGAAATCGGTTTCCACCTTAGATATGACAAGTATAACGAGTGAGATACCTCTTGTGAAGTTGAAAGCTCCTCAAGAACAAGGTAGTGGTGTCGGGTTTCTGCTACAACAAAGAGGGGAGGTGTTTTTAAAAGAGAAATGAAAGAACACATGAAAAAGACCATTTTTCGGGTGTCATGAACTTACACTTGATGTTGTTCACGTTTTGGAGAGTGTAGAGGGTCTTGAATGGCTCGAATCTCCTTGGACAAGGCTGGAGAATCTTCTAGGCTTGGAAAGGTCGAACAAATGGTAGAGGTATGTCCAAACTCGCGGATATGGTCACCTTCTTGCGGTTTTAGGTCGACCGAGAGTGGAGATGCCTTGTTCTTCGATGAACAAGGTTGAAACCTTTGAGAGAATAGTTTGTGTGTGTGTTTAGGAGTGTGTATTCAGCTGATGAAGAGTTGAAAGAATGAGAGAGAGGTGTAGAGATGAAGTATTTGCATGAAGGGTGAATGGTGAGTGTGTGGGTGGTGTAGAGGAGAGGTGAGTGGAGGGAGAGGGGGCGGCCACTTTTGGCTCCTAGTGTGGGTGTATTTGATTTAAATTTTAATGGTAAATGATTATTAGGTAGTGTAGTTTTTTAGTATTGGGTATAATGTATTATTTAGTGAATGATCTTAATTGAGGTATCTAGTGCATGACCATGCATGCATGGGCCGAAAATATGTGAGTATGAGTGTGTATGCTCACATTTTAATTGTTTTCTCTTGAGATTAATTTTGTAAGGGTGACTAGTCAACATTCCCGGAACACAAATTTTTAAAAAGGTAAAAACCTAAATTAACTAAAAGTCAATAATAAAAATCATATGAAACCATAATTTGAATCAAGTAACAAGAAATGTTTCCAATTTCATGGTAGGGTTGAATTGTCTCAATTATTAGCACTCATAAGATGGATAATGATGCAAGTAAATTAGGGTTAGGATAACAACCTAGAGGCCGGTTGTCACATTTTTGGTTGGGGCCATATTTAGAATATGGGCCGCGGAGAGCAAAGCAAAACCCCAAAATGATAGAGGTAATGTGCTTCTAGCCATCATAGATCGGACCATATCCAATAAGGTTCGATTCCTCCTCTCAGACACACCATTATATTGTGGTGTTCCAGGTGGAGTGAGTTGTGAGACAATCCCACAACTCCTAAGATGATCTTGAAAAGCATCACTTAGGTATTCACCTCCTCTATCGGTGCGGAGAACTTTAATCGACTTGTTAAGTTGATTTGGTACTTCATTTTGAAAGATCTTGAACATTTCAAAACCTTCATCTTTGTGTCTTAACAGGTACACATACCCATAGCGACTATAATCGTCGGTAAAGGTAATGAAGTATCTTTCACCATTCCTAGTCATTGGCTTAAAAGGACCATATACATTCGAATGTATGATTCCTAACAAATCTTTTACCCTTTCGTTAGTCCCACTAAAGGGTGCCTTAGTCATTTTACCTTGTAAACAAGACTCACACACATCAAATGAATCATATTCACTTGTTTTTAAAAGACCATTCTTTTGTAGTGTTTGAATTCTTTATTTGTTTATATGACCAAGACGACAATGCCAAAGATAGGTATCACTCAAATCCAACTTGAGTTTCTTGGTGCTAGTTTGGTACAATGAACTATTTAAAGTATTTTCATGAACCAATTCATAAATACCATTAATGGGAATAGCTTTAAAGTAGAATATATCATTTAAAGAAACATGAATATATTTTTCAACAAATGGTAATACATATCCAAATTGTTTTAATAGGGCTACAGAAATAATATTCCTAGTCAAACTAGGAGCATACAAAACATTGTTCAAAATTACTTCCAAACCATTTGGAAGTTTCAAGATGTAGTCACCACGGGATTCAACTTGAACTTTAGCCCCATTGCCCATGTAGAGGCTAACATCCCCTTTGTTGAAGTTACTGCTTCTTTTGAACCCCTGCAACAAATTGCAAATGTGAGTTCCACATTCGGTATCTAATACCCATGTGTTAGAGGATGTCATGTTTAAATCAATATGGATCATGTATATTGTACCTGAGGTCTGCCCGGCATCCCTCTTTGCTTTCAACTCTTCGAGATGGACAGGACAATTTCTTGCCCAATGTCCAATCTCCCCACACTTGAAGCATGGGTCATTGGAAGCAACCTTTTGCTTCTTCTCTTGTGGTTTGGGTGGCACCCTTACCACCCCTTTCCCTTTTCCCCATACGAGTCCCTTGCCCTTGGCAACCTTTGCCTTGGGTGTGGGATGAGGCCTTTTCTTGTTCCCACCTTCATTGATGGTGAGAACGGGTAAAACCCTTTTACCCATGGCCGCCTCGGCCGTTTTGAGCATTGAGTGAAGCTCACCAATGCTTTTGTCCCAAGCATTCATGTTGTAGTTCAACACGAATGTCTCGAACTTCTTGGTAAGGCCATTGAGGATCAAATCCGTGGCCAATTCCTTCGAGACAGGACAATTAAGCCTTTCGAGGCGGTCAATGTGGCTTTTCATCTTAAGTACATAAGATGAAACCGATTGGTTGTCGTCCATACGACATGCGTGGAGTGCTCGAACCGTTTCGAAGCGCTCAACCCTCGCTTGCTGTTGGAACGTTTCCTTCAGTTGGGTTATCATGTCATAAGCTCCGTGATGTTCATACTCCATTTGGAGATCCGGAGTCATGCTCGCCAGCATGAGACAAGACACTTGGACCGAGTCCTCAGTGTATTTTAACCAATCGTTAAAGTCTTCCTCATCATCCTCAGCAGGTTGATTGAGGATAGGGTCGTCTAAAACGTATGATCGTTTCTCTTGCTTGAGAACGATTCTCAAGTTTCGATACCATTCAATAAAATTGTTATGATTTAGACGTTCCTTTTGGAGAATCGCTCGTAAAGATTGGGCGGACGCGGATGAGTTATCATGATTATCATTATTGGAGGCCATTTACAAAATTTAACAAAGATCTATTTTAGTATTTTTTATATTGTTATTTTAATAATAAATACCTTTTATGGCCATTTTCATATTAAATCTAGAATCCAACATTTCATTTAAATTGTGGTTAGGTGACCTTTATCCCACGATTTAAATTAATAAGGTGGTCAACGATTGACGATTGCAACCATTTGCAACTTCTAGAGATATGGGATCGACTTGAAACATCATATGTAAAGTCGGCATGTTAATCCCATCAACACCATTTGGAAACCACATCATAGGTGATCCATTTGAAATGGTTTGCAAATCAAGACACCCTACTTACACACACGTGTGAGTTTGCCAAAATAAGCGGTTAGGTGACCTTTATCCCACAATTATGGCATTCTCACCTCAAATCACAAGTTCCCTCAAAATGGTTAGGTGACCTTTATCCCACTAAGAGTCCCAAGTGACTCAAGTGTTGTGTAAAAGGATGGTGTTGATCTTATTTTTAAGACATTAGAGATTTCATAATTTACGTTTTAGAAAACTCTATGTACTTGTCTTTGCATGCTTTCAAATACAAGATACCCTATGGTCCTTTGATTAAAACCCATTTTAATCATTAAATCATTAAATCATTTTAATAACCTTTTATTACCTTTTAATGATTAAGAACCATTTAATTAGTTTGTTAAGATCATAGAAAGGTTTGTTAAAGCAAATATCACATACATGCCATCAACCACAGTAATATAAACAAAAACAAACAGCATATGTGCATAACCATAGCATCTAAAGTGGTCCACACTTGTTTGCCATCACAAGTGTGGTCCATAGGCATTCCTAAGGGTCATAACAAAACACATAGAAAGCTTCCAAAAGCCTCCCACTTGAAACCGCATCCAAAATGCTCCATGTTTCTCCTCTGTGCTTCCAACGCATACGTCTTCATATTACAAGATATAAAGTCCTAATAAAAGATATCTAGTAAAATGAAAATGCACCTAATCGATTTATTACAACCCAATAATAAATAAATTACATTTTAAACAAAGCACAAATAAATAAGTATACAACCCCATTGAATAAACAAATACAACCATTGCAATCATCCAAACAACACAAGGCCAAAGGCTAGGTTATGCACCAATATAAACATTCATCATATCATCCAAAAATAACAATGAATCCCCTCTAAAACCCACGAAATTTCAGCCAACATAACTGAAATTTTGGGTTTTAAACATTGTCCAAACAACATACATATCTTTCAAGGTTTAATCACAAGCATCTGTAATATAACCTTGAAAGTTTGGGGATTCAACATATAGGAATATTGCAGCCCTTAAAAGGGTTATAAAGTCCCATAAAAACAATTTTAAAGGACAAGAACAAGCAAGCTATCCACATAACCGGCTCTAGATGCCAATGTTGGGTTTGTTAGAACATAAAACCAAAGTTTAACCTCTTAAACTTTCTGAAAAACGCAGCGGATATATATTTTAAAACATGATTACAAAGCTGAAATTTCATGTTCTTATGGTGACATATATATGTATAGAACAAACCCAAAATCAAAGGATCATTATATGTGAATAAGCAAGCTATGAAACATATGTAAATGTACATAAAATCACAGCTACAATAAGCTGTGAAAAACTACCTTTCAACAGCTTGAATGTCGACCAAAAAGGGAAAGATAGATGCTCAAAACTCGGCCAAGGCTCCAAGGAAAGGACCCCTCAAGCTTGTATACCCCAAGCTAACTTGCAAACACCTCTTTCTGCTAGGGAGATGAACACCAAAATGAGTCCAATACCTCTCCAAACACAGCTGCAATTCGAGAGTTTTAGAGAGAAAAATGGAACTTCTAACTTGTGTTTTGCATGTATGAAAGAGATAGTGTCTTGAGTGTGGGACTAGTAATAAAAGGGTGTAGATTACAAGAAGGTAAAGGACCTCTCATAGGAGAGAGGGGGCGGCCGAAAATGGGTCTCCAAAAGGTTTTCCCCCCAAAAACAAATCAAACATTTTATAAAACTAGTTCCTTATAAGTTGTACAATTAACCTTTAATTGTATAACTTATACACTCTTTTATTATTTAATGTTATCTAACTAACTTAAATAACACTAAGTAATATTCTTGAACAAAATATCCTAATAAGTTGTTCCATCTCATATGCAACTTATTTAGAAAATCCATTTTCTAAATTTGGTGTTATTATTTAATTGCATGATCATATCATCAATTGAATAATTGTCGGTGATTGCAAAGCTTGTTTTTGGGTATAACCCGACTTGGATCATGACATACTAACCGCATCAATGTTCTATGTGTCTTGGGCATATAGAATCCAACGTCAGCAACTCCGTTCATCTGTGGTGTGTAGGCAGATGTGAACTGATGTACTATTCCCTTTTCTTTGCAGAATGCCTCCATCCACTGATTCTTGAATTCTGTACCGTTGTCTGAGCGAAAGCGACGTACCTTTAACTTGTATAGAGATTCCAAGGTGGTCACAAGCTGTTTGAACGAATCAAATGTTTCTGATTTGGATTTCAGAAGCATTACCCAAGAGAATCTGGAATAGTCATCGGTGACTACATAACAATACAGATCTCCAGCGATGCTCTTGGTGCTCACAGGACCAAACAGATCCATATATAGAAGTTCGAGAGGCAATTCAATAGAGTTGACGTTCTTTGCCTTGTGAGACTTCTTGGTCTGTTGCCCTTTCTTACACGCCACACAAAAATCCGGAAGTTGAAAGTTTTTGACATTAACTCCATTGACCAAATCATTCTGAATGAGATGATTCATCTTTCTTGGATTTATGTGTCCCATTCTCCTATGCCAGGAGATGGATTCCTTCTCAGTTGCCTTTGACAAGAAGCATTGGACTTGATGATCGGTTGTGGAGACCTTTGATAGATCCAAGACGTATAAGTCATTATACCTTGAAGCTGACATTAAAATTTGGTCCTCCGGAATGATGTACTCCTTCTTCAACACGTAGCACTTCTTGTTGTCAAACACAACCTTGAAACCTTTGTCACAAATCTCTGATACAGAAAGTAAGTTATTTTGTAGTTGCTGAACATAGTTGACCTTGTCAAACTTAACTTTCTGATTTCCCACTTCTCCCTGTGTAGTGATGTAACCTCCTTTATTTCCAGCAAAGGAAACATGTCCTCCCTTAATCTGTTTAACGTTTGAAAGGAGAGACAAGTTCCCAGTCATGTGCCTTGATGCCCCACTATCAACGATCCAGGTATTTGTAGAAGCACTATAGCGGACACCCTGCACATTTAAAGAAAATGATTAGTTTAGGTTAGGTACCCAAGCCTTAATTGGCTTGGGTGACCCAGAGGCATCACACATCATAAATTCAACCCACTGTCCATTTGAAGGCGAGGGCATATCATGCTTCTTACCGCTCTCAGTATCAAACACTTGATTAGATTTTTCTTTCCACATTCCAGTTTTGTGCAAGGCCTGTTTGTGATAAACAGATGACTGGTTTATGGTTTGAACTTTAGTTTCATTATTTCTTTTAGGTGGAGTAATAGAACTCCTTTTAGAAGAAGTCTGTTTAGTATCATGAAGTTCAACCTTTTTTCTTGGTGTCTGATACTTAGGACAATTAGAAGCAATGTGTCCTCTCTTCCACAATTGTAACACGATCGACCTTGAACATGTTAAGAAAGACGTCTCTGTGGGGAAGTGTGTGAGACTGGTGTGACTTTGGGTTTGTTTGATTTTTTCACTTATTGTTTAGATGTTTTATCTTTATTAAAAAAATTAATTGTTTGAACCTTTTTAACATCTGTACCCTTTTGTTTATTTGGACTTAGACATGAATCACGTGATTGGTTTACTTGTTTGGTCTTTTTGGATTCAGATTTAGACTTGTTTGAACCTAACTCCACCTTAACCTTTGCAAATGTTTCGTCCAAATTAACAATAGTAATTTTATCCTTAGATTTCAAAGTGTCATCATTCAGTTTAGTGACAGATTCCACTATTTGACACGTGGAATCTGGATCACTAACTAGAGGAGTGGTTACCACATGATCCTTAATAGGATTGTTATTTACTGGTCGACATAACAAGATCTCATGTGGTGGTGGAACCACTTTGTAACCTAATCCCTCCCCGTTATTTTGTTCTTTCACTAAGTTTTTAACTATGTGAGAAGAACTAGTCCAACTGTGCAGTTTTTGTTTTAATGAATTTACTTCAACTTCCAAAACTGCTTTTTCCTTTTTAGTTTCTTCAAGGGAGTTTAAATAGAACTTAATGTCATTTGCTTGGTTAAAAGCCACAACTTTGGTTTCCCTAAGTTGTTTATTTAACAGTTCTATTTTCTCTTTGTAAATGTGCTCATTTTGTTTTAAAACGCGATTTGCTTCTGTACAAGTCCTTTACTAAGCTATCGTTATGATCTAATAAACTAGCAAATTTCAAAGCAATGCTTTCGCTAAATTTATTACATTCAACACAAGCATGATTATCAAACAATTGGTCTTTAGAACTTTTTTTTGGGTAAAGGGTTACCCCGGTGATTCTATTTATAAATAGGAAAATAAACGTACAAGTAGTGTAGATAGATTCTACACTAATTCTTATATAGGACATTCCCCCTATATAAGGAAACTCAAAAAACTAGCTAACAAAAAAACTAGCCCATCAGACAAACAAACCAAACATGAAAATTAACTAAAATAAGAACAATGCACCCCCAGATCAACCTCCATCATGCAAGACTAAATTGTTGCTAATTTTCCAATCCGCCAGAATATCAAGAACTCTTTGTTTCTTCTTGAATTTCAGACCCATAAGCTTTAATCTAACAGTTGATAGTATGATATCACTCAACACCTTTGGATGCCGAGGCTGGTTGTTAAAAATACGATTGTTCCTTTCTTGTCATATGAAGTAAACCGCAGCCACAATCATTAGCTTTTGTATAATATTAGGAAGCGTCTTCGAACCAGCATGATGTTGTAATCTCTGCTTTACATCAACCCAAACAGGAGGGAACCTTTCCATGTGAGCTTTATCCTTGATCAACGACCACACCTTAGACGAGTATGAACATTCAAAAAATAAATGGTTGTGAGAATCTATTTTTGAATGCACAATAAAAAACATAGCATATTTCATATTCCCTCGACGGGAGGGGGTCCATCTCATAATCCTGTCTTGAGTGAGTAATTTTTCCCTCAAAACTAACAAAAGGAGAGAAGCATGTCGAGGGATACATTGGGGATACCATATGCACTTATACCATTCAAACTCTTCCTCCATGTACCGGATAGAATCCCACACCACAGACGTACAGTAATTGTGGTTCTTATTATTGTACCACCAAACCCATTTATCTTCCACCCTTGCAACAAAGTGGGACATTGTATCTGCAATAAGACCGGGTAAACGTCATGCCAAGCAACCGGCCACCGCCACCTCCCTTAAAAACAGATGTCCGCTACAGTTGAATCAGTAGAGAACCTAGCAGAATAAATGTGACGATGGGAGATTATAGAAGATAGAGGCCCCAAGTTAGTCCATGAACCATACCATGCAGAGGTGGTGCACCCATCTCAAATAGATTTGCGCAAGAAAGGCCTGACCTTTGGACGCAAGCCCAATACTTTACGCCACACCCAAGAGCAGGAAGAGGGAACTCTAACAACCCAGAAATTCTTCCGATATAGCCTGTAATGATAGATCCAATCCACCCATAAAGATTCTCTTTTCCGAAGGATGCTCCAAATATGAAAAGTCATGAGAGCAATGTTCATCTCCTTTATCCTTCGAATTCCCAAACCACCTTTATTCTTTGGTAAAGATACTGTTTTCCACGAAACTTTTGCTTTACCATATTGCATAGGACCTTGACACCCCAAGAAACCCCTCATCTTAGACTCCAGCTTATTAATGATATGCATAGGAAGAATGGACACTGAAGACCAATAAACATGCATGGATGACAGAACAGAAATAATAAGCTGACATCGCCCCGCAAAAGATAGGCTTTTGTTCTTCCAATCAGAAATTTTTGATTCCATCCTTTCAACAAGAACATTACAATGTTAAGACCGCAGACCCGACGAAATCAGTGGAACACCCAAGTATCTAACAGGAAGAGAGCCTTCTCCAAAAGGCATGTGGCGAAGAATCTCCTGTTTTGTTTGATAAGGCACATTACAAAAGTAAATCGTGCTCTTCTGAATGTTTGGTACTAATCCAGACATCTCTTCAAACACCTTTAAAGCCTTCATAATACAATTAACAGAATGTTTTTCTCCTCTTGAGAACATAAATAAATCATCTGCAAACATAGATTTATCAGGTTTGTTTTCACATAGGTGATGATGAAACCTGAACCGAGTATCAATCCTGGTATGATGGTCCAGCAACAACGTGAGAATCTCCATTACAAGGGTGAACAAATATGGGGAGAGGGGGTCCCCTTGCCTAAGACTCTTTTACCTTTAAAAAACAGTGAATTGTTGTCCATTAATAGCTATGGAAAAAGATGGGGAAGTAACACAAATCATAATCCAATTCACCATTTTTCCAGGAAAACCGAAACCATGCAAAACATCCTTTAAAAACGTCCAGTTAACAGTATCATAGGCCTTCTGAATATCAATCTTGAATGCACATCTAGGAGGACTTGAGTTCTTGTGATAGTTATGCATGATTTCTTGTGTAAGCAAGACATTATCCGAGATTATCCTACCGGGAATGAAAGCCGACTTATTTATGCTAACAATATCCTTTAGCCCATCCTTTATTCGATTAGCAATAATTTTGGTAATACACTTATAAAGGACATTACAGCAAGCAATGGGCCTAAAATCAACAATAAGAGAAGGAGTGGAAACCTTAGGCACAAGAGCTATAATAGTATGATTTATCTCCTTTAGCAGCTTTCCCGAAACGAAAAAAAATCCATAATAGCAGCTCAAACTTCCTTGCCCGTAGGTTCCCAAGACTTTTTGAAAAACGCCGAAGAATATCCATCTGGGCTTTATTATCATCAATTGAGAACATAGCCTTTCTGGCTTCATCATAGGTAACTTCCCTTATCATTTCCGAGGCTGATTGAGCCTCAAGTTTATTGGGAAACAACATAGACATAGGCCTCCTAGCACAAGCATATTCAGTCCCCAAGAAATTTTCATAGTGATGCACAAATGCTTTGGAAACATTAACACCCTCATGAATATCACCTTTCCCATCCATATTTGTCTCAATTCTATTCTTGTGATTTCTAGTTTTAATCACATTATGAAAGTATTTAGTGTTGCGATCTCCTTCCGACAACCATTGAATCTTAGATTTTTGTTTAAGGAACCTCTCTTTATCAAGACTTGCTTCATTAAATTTTGTCAAAATTTCAGCCTTATTTTCTCTTAATGTATGTTTCCTGGGTCTAGATCAATGTCTCTCTGAATAGAATCAAGTGAATCACGTAGAATACCAACCTTTTATGGAGATTACCTTGTTGGATAAAAAGGGACCGGAATGGACCTTTCAGCAACTTCAACTTCTTAACCACTTTGAATTGAGGCACTCCTTTAATATTAGCTTCCCACACCTTAGCACAATATCTGCACACTCATACTTATAAGGCAGGAAGTTTGCAATTTAAAGGTGGGTGTTTAGGTCTAGGCATAGTATGGAACTTAAGCAAACAAGGGCTATGATCCGACACCCTATAAGGGAGAAACAAAGCACTCGCACTAATACTACCTCCATAAATTTAAACATTCCCATGACTCGATCAATTTTCCTGAAAATTCCTCCACCATTCATTGGCTTTTGATTCCAAGTGAAATGCAACCCAGCCGCATTAGCATCCTCCATTTCAATTGTATTAACACATTCTTTGAACTCACACATGCTAGAAGTCACATTTGATGAATCAGAATAACTATCTTCCAATTTCAAAGTAGCATTGAAATCCCCCATCATAATCCATGGACTAGATTGAATAATAAACTTGTGATTACAAAGGTTAGCCCAAAGCTCACGCCTCTGAATATAAGAGTTATGAGCATAAACAAATGAACAGAAGAGACTATATGATTGATCTTTCATCTTAAGTTGAGTATGAATAACTTGATCATTACTAGATAACACCATAACATCCATAATTCCTGGATCCTAGCCAATGATAATACGAGTGCCTTTTGTGCATTGAATACCATTGGAGACCCACTTCCATCTTCCAAAAACAGCCGTGCACACCAAATCCAGATTACCACATTAACATGAGTTTCCACAATAGAACATAAACGAAAGTGATTATCCTTTATAAGCCGATGAACCTCTTTCTGTTTTAGCGGGTGGTTTAACCCCCTAATATTCCAGGATGCTAAACTAATCATTGGAAACTACTGGAACAGGAGTGCTTGCCCCTGAAAGATCCTGCTTTTCTGACGTCCCAGAGACTATAAAATTCGTTGTCTTATTATAGACTTCTACTACATCATCGTTATCCGACTCATGTGAGGCCGAAGCATCATTAAATTTGGAACCCGAAGAAGAAACTTCCATAGTGGATGTCCCAAGGTTTCCGTCCTCATTCCCTTCATTGGCAAGTGCTTTAAAACGATTAGAATCTACCGTGAGATTCGCTACACTCTGATGCATACCCTGTTTGATATTGTGCTTAATGTCTTGTGATTTCTTTGGACGATATTCCCACATTGGTTTGGACACGAGAAAACCCACCTTGTTACTAGTCTTGTGTTTCACTTCAATGAACCCATCCACTTCCTTTTGTTTCGCTTTAATAGAAGGTTGAGCAACACAAGATTTATTAGAGTGTCCATTTACACAACAGTACCCACATCTATACGGTTTCCATTCATATTCCACAAACATCTTATGGCTCGTAAAGCCTTCTCCATCAAGATCCGGAATAGCTATAGTTAATTCTTCCTTAAACTTCTTATCCGCTGAAATTTCAATTAACGCTCGAGCATAACTACTACGACCCCACGCATCCAAGCACATAGAAGTGGTAAATGAGTCTAATAATTTGGGATTACCAATAGTAGAAGCTATCAAACTAAGACCATCATCCGAAAATGCCGCTAAAGGAATATCATGAATTTTCACCCACACTTGTATTTTTTTGATATTTTCCTTACAAAGCTTAACCGAAGGAGACCAAACATTGAGAAAAAGAGGTTGAGATCGGATCATCCATGGCCCCCCCCTTCAAGAGCAGCCATCATTCCTGACCTTTCAGCAAACTTGAAGAAAAAGAAGCCATTTGCATTCATCATTATTTTCATCAATCCAAACTTCCTCCAATTCTGCTTGACAAAATATTCTAGAACCGGAAACGCCAAACGATCCCCTAAGATAATACCATAAAGAGTATTAGCCAATCGATCTTGTGCCATTTTAACCGACTCTCTGGGAAGCACAACATCAACCCCATCCATTTTCACATTGTTTTCGATATGCCTAAAGTTAACCGCACGTTTAGGATTATTATTCTTGAGAAGAGCAGCGTACGATCCATAAGATTGAACATTTTGAGATTGATCTTCCAATTAAGGTGCTTTCAAAACCACATTAGGAGTTTGCTTATCTTTAGGGTCAGCCGCAAGTTGCATGGGAGAATCCGAAACAGGAACATTACCATGCACATCTTTAACCGACGAGGCTGTGAGATCAGGATCATTAAATGCATATTTACTATTCTTCAAGATACCCTTTGATGGAATGTAAGAACCATCAATGTTCTTGATTTTTGAGGAAAGCACAGAAGACATGATGCAAGAATCCTGAATCGACCTTCCAAGAAAAACCGTAATCCAAGAAACAAACTTCACCAATCCTTAGTAGGTTAATAGGATTCGTATTGATCTAACTGAACTATAATAATAGCCGTGATCAATGACAGACCTACTAAGCAACCAGGATACGAAAGATGTACTTAGAAACAACAAGAATTCAAAAAAACCCTAATCAACCAAGAACGTACTCCACTAACAATGCTCGTATTTCTCAAATCAGTAAAACAACTCAGGAAATCATAGGATTGTTACATAGAGAAGCCAATACTGAATAGGGCGGAACCAATAAACCAAGAACCAAGAAAAAAGAAATCAAGAACCAAGAACCCCAACCCACTCAAACCCTAATTCTTGCTAACAATGCTTGTATTACACCCTTGAAACCAAGAGTATAATCACAGGACTGGTACACAAGAACAAAATCAGAAAAGATTATGGAAGGTACGTGGCAAAGATTGAATCAAAAAACACACAGAGCGCCAAGAACCCTAGATCGCCAAGAACCCTAGAGTGCCCTACCTGAGAAGATTCAGTTGAATCCGACATCAGTGCAGAGATTGTCTCTTAAGCTGCTGGAGATTCTTAACATCTAGTTTTGTCATCTTCTTAAATCACAGGCTTGACCACTTTTGCAGCTTCTTCAGTTTCTGACATGGCTATTTCGACTGCAATATCATCTTCACTTTTAGTATCGTCATCCAACACCTCGACATTTGCAATGTTGGATTCTCCCGGAGCATGAAGTTGAAGGTCCAGTCTTGCCCTTCATCACCTTGAGCAGTCAAGGCCTTTGTCTCGGTACTAGACGATGTAGCTCCCCCAGTTGGTTTATCCTGACGGTTGAATGTCGAGAACGGGTTCCTGTTGCCAGTCTTCTGGGCTTTACACATCATATTTAAAGTGCCCCTTCTCTCAATAGTTGAAACAGGTCACTTTGGACTTGTCAAACCCAAACGTAGTGTCTTTGGTAGCTATCAAGTTCTGTCCCGATTTTTTAACAAACTTCTTAGCCCTCCGGACAGCACTTGCTAACGCCCACATTATGTCCATACGTTCAAGCTCATTCTCGTCTACTTGTTCGTAGTCTTCGTCTGCAAGATGGCAGTTACCAATCTTTCCTGCAACCAACCCGTCATATGAGTGTACCACAGCCGCAAATAAATCCATGTGTTCTTTAGTCACCTCCATAGTGATGTTCCCAAGGTTCTCAGTCTTGAACTTCGTAGCATTAGCCTCTGGTGCAATAAAATGGGTACTTGATGACCCAAATGTGTCAGATCCAGAAGTTATTGTTTGTGAAGGAGCAGTTGAACTAGAAACAAAAGCTGTCTGAAGTGGTGCTCCTGAACTGGTTGCTGTAGAAGAGGCATTGTAAAGTGAAGGATTTTGATCATACGTTCCTTTCTGCGACCTGTATGTCATCTTAAGTTCCTCCTCTCTTATTTTCAGGATGAAGTCGTTTATATCTAATTTTCCAAATATACTGTTTTGCCTCAAATTAGATACAAACGAATCCCACTTCTCTGGTAAGCCATTCGCCAAGCTTGATACCTTGTCTTCCATTGACGTTGTAACTCCATGAATATGCAGCTCACTCATGAGATGATAGAACCTGTCGATTACATCATCCAGAGTTTCTTTACTCATTGAAGAAAAGTTGTCAAACTGCTTCTTTAAAGCTTTTCCCTTTAGAGCTTTTAACGAAGCATTTCCGTCATAGCGTTTTTCCAGGGCCATCCAAAGTTTCTTTCCCTATTTATTCTTAGAGAATTGATGGAATATATCATTTGGAATAAACTGAGTTAACAGGGCATACACCTTCTTCTCTGCATTATACTTCGTCTTTTGACTGTCAGTCATCCCTCCCAATGTCAATTTTACCCCATCTGCACCAACCGGCATGTCATATCTTGTTTCAATTGATTTCCAAAGGTTGGGATCAACTCCATTGATGTAGATCTCGAAACGTTGCTTACACTGTGGGTAATCGTCTAATGTTATAAGCTTAGGTGGTTTATTATGATTCCCAGTCCAATTCTCCAGAAGTAAGAGGTTCTGGATCCGTGTGTCTCTACCTATAGTGAACGCTGAGTATTGTTCTTCCATCTCGTTAACTTTAAACTTTTGAGATCAAGTACTTCACTTATGCGAATGGACCACTCGTGCGATTGAACTTATGCGAATGAGTCAATTGTGCGAATGAAGTGTGCAGATGAATTCAATCGTGCGATTGGATTCAGTCGTGCGTAAGGAGAGTGCGGTTGGAGTCAAGGCAAATGAATCTGGTCAGTCGTACGAATGAACAAGGCGACTGAGTGCAATCGTGCGTATGGGAGGTGCGAATGGTTTCAGTCGTGCGATTGAGTCAATCGTGCCACTGAAGGCTGCTGTTTTTGAAAAAATGAAGGTTATGAACACTTGGACACAAAAACACGAATTTCTCACGAACCCTAATTACCGTATAGGTCAAAACGTTAACTTTTTGACCTGGAGACATCGAAAAACACTGTTTGACACAAAAGATTGAGTTTTTGAGTGAAAAAAACGCGATTTTTATATCAAAATCGATTGAATCACACGCAAATCAAGAGCCAAAGCTCTGATACCACTTGTTAGGACCGTGTACGGACGGAGTACTAACTGATTTACGTGTATACCAACTCAAATAGTATGGAATCCTATTTGATTGGTGATCCAATCAGTGAGAACGCACGTAGAATCGATCTTAGAATGAATCTAAACGTTAAGAATGATTGCAATACGATTTAGTGCGATCTATGAACTTGGAATAGGGTCACTAAGGTCTCTAGAAGGCTAGGGTATGAATAGGAGTCGAACTATTGAAAGTGTTCCATTTTTCCACGAATTAAGTGGTATTTATAGCTTAGGGTTATTCAATCGTACGACTGGACCATTAGCATGGTTCAGTCGTGCGACTAAAGCATGCGACTGAGTCAATCACACGACTGAATGTTCAGTCGTGTGACTGAGTCATCTATATGTCTCAGTCGTGCGACTGAGTCATCTGTATGTCTCAGTCGTGTGACTGAGTCATCTGTATGTCTCAGTCGTGCGACTGATCCAGTCTCCTGGTTCAGTCGTGCGACTGGTCCATTAGCATGATCCATTCGCATGAAAACTTCATACGACTAAGTTTGAATATGTTTCTCAATCATTACTTGACTAAGATCTATTCAAACAACCACAAACCTATATAGTTAGTTCAATATGCGTTAATAAATAATAAACATTAAAACAAACACTGAAACATTCAACATTAAGATCATCAATCACATATTCTGTTTCAGTCAACTCATACAATTCATTTACATTTAGGACATGACAGACATATTACATTAAGATCGTAAACTAGGTACATATGTGTCACACCCCGGGCCCAGAGAGGCAGGACGTAACGGTTGGTAAACAACAACCAAAATGCAGCGGAAACTAAATGGTTTAATACAATGCATCTCACAATATTTACATTAGAATATGGGCTTAGTTTCAGTTTACAAGGTGCCTCAATCTACAATCCATGGGTATCATGATCTATCTCTTTGTCAATATTTCTTGAGGCTTCAGTAACTAAGGCTTCTAGGCTCGACCTTTTTCCTTCAACACCTACCCTCACTTCTTGCTTCAGATTTAGATATCTTCTATAGCTCAGCTAATCTACCTAGCTGTACCTGAAAGACATGCTCAAAAGATTTTGTGTCAACATAAAGTTGGCGAGTTCAAGTGCTTAAAGTTTTTAAAAAAACAAAAAGGACTTAACAAATCCTCATTTGATAAAAATGTATGAATCATAGTTTCAACATCGTGGGAGAAATCATAATCAACCCTGCACTCAGTCCCGGTTGGCCTCTTCTAAAGTTGTGTTTAACCGGATATTCCCGAAGGAAGAACTGAGCCCCAAATCAGTGAACCATACCTGCCCGGATGGTTCACCATAGTTTCTTAACAAAACCTGTTACATGCCACAAACGACCCCTTAGGATCTCAGTGGGGTACCCTTCCTGGAACGGAAGCCACTGTGTGTGGGGGATTCCCCAAATAGATCTATCCTATAAAACAGCGGTTCATGAAAGAATTAATGATCATGATATAAGTATCAGCAGGTAACCATAAAGACATCATCCAAAAAAATCCCACATACAATCATCAAGTAGCACAAATCATAGTTCAATAAATAACAGAGCATGTATATCTCATACAATTCACAATCTCGCAAAATATGAAGTCACCAACAAAAACATAGTAACAATAATCATCAATATTCACAATCCACAACTCGGAAATTTCAATCTAAAGTTCAAATCAATTCAAACACACACAAACAGAATCATAATCATCACAATTATAATAACATCACATCAATGAATTTCATTGAAGTAACAATTACAAAGTATCATCATCAAGAGGAGTCACAATACAACATTGTCAGAAGCATATAGTCTGGATAATAGGCAACTATTGAATTGTATCTCACGTTGAAAAAAATCTGTCATGCATAACAAATGTAATCAAGGATAGCAAGTGTCATCATAATGATATCATCATCAACTGATTGCTACATGTGATCATTTTCTCATCATATATCCCCTTTTAGACAAAACCTAGCATTAAGCATGAAGATAAGTCATGTATCATATAGACATGCTACTGTATCCTGATGTAGAACTAAAAGAATTCAACTAAGTGTTAAAGAAATATAAATGTGATATATGTCAGCGAACTGAATCAAAGTCAAAATCCGAATTACTGGACATATAGATTCAGGGTTGTATGAATTTAATACACGTGGTCATTACAATATTATTGAAGGGCTTATAATAGTTAACGTTAGAGTTAGTTACGTAGCATTGATGTCCTTAGACTTCTTGATAATATTATTAGCAGTTAATAGCAATATAATTCGCGCTTATTAAGGTTAATAGTGTGCAATATTATTATGTCGAAAAATAGATAATATTGTACAATTGATTGTAACATATAATCGCTGTATGATGACGTAAGAGATTAAGATTTCCAATAAATCTTTATAGAGAAAGAATTATTATTGTGATGATATTGAAATCTTTAATTTTCACTATTGTATTAGATGTTTCTAGTATCATTTTATTGTTTATGCTTTTATTCTACCGGTTATGCTGTTTCTTTAAATTTGATGATATGGCATAGGTTGACGATGTGTAGGTGGTGCATCCTATAAATGTTTTGGTAGTAAGTACATTGAAATACTAGAAATGCATCAAAAATTATAGATGATATTAGAACTATTTATGTCATGATGATATGTTTTTTTATCACATGCATAGCATATATATACCTTTATAAGATTGCCATCCCTACTAGGCACATATAAAATGCTGAGTATACTTAATATTTGCAGAACTTACACTTAGACTGGTCACAGATTGTACTAGGTTTAAAATCTCTTCATCTTAACGCGTTGGGGATAGTGCGACCAAAAATATATTAAAGAACAATAAATGTAAGTACACACTTCAAAGATTCATCCATATTCCATAATTATATATATATATTTCTACCAATATGTAGTTAATATGATGTTATATAATTTGAATATCAATAATAGTTGTCATTATATCGAATAAAAGGGTGATATAATAATATTTATTCCAATAATAACAAGATTATCGATTATTATAATAATAAGACGATGGATTATATAGAATTATGAGTCTTAAATAATTATGAGTGAACATCGGTTTAACCTAAATTATCCATTGCATATATATATATATCTATATATATGATTATATATCTATATATATATATATATATCTATATATATAATATACTATATATATATATCTATAATATATCCCTCTATCTCTATACCTCTATCTACCTCTATATATTTATCTCTCTCTATACTCCTCTCTCTCTCTGTCTCTGTCTCTCTCTCTCTCTCTCTGTCTCTCTCTCTCTCTCTCTCTCCTCTCTCTCTCTCTGTCTCTCTCTCTCCCTCTCTCTCCCTCTCTCTCTCTCTCCTCTCTCTCTCTCTCTCTCTCTCTCTCTCCCTGTCTCTCTATATCTCCTCCGTCTCTCTCTCTATCCCTCCGTATCATATCTACATACGTCTCTTTACTCTCTCTCTCTCTCTATCTCTATCTTCCATCGTCTATATCTCTATCTCCGTATGTATCTCCATCTCTCTCTCTCATCTCTCTATCTCTCTCTCTATCTCTCTCTCTATATATATTATACCTCCGTCTCTCCGTCTGTACTTATCTCTCTATCTACTCTATCTCTCTATCTCTCTCTATCTTCTCTCTCTCATCTCTCTCTCTCTATCTCTATCTCTCTATCTCTCTCTCCCTCCGTCTATCTCTCTCTCTCCCTCCGTTCTCTCTCTACTCTCTCCCTCCGTCTCTATCTCTCTCTCTCCTCCGTCTCTCTCTCCGTCTGTCTCTCTCTCTCGCTATTCCGTCGTCTCTCTCTCTCTCCTCTCTATCTCTCTCTCTCCCCTCCGTCTCTACTCTCTCATCTCTCTCTCTTCTATCTCTCTCTATCTCTCTCTCTCTCTATCTCCCTCCGTCTCTCTCTCTCTCCCTCCGTCTCTCTCTCTCTCTCTCTCCCTCGTCTTCTCTCTCCTCTCTCCCCTCCGTTCTCTCTCCCGTCTGTCTCTCTCTCTCTATCTCTCCCTCTCTCTCTCTCTCTCTCTCTCTCATCTCTCTCTCCTCTCTCTCTCTCCTCTCTCAATCTCTCTCTCTCTCTCTCTCCCTCTATTGCCTCTCGGTCTGTCCCCTTGCTCTCTTAAACTCGCTTGTTCCGATCCGCATCACGTCGACTGTCCATTGACCAGTTTGACAAGCTTTGACCAAGGTTTAACCTAACCAAAACACACCAAGATTACCTAAAACACTACTATCTTCGACTATTTCATCATAAAGTCAAGCATGCATGATAGATCGACCATCTACAATCTTCCAGCCAACAAAACAGTGAATCAAACTTCAAGATTCTTGCCTTAATCACCACCTAAACCTGACAACCATAAATCACAGCCAACTATCACAGCTGCCATCACCACAACCGCCACCTTCGGGAGCCACCGATCGACCACCACTGCCAAAAACATCAGCCACAACCGACACCTTTAATCACCATCACTAATACCACGCGGCACAGTCATCAGGACCCCACATCACCATCGCAACCATAGTTGCGGTCGACCTCCACAACCACCCTAACAACAGCCGCGACAGCCACCTTCATCGCCAAAACCTTGCTGCCGTCATCTTCAAATGCCCATAACTTTCAAACCGTTAAGGGTTAGACAATGCAGCTACCACCGTTGGAAAGATCTCGTCGAGACAAAGAAGAGCATGGGCGGCACTCGCCGCCACTCGCCGCCAGTCGCCAGCGCCGGCGGCCTGAAACCTCACCGGAACCTTAGCCGCCGCTGCCTTCTCTCTTCCATATCTTCCACGTCGTTATGAATCAGAAGAAACCACCACCACCATCGTGATCAGGAGGTCGAGATTAGTGGGGGTAGGCCAAGACCTGGCCGGAAACCGCCGCGCCCCCGCCGTGCCTCTGTGCCGCCGCCGTGGAGCCTCCTGCTCCGGCGAAGTCAGCTGCAGCAGCTCTTGGGAGCATTTTCAGGGTGTTTTAGGGTTTTCAAATGAGAAATGAGGGAATAGTTTGCTTTTATACCTAGGGTTTTTGAGTGGGCTTGATTTAAAAATCGCGTATACGTCCCGAAAACTTCGTTATCGCGTATCGAACGGTCTTTTGGATAAAATCTTGTTAGAAAACCTATAATAGATTTATCTAATTACTTCAGCTTTAAATAAAACAATTCGGTATATTTATCGTCAAACTCTCGGATTTGACCTATTCTCAGGCCGGTCCACGCTTCAGTCGCGTCTCGAATCACATTGCTCCTTGATAATCGCCTCACTTTCTAATTTAGAATGTTATAATAGGCATAATATTTAGATAAATATTTATGACGTTATAGGGCTCGGTTGTCGTATCAGATGTCCGTTAAATGCCGGTGTATCCGGTATTCGCGTTTTTCCGACGTATCATAGCTGATTATACACGTTTGGTTAGGATCTTTTAGCAAGCACTGTTTACAGTATGCATCATGATTAACAATGATTTTAAAAGGTTATAAAACCATTATAAGTATCTTCCGATGTAAATTAGACGTTAGTACGCGTTAGATTACCGGACTTTACACGGTAAAGGTTTTGAATCTGTTTTTAGTTTGGATTCTTATCGTAGTTGCTTCGAATCACAATTTAATTTATTATCTTATGATCACTTATTTATTTAGATGGTAAATGGGTATTGGGCCTTAAATGGGCCTCGTTTCTAAGTTTGGGCCCTTATTGGGCCTAAAAAGGCTAGTTTCTATTCCAAGTTTTCTTTGGTAAGCCCAATTCAATCCGGACCTTTATTGGGTCCTATAACACATTAAGTTTTCTAATTGGGCTAGATTTCAGAGGTGTTACATTCTCCCCTCCTTAAAGAAATTTCGTCCTCGAAATTTTAGTATCGTTAATATTGTTTCCGAGTGTGTTACACTCGTAGTATGAGTCTTGACGATTTTGAAAGTTATTTAGCTGAGCATTCCAGGACGAAAGTTGTCGATTATGCATCAAACAACCGGGTTTGATTTAGATTCAAGTAATTATCCCAACGTTAGAACAGGTTTGACAAGATCAGAGAGTCGTTTCATGAATAGATTTTTTTTTTGGCTTCATGATCAGATCATTTAACATTTGAACAAAATTAACAAGAAGAGATTCTCCACTGAGGTTCAATGCACAATCCTACTAGGTAGATCTAGCAAGGAAACAAATACTAAAAATCCTGGCAATATCACCGTCCTCACGGAGAATCTTATGAATGGTTGTGAAGTATCAGATGTTGGTGGGAATGCCTTCAATTAGACTTAATAGTCAAGTCGGCTATACGTCACTATTAACTCCTTAGAATCATAAGATAATAGGTCATAAGATGTCATAGATTAAAGATTTCAGATCAAGGAGGATGTGGGTTCCCCAAGAAGTATAGATTAATATTTAGGAACCGCATGATTATTCCCACAAAGCTAAAACTAAGAAGTTTTCATGATTAATAAGAATGAAAAGGTTAGGTCGCACACACAAGGTCACTACTTTTCCAACCTTCCTACTCTGGAACGATACTGCAGGCGATAATCCTAGTCTTCAAGTAGTTCCACCTATCTTAACTTACGCATGTCGAGAGTTTTCCCATACAGGATGCGTCATAAGCTCTTGTGAACTGACGTCGGAAAAATTCGCAAGTTCACGATATGATACGGGTGAAGTCAGTAGAAGAAAAGCCTAATTGCAGGCTATCCGCATCCATCAATGCGGGTAAGTAAAGACAAATGCGGCCAAGACTTGTTCTTTCACATTTAGAAATGCGAGCGTCTTAGGACAAATGCAGATGACGGCCTCCTATCCGCACTTGTCAATGCGGTTGATATTACCGATTGATGATCACTCTATGGTGTTTGAACTAGTATTCTAATGGGTAGATGGGAGAGTAGTACAGCTAATGTATCCGAATTCATATTTTATTTTATAAAAGTTGCGCCCCATAGTTCCAGTTTCTGTATAATGTAACTCTTCACGTGTTTCTTAAATTGTCAGGCGACTAGAAGCTTGTCTTGTATCATTGCACCAACACACATCTGAAGCCTTCTGATCCGTGTCCAAACGGATTTGGCATATTCCTGGGATTACGATGCCAATTGTATAGCTGCACGAGTGAAGCTGTTATTGATCCTCCTAAAATTTTCGCTTAACCCTAAACGTTGACATAACTCAATGAGTTTTTACTACTTCTCGGACTTAGATAGCCCCAAATTTTAGCGAAGTGTCTCGAATTTCATGCTTATTAGCAATGTCGAGATAACAAGCATGCCTAAGTATGACTTACTGAATCCCATTCATCAGGCTCATGAATACCGTGGGTGTGTGAGCCAGCCCAAACAAGCATGAATGTGATTTTCATATTGACCCTAATGTATTTTAAATGCAATCCTTGGTAACGTCTTTATCACTTATATACCCGGCTGATAGCATTAGAAGTGTAGTCAGTATCTTACAACTGATTAAGCAGGTTAACAATTCTGGAAAAGGGGTTATCACTTCTTCTAGGTAACTTTATTCAACTCTTGATAGTTTGTCCATATTAAGAGCATTCCATTCCACTTCCCACAAAGTGTATTAGGGTTCTTCAAGGTGACACACTATGTCTTATAAACTGTTTATCTAACAGTTGTCGGATCTCCCTTCCTTCTACGATCTTCTTAACATACTTCAAATTTCGTACCACCATACATCACTGCTTCTCTCCAATTCACTTTCCTTTAGGGCAACTCCAGTTGTCATCTTATCTACAGAATCATTGTATATGCTTCCACTAATTCCCTTATAGTGCTTCCCAATCAAGGTCAACCTTCTAGATGACCTCCTTCTCGCTCCCCTTTCTCCAAAGTAACCGTACCCTGTAGGGGGTCCATTCGTGCAACAAGTAACCTCATCTAAACCGTAGTTACTTATAGGCATATCAATTGTTCCACTGAAATATGATAGTAAGCCTTCTGGCTCGGATTTCAACATACGGAGTTTACAGGGTATGCTATTGGTGAATTACTCTTAAGAATGTTTTTAAGGACTTTGAGGGGGAAATAATTGATGCTTTCAACTGGTGATTGTTGTGCTGGTCTTTCTCGCCTACTATCTTCTGCATGTTCATTACCTCGCCGTAATTGGACCTGAAGTGATTTAACACATGAGATTTCTTGTAGTTGATCTTCTATGCTTCTTAATACATCTTTTGGAATAACACATTCCTCTCAGCTCCAACTGAGAGTCTTCCCGCATGAATTATTTGTTATCACCGGCACCTTGACTTGATAGGGTTCTAAAACTTCGTTAAGGTGCTTATTAGTAGAGAGGGAACTATCTACCACTCTAATAACCCCTTATATAACATCAAGATTGTAATCTAACTTTGTGATCTTTGCTCTCGCTTCACGAATTCATCACCCAAATAGTAGAGCTCTAGAGGTAGAGATGACTCACGGATTCATCGCCATTCATTAGTCCAAGAGTTTAATAAAGAATAAGTCCGGAACAAAATGTGTGAAAACAGGGAATTCACCAACATTGTAGACTCAGATTTTTGTTTCGAAAGCTCGAAGATCAAATTTTCTCGGCGAATAACTTTGGCACTCGGGCTATTTATCTTTGCAGAAATCGGGGCTATACTTCCTCTCCTGCCTTCTTCATTAAAGCAATGAGGTTTCATTTCCTACTTATTCTAGCACTCGAAAGGTTACCAAGAACACGACCAGTTAAAAGCATGGTCAAAACAGTTCAACTTATGTTACAATCGAAGTTTGTCACTGGGTGAGTAACGGTTGAGGATGATGAAGGATTTCACAAGCATAGTACTATGAAAAACGATGGTTAATTACTATCAAAGCTGATATTAAGAATAGTGCTTGGGTTAAGGGGTTCTATTACCATGAATAGGTGTAGAGAAGTTATATTCATCAAGGACTTTAAGAAAAAGATCAGAGGTATTCTAGACTCCAGAATGTCCTATGAAGTGTGAGCTACTAAGGAAGAAGGAAGTGACGAGTCCTCTATGCCATTGATCACAATAGGTGCATCTCGTAAATATGTTACTCCGATATATTCTTGGCTGCAACCATTATGTTAGAGGGTCCCTTACTATGTTGAGGATGTTTTGTCGAGTCCTATTCTAGGTAGGAAAAAATTTTCAGACATCGCGAAAAGTAGCGCGGCTAAAGTACACAGACAACTTAGGTGAAGTGCCATACTTTCGGCACCAAACTGGATGGGTTTGAAACAACATTTGATGATCTCCTAGGTTGGATAGTTGTATCATTATACTTCTAATAGGATAGCAGAACAAAGAAATAGAGAGAAAGAAAAGGGATAGTTACTACAATATCGTCCTTGGTAGCTCTTCAAGAGTTAAATGGTTTATCTCAGCATGAAAGTTTTAAATTTATAATTGTTGAATATATATTGGATATTGGTGTTTAATCTGGTATGTACTAGTTTTTTGAGTGTTATACTTTGACATTAGTTTACATGTCAGGGCCCACCAGAATTCAAGGGTACCTGTAAATTCACCATTACGTGTGCACCCGTAATCGTCAATTTACCTTACACTATCATTCTAGTTGTTTCCATCATAAGTTTCAAGTTTTGTGTAATTAGGTCGGGGAGTTATGATTTTCATTTGGTCCCTATCTGAAATTAGGCACACTTAGATTCTAATTTATGCTAACAACCTTGCTAACCCAACCATTTTCAAAGTACAGTTCAACAACCTAGGTAACGAGCAATCAGGTACAAGCTATAATAGGGAGCAGATCAAACAAAAAGGCATCATGGTTGCTATCCTATCACTGTATTCCAACAAGTATCATCATATGAATGAAGCATATAAGCAAGTATCACTAAAGCAGTTATCTCATGTAACGACACAAGTCGTATCAAGTATTCAACTAATAGCAGTTGTTTCATATAACGACACAAAGTCGTATCAAGTATAAAAATAATAGTTGTTGTTTCATATAGTGTCAAAAGTCAGTTGCGCAATTAGATAAGTATCTCCCCAGAATTTAAGTCTTAATATACTTGCACATCTTTGATTCATAATATACCTAGTCCCAGTGCTCAGGGGTCCTAGTAGTCAACTCCAGAAGATTCCAAATATTCTTATTTTTACTCGGGTGCACCTATCATAGGTAGTACCCTAGTGCAACAAGGTTTCTTATAGGGTAGGGGATTCTTAATGGCATCTGTCCCATGAGGTATACAGATTAAAGATGAGTGTCCTTAATGGAATCTATTCTGTTGTAAACTTTAGATCACTACTTCATGGAAACAACCTACCAGGCTGGTCCTATTTATGGTTGTAGCTTAGGTATCTCGAAGCAACCCACTTTCCTATAACCTTGGCTTAACTAAACTCGGAAAAGTCTTCTTACAAAGGTGGTCCTATAGGGTTCATATGGTTGTAGTTTAGGTCTCGCGAAGCAGACCTACTTCTCTACAACATTTGGCTCTGATACCAATCTGTCACACCCCGGGCACAGAGAGGCGGGACGTAACGGTTGGTAAAGAACAACCAAAATGCAACGGAAACTAAATGGTTTAATACAATGCATCTCACAATATTTACATTAGAATATGGGCTTAGTTTCAGCTTACAAGGTGCCTCAATCTACAATCCATGGGTATCATGATCTATCTCTTTGTCAATATTTCTTGAGGCTTCAGTAACTAAGGCTTCTAGGCTCGACCTTTTTCCTTCAACACCTACCCTCACTTCTTGCTTCGGATTTAGATATCTTCTATAGCTCAGCTAATCTACCTAGCTGTACCTGAAAGACATGCTCAAAAGATTTTGTGTCAACATAAAGTTGACGAGTTCAAGTGCTTAAAGTTTATAGGGTTCATATGTACCTTAGCTTCTTGTGAAATTATTAGTCGTTAAGTACTAATTCGCGCTTATTAGGTTAATAAGTGCTTTTATTCGAAAATGATTATTTGTACAATGATTGTAACAATAATCGGTTGATAATAGGGATTCCAATCTTTATAGATAATTATTATTGATGATATTAGAAATCTTTAATGTTTCAACTATTGTATTAGATGTTCTAGTATTATTTATATTGTTTATGCTTTTATTCTAACGTTATGCTGATTCTTTAAATGTGTGATACTTGCATATGTATGAGTGTAGTCAAACCTATAAATGCTTGGTAGTAATAGCAATCTAAAATGTATCGAATATTATGAATTAAACTCTTATGTCATGATGTTATGTTACTTTCACATGCATAGCATATATATACTTTTTAAGATTGCCTCACTTAGGCCATTAAAATGCTTAGTTTATTTACGCATTACTTAGATGGTTCACAGATAGATATGTTTAAATTCTTCTTAACGCGTTTAGTGCGAACCAAAAATATATTTTAAACAATAAGTGTAAGTACACCTTCAAAGATTCATCCATATTGCATAATTATATAGATATATTTCTACAAATAATGTAGTTAATATGATGTTAGAATAATTTGAATATCAATAATAGTTGTCATTATATCGAATAAAAAGGGTGATACAATTAATATTTATTCCAATAATAACAAGATTATCGATTATTAATAATAATAAGACGATGGATTAGTATAGAATTATGAGTCTTAAATAATTATGAGTGAACATCGGTTAACCTAAATTATCCATTGCATACATACATATATATATATATATATATATATATATATATATATATATATTATATATATATATATATATATATGTATATATATGGTGTATATATATATATATATATATATATATATATATATATATATAATATATATATATATATATATATATATATATATGAATATAGCTATGTACAATTGCATTTTATATATATTAATCATCTATACGCCTTGTAAGAATCTTATATGTCACGAGGTTAGATAACTAAAATATATATTTCTAATATCTTTGTTCATATGAATACTTTTCCAATGTTGTTTTTCACTATGCGATTGCCCATGTTATTTCAAATTTACGTATCCATTCATGATGGTTTATAAACTAGTTAACATTTTATACTTATTTGCAGCTCAACGCACACACAAGTTAGTATATAATCATTATATTTACGCATAAGAATATTAAACGCACGGTTATACCAAACGTTTCCATATCGCATCTTAAAACTCGCTTGTTCCGATCCGCATCGCGTTGACTGTCCATTGACCAGTTTGACCAGCTTTGACCAAGGTTTAACGTAACCAAAATACACCAAGATTACATACAACACTACTACATTGTTATCTCATACCAAACACAACTTTAACCGCAACATACGTTACCAAACACCTCGGCTATGATTCTTACCACCACT
This sequence comes from Flaveria ramosissima, assembly GCA_025215565.1. NCBI lineage: Eukaryota > Viridiplantae > Streptophyta > Magnoliopsida > Asterales > Asteraceae > Flaveria > Flaveria ramosissima. The sequence goes on from CM046039.1 coordinate 41,342,706, forward strand.
AGCCCTTTCCATCATGCACCATCAACATCCTTGGCCCTAGGCCGGCACTACCATGGTCGGTGGCCACCGGGTCGCCGGAAAACCTGCTGGAACGGTGCCACACCTCCATATCTTCGACTATTTCATCATAAAGTCAAGCATGCATGATAGATCGACCATCTACAATCTTCCAGCAAACAAAACAGTGAATCAAACCTCAAGATTCTTGCATTAATCACCACCTAAACCCGACAACCATAAATCACAGCCAACTATCAAAGCTGCCATCACCACAACCGCCACCTTCGAGAGCCATCGATCGACCACCACTGCCAACAACATCAGCCACAGCCGACACCCTTAATCGCCATCACTAACACCATGCGGCACAGTCATCGGGACCCCACATCACCATCGCAACCGTAGCTGCAGTCGACCTCCACAACCACCCTAACCACAGCCACGACAGCCACCTTCATCGCCAAAACCTTGCTGCCGTCATCTTCAAATGCCCATAACTTTCAAACCGTTAAGAGTTAGACAACGTAGCTACCACCGTTGGAAAGATCTCGTCGAGGCGAAGAAGAGCATGGGCGGCACTCGCCGCCACTCGCCGCCAGTCGCCGGCGCCGGCGGCCTAAAACCTCGCCGGAACCCTAGCCGCCGTTGCCTTTTCTCTTCCATATCTTCCACGTCGTTGTGAATCAGAAGAAACCACCGCCACCATCGTGATCAGGAGGTCGATATTAGTGGGGGTAGGTCAAGACCTGGCCGGAAACCGCCGCGCCGCCGCCGTGTCGCCGCGCCGCAGCCGTGGAGCCTCCTGCTCCGGCGAACTCGGCTGCAGCAGCTCTTGGGAGCATTTTTAGGGTGTTTTAGGGTTTTCAAATGAGAAATGAGGGAATAGTTTTCTTTTATACCTAGGGTTTTTGAGTGGGCTTGATTTAAAAATCATGTATACGTCCCGAAAACTTCGTTATCGCGTATCGAATGGTCTTTTGGATAAAATCTCGTTAGAAAACCTATAATAGATTTATCTAATTACTTCAGCCTGAAATAAAACAATTCGGTATATTTATCGTCAAACTCTCGGGTTTGACCTATTCTCAGGCCGGTCCACGCTTCAGTCGCGTCTCGAACCACATTGCTCCTTGATAATCGCCTCACTCTCTAGTTTAGAATGCTATAATAGGTAGAACAATTAGATAAATATTTATGACGTTATAGGGCTCGGTTGTCGTATCAGATGTCCGTTAAATGCCGATGTATCCGGTATTCGCGTTTTTCCGACGTATCATAGCTGATTATACACGTTTGGTTAGGATCTTTTAGCAAGTACTGTTTACAGTATGCATCATGATTAACATTGATTTTTAAAGGGTATAAAACCATTATAAGTATGTTCCGATGTAAATTAGACGTTAGTACGCGTTAGATTACCGGACTTTACGCGGTATAGGTTTTGAATCTGTTTTTAGTTTGGATTCTTATCGTAGTTGCTTCGAATCACAATTTAATTTATTATCTTATGATCACTTATTTATTTAGATGGTAAATGGGTATTGGGCCTTAAATGGGCCTCGTTTATAAGTTTGGGCCCTTATTGGGCCTATTGGGCTTAAAAAGGCTAGTTTCTTTTCCAAGTTTTCTTTGGTAAGCCCAATTCAATCCGGACCTTTATTGGGTCCTATAACACATTAAGTTTTCTAATTGGGCTAGATTTCAGAGGTGTTACAATATGTATCAACATCTTTTGTATAAGCTTAGCACTTTAATCAATCTCTTGTAATAAACTCTTGTAAATCATTATTTTAATATATGCATTATATATATATATATATATATATATATATATATATATATATATATATATATATATATATATATAATATATATATATATATATCTATATATAGGTTAACCCATAACTGTGTTGATTTATATGTGTGATTGCATGTTTAACATCATGCTTAGTCAATTTCATGAAATTGACTAAGTGTAAGAAACATCTACGAATGAACATTTTTGTTCTTTCGTAGATAATCTTCTTACACAGTGCATCCGAGGATCTTTGCGGAAGAATAGTTCTGTGCGGATGAAGTCAAAGGACTGTTGGACGATCAAACATCTACGGATGAACAACTTGGAGTTCAATGAAGTCTAAGTGAAGACTTCTACGGAAGGCAAAGTTCCTATGGAAGGGAAAGTTCCTACTGAAGGCAAAACTTCTACCGAAGACAAACACTTGCATGTTTTTCACCAAGTACATCAAGCCAACAAGTCAATCACTAAGTGATGTCATAAAGTCAATCTCTACGGATGACTTTAACTCAGTCAGAGAATGTCACATCGTAACATTCTCTAATTAACTTTCTTACCTCGATAAGAAAGTTACTTATTCCAAGAGATTTACTGTGACCCTATCAATAAATCCCTAAGCCTATAAATACCACGTATAGGCTCACACTTCAAGGACAGCTGAATACCTAACAATATGTCGATCAATACTATCAATCAATCCAAACTCTAGCAGTCGCCACATCAGTTACACCAAAATCATCAATATAATCATAGCAACCATCATCATCAGCAAATATTATTTGATCATTTGTAATCATTAATATGTTTTTAATGAAATACTTTTGAATCAAATCGTGTTCATTCATTTATTGCACTTAATTATTATGTTCTTCATTTATTACTTTATATTGCAATTGTTATTTCATTTTCAATCAATTAAACAATGATTAGTGATAATTCCACGATCATTGTTCGAATTCAATCTAACACTGATAATTCCTTATTGCGATCCTTGGATTCACATTATATGCTAACATTGACATTGCAGGTTTCTCAAAAGAAACTCTTGAAGCTATGGATAAGATGGAGATTAAAACTAACGAGTCAAAGCCTGAGCAAGCCATCCTTGCCAAGAAATTCAAGTCTGCAATCCAGAAAGCTTAGCATGAGTTGGAACTTTACAAAGACAAGCTAGTGTTCAAGATTTAAGAAGAACCAAAAGAGTTCAAGTTGGACTGAAGACAATGTCATCTTAGGGAGAGTATTTTTAGAGCTCTTAGAAGATTAACATTTGTCTTTTGCTTTTTGTCATAGTATAGGGACTTATTTTGTAAATATATATGTTCTTTTTTTCATTTGATACTTTATGTATTTTGCAGATGTGTTAGAACTACTGTATTTCATCCTTACACTTTATATCCATAGCTTTTGCTATCAATGAGATCTATGAAATTTTGAAGTAATTGCTTGTTTGTTGATTTCATTGTGTTTGTATTGATCATTGCATTCAATATATCAAAAATGGATTCATTTGAACCTGTCAGTCCTTATGACAGGGAAACCCTCCATTAATATTCAAAAATAATTGTGTCACAAATTAGTGCAAATTAATCGTGCTTAACAGGGTACATTTAAATCTATAACAATAAGAGGTACAGGTTAGGGGATATTTTAGTACTCGAGTGGATAGCCTGAGTATAGGTTTGATTGTGATGAATTCTTTAGTGCACCAATACTATTGCTTGTTATATTTATTCATGAAAGATAATGTGTTACAAACTTATGAACTCAACACTATGTTGACTTATTTTGATTATGTGTTTTAGGAGAAAAATAATTAAAAGTACAAATGGAAAGAAGCTGCCTTAGTGGGACATCTAGAGATTTGACCATCGCCTTGTTCATTTCATGATGTTTTAGAAACCATCATTTAGAAAACATTGAATTGGATAAACTAATTACGATGTAATGCATGTAGGCAATTGACTTTGGGATTTGTGATCATTTGTAAGTTTAAATTGTTATTTCCGCTGCATTATGTTGGTATTAGTCGGTAATGACTTGTTTCGGTTAATGGGCTGTGACAGAATGATATTAGAGTTAATTATTTTAGCGAATTCGGATCTTACCTTAAGATGTCTAGGCTTTAACCACATATTAAGGACTAAGAAAATTAGGAACCAAATTCCCTTAAATTATGACAAGTATGAATTCCGATTACTTGCAAGGAATTTATATTAATTTGTAACTTTTCATGTATTTCCTTCAATTTTATTAAAAAAATTATACTTATATTTTTATGTTACATTTTACCCAGTTGGTCCATTAGATGAAAAGAAACTAAGATTGGGAAAAGATCATTTACCTCAATGACTCTTTAGTTGTACCACCCTTGCACTTCCATCAAACCACCATTTCACCACCCATGTTCAATGTTGGTGCGGGACCCTCGAGACACCCCCGGTCTCACGAGATTAGCGAGTATACCCCTCTATGGTTATAGTACGAGGACCTTTGTTCGTACCCGATTGAACCCTACAAGCATAAGATGCCTAATCCCAACCAGAATTAAGAAAAGGAGGAGACATATCTTATCAAGACTCGTCCAGGTAATCAGCAACCATTCGAGTAAGTTCCTTATGTCCTAATAGGAATGAGGACATGGCACTTCGTGCGAGGCAAACTACAATGATATTATCTCAACCATCCTCATATTCCATTAGAGATGGGGTAACTTAGTTACGAGACCGATTAGGTCACCACTATAGCCGGTCTTATCGACACTACCACCACCACCACCATTGTCGGGCTAGGTGTATCCAGTAGGGCCCTGCAAACATGACATGGCTGCAAGTCATAATTTCCACATTGGTCCTTCCTTGTACTTTACCGACCCCTAGACGGAGCTGGTGCACTATTCTTGTGTGTGACATTAGATCTTTGTAGATCCGCACAAATATCATTCGGGGCCATTGATAGGAGATTCCACCATGGAGTATGTGTGGCGTTGACATCAGCATTATGACACACTAAATAGGAGAGGTAGGAGGAAGTCTCCAAAATAGCTAGGATGAGGAGAAAACTCTACCGACCTGCCCTGAAGTGTGTGTTGGATCCATTCATCTGCCAACGCCGCCATTGATGTTGTTTCCATTTATTTTATTTCCGTTTTGTGTTATTTAATTTTGAAAAAAGTATGTATCTTGTAGCAAATGAGTGATAATCACCCATGTCATTCCTTATTGTATGTTGGACTTATTTATTTGATTTTATTTTGTATGCATAGCGGGTCCGTTATGCTAAAACTATTTATGGTTGTTTAATTTGGTATCTTTGGAATATCTTAATTAATTTTTGGATATGATGATGCTTTTAGATATTATAATATTATAATTTTTAATAATTAACCCATGAGTTTGAAATATATAAACCTTTTATCTTATAGCCATGCCAAGAAGAAGAGGACGTGGTGTGCCCAAATGCAAGGGTTGATGTCAACACCCGATTAAGAGCCTGAGCAAAACAACAGAATAAAAACTCAATTGTTTACACCAACAAAACCAATAAAACCATTAACACCAATAACAATATCAACACCAACAATGAAACAAATCAAAAGGCTAGACTCCAACAAAGATTGCCAAGGCCATTACGAATGCGCTACCCGCCATCACCGCCCATGTCATTGCCGAGCGTAGCCATGAGTCTCCTTTTGGGAAAGAAGAAAATGAGGATCGAAATAATACCCATGGGAATAACAACAAGAAGGAACATGAAATGGCATGTGTGCAAACTAGTTGTAACTTCAAGGCGTTAATGGCATGCAAACCAAGCAGGTACCATGGAACCAAGGATACATTGGTTGGAGGAGATAGTGACGGTGATTGATATAAGTGATTTTGCTAAAGATGAAAACTTGAGATTTGCTAAACACTCACTTAATAATGGAGCATTGAACTAGTGGAACACCCTATTGCAAACCCAATGGAGGAATGAGTTAACCATATGAGATGGGAAGAATTTAAGAGATTGATGGTTGAGCGTTATTGCCTAATTATGATATTGAAAAAATGAAAGATGAGCTATTAAGCTTAGAGATGAAGGGAGCCATATAGTTGTAGTATACCAAACGATTTAACGAGTTGTCAATAGTAGTACCACATTTGGTTACACCCAAGTCCAAGAAAATTGGTCATAATGTGTGGGGTTTAACCTTGAAGATTAGAGAAATGGTGAAAATTTTTGTGACCAAGCAAATAGAAGAGAAGAACCCTATTTAGAGAGGCAATCATTTTATGTAAAGTGTGGGTTACATCATGTAGGTTAGTGACGAGTCAAGCCACAGACAAAATCCAAGTGAAGGAGGTTAAAACTTATGTGTGTTTCAAATGAAACCAACTGGGTCATTTTATTAAAGAATGCAAGTATACTATTCTAGGTTCTAAGAGGTATCATGAATATGGAGAAGTTGGACATCTCTGCCTTGATTGCCTCCAATTGAAGGCCAAGAAGCCAATGGTTGGTTGCACAAAGGAATGGCATTTGTGATGAATGATGAAGTTGCTAAGGAAGAGCCCGGGGTCATAACCAGTTTGTTCCTAGTAAACAATCATTATGCATATATATATATATATATATATATATATATATATATATATATATATATATATATATATATATATAGTATAATATCAGGGCTAATGAAGAAGTTTTGTTTCTACAAACATCAAACCAAGGATCGAAGTAGATTCCTATAAGCTAGTTGTTGCATATACTATAGCGATTTAATGGAACCCTGTTAAAGCGGTCGAAACAATTATTGGGTGTTCATTAGATCTGGATTGTTTTCCTATAGATTTAATACATGTAGAACTAGGTTGGTTTGTTTAGTAGTAGTAATGGATTAGTTGGCTAAGAATAAGGCCGAAAGAGTACACGACAAGAAAACTACTAAAATACCCTTTCCAATAGGAGAAACCCTCATAGTTTACAATGAAAGAATAAGGCAAGGCATGAAAATCATTTCTTTCATGAAGGCTAACAAATGCTTACGAAAGGGCTGTGTTGCGTACCTAGCTTATGTGATGACTTCCAAGGAATAGAAACGACTTGAAAACATTTTCGTAGTAGCCGAACTAGCCGATGTGTTTCCTGATGAACTGCTGGGACTTCCACCGTAAAGACAAGTTGAATTTTGAATCAATTTGATACTAGGAGCATCATGTGTTTCCAAGTCTTTGTAACGATTAGCTCCCTTAGAAACGCTTTATGATCCAATCGCAAGAGCTTATGGACAAAGAATTCTTAGTTAATGTTTGTTGTTCATGTGCCCAAATAGTACCCATGCGCCTAGAATATGCCTAAAATGCCTAAGTGTTCTAATACGCCCAACTGCCCATATGCCCAAGTGCCCATGCGCCTAAGTCAGGTCCATGCGTCTGCATAGTGTTCATGCGCCTAGAATGTTGCCTAGATGAGTAAGTGTTTGTAAGGCCCCGTTCCCGGGACGCTCACAGCTGGACAATCATCGCAATAAAACATAAAATATACATTTAAACTTATTAAAACATCGCAGCGGAATAACTTAAAACCATTTCATATATTAATGATTGCTTTTGCAAAACAATACATGATTGTTAACAGTTACATAATATCATTGTTTGCATTGCATCATAAAAACATCATAATTATACAAATGGATGCCATCAAAAAATGCCAAGTAGCTACCTTGTGCCATCCTCAGCAACAATCACCTGCCAACCGGAAACACATAGAAGTCAACATTGCTGAGTGAGTTCTAGCTTTATAATAAAAATACTTTACCTTTGATGTAAACCATTCTTTACTTTTGTTCACAATCATGCATCATACGTACAAATAGATAATCTTATTATTATCTTCATCATCATTCAACATCGTACGTTACTCGTTCTCATTCATTCATTCTCATACTTATCATACGGTCCTTACATTCATACGTTCATCATTATCTTCCGATGACATGTACTATACCCCAAACGTCATGCTCAAGTGTTGGTACTTGGCCGAAGTCTATAAATAGACTTCCATTATCATGCACAAGTGCTGGCACCAGTACCGGGGCAAGTTCATTCACCATTATCTTTACTTCCATTCCGGACTAATGCCAAGTGTTATACCCCAAACATCATGCACAAGTGCTGGTACTGGGCCGAAGACTATAAAAGACTTCAAACATCGCACAAGTGTTGGCACCAGTACCGGGGCAAGCGACAAGGGTCCCATACATCTAGCCAATCATAAGGATTAGACCCCTGTGTGCATCCTTTGGTGTAGCTAACCCGCACACAGTTAAGCTAACAACATCACAATGAGTTGTGCACCTCCTTTTATTTTGCTTGCAATACTTTTCATTCATTCATTTATTAATGCATACATACATTCATTCTTTACGTTCATCTTTTCATTATCATTAACTTCCAGTTTACGTTACATAATAGTTTACATTTATTTCCATAATCATACCACGTAAAGCCATGGAAATAATATAATAAGGAACATAAACATAAGCATACATAACTGTAGGAATGGTGAAGGGTACGGAATTACAACACAACAACACAATGAGGAGAGTTCATTAGAACACTTAACAGATCAAATAGGGAACTGGTTAACTTATGTGAAAGATGCTAAGAACACAAGTAAAAATGAGACAGAACAAGATAGCTAACAACACAAGTATTTGGTTTTCAAGAATGTTGTATATTGCTTCTCAAGTTCTTTTATAAATGTTACAAAGCATACAAACAGAAAGTTACAAGTACTTGAGGTACTATATACTACATCCTACATCCGGCCATACTTTGAAGGCCAACTGGATACATAAGACTAGATAACAAAATCAAATGTAGAGTCAAAAGCAGATTGCCTTTTGACTAGTGACTATGACATGCCATAGCTCACATCCTAATATATACAAAAAGGATAAAAGTACATAAAGTAGAAAGCACATACTCAAGACCTCAATGTACAGTTACCAAAAGGATGGACCTTTTCACCAAGTCATGTAAGTTGGTGACTAAACAGAGTTGTAGCGGAAAGGTGGTCCAACTTTATGGTAAGGTACATCAAATAAAAGCATGTCTCTAAAATTCTTCGGAAGAAATCGGTCTTCACTCTTTGGCTTTGGAAGGCTTTGTCATTGAAGCTTCGGAAGATGTTGGTATTGGCTTTGGAAGATTTTACACTTAGAATATTTCTAATGGAAGGTGTAAAACTTCCGAAGCATTTCTACTTCTGTTCTTCACTGCATGCATGCAGAGGACTTTGGATGTTTAGGCTGCATCAGACTTATAGGAATCCTTACAAAATCCCCCTAGGCTAATGCTACCAAAACATCTGAAGATCTTCAGCTTTTGACAGTCCTCATAATGATGATGACCATGCCCTTCTATATTAGATGGTCAGGATCACTTAGACTCTCATAGTATCTTCTCATATCAAAGAGATCATGCAGAGGTAGGTTGAATAAGTCTTGCCATATGTAGACATCTTCACCACCTTGATCTCTAATCACATGCCATCTCTCTAGATTAGTTGTGAAGGTCTAGGATAAGACGCATCTCTCAAATGCAAGAGGAGCCACTTGGATTGGAGTTGATTGGGCTGCGTCTTCATGCATTTCCTCAGGTTGATCTGACTCTGCCTGAGGTATAGAGGTGGATGATTCAGGCTTCTTCTTCTTTTTTGACTTTGGTTTAGAAGCCATCCTCTTCCTCCTCTTTGAGGACATTAACTGAGAAGACTGGTCTGCAGCACCTTGTTGATTAGTCTTGTCTTGCTCAATTGGATGTTCCTCCCTCACAGGTTCAGAAAGGAGAGGGAGTTTGACCCTGCTGTGGATCAGAAGATGAAGCTTGCTGAGGCTCAGCAGGAAGTCCAGGTTATGTTGTCTTAGGTTGTTCAACCTTAACCTCCATTACAGGAGGAGCTTGACTTGGAGGGGAGTGTAAGTCAATTAGCTCTCCACTTTTAATCTTCTGCTTGATTACACTAATGTGCTTATCCATTGTAGACAGAGACATAGACCAAGTCTCCTTCCGGAGAATCCATACAGCTTCAAGAAGCTCATCATCCTTTGTCTGTCAGCAGACTTCTTCATGCTCTATTGGATAATGGCTCTTGACTTTGTAGCCTCTTCCCTCATCTTTCTTTTTGTTGCCTTTTCTTCTTTGAGTACTTGAAGTTCAAGCTGTTTGAGATTCTCAAACTCAATGTACTCAAAGGACAAAGGAAGAAGTGCAGATGCCTGGTAGAGACCTGTGGCACTCAGGAAGTTGATCATGTTTTGCCTATCTGTTTCCTTGTCTACCTGAGGTTCTTGTGTAGCTGCCAAAGTCTTTTGCACAGGGCTTTCTTGAACTAGGGAGAGAGTATGAACATGCTTGTATAATCTTTTCTATCTCTTCTCCTCTTTGATTTGGAGAAGTAGTCTTGTATCCTCTTCTTCATTCATCTCTCTTGTCACTTCTATGTCAGCCAGTTCATTAAGTTCTTCTAAAGGGAGAGATATGATCTCATCAATGTCATAGTTCCTGGTCTGCAGGTAAGTAATCCCGACGTCCCTCAACTCATCATCTTTAGTGTTTGGTCTGGGGGCAGCCCTGATTGCAGCTTGCATGAATCCTAAAGACCCAAAGGAACTTTCTCCCCTTAGCTTCCTCTTCCTCTCTCTCTCTCCTCCTCCTCAATCTCCTGAGGAGTTAGAATCCTTTTTCCTTTATCACCCATAGACCTTTATGACACAGGGTGGAGAGAGCTTTGGCCTTCATTGCTTGGTATAGCATCCAAGCTCTGGCCAGAGAGAGGTTGTGATACACCTTCACCAGCAGGTGTTTCACTAAGGGAATGAATTTCTTAAGTAGTTGTTGGTGTGACAGGGCTCTCAGGCTTTATCATTGGGCCTTCAGCCAAGGTTTTCCCTTTGAAGCTAATCTCAGGGTCTGCCTCAACATCTAGTTGACCAATGACATTACCTGATTGCCTTTGTCTCTTTCTTAGACTGAACTCTTCAGTAATTCTGTCTTGAATCCTTTGTGCCAGCATGTCAGCTTGTATAGATTGACTTGGGTTGACAAGTGGCATGTTGATCAGGTCAAGACCTTTGTAGTAGTTCAAGGTCTGAAAGTTGAACACCTCTTGCTGCCCTTGAACTCTTTAAAGAATGAGGGATCTTCTATCAGCATCATACCTCCACTCAATAATGTAATTTGAAGTTCCTTGGGGTGGGGATGATACAGCCCTTGGAATGCCTTCCTCAAAGAGACTCTGAATGAAAGAGTCTACAGAGTCCACATCAATGTGAACTTGAGGAAGTTGTTGAGTATGCACAATTGCAAGTGAGGATAGTGAGTCCTTAATGTCCATACTCCTTGAAGAACTCCTAGGTTCTGTGACTGTAATGACTTTCTCCTCCTTTTTGGTAGCATCAACCTCTTGCATAGGTGAGCTAGGAGTTCGGTCAATCACATTCACAGGTTCTTGTATTCTTGGTTGATCTCTACTTAAAGGTCTCCCAGCAAGTTTTTCCCTGAGATAAGATATCTCAAGTTGCGGATCATTGACCCTGTTATGTAGGATAGTCACCTGAGATTCAAGGTGACTAACCTTAAAGACTAAATAGGAGCATGTTTTTGACAGTTTTTGCACCTTTAGTCGCAAGTTCCCCTCATCTTCATCAGAAGAATCATTGGGAGATGAGATAATTGGACCAAAGTCCTCTCTCTCACCACCAGCTTCAGGTTCTTGGGTGTTGGATTTCCTCTGCACATTGACTGCCTCAGTTGAAGTGTCAATGGGCTAAGTTGCCATGGTTGAGGTCTTAATGATGTAATCACTTTCAGAAGTGAGAGCCACTTCCATATGGATCTCCGGAACAGGTTCAGGTTGATCCACCTCAGTAATAGGTGACTGATGTGGGCTAAACAGAGGGGACTCAGAAGCACTCATCTCTCTTTGAGTGGGGGAAGAGTAGAGAGACTCATGGTACTCACTGAAACCTAAGTCTTCATCAGTATATAATTCAAGGTTGGGAATGGGTTGGTTTAAGTCTAAAGGTTGGTGATGGTAATTGTCCCCTGAAGGTTGTTCACTTGAGTGTTGAGACTCAGAGTGCAGGCTTAAGGCAGTTGGGCTTGTGAGCTCACCAGGATGAGCATGAGGAACCTCAACACTGATTCTTGAAGAGATGGGAGTGGTTTGCTCCTTAGGGGAAGTGGGAGCTCTAGTATCCACTTCCTCCTGTATGAGTGAGTGTATGAAGGCCTACATAAGCTCAATTGCTTGAGCAAGGGTTCGTTTGGATTTTCTTTGGTAGGTGAGGGTGATTTTTGGTCTTTTTGGTGGTTCGGAGGTAGAAGGTGTGGCTTCAACACTAGCTTGTGTTGCTAGGTTGTCACCTTGAGCAATGAGCTCTAACATTTTTGGGACAAGGGATGTTTCTACCCCTGAGAAGCCTACAGTTAGCTTCTTCATGATTTTAAAGATGTTGAGCTTCATCTGTCCCAATTTAAGAATATTACATGTTTCCCTCAACTATGAGCCCAGTTCACTGTTGAGAATGTATTGAACATATCTAGGAAACATGTAATGCTCTAAGAAGTCCAAGTTACCAAGCAAATTTGAGTAAACAAACTGAGAGTACCTGAACTTGACCCCTTGAACCATTCCATGGACTATGATGGAGAGATCCTCAAGAATCTGGTCCCACCCTCCATGCTTGTTTGACAAGATGTGGATAACCACATGGAGCACGTATTTCCACTGGGATGAGACCTTCCTTTCCCTGAAGGTCTTTAAGGAGAAATCTCCCTCATAGCCCATCTACACAAAAGAATGATTAATACCTTCCTTTGGGAAGAACAACTCACCTTCTTCATCATCCACCTGTAAATGAGTGTTGATGATCGCCCGAGTGATGAAGATTGTCCTCCCCTGCACTGTGGCAGACAGCGCCTTCTCCCCATCCATAATGACCTCTTGGCAGGTCTTCTAAAATTCAAGCAGATGATCCTCATAGAGAGTAGGATCAATGGTTAGGGAGGTGAAGTAGTTGGATAGAGCCAGAAAACAATAAACCTCTGAGAAACTATCATCTTTCTCAGAGTTCAACAGAGCAACCTGGTTGTGTTGCATTTGAAGTAGTATAGGGAAGTCAGGGTTGTTTCTCCAATTTAGATTGGCTATTTTGAGAAGCTTAAAGGTTAAGGAAGGTGAAGAACAAAGGCAGTTTGGGAGAATATAGGTTTAAGGGATAGTGTAATTGAAGAAGATAATGAAAGAGGGGGGAACCATTGGGTATTTATGTGAAAAGGATTTGAGACAAAGTTAATGAAAGAGGATAAACATTGAAATACGGATATCGCTCCCACCTCTGAAAAGTAGTTTACTTTTGCCCAAAAGTAGTTTTCTCGGAAGTCGAGAAATCTTCCGAAAGTTATTAGCTTTGGAAGTTCTGAAGAAAAAGCTTGCAAAGGCAAATTGCCTTAAGAAGATATTTCAAAGGTTTTTAAGAATTTTTCTTTGGAAGAGAATTAAAACTCAGAGTTTTTACTCTAAAAATAATGTAAACTTCCGAAGGTAAATTGCTTTCGGAAGAAAATTGTTCTTATAAAACATAAAAGTACTTAAGTTGATATTAAGCTTTGGAAGATATTTTAGAAAGTTCTTCCGAAGGTAAAAATAATGAAGTAGTTATTTGATTTCTAAGTCATAAGTTTCTTCCAAAGGTAATTTTAAATTTTCCAAAAAGAAAAAAGATCAACATTTTCAAAAATCTAAGGAATGTCATTTAAAAAGATTTTCTTCCGAAGAGAAGAAGGGCTTATGAAGGTGATTAAATAGACAACTTAGGACACACAGGTTTTTAGAAATAATATGATTAAGTTTTAAGAAAAGCTATTCAAAGTTAATTATCCCAATAGCTGATACAAGATATTTAAATCTTTGTTCATCAAAAGCTATGGTGAACAGATCAGCATATTGTTCATTTGTGTTAACTTTGACTAGTTTGATTAATCTCATTTCAAAGTTATCTCTAATCAAAATATACATGACATTGATACGCTTTGTCCTTGAGTGCTGCAAAGGATTTTCTATGATTGAGATAGCATTGTTGTTGTCTATGTGGATGGGAGTCTCCTTGACGTTGAATACATATTCTAGCATCTAATTTTGAATCCAAAGCAATTGAGCATAGCAGCTTGCAGTAGCAATGTATTCAGCCTCAGCAGTTGATGAAGACATACATGATTATTTCATACATTTCAAAGAGACTATCCTTCCACCAAGAAATTGACAGCCCCCTGATGTACACTTTGCAGTCATGTTGCAACCACCATAGTCACTATCTGTATAAGCATACAGATTAAAGTCAGAATTCTTTGGATACCAAAAGCCAAGTGATGGAGCACCTTTGAGATATATTAAAATTCTTTTGACAGTGATCAGGTGTGACATCTTGGGTTGGCTTGATATCTTGCATAAATGCATGTAGCAAACAAGATATCAGGCCTGCTAGCGGTGAGGTACATAAGAGACCCAATCATTACCCTGTAAAGATGCTCATCAACACACTCCCCCGCAAGATCAGGTCCAAGGGAGTGATTCCTGTCTATGGGTGTCTTAACGACCTTACAATCACTCATGTTGAACCTTTTAAGTATGTCTTGTACATACTTTGACTGACTTATTAAGATGCCATTGTCAACTTGCTTCACTTGAATTCCAAGAAAGGAATTGAGTTCCCCCATGTCACTCATTTCAAACCTGTCGTTCATCAGCTTCTCAAAGTCTTTGCAGAGCTTTGGATTAGTTGACCTAAAGATAATGTAATCTACATATACTTGAACTAGCATTATGTCATTTCCTGTTCCTTTGATGAAGAGAGTTCCATTAATAGTACCCCTTTCGTAACCATGTTGAAAGAGATATTGAGATAGAGTCTCATACCCTTTCCTTGGTGCTTGGTGCAGCCCATAAAGAGCTTTATCAAGCCTGCAAACATAATATTAGGGTTTGCAAACCCAGGTGGTTGTCTGACATACACCTCTTCATCAATCACCACATAGAGAAAAGCACACTTGACATCAAGTTGGTAGACCTTGAAGTTCTTGGATGCAGCAAAAGCTAGGAATATCCTGACAGCTTCAAGTCTTGCTATAGGAGCAAAAACATATGTGTAGTCAATTCCTTCTTCTTGAGTATACCCTTGAACAACTGGTCTTGCTTGTTCTTGATGACAAGTCCTCTATCATCCTTCTTATTCCTGAACACCCATTTGGTTCCTATGGTAGTCTTCCCTTGAGGAAAAGGACATAGGTTCCAAACCTTTTGCCTTTTGAATTGAAGCAGCTCCTCTTGCATAGCTTCAACCTAACTTCCATCCTTTAGAGCTTCATCAATTTTCTTTGGTTGTATCTAGGACAAGAAACAAGAGTGAAGACAAGCATTTACATCATGAGTTTGTCCTCTTGTTCTCACCCCTGAATCACCATCTCCAATGATGTTTGTGGTAGGATGAGACTTGTGGATCCTTAGGTGAGGGATCACAACAAGTTGCTTAGACAGATCTAAATTTGAGAAATTATGATCTGGCAAGGAGGATTCACCCTCCATATCAGCACACTTATCAAGATTGACTTGATCCAATGAGTGTGTGACATCATTGATGTTGTCTTTAATGGACTGGTTATCAGCATCAAGGAATTCCTGATCACTTTCACCACCACCATTTTCTCCAACATTTGAAGCTCCTTCATATGAGTTTTGTGCCTCTAAACTGGAATTCGAAGGCACCCTAGAAGTTTCAGTAGGATTTGTCATTGATGTGCTGGTAGAAGCTCATTTGCAGGATTAGTTACCACTGGAGCTGAAGATGTGTAGCTTGAAGGTCTTCTTAGCTCAAATCTTGGGTCAGGATCACCTGTAGGTAGTATATATGTGGACCCTGAAACATGCTCACAAGATTTGTTAAAACAGTTGGTAACTAAATCAAGATCAAATAGCCAATTCGGACCAAAACCATTCACATTGGGAGTGTGCTCATTGAAAGTCAAATTGGCTGACTCCTCAGCTATTCTAGTTCTGAGATTGCATACTCTATAAGCTTTAGCTTGAGAAGAGTATCCAATAAAATGTCTATCATCTGATTTCTCAGCAAACTTGGCAATTTGATCTTTGGTATTCAAGATGGTGTAGGGACATCCAAATGACCTGAGAAAACCAATGAAAGATTTTTTCTTTGTACATAGCAAGTAGTATTCATTGCCTCTGCCCAGAAGGTGATGGGCAGTTTAGAGTCAGACAACATAGTTCTTGCAGCTTCAATTAGTGTCATGTTTCTCCTCTTAGCAACACCATTTTGCTGAGGAGTCCTTGGAGCACTATATTGTCTTGTAATACCTTTTTCATCACAAAATGTATCAAGGATTTAATTATTGAATTCAGTTCCTTGATCACATCCTAAGGTTTTGACCTTGTGATCATATTGATTCTCAATCTTTAAGATGAAATTCTTTAGAATTCAAGGGTCTCATCCTTAGTTCTAAGAAATAAGACCCAAGCAAATCTTGTAAAGTCATCTGTGATCACTAAACAATAACAGGTCCTTTCTAGACTCATTACATTGGTGGGGCCAAAGAGATCCATTTGTAATAAGTGTAGGGGATTAATGATGGAATTTCTTTCCTTTGGCTTATGAGATACATTGTGTTTCTTTCCCTTCAGGCATGCAACACAATGGTCATCACTTGTAAACTTTTTCTTTTATATTTTAGTTACCAAATCATTCTTAATTAATTTATTTATATTTTTAAAGCTTACATGGCACATTCTTTTATGTCAGAGAAAAGAATCATCATTATTTGCTTTAGATAGAAAGCATGAAGCTTCTCCTGAGGGAGATGTACATGTTACCTTTCCTGGGGGCTTTGAGCAGGATGTGCTCATGAGGAATGACAACCCCGGGCCTGAGAATAATGCACTCATGCTTAGTAAAGATCATGTTATGACTCTAATCACAAAATTGGGATACACTAAAAAGATTGTACCCAAGTTCCTTCATAAAGTTTACTTTTTTAATGTTGAGCTTACCATTTGTGACCTTGCCCCTTCTTTTAATGTAATCTCTTGCATCTCCTCCAAAAGCAACTGGTCCTCCATCAATCTTTCAAACTTTTTGGAGTACTGACCTATTGCCTGTCATGTGCCTGGAACAGCCACTGTCAATGATCCATAAATTTTTGTTTGTCTTGAGCTGTTCTTGTACAAAAGAGATGGTTAGTTACATTTGGAAATTAAGGCTCATTGGTCTTAGGCTCATCAAAAGAAGTTGAAGACAATGCAACAGTATTTGATCCTATAGTCATGCTAAAAGGATCATTTGCTGATGTTGATGAAGAACTTTTAGCAACTTGGTCTTTCTTTGACATCCACACCACCTTTGGAAGCTTAGACCTGACCTTCAATACTTCGGAAGTTTTGTTGAGTTCAGAAATTTTGATAACTGGACCTTCGGAAGATCTTGCTTTTACTGCAGCATGCTTCAGCGCTTCGGAAGTATTCCTTTCCTCCGAGACCAAATTTTCTTCCAAAAGAAAGTTTCCACTTGTCTTTTTCTTCATTTTGGAGCTTCTGAAGCTTGCTTCTTCTTTTCCAAACTCTTAGAAGTTTCTTTCTTAGTCATGTGGAGAGTACTCTTTGGATTATAAACACAATCCTTATCAAAATGTGAAGTACTTCCACACATGACACAGTCCATTTTCTTCCTTCTAGGAGTTTTCTTTTATGAACAAGGCTGAACTTGATCACTTTCCTTCTCCATCTTCATCTTTGCAGATGTTGTGGCAACTCTTGTGGGGATAGAACTACCTTTGGAGCTGGATGGTTTAGGTTGTACAGCAGTGGTGCACAACTGATAGCCTTCTTCTTGATGATGGGATGATTTGGACATGAGCCATAACTCTTGTTAATGGAGTTCAAGTTGGTGTCTTCAGTCTTCACCACTTCATATCCTGCAGAAATGAAGACTTGTTTCTATGCAGAGTTGAATGTGGCCTTGATCACTTGAGCTTTTTTGGACTTTCTTTCGGCCTTCCTGATCAAGTTCTTTCTCCTCGACTTGGTCATCCCAACAGCTTTACGCTCCTCAGAGGGATGGTGACGCTTCTTAGAATGCTCTTCTTCACTCTTCTTAGAGCGATTCTTCACCATCTCCTGTTCATCCTCTTCAGTCAAAGGGTCTATAAGGGGAAGCTCATCTTCACAAGTTCCATACCTAGGAGATCTTACAGACAAGATTGTGTGTGGAGGAGCTATCTGACAAGATCCTAGTCCCTGCTTATTTTGATAACAAACTTTTGCATGCAAGGATGAGGATATTATGTTCTTGAAGGTCTCTTCTTCAAGAACACATTTTCTGCCTTGGCTTTGCTAATCACAAGCTCAGACTGGCATTCAGTTAACTTAATAATGAGGTCTTTGATCTGAGTCCTGTAGTTTGTGTGATCATGTTTAAGAATTGAAATGGTTTTCTCTAAGTCCTCTATCTTTAGTTTATAATTATTTTCAGCTCTCTTAAAATCAGCTTTTAAAATATTTAAGGACTCAAGATCAGATCTCATTTCTAAGTTATAGGACTTGTATATATTTACTTTAGCAATACATTCAGAAGTACAAAGATGTTCCAATACCTCGGCTTCATCGTGGTCTGCCATGAGTGCTTGATTTGGAGATGCATCTTTTACTTGAAAGCTCCAGTCAAATCCTCCTAACAGCAACTACAGCTTGCTGCTTTGGCTTCTCATTCTGGGGAGCTTTCTCAATGTATTTTAGTATGGCTTGTGTTTGGCCATCATTTGTCCTTGGTGCCTTACACTCCCTTGCAAAGTGTCCCGTCTGGTTACAGTTGTATCACTTTACTTTGCTTTTATCCACCCCAAACTTTCCACTGGCTGCATTGCTTGGAAACTTTCTCCCTGTCCTCTTGTAGAACTTCTTGGCTCTGTGAGTGAGAAGAGCCATCTGCTGAACTATCTCCATGTACTCCAGATCATCTGGATGGATACAGTCCAGGTCTTTAAGGGTGAAGAGAAAGTTTCCCGTGGATTCATCAACAGAGACAAAGGCGTGAGAAGAACTTGTCTCTTGGAAAGGACTTTCTTGAGTGTTATCTATCTCTTGGAGTCTCTGGGAAGGTGATGAAAGGGCCCTTTTGTGAGTTGTCAGGGTAGCATATAAGATGATGTTGTGGTTCAATGCTCTCCCTTTCAACAACATGGAGGGCTGAACTCAGTTGATTGCTAGAGTTACCAGATGAGTTTTGCATATTCATCTCCATCTGGTAGCCACTAAGAATACCATACAACTCTGGGAGAGTAAGTGGTGCTTGGTATGTAAGGTCCTTCAATAACAGAGTCCCATATCCAGGAGTCTTCAGACTTGATGAAGCCTTCCATTCCTTGACACCAAGTATCAAAGTCTTCAGGAGTGATCAGTGGAGACTTTGTCATAGTTCCAGTTTCCATATCAGCTTTGGTAATAGCTGTCATTTGAGTTGTCAAGTATTTTGTGTGTGTTAGGGATCTTAAGATGGTGAGATCTTATATCAAGAGCCTGGAATGCTCTGTTACCAAATGCAGGGCCGGTGAAGGGTATGCAATTACAACACAACAACACAATATGGAGAGTTCCTTAGAACACTTAACAGATCAAATAAGGAACTGGTTAACTTATGTGAAAGATGCTAAGAACACAAGTAAAAATGAGACAGAACAAGATAGCTAACAACACAAGTATTTGATTTTCAAGAATGCTATATATTGCTTCTCAAGTTCTTTTACAAATGTTACAAAGCATATAATCAGAAAGTTACAAGTACTTGAGATACTATATACTACATCCTACAGCCGGCCATACTTTGAAGGCCAGCTGGATACATAAGACTAGACAACAAAATCAAATGTACAGTCAAAAGGCAGATTGCCTTTTTGACTAGTGACTATGACATGCCATAGCTCACATCCTAATATATTACAAAAAGAATAAAAGTACATAAAGTAGAAAGTAGAAACATGGACCTTTTCACCAACTCATGTAAGTTGGTGACTAAACAGACTTGCAACGGAAAGGTGGTCCAGCTTTTGGTAAAGTACATCAGATAAAAGCATATCTCTAAAAGTCTTCGGAAGAAATATGTCTTCACTCTTTGGCTTCGGACAACTTTATGTTTAAAGCTTCGGAAGACCTCACTTTTGGCTTTGGAAGATGTTGGTCTTGGCTTTGGAAGATTTTACACTTAGAATATTTCTAATGCAAGGTGTAAAACTTCCGAAGCATTTCTACTTCTGTTCTTCAGCGCATGCATGCAGAGAAACTTTGGATGTTTTGGCTGCATCAGACTTATAGGAATCCTTACAATAACCATACAAGACATCATCAATCACATCACATACAACGTCATTCAACACCATAAAGTCAACTTACATCACCCCCGGGAACATCCCAAGTCAAGTCCTAAAACTTCCCTTTTTCCCAAAATTTAGAAATAATTCTAAGTCTTTTAGGCGCATGGACACTATGCAGGCGCATGGCCTTTTAGGTGCATGGGAGTTTCTAGGCGCATTGGCACTATTTGGGTGCATGACCCAACACTTAGGCATTTGGGCAACTTTCTAAGCGCATGGACACTATGCAAGCGCATGAGTGCCGGGCGCATGGGCATTTTAGGCGCATGGGACACTTAGTTAAACCTGGCCTAAACTTAGGCGCATGGGAACTATTTGGGCGCATGGGCCTTAGGCGCTTGGGTAACACTTAGGCGATTCCACCGTTGGGCGCATGGGCCACATTTTAGGCGCGTGGGCAACCAACCAAGGCTAAACAACATCATTTAATCCCCAAACCAAACCCGAATATGTTCTAAGCTTAGTTCTTACATTCTAACCATCATAAACACATAATAAACATATTCATTACATCAAATACACACAAATCATAATCCTCCCACATTCACATACATATAAACATACATGTACAAATACCCATGTTATAAAAACGTTCATACATGCATTTCCAGCACCAAAATCAATTAAGACATGTAAAGTGGGGGTTATAGAACTCACCTTATGCAACTTTGAGTATGACTATCTTCAAACCCGTTTGCTATGAGCTCAAACACCTAAAACACACTAAAACACATAACCCGAGCACATGAACACATACTCGAGGCTATAAACAAGCCAAGAACACATAAAACATCATAAACATACCTCAAATCGAAGCTCTTCTTCTGGATCTTCAAAAACCCGAATGTCTTCTACTCTCTCTCTAACAATCCGAATGAAAAGGATAAAGTAACATGGCAAGGGCGGCCATGTTGCTTTAAACACCAACTTTTATTCTTTTGTCTTTTTTAACACATTTAGCCCCTCAACTTGGGTTAAATTGTGTTTTCTTCCTTTTTCTACACTTCTATTCTTTCTTTCTCATCTTTTAAAATTTCCGGGTGTTACAAGTCCACCCTCTTATATAGGTTTCGTCCCCGAAACCTGTTATTCCTCGAATAGCCGTGGGTAATGCTGCCTCATTTCCCTCTTCAGTCTCCTACAGAGACTCGGATCCCTTTCGGTGTTTCCACGGTACACGCACCAAGGGGACCACTTTATTCCGCAATCTCTTCTCCTTACGATCAATGATCGCCACTAGTTGCTCCACATAATTGAGCCGTTCATCTATTTCAATGTCCTCTAGTGGAACGACCATATCCTCGTCAGCTAAACACTTCCTTAGATGAGATACATGGAATGTCGGGTGAATTCCACTCAACTCATCGGGTAATTCCAACCTATAGGCCACCTCTCCTACTCGAGCAATAATTCGGAAAGGTCCTATGTATCTCGGGCTCAACTTGCCCCGCTTTCTAAACCGAATGATACCCTTCCAAGGTGAGACTTTCAGCATGACTCTATCGCCCACCTTGAACTCAATCGGTCTACGACGCATCGGCATACGACTTTCGTCTATCTTTGGCCGCTTTCATAAGGGCTTTGATCCTTTCAACTTTCTTAGTCGTAGCTTCGATCACCTCAACGCCTCCCAACTCTTTCTGACCAATATCACCCCAACAAACGGGTGTTCTACACCTCCTACCGTATAGCATCTCATAAAGAGGCATACCAATGTTGGCATGATAACTATTATTATATGAGAAGTTAGCTAATGGTAAATGGTCATCCAAACTTCCTCCAAAATCAATGACGCATGCCCGAAGCATATCTTCTCGCGTCTGGATAGTTCTCTCCGACTGACCATCCGTCTGAGGATGATAAGCTATGCTGATATGTACTCTCGTCCCCATCGCATCGTGGAATTTCTTCCAAAACTTAAATGTAAACCGGGAGTCACGATCAGACACGATAGACAACAGCATATCATGATGAGCTACAATCACCTTGATGAACAGATCCGCTAGCCTTTCTTAAGAATACGTCTTTTGGATCAGCATGAAATGAGCACTCTTTGTAAGTCGATCAACTATCACCCATATGGCATCATACCCCTTTGCGGTACGCAGTAACTTCTTGATAAAGTCCATGGTGATATGCTCCCACTTCCACTCGGCTATATCCAAAGGTTGAATCTTCTCGTATAGCATCTGATGCTATGCCTTTACTTGTAAACAAGTAAGGCACTTACTCACGTACTCCACTACGTCACGCTTCATACCCAGCCACCAATAATCTTTCTTCATGTCTTGATACATCTTTGTCTTACCGGGATGAATAGAGCATCAAGTCTTATGAGCCTCGTCCATGATTTTTCCGCGTAGATCCCCATAACGGGGCATCCACATCCGTCTTAATCGGGTTCTAACACCGAGAGTATTTTCACCCAATTCGCAACTAGACCTCTCATCCTTTAAGAGTTAAGACGATCTTCTTTCAACGCCTAATCTTGAAACTCCATGACCTGCGTCATCACATCCGAGGTCATAATCAATTGATAAGCCTTTACCTGTATCGGTTCAGGCCTCTCCTTTCGGCTAAGGGCATCCGCCACGACGTTGGCCTTGCCCGAATGGTAATGAATCTCGCAATCATAATCCTTTATGAGCTCCAACCATCGTCTATGCCTCATATTCAAATCTTTCTTCTCGAATAAATACTTCAAGCTCTTGTGGTCAGTGAAGATGGTGCACTTCGTCCCATATAGGTAGTGCCTCCAAATCTTTAGCGCAAATACCATAGCCGCTAACTCCAAATCATGAGTAGGATAATTAACCTCACGAAACTTCAGTTGTTGGGATGCATAAGCTATAACCTTTCCTCGTTGCATCAATACGCAACCCAACTCCGAGTAAGAAGCATCTGAATAGACCATCAAATCCTCGCTTCCTTCTGGTAATGACAAGACTAGAGCTTGCGTCAACATCGCCTTTAGCTCCTCAAAAGCCTTCCCTTGATCCTGACCCATACAAATTTCACGTCTTTTCGGGTCAGCTTAGTCAACGGGGATGCTACCTTAGAGAAGTCTTGTACGAATCTCCTATAATATCCTGCCAATCCTAAGAAACTACGAATCTCAAATGGTGTCTTTGGAGACTTCCATTGCATCACCGACTCCACCTTTGCTTGGTCTACAATAATCCCCTCGTGATTTACCACGTGACCCAAGAACTGAACTTCAGGCAACTAGAACGCGCACTTGGAGAACTTAGCATACAACTTCTCCTTTCTCAACGTCTCCAACACTTCCCAAATATGACCAAAATGCTCTTCTTCGCTACTCGAGTAAATCAGGATATCATCAATAAATACAATCACTGATTTATCTAACATCGGCTGACACACTCAATTCATCAAGTCCATAAAAGCAGTTGGCGCATTGGTTAGACCAAAAGACATAACAAGAAACTCGTAGTGTTCATAACGCGTACGAAAAGCAATTTTAACGATGTCTTGCTCCTTTACCTTCAACTGATGGTAGCCAGACCGAAGGTCTATCCTCGAGAACCAACTGGCACCTTGGACTTGATCAAAAAGTCATCAATTCCCGGAAATGGATAACGATTTTTCACCGTCAACTTGTTCAATTCACAGTAGTCAATTCACATCCTCATACTACCGTCCTTCTTCTTCACAAACAAGACCGGAGCACCCCACGGAGAGATACTCGGTCTAATGAACCCCTTATCCAGCAACTCTTGCAGTGGCTCCATGTGAATCCAAGGATCACAATCATGAATTATCAGTGTTAAAGGAAATCAAGTTAATGCTTGCGAAATCAACAACAACCTTGTTTAATTGTTTAATACATAAATATCAAATTTAATGAATGATGATTATGACAAACATAATAATATAAACACAATTAATAAGCAAACAGGATTTGATTCAGATGTATTTCATTAAATTGATTAATGATTACAGGTGAATAAATAATGAATGATATAAACAATAAATGTTTCGAACATGCTGATGTTGATGTGACGGCTTCTTGGGTTTATGTTTGTGTGAATCGATGTGATGTTTGTTTTTGCTGTCTGCTTGCTCGTGTGTTCGTACTCTGATGTGAAACCTAGGATCCATATTTACAAGCACACGTGTTTCTGTTAAGGAAACACCGGATCTCTTGGAATTTGAAATTATCTTGTTGACTTGTTGACATGTAACACTTGTATTATTTAAATACAAGTGTTTGGACTCCGCAGCTTGACAGGTCGTCTGAAGATAATTTGTTCTTCCGAAGGTAATGTCTTCCGAAGGTACTTTGTCTTCCAAAGGTACTTAGTCTTGCATAGGTGTTTGTTCTTCCGAAGATACTTTGTTCTTCCGATGCTTTCATGTTCTTCCGAAGGTACTTGATCTTTCGAAGGCATTTTGTTCTTCCGCAGAAGATATTCAGATGATTGTTTTTGTAAGAAACATATCTAAGGAAGAAGAATATGTTCATCCGTAGATGTTTCTTAAATTTAGTCAATTTCACAAATTGACCAAGTATAATGTTTTACCTGCAATCATACATAAATCAACACAAATATAGGTTAACCTATATACATAATCATACATCAAAATAATGAATCACATATATTCATTACAAGTTTTTGATTAAAGTTCTAAGCCTATACAAAATGAGCTAGATCTATTGACCGTAGATCTAACAATACTCCCCCTTAGGCTTAGACACTTCTAATCAGCTCTTCAAACTGAAAGCTCCTTCATTCTGGACACCATCTTCTTTTTGAAGTAAGATACTGCATCCTTTTGTTCATCGTATTTGTACTTGATCTCCATTCTGCATATCATTTGAAGTGTCTCAAAACTTAATCCCAAGATGTCTTCTTTAATTGTTAGAGTTTCCACAACACTTTGATTGTGAACTATTTCAAGCTCATCTTCCTTTGAGATCCTGAGTTCTGAAACTTCTTTATAAGAAGATCCTTTCAAGTCCAGCCTCATGTTTTCTACTTTTGTATGCCTTGGCCTGCAGCTTGTCAATCACTTGAATCATGTGCACATATAGACACAAGTCATTTTATGCTCTTTCATCAGTTCTATTTGGAAAGAATTTGTCATGTAGATACGATGTATAGCTTGGGTGAAGCAATTTGATCTCTAGTGGGTCAAAAATTCTTATCTTATCACCTTTCTTCCCTTCAGCATTCCTTAGTAGCACCATCTCTTTTGTTTTCTCAACATATCCCCATTCAGTTATGGGAATAGTGTATTGATTTCCTGCTATGGCTTTGATGGCTGTTGTTTTTCTGTTAGTGTATCCAACCCTCTTGAAGATTTCATCATCAACTATAGTAGAGGAGTTGGTGTTTGATCTTCTTTCCTTTTGAAGTATTTGTAGGATTCTATATGCCCAAGACACGTAGAATATTGATGCGGTTAGTACGTTATGATCAAAGTCGGGTTATACCCAATAACAAGCTTTGCAAACACAAACAATTATTTAATTGTCGATATGATCATGCAATTAAATAATCACACCAAATTTAGAAACTAGGTTTTCTAAATAAGTTGCATATGAGATGGAACAACTTATTAGGACATTTTGTTCAAGAATATTATTTGTAATGTTATTTAAGTAGGTTAGATAACATCAAATAATAAAAAGGGTGTATAACTTATACAATTAAATGGTTAATTGTATAACTTATTAAGTGACCTTGTTTAATTAAATGTGTGTGTTTGTTTAAGAGGGAAAAACCCCTTTTGAACTAGTTTTTGGCCGCCCCATTGTATGGGGATTGGCTCCTCTTCCTTCCTTGAAAACACACATAATAAAACAAGTCCACCTTAACTCTTCATCTCCTAAGAAACATATGCAAAATAGAACAAAACTCTCCTCTCTCTCTCTCTCTTAAAGCTCTCGGCTCAAGCAGCAGGTTTTTGGAGATTTTGGAGTTGTTTTGGTGGTGTTTCTTCCTAACAAGAAGGTGTTTTGCAATCAAGCTTGGGGTATACAAGCTTGAGAGGACCTCCTTTGGTGCCTTGGTCGATTACTTGGACATCATCATCTTCCATTCTTGAACATCTTGCTGCTGAAAGGTAGATTATGGCAGCTTCTTCATAGCTGTCCATAATGTGTTGTTTGCATTTTCATAGTAAGCATCATTCACATATAAAAGATTCTCTTGTTCTTGGGTTTGTATAAAACTTATAACATCAAAATAAATCTGGATTTTGCAGTTTATAAACAATGTTATAATGATCCTCTTCCGCTGCGTTTTTCAGAAAGTTTAATAGGTTAAACTTTGGTTTTATCTTCTAACAAACCCAACAATGGCATCTAGAGCCGGTTATGTGGATTGCTTGCTTGTTCTTGTCCTTAAAAATCGTTTTTATGGGACTTCATAACCCTCTTATGGGCTGCAATATTCTTGTATGTTGAATCCCCAAACTTTCAAGGTTATATTACACATGCTTGTGATTAAACCTTGAAAGATATGTATGTTGATATATATATATATTGTTTGGACATGTTTAAAACCCGAAATCTCAGTTCATGTTGGCTGAAATTTCATGGGTTTTAGTGGGGATTCTTTGTTATATTTGAATGATATGATGGATTTTTAGTTAGTGCATAACCTAGCTTTTGGCCTTGTGTTGTTTGGATGGATGCAATGGTTGTTTTTGTTTATTCAATGGGGTTGTATATTAATTTATTTGTGCTTTGTTTAAAAATGTAATTTATTTATTATTGGGTTGTAATAAATAGATTAAGTGTATTTTTCATTTTACTAGATATCTTGTATTAGGACTTTATATCTTGTAATATGAAGACGTACGCGTTGGAAGCACAAAGGAAGGTCATAAGAGAAACATGGAGCATTTTGGATGCGGTTTCAAGTGGGAGGCTTTTGGAAGCTTTCTATGTGTTTTTGTTATGACCTTAGGAATGCCCTATGGACCACACTTGTGATGGCAAACAAGTGTGGACCACTTTAGATGCTATGGTTATGCACATATGCTATGTTGTTTTTGTTTATATTATTGTGGTTGATGGCATGTATGTGATATTTGCTTTATCAATTCTATCCATGATCTTAACAAACTAAAAATGGTTCTTAATCATTAAAAGGCAATAAATGGTTATTAAAATGATTTAATGATTTAAAGATTAAAATAGGTTTTAATCAAAGGACCATAGGGTATCTTGTATTTGAAAGCATGCAAATACAAGTACATAGAGTTTTCTAAAACTTAAATTATGAAATCTCTAATATTTTAAAACGAGATCAACACCGTCCTTTTACACAACACTTGAGTCACTTGGGAACTCTTAGTGGGATAAAGGTCACCTAACCATTTTGAGGGAACTTGTGATTTGAGGTGAGAATGCCTTATTTGTGGGATAAAGGTCACATAACCACCTATTTTGGCAAACTCACACGTGGGTGTAAGTAGGGCGTCTTGATTTGCAAACCATGTCAAATGGATCACCTACGATGTGGTTTCCAAATGCTGTTGATGGGATTAACATGCCGACTTTACATATGATGTTTAAAGTCGATCCCATACCTCTAGAAGTTGCAAATGGTTGCAACCGTCAATCGTTAACCACCTTATTAATTTAAATCGTGGGATAAAGGTCACCTAACCACAATTTAAGTGTAATGTTGGGTTCTAGATTTTAATATGAAAATGACCTTAAAAGGTATTAATTATTTAAAATAGCAATATCGAAAATACTAAAATAGATCTTTGTTAAATTTTGTAGATGGCCACCAATAATGATCATCATGATAACTCATCCGCGTCCGCCCAATCTTTACGAGCGATTCTCCAAAAAGAACGTCTAAATCATAACAATTTTATTGATTGGTATCGAAACTTGAGAATCGTTCTCAAGCAAGAGAAACGATCATACGTTTTAGACGATCCTATCCCCGATCAACCTACTGAGGATGATGAGGAGGCCTTTAACGATTGGTTAAAATACACTGAGGACTCGGTCCAAGTGTCTTGTCTCATGCTGGCAAGCATGACTCCGGATCTCCAAAAGGAGTATGAACATCACGTAGCCTATGACATGATAACCCAGCTGAAGGAAACGTTCTAACAGCAAGCGAGGGTTGAGCGCTTCGAAACGGTTCGAGCACTCCACGCATGTCGTATGGACGACAACCAATCGGTTTCATCTTATGTACTTAAGATGAAAAGCCACATTGACCGCCTCGAAAGGCATAATTGTCCTGTCTCGAAGGAATTGGCCACGGATTTGATCCTCAATGGCCTTACCAAGAAGTTCGAGACATTCGTGTTGAACTACAACATGAATGCTTGGGACAAAAGCATTGGTGAGCTTCACTCAATGCTCAAAACGGCCGAGGTGGCCATGGGTAAAAGGGTTTTACCCGTTCTCACCAGGCCTCATCCCACACCCAAGGCAAAGGTTGCCAAGGGCAAGGGACCCGTATGGGGAAGAGGGAAGGGGGTGGTAAGGGTGCCACCCAAAGCACCAGAGAAGAAGCAAAAGGTTGCTTCCAATGACCCATGCTTCAAGTGTGGGGAGATTGGACATTGGGCAAGAAATTGTCCCGTCCATCTCCAAGAGTTGAAAGCAAAGAGGGATGTCGGGCAAACCTCAGGTACAACATACATGATCCATATTGATTTAAACTTAATATCCTCTAACACATGGGTATTGGATACCGGAAGTGGAACTCACATTTGCAATTTGTTGCAGGGGTTCAAAAGAAATAGTGACTTCAAGAAAGGGGATGTTAGCTTCTACATGGGCAATAGGGCAAAAGTTCAAGTTGAAGCCCGTGGTGACTACATCTTGAAACTTTCAAATGGTTTGGAAGTAATTTTGTATAATGTTTTGTATGCTCCTAGTTTGACTAGGAACATTATCTCTATAGCTCTATTAAAACAATTTGGATATGTATTATCATTTATTGGAAAAGAAATTCATGTTGCTTTGAATAACATGTTCTACTTTAAAGCTATTCCCATTAATGGTATTTATGAATTGGTTCATGAAAATGCTTTAAATAGTTCATTGTACCAAACTAGCACCAAGAAACTCAAGTTGGATTTGAGTGATACCTATCTTTGGCATTATCGTCTTGGTCATATAAACAAGAAAAGAATTCAAACACTACAAAAGAATGGTCTTTTAAAAACAAGTGAATGTGATTCATTTGATGTGTGTGAGTCTTGTTTACAAGGTAAAATGACTAAGGCACCTTTTAGTGGCAAAGCCGAAAGGGCAAAAGATTTATTAGGAATCATACAATCGGATGTATGTGGTCCTTTTAAGCCAATGACTAGGAATGGTGAAAGATACTTCATTACCTTTACTGACGATTATAGTCGCTATGGGTATGTGTACCTATTAAGACACAAAGATGAAGTTTTTGAAATGTTCAAGATCTTTCAAAATGAAGTACAAAATCAACTCAACAAGTCGATCAAAGTTCTCCGCACCGATAGAGGAGGTGAATACCTAAGTGATGCTTTTCAAGATCATCTTAGGAGTTGTGGGATTGTCTCACAACTCACTCCACCTGGAACACCAGAACATAATGGTGTGTCTGAGAGGAGGAATCGAACCTTATTGGATATGGTCCGATCTATGATGGCTAGAAGCACGTTGCCTCTATCATTTTGGGGTTTCGCTTTGCTCTCCGCGGCCCGTATTCTAAATATGGCCCCAACCAAAAAGGTGGAAAGGACACCCTTTGAGATATGGCATGGAAGAGTTCCATCCCTATCATACTTAAGGGTCTGGGGTTGGAAGGCTTATGTTAAGACTCCCACCCCAAACAAATTGGAAGTCCGATCCACCAAGTGTATCTTTGTTGGATATCCTAGAGATTCTATGGGATATTATTTCTATGATCCACTGGAACAAAAGGTGTTTGTTGCCAGAAAGGGTGAGTTCTTAGAAGCAAAGTTTCTTATGGAAGGAACTAGCAGTAGAACAGTGGATCTTGAGGAGGATCAAGAACCACAACCCGATGCACGTTTGGTTGAAACTAGCACTCAGCATGAGGATGTTGAGGATGATCAAGTGGTTGATTAATATACACAAAACGTTCGCAGATCTGGTAGAATTAGTAATCCACCTGAAAGATATGGATTTTTCGTTGATGGATGCTATGTGGTAGATTCTGATGAACCAACCACCTATCGTGATGCAATGTCCAATTTGGATTGTGACAAATGGCTTGAAGCCATGAACGTTGAGATGAAATCCATGTATGACAATCAAGTATGGGACTTGGTTGTACCACCTCTTAACTCCAAAGTAGTTGGAAGTAAGTGGGTTTTCAAGAAGAAAACCGATATGCATGGAAACTTGGATACTTATAAAGCTAGACTTGTAGCAAAAGGTTTCACTCAAACTCAAGGAGTTGATTATGATGAAACCTTCTCACTTGTTGCGATGCTAAAGTCTATAAGGATATTGTTTGCCATAGCTGCTCATTATGATTATGATGTTTGGCAAATGGATGTCAAAACCGCTTTCCTAAATGGATATCTTGAGGAAGATGTCTATATGGTTCAGCCTGAAGGTTTTGTCAATCCAAAACATCCTAAAAAAGTATGCAAGTTAAAGAAATCAATCTATGGATTGAAACAAGCATCGAGAAGTTGGAATCACCGTTTTGATGAAGAAGTAATCAATTTGGATTCATCAAGAACGCTGATGAAGCTTGTGAATATAAGAAAGCTAGTGGGATGGGAGCATCATAACTTTCCTAGTATTATATGTTGATGATGACTATTACTATTTGGAAATGACATTCCAACCTTGGAAGGTGTAAAAACCTGGCTTGGAAGTTGTTTTTCCATCAAGGATCTTGGTGAGGCCGCCTATATTCTGGGAATAAAGATCTATAGGGATAGATCAAGGCGGTTGATTGGTTTAAATCAAAGTGCATACATTGATAAAATCTTGAAAAGGTTCAAGATGGAGAACTCTAAGAAAGGTACAGTACCTATTCAAAGAGGAACGATATTGAGTACGAGTCAATGTCCTAGCTCAAAGGATGAGCAAGATAAAATGAAGGCAATCCCATACGCATCTGCTATTGGATCCATCATGTATGCAATTATATGCACTCGACCGGACGTGTCATGCGCCTTAAGCATGACAAGCCTATACCAGCAAAATCCTGGAAATACTCATTGGATGGCTGTTAAGAACATACTTAAGTACCTAAGGAGGACAAAATATATGTTCCTAATCTATGGATCTGGTGATAAGGAACTCGTTGTAAAAGGTTACACGGATGCGAGTTTCCAAACAGATCGTGATGATTCACGGTCACAATCGTGATATATTTTCATTCTGAATGGAGGAGCGGTCTCTTGGAAGAGCTCCAAACAGGATATGGTGGCTCTATCAACTACAGAATCAGAATACGTCGCCGCCTCATTGGCAGCTCAAGAAGTTGCATGGTTTGTAGGAATTTAACAAGTTTATCAAAGTTCATATAAGCTTGTTTATATGAAAACGCAGTGGAATATAAGTTTAAAACTTGTTAATAAGTTGATTATTAAACCCATTTGATAATCAAAATCCAAACCATGGATTCATATACGAAATGCATACAATAAAGATAAACATAGGATGTTTAGAAGACAACCTTTCAAGCCGCTAGAAAACGAGTTTGTGGAGATGTTAGAGATGATCTTTGTGGCTGAATCTTCAAGCAAGAAGACCTCAAGAGATGATACCCACAAGCTCCTTCAAACACCCACTTGCTAGGTTGTGTGACACCAACTTGAAAACCCTCTTCACAATCGATTTTTCCAGCCTAGAATACTTGATTCAAAGCTGAAAAATCAGCCTTGTTTCAGCTCCAAAAAACCGATTTTTTAGAGAGATTGTAGAGAGAATTTGGCTCTTGTGTGTGAGAGAGAAAGTGTGTAGAATGGAAGAGTGTTCAAGTGTCTTGATGGCTTGCATGTACCAAGAACAAAAAGGGATTCCCAAGTCCAAGGGGCGGCCGAATTGGGTCCCTTTTGGTTTCCCTCCCATTTGAATTTTTTATAAAATACACTCTTCATTTTAGTTTTATAAAATTAAAACCCCTTTTTTAATTCTATAAAATATAACACACTTTTGTTTGATATTACTTAACCAACTTAAATAATAAAACAACTAATATCTCATGAACAAATTATCCATATAATGTTGTTCATTCACAAAAGCAATGATTTAGAAAACCCGGTTTCTAAATTGGTGCTAATATTTATTTGTGTGATCTTATCAGCGAATAAATATTTATCGGTGTTTGTTTGGCTTGTTATTGGATATGACCCGACTTGGATCATATCACACTAGCCACATCAATTTAATATGTATCTTGGGCAGATCTATTCCTTCAATCTCCCACTTGCACAAGATTCATAAAAGATTGATGCAAGCAGCAAATAACACCTAGCAACGGTTTGCTACCCCTAATGTATATGACTAAGTGCCATTCAATAACATCATCTCCTTCGAGTACCATACTTGAAATGTTTTTAGGTGAATCAATCATCCATCCTTTTGTTACAGATGTCATGTTAAATCCCACAGACACAGAATTGTCATTCTCCGATGATTTAACTTTAACATGCCTTAGACATTTAACTCTCAACGAATAAGAGGAACAAATTCCATCTTGACTACATATGTCTCTCACAATCACCTTATATCATACCTGAACCTAGCCTTACGTACTGTTAATGTTTCATAACAGCTAAGCACTAAGTCAAAGTACGATACTTGGTGAATATCAAGACTCAATATGTGTCTCAGGTCTGAGGATACAATGATATTCGCCTTTACTCAATATTTCTTATGACTAATCATAAAGATTCCATGCAGAAATAATAGAGAGCGTGTCAGTCCTATATCTATCTCCCATAGATATCAATGAACCTTGGTAGCAACCTTTGCTCTATATTCGTACTTATGAATATCAACCAATCCAAGTTCATTATAGTCTTACATTCATAGTTGTTCCCACAAGTATGATCGACTACGGACGTTTAGAATAACTTGCTTATTCACGGATTTAAACATGCTAGAAGGATGAACAAATGAAAATTATAAACATATAATTAAGTCAAATAACATAAGTTCCAATATCCAAATACAAAATTTGATCAAGTCCAATCACTAGAATATCGAAGTCCTAAGGCACAAGTATGACTTTCATGTTTTGACCTATCTAGGAGCTTCGTGAGTGGATCCGCAATGTTTTGATCGGTGGTGAACTTTGCGAATACATATCTTTCCCTTTTCAACTTCATCCCTTATGTAGTTGAATCTCCGTTCAATGTGCCGAGTCTTTTGATGAGCACGAGGTTCCTTGATTTGAGCAATCGCACCCTCGTTGTCACAAAAGGTATCTATGGGGTCTTGAATGGTAGCAACAACCCCTAGATCAGCAATGAACTTCCTAAGCCACGCAGCTTCTTGAGCTGCCAATGAAGCGGCGATGTATTCTGATTCTGTTGTAGACAGTGCCACCACATCTTGCTTTGAGCTCTTCCAAGAGACTACTCCTCCATTCATAATGAAGACATATCCCGACTATGATCGAGAATCATCTCAATCAGTTTGGAAACTCGCATCCGTGTAACCCTTTACAACGAGTTCCTCCTCACCAGATCCATATATTAAGAACATGTCCTTAGTATTTCTAAGGTATTTCAAAATACTCTTAACAGCCATCCAATGACTATTACCAGGATTCTGTTGATATCTACTTGTCATGCTTAAAGCACATGACACGTCTGGCCTAGTACATATCATTGCATACATGATGGATCCTATAGCAGATGCATATGGGACTCCATTCATTCTTTCTTGTTCAACCTTTGAACTAGGACATTGAGATGAGCTCAATATAGTCCCCTTTTGAATAGGTACCAAACCTTTCTTAGGATTCTCCATCTTGAACCTTTTTAAGATCTTTTCAATGTATGCACTTTGGTTTAAACCTATCAACCGCCTTGATCTATCTCTATAGATCTTTATTCCCAAAATATAGGTGGCTTCACCAAGATCCTTATTGGAAAAACAGCTTCCAAGCCAGGTTTTACACCTTCCAAGGTTGGAATGTCATTTCCAAATAGTAGAATGTCATCGACATATAATACCAGGAAAGTAATAATACTCCCACTAGCTTTCTTTATACACACAAGCTTCATCAGCGTTTTGATGAAGCCAAATTTCTTTACTTCATCATCAAAACGGTGATTCCAACTTCTTGACGCTTGTTCAATCCATAGATTGATTTCTTTAACTTGCATACCTTGTTAGGATGTTTTGGATCGACAAAACCTTCAGGCTGTTTCATATGGACATCTTCCTCAAGATATCCATTAAGGAAAGCGGTTTTGACATCCATTTGCCAAATCTCATAGTCATAATATGCTGCTATGGCAAACAATATCCTAATAGACTTTAGCATTGCTACAGGCGAGAAAGTTTCATCATAATCAACCCCTTGAGTTTGAGTGAAACCTTTCGCTACAAGTCTAGCTTTATAATTATCCAAGTTTCCATGCATATCGGTTTTCTTCTTGAAAACCCACTTAATTCCAACTATCTTGGGACTTAAGAGGTGGTGTAACCAATTCCCAAACTTGGTTATCATACATGGATTGCATCTCAACGTTCATGGCTTCTTGCCATTTGTCAAAATCAGGTTTTCACATTGCATCATGGTATGTGGTTGGTTCATCCGAATCTACCACATAGCATCCATCCATGAAAAAATCCATATCTCTCAGGAGGAATACTAGTTCTACCAGATCTGCGAACGTTTTGTGTATCTTGATCA
Organism: Flaveria ramosissima; assembly: GCA_025215565.1. Classification (NCBI taxonomy): domain Eukaryota; kingdom Viridiplantae; phylum Streptophyta; class Magnoliopsida; order Asterales; family Asteraceae; genus Flaveria; species Flaveria ramosissima. Next base: position 41,377,825 of record CM046039.1, read on the forward strand.
TCCATATGATCATTCTGAACATCCTCATGTTGATTGCTAGTATCAACCATTGTGTATCGTCTTGTGAATCTTGAACCTCTTCAAGTTCCACTGCTCTTCCACTAGTTTCTTCCGAAAGAAACTTAGTCTCCAAGAACTCTGCCTTTCGAGATAAATATAGTTAAATACTTTCTGTTGTTGGATCATAGAAATAATATCCAATACAATCTCTAGGATATCCAATGAAGATACACTTTGTGATCGGGCTTCCATTTGGATCGTTGTTTTGAGCGTATTGCTTAGGATAAGCCTCACACACCCCAAACTTTCAAATATGATAATGATGGAACCCTCCATGCCATACTTCGAAAGGTGTCCTTTCCACTTTCTTGTTTAGGGCCATATTTAAAATCTAAATACCGCGAGAGAGCAATGCGAAACCCAAAATGATAGAGGTAGTGTACTTCTAGCCATCATAGATCGACCATATCCAATAGAGTCTGATTCCTCCTTTCAGACACACCATTATGTTGTGGTGTTCCAGGTGGAGTAAGTTGTGAGACAATCCCACAACTTCTAAGATACTCTTGAAATTCACTACTCAGGTATTCACCTCCTCTATCTGTACGAAGAATCTTGACCGTTTTGTTGAGTTGATTTCATTCTTGAAGATTTTGAACATTTCAAAAGATTCATGTTTGTGTCTTAACAAGTACACATACCCATAACGACTATAGTCATCGGTAAAGGTAATGAAGTATCTTTCACCATTCCTATGTTGGTTTAAAAGGTCCACATACATCCGAATGTATGATCCCTAATAAATCCGTTGCCCTTTCATTAGTCCCACTAAAGGGGCCTTTGTCATTTTACCTTGTAAACAAGACTCGCATACATCAAATGAAACATTTTCATTTTTTTAAAAGACCATTCTTTTGGAGTTTTTGCATACGATTCTTCTTTATATGACCAAGGCGACAATGCCAAAGATAGGAATCACTCAAGTCTTGTTTGAGCCTTTTGGTGGTTGCTTGGTACATAGAGCTATCATATGTGGTGTTATTTATGAATCAATTCATAAATACCATTACAAGGTATAGCCCTAAAATAAAACACATGATTTAAAGAAACATGAATATCATTGTCAACAAACTTGAAATCATAATCAATTTTCTTAAACGGGAAACAGAAATAATGTTCCTAGTTAAACTAGGAGCATACAAAACATTCTTTAAATAACTTCCAAACCACTTGGAAGCTTCAAAATGTAGTCTCCTTGGGCTTCCACGTGAACCTTTGCACCATTGCCCATGAAGAGATTATTTCCCCTTTGCATAATGCTCATTCTTTTGAACCCCTGCAACAAATTGCAAATATGAGTTCCACACCCAAGTATCTAATACCCATGTGTTAGAAGAAATAACATTTAGCTCAACATGTATCATAAACATTGTACCTGAAGTTTGTTTGCCCCGCGTCCCTCTTCGATCTCAACGCTTTGAGATAGACCGGACAATTGTGTTTCCAATGGCCTACTTCACCACACTCAAAACACGGGTCATCTTGAGCAACCTTTGCTTCTTTTCTTTCGGTTTGGGCGGTTCCACTTTTGCTTTACCCTTACCCTTCCCTTTGACGTGCCACTTCCCTTTGGCAACATTTGCCCTAGGGTCGGGGAGGTGCCTTTTCCTACTACCACCTTCATTGATCGTAAGGACCGGTAGAACCTTTCTACCCATGCCTGCCTTGGCCGTTTTGAGCATTGAATGAAGCTCACCAATGCTCTGTCCCATCCATTCATGTTATAGTTCATAACGAAGCTATCAAACTTCTTAGATAGGGAGTTGAGGATCAAATCCGTTGCCAACTCGTTGGACATACGACAGTTAAGCCTTTCAAGGCGATCAATGTGGCTCTTCATCTTGAGAACGTAAGATGATACCGATTAGGTCTCGTCCATTCGACATGCATGGAGTGCTCGAACCGTTTCGAAGCGCTCCACCCTTGATTGTTGTTGGAACATTTCCCTCAACTGGGGTGATCATGTCATAGGCATTGTGGTTCTCAAAGTCCTTTTGCAAATCAGGAATCATACTCGCTAGCATGAGACATGAGACTTGCACAGAGTCTTCGGTGTACTTGACCCACTCGGCAAAGGCCGCAACGTCATTTTCATCGGGTTAATCGGGAATGGGATCGTCTAACACATAGGACTTCTTTTCTTGATTGAGAACGATTCTCAAATTTCGGTACCAATCCATGAAGTTCCCATGTTTAGACGTTCCTTTTCAAGGATGGTTCTTAGTGATAGGTTATGGACGGTCGGGATTGCGTTGTTGGTGTTAGCCATCTACAAATTTACAAGTTCAATTTTTAGTACTTTTAATATCAATGTATTTTGATTATTAATACCCTTTTTGTCTCATAGACAATTAATAGTCAAAATTTAGAATCCACGTTACATTTAATATCGGTTAGGTGACCTTTATCCCTTTGTTTAAATTAACAAGGTAGTCAACGTTTGACAATTGTAACCTATTACAATTTCTAGTGTATGGGATCGGTTAAACATCTTATGTTTGTTTGGCATGTTTATCCTATCAACACCCTTTGTACGTCATGCTTCGGTGATCCTAATGCATGATTTCCAAATTAAGTCGTCCTACTTAGACACACGTGTGGATTTGCTAATATAAGTGGTTAGGTGACCTTTATCCCATAAATACGGCAAACCCACCTCAAACTTATAAGTTCCCTTTAATGTGGTTAGGTGACCTTTATCCACATTAAATTCTAAATGATTCGATGTTGTATAATAGGATGGTTGTTGACTTGTTTTAAAAGGGATTTGAGTTTCACAAAATTCTAGTTTGGAAAACAATTTTCATACCTTGCATTTGCATGCATTCAAATGCATGGTAGTTTGTTTGAAAACTTATTTCAAAGTTCCCTTAATTACTCATTAAATTATGAAATCAATAACTTTTGGTAAAACAATTTTATGCGAGTTGTTGATTCCATGTTGTTAACTATCCAATTCCACAATAAGATAATATGAACATAAATCAACCATACATGCATAATAAAACGATCACAAGTTCATAACCATAGCCAATGGATTTGGCAACACTTGTTGGCCAAAACAAGTGTGCCAAGAGGGTCAATAATAAAGCATAAACATGACACAAGGCATTGAGATGGTGTGCTCCCACTTAATCCCGCATCCTAATGCATCAAGTGTCTATTTTGTGTTGTTACCATTTTGCTTTATTTGGGCTTTCTTTTGGGCTCCAACTTCAGCTCCTAGCTTCCTTGGGGCTTCATCCTTTGGGCTTTGGTTATTGGGCTTAAAACCAATCTTGGGCTATGAGGCCCATTTGGGCCTAAAATGGCCCAAACCAAAAAACCCAAGTCTTGTTGAACTTCTTTTACAAAATATATCCTAATACATTTTTACTAGTAAAAGAAATACAACTAATCTACTTATTATACAAACCAACATAAATAAGAAATAGATTACAAACCCAAAATATAATTATTACAACCCAATAATAATGAAAACAATATCACAACACAAATATACATCAAAATATACATCCAAACACAAGGTTTTGGCTAGGCTATGAACATTCAAATACACATCCAAATATGCAAGAATTTCAAGTTAAAATGGTTCCCCTTTTCACCCTAAATTTTTGGCCAAGGTTATACAAACCGAAAAATTTGGTTTTGTCCAAACAAAACAAACAATCCATCAATGTGACTTGATTTTAAAGATTACCATATGCATGTAAAATATAATCTTTAAAAACACAAAGGGGTAACCATTCAGCCCTTAAAGGTCACGGCCATATGGTGTTTCACACCACAAAAACTTGAAATGTATAATCTATGTATGTATGCATTCGTATAAGTGGCTCTTGATGCCATTGTAGGAATTTAACAAGTTTATCAAAGTTCATATAAGCTTGTTTATATGAAAACGCAGCGGAATATATAAGTTTAAAAACTTGTTAATAAGGTGATTATTAAACCCATTTGATAAATCAAAATCCAAACCATGAATCCATATACGAAATGCATACAATAAATATAAACATAGGATGTTTAGAAGACAACCTTTCAAGCTGCTAGAAAACGAGTTTGTGGAGATGTTAGAGATGATCTTTGTGGCTGAATCTTCAAGCAAGAAGACCTCAAGAGATGATACCCACAAGCTCCTTCAAACACCCGCTTGCTAGGTTGTGTGACACCAACTTGAAAACCCTCTTCACAATTGATTTTTCCAGCCTAGAATACTTGATTCAAAGCTGAAAATCAGCCTTGTTTCAGCTCCAAAAAACCAATTTTTTAGAGAGATTGTAGAGAGAATTTGGCTCTTGTGTGTGAGAGAGAAAGTGTGAAGAATGGAAGAGTGTTCAAGTGTCTTGATGGCTTGCATGTACCAAGAACAAAAAGGGATTCCCAAGGCCATGGGGCGGCCGAATTGGGTCCCTTTTGGTTTCCCTCCTATTTGATTTTTTTATAAAATACACTCTTGCATTTTAGTTTTATAAAATTAAAACACCTTTTTTAATTCTATAAAATATAACACACTTTTGTTTGATATTACTTAACCAACTTAAATAATAAAACAACTAATATCTCATAAACAAATTATCCATATAATGTTGTTCATTCACAAGAGCAATGATTTAGAAAACCCGGTTTCTAAATTGGTGCTAATATTTATTTGTGTGATCTTATCAGCGAATAAATATTTATCGGTGTTTGTTTGGCTTGTTATTGGGTATGACCCGACTTGGATCATATCACACTAGCCACATCAATTTAATATGTATCTTGGGCAGATCTATTCCTTCATGGTTGAAGAAATTCATTGCCGATCTAGGGGTTGTCCCTTCCATTCAGGACCCCCTAGAGATCTTTTGTGATAACGAGGGTGCGATTGCTCAAATCAAGGAACCTCGTGCTCATCAAAAGACTAGGCACATTGAGCGGAGATTCAACTACATACGAGATGAAGTTGAAAATGGAAAGATATGTATTCGCAAAGTTCACACGGATCAGAACATTGCGGATCCTCTCACGAAGCTCCTTGAAAAGGCAAAGCATGAAGGTCATACTTGTGCCATGGGACTTCGATATTCTAGTGATTTGATTTGATCTGTAAAGTTTGTATTTGGATATGTGGAACTCTTTATTATTTGAATAAAATTATTTGGTTATAATGTTTCAATTAATGTTCCAATTTAGCATGTTTAATCCATGAGTAAACTGTTTACTCTAAACGTCCGTAGTCGTTCAGACTTGTGGGAACAAGTGTGAGGGTAAGATTATTATGAACTTGGATTGGTTGATATTCATAAAGATGAATATAGAGCAATGGGTTGCTGCCAAGGTTCATAGATATTTGTGGGATACAAATATTGGACTAACCCGCATATCAAATTTTACTACATGGAATCTTATTGATTGATCATAAGTAAATTTGAGTAAAGGCGAATATCATTTGGTATCCTCAGACCTGAGATACATATTGGGTTTTAATATTCACCAAGTGTCATACCTTGATCTGGTTATCCACTGTTCTGAAATAATGGACAGTACATGAGACTATGTTCAGGTGTGACACAAGGTGATTGTGAGAAACGTATGTAGTCAAGATGGGATTTGTTCCTCTTATTCGTTGAGAGTTAGATGTCTAAGGCCTGGATAAGTTAAATCAACAAGGAATGATCACTCTGTGTCCTTGGATTTAACATGACATCTGTAAAAAAAGGATAAATGATTAATTCACCTAAATCATTTCAAGTAGGATACTTGAATGGGATGATGTTATTGAATGGCTATAAGTCATGCGTATTAAGGGTAGTAAACCGTTGTTAGGCGGTATTTACTGCTTGCATCAATCTTCTATGAATCTTGTGCAAGTGGGAGATTGTAGGATTCTATATGCCCAAGACACGTAGAATATTGATGCGGTTAGTACGTTATGATCCAAGTCGGGTTATACCCAATAACAAGCTTTGCAAACACAAACAATTATTTAATTGTTGATATGATCATGCAATTAAATAATCACACCAAATTTAGAAAATAGGTTTTCTAAATAAGTTGCATATGAGATGGAAAAACTTATTAGGATATTTTGTTCAAGAATATTATTTGTAATGTTATTTAAGTAGGTTAGATAACATCAAATAATAAAAAGGGTGTATAACTTATACAATTAAATGGTTAATTGTATAACTTATTAAGTGACCTTGTTTAATTAAATGTGTGTGTTTGTTTAAGAGGGAAAAACCCCTTTTGAACTAGTTTTTGGCCGCCCCATTGTATGGGGATTGGCTCCTCTTCCTTCCTTGAAAACACACATAATAAAACAAGTCCACCTTAACTCTTCATCTCCAAAGAAAAATATGCAAAAATAGAACAAAACTCTCCTCTCTCTCTCTCTCTCTCTCTCTTAAAGCTCTCGGCTTAAGCAGCAGGTTTTTGGAGATTTTGGAGTTGTTTTGGTGGTGCTTCTTCCTAACAAGAAGGTGTTTTGCAATCAAGCTTGGGGTATACAAGCTTGAGAGGACCTCCTTTGGTGCCTTGGTCGATTTCTTGGACATCATCATCTTCCATTCTCGAACATCTTGCTGCTGAAAGGTAGATTATGGCAACTTCTGCATAGCTGTCCATAATGTGTTGTTTGCATTTTCATAGTAAGCATCATTCACATATAAAAGATTCTCTTGTTCTTGGGTTTGTATAAAACCTATAACATCAAAACAAATCTGGATTTTCAGTTTATAAACAATGTTATAATGATCCTCTTCCGCTGTGTTTTTCAGAAAGTTTAATAGGTTAAACTTTGGTTTTATCTTCTAACAAACCCAACAGTATTTTCTTGTGTTCATAATCCTCTCTCTTGGGCTCTTTCATCACCTCATCTATAAACCTTGTTTTCATCCTTCCCACAGAAACAGAAAAGTCTCTCCCTCTTGGATGGATTGGATAGTTGGAGATGATTAGGCTTTGCAAGTCTTTAATGTCTCTCTCAAGAAGACTTAATAATGCTTCTACATCATGGAAGTATTCAATTCTTCCATATGTCCTCTTGATGATTGCACAATCCTAGCTTGGATCATATTTCCAGGCCATATTCTGTTTTCTTCCATAGAACTGGGAGTTGTGATATGGTCATATTGCTCTATCAGGGTAGACTTTTGTTCAGTGATTTTCCTGACTGTTGTTCCTAGTGGCCATACTTTGCCAGGGATAACTTCCCTAGGCTCTCTGATTAGCTTATCCTTCCCTTTGTGTTGATCTTTAGATTCAACAGTTATAGGATCAGCAGGGATCTTCATTTGATGTTCATGAATGGGATTAGGGGCTTTAGTCCTGAATCTTTCTCCAGTTTCTAACTCCACCCTCATAACATGTTCCATCATTCTTCTTAGCTCACCCACTTTTCTTCCCTTAAGCTCATGCAGTTTGTAATTGTGACCCTGTAGCCAACATGTCATATTGTATTTGTTGAGCTTTGTTGTATCACAGTGACCTAGATCTTTCTTGATTTTCTGAATGGCTTGAAATGTTATGAATGCTTCATAGTCACAATTAGGGATCATGAATCTAGCAAGCTCAAATTCTTTTATTAGATCCTTCATTCAGTCACATTCATCCTCTCAACCATATCAAATGGAAACCTATGGTTGATAAGGGTCATAAACATGTTTGACTCAGGCCTTTATTCTAATATGTCTTTTGTTGTTAGAAGAACATCAGCCTTTGATTCTTCTTGATCTTTGTGAGTTTCTTCTTTAGTGAGATCTTTCCATTCTTCATCACTATCAGTTTCATCATGAGACATATGATTTGAAGTTGATACATCCATTGAAGGAGTGTGCTCAGGTGATGTAGGCTTTGATCTTTTGGATGAATCTTCAACATTGATCACCTTTTTCTGAGTAGTACCTAAGTACTTCATCTCCTGGTGTATAGAATGAGTTGTTTTGAAATCACAAAGGTTTCTTTTGATGATTTTGTTGACGAAGCATCATTTGATTATAGGGCACAAATTTTCATCTTAAACTCCTTTATCTCTTCCTCTTTCCTTTTTAGTAGAGCAGATTGAGCAGGGAGAGAGAGTGGTTACATGACTAATTTCGAAAATCAGCTTCTCCTTTTCAGCCTTCTCAAACCTCACTTATTCTTTGAGCTCTTTTTCTTGTTGAAGAAGTGCATCAATCACTTCATTGTTGTCTTGTGCATCTTCTCTTAATCTTTCAATTCTTGATTCTTGCTTCATCAACACATCATCCTTATCTTTTAGCAAACCTTTCAACTCTTGAATCCTTTGCTTTCTTTTATTCGATTTGATGACCAGTTTGTTATATTTTGCAACTAGATAACTCTTCTTCATAAGAATGTCATATTCACTCAAGTCATCTTATGATAAGCAATTATATCAACATAATTCCTTCTTCCCCTGCTTCATGATCAGCAGCTACATCATCATTATTGACATCATCAGGGGCTACACTAGCTGAGCTTGAGCTAGACTCAATAGTTTAGTCTGCCAGCTCTTCATGTTGTTGTTGATGTTGCTGAAGATCAATGACTGGAGAGACACATTCCGTATCATTTGAATGGACAGGAGATTCAGTTTTCGTTAGAGACAGTTGAACTGTACTTGCTTGTGAAGCTAACTCTGCCTCCCCGGTGTAGAAACTCTTAGTGGATTGGTTTTTAGGAGTTGGAGGTTGTTGAAAAAGTTGCATTTGGAGTTGATTTGGTGACGGAGGGTGAATTGGAGAGATTGGTTGAGTGTTTTTACAGGCGGGTGATTGTGGTTGGGGTGATTGATGATGTTGTTGAATGGGTGATTGATGGTGTGGTGGTGTTTGAGGATGAGGAGATTGTTGATGTATGGGTGGAATGGGAGGAGAAAGTGGTGCTTCTTCATCAACATTAGATGTATCTTCTTGATGTTCTTCCCACAGCAGCTCTGCTGGGATGTTTGCATCAACATTTACCACACGTGCAAACATAGGCATGTCTTCTCCTTCATACTTCCCACTGATCTTATTCAGTACAGATTTTCCCAGTTACGCTTGTACAAAGACATCACCTAGTCTTTCTATCCCAGGCAGCTCAGCATTAACAATTAGTTGGAGGAACCTTGGAAACATGAACATTTTGTCATTCTTCTCCACTCTTATTTGGTCACATAAACAGTTGAAGATGTACTTTGAGTAGTTATATGTTCTTCCTTCAAAGATTCCTATGATTCTAGAAGAGATGTGCCTTGAGAATCTATCCAGTCTAGATTTCCTGTTTGAGATACAATTCAGGTAAGTGTGACATAGAAACCGATAGGGCTTGCACAATCTCCCCTTTTTGATATCTCCACTTTCAAAGTCACCATCATGACCCATCAGTAGAAATATCTTCTCAATGTACTCATGTTCAAAGACGTCACCTATTTCTTGATCTCCCAATTCTAGTACCCTTCTGATTGTCTGTTCATTAATTCTTAAGTGCTCAGTCCTTATATCTGCCATAATCATCTTTGATTCTCCATCCTCCTCTACTGGTGCAGAATTCGAGAAATCAATTATATGTGCTTGATGAATCACAGGTTGTGCTTTTAAAGCATAAAAGAGCTTGGATTGTCGCATATATATGATAATGTCTCGACACCCTTCCGATACAGTCAGCATTGAATGCACACACATTGTGTTCTTTTGAAAATTGATTGGACATCTGTTCAGTAGAGTTTATGAAGAATAGTTTAGAATCAACACTACAAACATAAGAATACGAACAGTTTTAATGATAAACAGTTCATTATTGATGATTATGACATGTTTTACCTTCAAACCAATGATTTGGAAACAAAATTATGTGTTTTTTTGATGTTTTGATTCGGTAATTTTGAATGTTTGTGAAAGGGGGAAAAGGTTTGTTGAGTGGGTTTTTCTAGGTCTGAAAAAGTGTTCTGAAAAAGTGAATAATGAATATTAAAGTCAAAAACATAATTTATGAACACTCGAACACATTAATTTCCTTTCTTTAATGAAGTGCGTCCCACTTTTCTTATTACACTTCCGTGGAATTTATTTGTTACGAAGATTTCAGTTCATCCGTAGGACATCTGCGGATGCCTAACTTAAAACTGAAATTTAAATTTTGAATTGAAGTATAACTTGCTTTTCCATAGGTTACCAATCTATGGAAATGAATTATACTTGTAAAATATTAACTCATTCGTAGGTTACCAATCTACGGATAGTCATATTTTACTCCCCCTTAAGTTTCGCATTGTAGCTTCTGCTGATGTTTACAATGCACTGTAGCTTCTGGTGATGCTTAAAATGCACTGTAGCTTCTGCTGATGCTTAAAATGCCACGATTGAAACTTATTCTGTTGTATGGTCCTAAACAACTGATAGAACCATTTATTGCTATTGGACCTTGTTGACTTTGTATTCATGACAATTGTGTACAAGAAGGTTTATATTTTTAAAAACTTCATGTATCCAAAAGCCAAGTTAGTGCTCAGGTTCCAATTCCTTCATATTGATAATTCATTTGACAATTTTGTTGTTAACTTGTTTTCATGATTCTACTCCTAAATTTTTGATTAATGATGAATGTAGGCATTTATCATAAATTTCTAAGAAGAATATCATGAAAGACACATGTCTGTCCAAACATACCAAACAAAAAGAACTTAAAATAAACAAAATTGAAATTAGTACTATGTACAAGCATATATACACATAGAATGAGATCATACTATGACACAAAGCATCTTCCTGATTAATTAATTTGTTGAAATGATACCTGATCTTATTCTGACTGCAAGTATGTTTGTCCACTTAAATCCATACAGGAGTATTGTGTCAACTAGGCATGTTGTTTATCATGTTTTCATGTTTATTAGTGAGTAACTGTTATGGGCTCCATAATCAAATCACTTAGAGTTTGTCCTCCCTTTGTGAGTCAAATCATCGCTTTTTCACACTTAGAAACTATGTACTTTAAATTATAAGTTCTATCTTGAGATGCATTTGACATCTTATTAAAGCATTGATGTAATAGCTTTAATTTTAATATACAGTTGATCAAAGAGGATTCTTTTGAGAGCTTAGATATGATCATCATCAGGTCACCAGGTCTTTACTTCCGTAAAACAAAGGTGCCTTTAACCCAGGTCTTTGTTTACATAAAACAGAGGGATGATGAGGATCATAATCTTTTCACCAGTGGGTTACAAATGTAAACCCTGGTGATCGATCATACACCCAGGTCTTTGTTTACACAAAACAAAGAGAATATGATTTGCAAATATAGATATTATAAAGTGTTGGTACATACTGGCCTTAGATGAGTGATTTGATCACATCAGAATAAGACCCACTTGTTGTATCCTCAAAATTAAGTTTCCCACAAACAGTCACCTTGCATTATGTTAGGCATGCTCTTAGTGTAGTTTCCACTCAAGATGAACCTACTCACATATCAAGAAACTTGATCAAATTTTAATGCTATTTAAGAATTCAGGAAGAAGCAAAGGCAATGTACTATCATTTCACATACATATATCATGCTGAACTAAAAGACACAAAAGAAAGAAAATATTTTTTTATTTTAAGCTTCGGAAGATGTTTCAGAAGTTTCTTTCGAAGGTAAATTGTTTAACGATTCCTATAAGTCTGATGCAGCCAAAACATCCAAAGTCTCTCTACATGCATGCACAGAAGAACAAAAGTAGAAATGCTTCGGAAGTTTTACACCATGCACTAGAAATATTCTGTGTAAAATCTTCCGAAGCCAAGATCAACATCTTCCGAAGCCAAAAGTGAAGTCTTCCGAAGCTTTAAAGACAAAGTCTTCTGAAGCCAAAGAATGAAGACAGATTTCTTCCAAAGAATTTTAGAGACATGCTCTTATGTACTTTACCATAAAGTTGGACCACCTTTCCACTGCAACTCTGTTTAGTCACCAGCTTACATGAGTTGGTGAAAAGGTCCATGCTTTTGGTAACTATACATTGAGGTCTTCTGTCTGTGCTTTCTACTTTATGTACTTTAATCCTTTTTTGTAATATATTAGGATGTGAGCTATGACATGTCATAGTCACTAGTCAAAAGGCAATCTGCCTTTTGACTCTACATTTGATTTTGTTGTCTAGTCTTATGTATCCAGCTGGCTTTCAAAGTATGGCCGGCTGTAGGATGTAGCATATGTATCTCAAGTGCTTGTAACTTCCATTGTATGCTTTGTAACATTTGTAATAGAACTTGAGAAGCAATATACAGTATTCTTGAAAACCAAATACTTGTGTTGTTTTGCAATCTTGTTTTGTCTCATTTTTACTTGTTCTTAGCATATTTCACTTAAGTTAACCAGTTCCCTATTTGATCTGTTAAGTGTTCAAAGTAACTCTCCTCATTGTGTTGTGTTGTAAGTGCATACTCTTCACCGGTCCTGCATTTGGTATCAGAGCATTCCAGGCTCTTGATATAAGATCGCACCATCTTAAGATCCCTCACACACACAAAATACTTAACAACTCAAATGGCAGCTATTACCAAAGCTAATATGGAAACTGGAACTATGACAAAGTCTCCACTGATCACTCTTGAAGACTTTGATACTTGGTGTCAAAGAATGGAAGGCTTCATCAAGTCTCAAGACTCCAGGATGTGGGACTCTGTTGTTGAAGGACCTTACATACCAAGCACCACTTCTACTACTTGTGGTGGTATGATTCCAAAGGTTGTGGCTGATTACTCTGAAGAAGAGAGGAAGAGAATAGAGATTGATAAAAAACCCATAACAGCCCTTCAAACTGCTCTTCCAAACTCCATCTACAGAGGCTTCAAGAAATGCAAAACTGCCAAGCAACTATGGGAAGCACCGAAGCTGATGTATGAAGGGTCCTCTGAAGCAAAGGAGAACAAGAAGGATCTCCTAAAGCAGCAGTTTGAAAACTTCACCTTCAAGGTAGGTGAAACCATGACTCAATAATACTTCAGGTATGTTGAGATTTTGGATACTCTAATGGATGTTGAAGTAACTCTTGAAAACAGGGACATTGTAAGAAAGTTTATGTCCTCTTTTCCTAGACAATGGACACATTATTGTGTTGTCATCAAAAGGACTGAGAACCTTAAGACTCTTACTATCATAGAGTTGTATGGTATTCTTTGTGGCTACCAGATAGAGATAAACATGCAAAACTCATCTGGTAACTCCAGCAATCAACTGAGTTTAGCCCTCCATGTGGTTGAAAGGGAAAGCATTAAACCACAACATCATCTATATGCTACCCTGACAACTCATAAAAGGACCCTTTCATCACCTTCCTAGAGACTCCAAGAGAAAGCTACACTCAAGGAAGTCCATTCCAAGAGATAAGTTCTTCTCATGCCTTTGTCTCTGCTGATGAAACCACAAGCAACTTTCTATTCACCCTTAAAGACCTGGACTGTATCCATCTAGATGATCTGGAGTACAAGGAGATAGTTCAGCAGATGGCTCTTCTCACTCATAGAGCCAAGAAGTTCTACAAGAGGACAGGGAGGAAGTTTCCAAGCAATGCAGCCGGTGGAAAGTTTGCGCTGGATAAGGGCAAAGTAAAGTGTTACAACTGTAACCAGATGGGACACTTTGTAAGGGAGTGTAAGGCACCAAGGACAAATGGTGGCCAAACACAAACCAGACCAAACTACACTGACAAAGCTCCCCAAAATGAGAAGCCAAAGCAGCAAGCTGCAGTTTCTATTGAAGAAGGAGGCTTTGAATGGAGCTTTTAGGTAGAAGATGCATCTCCAAACCAAGCACTCATGGCAGACCATGATGAAGCCAAGGTATTGGAGCATCTTTGTACTCCTGAATTTATTGCTAAAGTTAATAGATATAGGTCCTATAACTTAGAAATGAGATCTGATCTTGAGTCCTTAAATATCTTAAAAGCTTATTTTAAGAGAGCTGAAAATGATTATAAACTAAAGATAGAAGACTTAGAGAAAACCATTTCAACTCTTAAACATGAGCACACAAACTACAGGACTCAGATCAAAGACCTCATTACTAAGATAACTGAATGTTAGGCTGAGCTTGTAATCAGCAAAGCCAAGACAGAAAAATGTGTTCTTGAAGAAGAGACCTTCAAGAACATAATATCCTCATCCTTGCATGGAAAAGTTTGTTATAAAAATAAGTGGGGACTGGGATCTTGTGAGATAGCTCCTCACACACAATCTTGTCTGTAAGATATCCCAGGTGTGGAACTTGTGAAGAGGAGCTTACCCTTATAGACCCTTTGACTGAAGAGGATGAAGAGGAGATGGTGAAGAATGGCTCTGGGAAGAGTGAAGAAGAGCATTCTAAGAAGGGTCACCATCCCTCTGAGGAGAGCAAAGTTGTTGGGATGACCAAGTCCAGGAGAAAGAACTTGATCAAGAAGGCCAAAAGAAAGTCCAAGAAGGCTCAAGAGATCAAGGCCACCATCAATTCTACACAGAAACAAGTCTTCATCTCTGCAGGATTTGAAGTGGTGAAGGCTGAAGACACCAACTTGAACTCCATCAACAAGAGTTCTGGTTCATGTCCAAATCATCCCATCATCAAGAAGAAGGCTGATCAGTTGTGCACCACTGCTGTACAACCTGAACGATGCAGCTCCAAAGTTAGTTCTATCCCACAAGAATTGCCACAGCATCTACAAAGATGAAGATGGAGAGGGAAAGTGATCAAGTTCAGCCTTTTCACAAAGGAAAACTCCTAGAAGGAAGAAAATAGACTGTGTTATGTGTGGGAGTACTTCTCATCTTGCTAACGATTGTATTTACAATCGAAAGAGTACTCTCCACATGACCAAGAAAGAAACTTCTAAGAGCTAGGAGAAGAAGAAGCAAGATTCAGAAGGAAAATCTCTTCCTTCAGAAGCTCCAAAATGAATAAGAAGACAAGTGGAAACTTACCTTCGGAAGAAAATTTGGTCTTGGAAGAAAGGAATACTTCTGAAGCACTGAAGCCTGCTGCAGTGAAAGCAAGATCTTCCAAAGGTCTAGTCATCAAAACTTCCAAAGTCAACAAAACTTCCAAAGTATTGAAGGTCAAGTCTAAGCTTCCAAAGGTGGTGTGGAAGTCAAAGAAAGACCAAGTGGCTGAAAGTTCTTCATCAACATCAGCAAATGATCCTTCTAGCATGACTATAGGATCAATTACTATTGCATTGTCTTCAACTTCTTTTGATGAGCCCAAGACGATTGAGGCTTGGGTTTCCAAAGGTAACTAACCATCTCTTTTGTGCAGGAATAGCTAAAGACAAACAGAAATGTATGGATCATTGACAGTGGCATTCCAGTCACATGACAGGCAATAGGTCAATACTCAAAAAGTTTAAAAGAATTGATGGAGGACCAGTTGCTTTTGGAGGAGATGCAGGATGTTACATTACAGGAAGGGGCAAGGTCATAAATGGTAAGGTTAGTATTGAGAAGGTAAACTTTGTCAAGGAGCTTGGGTACAATCTTTTGAGTGTATCCTAATTTTGTGATTAGAGTCATAACATGTTCTTTACTAAGCATGAGTGCATTGTTCTCACGCCCGGGGTTGTCATTCATCATGAGCACATCCTTTTCAGAGCCCCAGAAAAGGGAACATGTACAAGATGGATTTGCAAGAAATATCTCCCTCAAGAGAAGTTTCATGCTTTCTATATAAAGCAAATAATGATGAGTCTTTCCTCTGGCATAAAAGAATGTGCCATGTAAATTTTAAAAACATGAATAAATTATTTAAGAATGATTTGGTAACTGGAATACCAAAGAAAGAGTTTACAAGTGATGACCACTGTGTTGTATGCCTGAAGGGGAAGCAACACAAGGTATCTCACAAGCCAAAGGAAAGAAATTCTATCATTAATCCCCTACACTTATTACATATGGATCTCTTTGGCCCCACCAGTGTAATGAGTCTAGGAAGGACCTCTTATTGTTTGGTGATCACAGATGACTTTACTAGATTCACTTGGGTCTTCTTTCTTAGAACTAAGGATGAGACCCCTGAGATTCTAAAGAATTTCATCTTAAAGATTGAGAATCAATGTGATCACAAGATCAAAACCATAAGATGTGATCAAGGAACTGAATTCAAGAATCAAATCCTTGATACATTTTGTGATGAAAAAGGTATTACAAGACAATATAATGCTCCAAAGACTCCTCAGAAAAATGATGTTGCTGAGAGGAGAAACATAACACTAATTAAAGGTGCAAGAACTATGTTGTCTGACTCTAAACTGCCCATCACCTTCTGGGCAGAGGCAGAGAACACTGCTTGCTATGTGCTAACAGAGTTTTAGTAATTAAGACAGATGTGAAGACTCCTTATGAACTTTGGCTCAAGAGAAAACCTTTCATTGGTTTTCTCAGGACATTTGGATGTCCTTTCACCATCTTGAATACCAAAGATCAAATTGCCAAGTTTGCTAAGAAATCAGATGATGGACATTTTATTGGATACTCTTCTCAAGGTAAAGCTTATAGAGTATACAATCTCAGAACTAGAATAGTTGAGGTGTCAACCAATGTGAATTTCAATGAGCACACTCCCAGTGTTAAAGGTTCTGGTCCGGATTCGCTATTTGATCTTGATTTAGTTACCAACTGTTTTAACAAATCTTGTGAGCATGTTTCAGGGTCCACAGATATACTACCTACAGGTGATCCTGACCCATGATTTGAGCTAAGAAGACCTTCAAGCTACACATCTTCAGCTCCAGTGGTAACCAATCATGCAAAAAAAGCTTCTACCAGCACATCAATGACAAATCATGCTGATACTTCTAGGGTGCTTTCAATTCCAGCTTAGAGGCACAAAACTCAGATGACGGAGCTTCAAATGTTAGAGAAAATGGTGGTGGTGAAAGTGATCTTGAATTCCTTGATGCTGATAACCACTCTATTGAAGACAACATCATTGATGTCACACATTCATTGGATCAAGTCAATCTTTAAAAGTGTGCTGATGTGGAGGGTGAATCCTTTTTGTCAGATCAGAATTTCTCAAATTTAGATCTGTCTAAGCAATTTGGTGTGATCCCTCAGCTAAGGATCCACAAGTCTCATCCAACCACAAACATCATTGGAGATGTTGATTCAGGGGTGAGAACAAGAGGACAAATCTATGATGTAAATGTTTGTCTTCACTCTTTTTTCTTGTCCCAGATAGACCCAAAGAAAATTGATGAAGCTCTAAAGGATGGAAGTCGGGTTGAAGCTATGCAACAGGAGCTGCTTCAATTCAAAAGGCAAAAGGTTTGGAACCTATGTCCTCTTCCTCAAGGGAAGACTACCATAGGAACCAAATGGGTGTTCAGGAATAAGAAGGATGATAGAGAACTTGTCATCAAGAACAAGGCTAGACTAGTTGTTCAAGGGTATACTCAAGAAGAAGGAATTGACTACACAGATGTTTTTGCTCCTGTAGCAAGACTTGAAGCTGTTAGGATATTCTTAGATTTTGTTGCATCCAAGAACTTCAAGGTCTACCAACTTGATGTCAAGTGTGTTTTTCTTTATGGGGTGATTGATGAAGAGGTGTATGTTAGACAACCACCTGGGTTTGCAGATCCTGATCATTCTGATTATGTCTCCAGGCTTGATAAAGCACTTTATGGGTTGCACCAAGCACCAAGGAAGTGGTATGAGACTCTATCTCAGTATCTCTATTAGCATGGCTACAAAAGGGGACTATTGATGGAACTCTCTTCATCAAAGGAACAGGAAATGCATAATGCTAGTTCAAGTGTATCTAGATGACATTATTTTTTGGTCAACTAATCCAAAGCTCTTCAAAGACTTTGAGATGCTGATGAAGGACAGGTTTGAAATGAGTGTCATAAGAGAACTCAATTTCTTTCTAGGAATTCAAGTAAAGCAAGTTGACAATGGCATCTTCATAAGTCAGTCAAAGTATGTACAAGACATACTTAAAAGGTTCAACATGACTGATTGTAAGGTTGCTAAGACACCCATGGCCAGGGACCACTCCCTTAGACCTGATCTTGAGGGAGAGTGTGTTGATGAACATCTCTACAGGGCAATGATTGGGTCTCTTATGTACCTCATAGCTAGCAGGCCTGATATGTTTGCTACATGCATTTGTGCAAGATATCAAGCCAACCCCAAGATGTCACACCTAGTCACTGCCAAAAGAATTTTAAGATATCTCAAAGGTGCTTCATCACTTGGCCTTTGGTATCCAAAGAATTCTGACTTTAATCTGTATGCTTATACAGAGAGTGACTATGGTGGTTGCAACATGACTGCAAAGTCTACATCAGGGGGATGTCAATTTCTTGGTGGAAGGATAGTCTCTTGGCAATGTAAGAAACAATCATGTGTGTCTGCATCAACTGCTAAAGCTAAATACATTGCTACTGCAAGCTGTTGTGCTCAAGTGCTTTGGATTCAAAATCTGAAACTGGACTATGGATTCAACTTCAAGGAGACTCCCATCCACATAGACAACAACACTGCTATCTCAATCATAGAAAATCCTATGCAGCACTCAAGGACAAAGCACATCAATATCAGGTATCATTTGATTAGACATAACTTTGAAAAAGGCTTAATCAAACTAGTCAAAGTTAACATAAATGAACAATATGCTGATCTATTCACCAAAGCTTTTGATGAACAAAGATTTAAATATCTTCTATTAGCTATTGGGATGATTAACTTTGAATAGCTTTTCTTAACACTTAATCATATTATTTCTAAAACTTATGTGTCCTAAGTTGTCTATTTCATCATCTTCGTAAGCCCTTGTTTTCTTTGGAAGAAAATCTTTTCAAAAGACATTTTTTAGATTTTTGAAAATTTTGAAATTACCTTCGGAAGAATTTTATGTCATGGTAAACAAATAACTACTTCGGTAATTTTACCTTCGGAAGAAGTTTCTGAAATATCTTCCGAAGCCTAAAATCAACTTAAGTACTTTTATGTTTTATAAGAACAATTTTCTTCCGAAAGCAATTTACCTTTGGAAGTTTTCATTCTTTTTAGAATAAAAACTCTAAGTGTTAATTCTCTTCCGAAGCAAAATTCTCAAAAACCTTTGAAATATCTTCCGAAGCAAATTTGCCTTCAGGAGCTTTTTCTTCAGAACTTCCAAAGCAAATAACCTTTGGAATATTTCTCGACTTCCAAGAAAACTACTTTTAGGCAAAAACTACTTTTCAAAGGTGGGACCGACATCCGGATTTCAAAGTTTATCCTCTTTCATTTACTTTGTCTCAAATCCTTTTCACATAAATAGCCAACGGTTCCCCCCTCTTTCACTATCTTCTTCAATTATACTATTCCTTAAACCTAAATTCTCCCAAACCGCTTTTGTTCTTCACCTTCCTTCACCTTTAAGCTTCTCAAAATGGCCAATCTAAACCACAGAAACAACCCTGATTTCTCCATACAACTTTACAGGCAACACAACTAAGTTGCTCTGTTGAACTCTGAGAAAGATGATAGTTTCTCAGAGGTTTTCTGTTTTTTGGCTGTATCCAACTACTTCACCTCCCTAACCATTGATCCTACTCTCTATGAGGATCATCTGCTTGAATTTTGGAAGACCTGCCAAGAGGTCATTATGGATGGGGAGAAGGCATTGTCTGCCACAATGCAGGGGAGGACAATCTTCATCACTCTGGCCATCATCAACACTCACTTACAGCTGGATGATGAAGAAGGTGAGTTGTCCTTCCCAAAGGAAGCTTTAAGAATTCTTTTGTGCAGATAGGCTATGAGGGAGATTTCTCTGTAAAGACCTTCAGGAAAGGGAATGTCTCATCCTAGTGGAAATACCTGCTCCATGTGGTTATCCACAGCTTGTCAAACAAGCATGGAGGGTAGGACCAGATTCCTGAGGATCTCTCCTTCATAGTGCATGGAATGGTTCAAGGGGTCAAGTTCAGGTACTCTCGGTTTGTTTACACAAATTTGCTTGATAACTTGGACTCCTTAGAGTATTATATGCTTCCTAGATATGTTCAATACATTCTCAACTGTGAACTGGGCTCACAGTTGAGGGAAACAGATAATATTTTTAAATTGGGACAAATGAAGCCCGACATCTTTAAAATCATGAAGAAGCCAGCTGTAGGCTTCTCAGGGGTAGAAACAACCCTTGTCCAAAAAATATTAGAGCTCATTGGTCATGGTGACAACCTAGCAACACAAGCTAGTGTTGAACCCACACCTTCTACCTCCCAACCACTAAAAAGACCACAAATCACCCTCACCTACCAAAGAAAATCCAAACGAACCCCTTCTCAAGTTATTAAGCTTGTGTAGGCCCCATACATTCACCCATACAGGAGGAAGTGGATACTAGAGCTCCCACTTCCCTTGAGGAGCAAACCATTCTCATCTCTTCAAGAATGAATACTGAGTTTCCTCATGCTTAGCTAGATTAGCTCACAAGCCCAACTGCCTTAAGCCTTCACTCTGAGCCTCAACACTCAAGTGAACAACTTTCAAGGGATAGTTACCATTCCCAGCCTTTAGACTTAAATCAACCCATTCCCAACCTTGAATTCTATACAGATGAAGATTTAGGTCAGTGAGTACCATGAGTCTCTCTACTCTTCCCCTACTCAAAGAGAGATGAGTGCTTTTGATTTCCCTATGTCTAGCCCACATCAGTCACCCATTACTAAGGTGGATCAACCTGAAACTGTTCAGGAGATCCATATGGCAGAGGCTCTCACTTCTGCAAGTAATTACATCATTAAGACCTCAACTATGGCAACTCAGCCCATTAACACTTCAACTGAGGCTGTCAATGTGTAGAAGAAATCCAGTAGCCAAGAACCTGAAGCTGGTGGTGAGAGAGAGGACTTTGGTCCAATTATCTCATCTCCCAATTATTCTTCTGATGAAGATGAGGGGAACTTGTGACTAATGGTGCAAAAACTTTCAAAAACATGCTCCTTTTTAGTCTCTAAGGTTAGTCACCTTGAATCTCAGGTGACTATCCTACACAACAGGGTCAATGATTAGCAACTTGAGATATCTTATCTCATGGAAGAACAAGCTGGGAGACCTTTTAGGAGAGCTCAACCAGGAACATAAGAACCTGTGAATGTGATTGACCTAACTCCTATCTCACCTATGCAAGAGGATGATGCTACCAAAAAGGGGGAGAAAGTCATTACAGTCATAGAACCTGGGAGTTCTTCAAATAGTATGGACATTGAGGACTCAAAATCCTCACTTGCAATTGTGCATACTCAGCAACTTCCTCAAGTTCATATTGATGTGGACTCTTTAGACTCCTTCAATCAGAGTCTCTTTGAGGAAGGCATTCCAAGGGCTATATCATCCCCACCCCAACGAACTTCAAACTACATTATTGGGTGGGGATATGATATTGATAGAAGAGCCCTCATTCTTCAAAGAGTTCAAAGGCAGCAAGAGGTGTTCAATTTTCAGACCTTGAACTACTATGAAGGTCTTGACCTGATCAACATGTCACTTGTCAACCCAAGTCAATCTAGACAAGCTGACAGGCTAGCACAAAGGATTCAAGACAGAATTACTGAAGAGTTTAGTCTAAGAAGGAGACAAAGGCAATCAGATAATGTCATTGGTCAACTAGATGTTAAGGCAGACCCTGAGATTAGCTTTAAAGGGAAAACCTTGGCTGAAGGCCCAGTGATAGAGCTTGAGAGCCCTGACACACCAACAACTACTTTAGAAATTCATCCCCTCAGTGAAACACCTGCTAGTGAAGGTTTATCACAACCTCTCTCTGGCCAGAGCATGGATGCTACACCAAGCAATGAAGGCCAAAGCTCTCTCCACCCTGTGTCACAAAGATCTATGGGTGACAAAGGGAAAAGGATTTTAACTCCTAAGGAGATTGAGGAGGAGGAGAGAGAGAGAGGAAGAGGAAGCTAAGGGAACAAAGTTCCTCTGGGTCTTCAGGCTTCATATAAGTTGCAATCAAGGCTGCCCCCAGACCAAACACTCAAGATGATGAGTTGAGGGCAGTCAGGATTACTTACCTACAGACCAGAAACTATGACATTGATGAGATTATATCTCTTCCCTATAGGAACTAAATGAACTGGCTGACATGGAAGTCTCAAGAGAGATGAAGGAAGCAGATGATGCAAGGCTACTTCTCCAAATCAAAGATAGGCAAAACATGGTCAACTACCTGAGTGCCACACGTCTCTACCATATATCTGCATTTCTTCCCTTGTCCTTTGAGTACATTGAGTTTGAGTATCTCAAACAGCTTGAACTTCAAGTACTCAAAGAACAAAAGGCAACAAAGAAAAAGATGAGGGAAGAGGCTGCAAAGTCAAGAGCCATTATCCAAAAGAGCATGAAGAAGTCTACTGACAGACAAAGGATGATGAGCTTCTTGAAACTGTATGGATTCTCCAGAAGAGACTTGGCCCTATGGTTCTATCCACAATGGATGAGCACATCAGGGTAATCAAGCAGAAGATCAAAAGTGGAAAGCTAATTGACTTACACTCCCCTCCAAGTCAAGCTCCTCCTGAAGTGGAGGTTAAGGTTGAACAACCTGAGACAACACAACCTGGACCTCCTGTTGAGCCTTAGCAAGCTTCATCTTCTGATCCACAGCAGGGTCAAACTCCCTCTCCTTCTGAACCTGTGAGGGAGGAACACCCAATTGAGCAAGACAAGACTGATCAACAAGGTGCTGCAGACCGGTCTTCTCAGTCAAAGTCCTCAAAGAGGAGGAAGAGGATGGCTTCTAAACCAAAGTCAAAGAAGAAGAAGAAGCCTGAATCATCCACCTCTACACCTCAGGCTGAGTCAGATCAACCTGAGGAAGTGCATGAAGTGGCAGCCCAATCAACTCCAATCCAAGTGGCTCCTCTTGCATCTGAGAGACCCATCTTATCCTGGACCTTCACAACTAATCCAGAGAGATGGCATGTGATCAGAGATCAAGGTGGTAAGGATGTCTACACATGGCAAGACTTATTCAACCAAACTCTGTATGATCTCTTTGAAATGAGAAGATACTATGAGAGTTTGAGTGATCCTGACCATCTAATGAAGAAGGGCATGGTCATCATCATCATGAGGACTGTCAAAAACTGAAGATCTTCAAATGTTTTGGTAGCATCAGCCTAGGGGGAGTTTGTAAGGATTCCTATAAGTCTGATGCAGCCAAAACATCCAAAGTCTATTTGCATGCATGCACTGAAAAACAAAAGTAGAAATGATTCGGAACTTTTACACCTTCCACTAAAAATATTCTAAGTGTAAAATCTTCCGAAGCCAAGACCAACATCTTTTGAAGCCATAAGTGAAATCTTTCGAAGCTTCAAATACAAAGTCTTCCGAAGCCAAAGAGTGAAGACAGATTTCTTCCGAAGACTTTTAGAGACATGCTTTTATCTGATGTACTTTACCATAAAGCTAAACCACCATTCCGCTGCAACTCTGTTTAGTCACCAATTTACATGAGTTGGTGAAAAGGTCCATGCTTTTGGTAACTATACATTGATGTCTTGAGTTGTGCTTTCTACTTTATGTACTTTTATCCTTTTTGTAATAGATTAGGATGTGAGCTATGGCATGTCATAGTCACTAGTCAAAAGGCAATATGCCTTTTGACTCTACATTTGATTTTGTTGTCTAGTCTTATGTATCTAACTGGCTTTCAAAGTATGGCCGGCTGTAGGATGTAGTATATGTATCTCAAGTACTTGTAACTTCCATTGTATGCTTCGTAACATTGGTAATAGAACTTAAGAAGCAATATACAACATTCTTGAAAACCAAATACTTATGTTGTTTTGCTATTTTGTTCTGTCTCATTTTTACTTGTGTTCTTAGCATCTTTCACTTAACCAGTTCCCTATTTGATCTGTTAAGTGTTCTAAGTAACTCTCCTCATTGTTATGTTGTAAGTGCATACCCTTCACCAGTCCTGCAAATTGCTTTCGGAAGAAAATTGTTCTAAGACATAATTTTCTTTCGAAGGTAATTATAAATCTTCCGAAGGATAATTTTTTTATTTATTACTATTTACAAGGACAGACACATTTTTTTTGGTGAATGTTGGCAGATGTTAAGGAGCTTCCCAGGTAAGCTTGAAAACTTGAACTGAACGCTGCAAATGTTGTTTTGTGTTCTTCAGAGTCCAAAATGACAGTGATGGGCTCTGTTTGGATGTTATTTGATGAAGTCTTTGCTGATGATGTAGATGTATCTCTTCTATCATCTGTTCTTCCTTTTTCTTTTCTTGACGTATTTTGAGAAGATTTCTTTGAAGGCTTTGATGCATAGAAACTTACTTCCTCTTCATCTTCACTCAAAGTACAAGAGTTATCACTATCATTGTTGGAAATGAATGCACTTCCAGCACTTTTGTTTCTTTAAAGTGATAAGGTGAGACATGTGTTCTCACAATCTTGTTTGTTGATTTTTCATCCATTTTAAGAGCCTCAACTTTAGCTACCAATGTATCTAAACCAGTTGCTTGAGGTGAATGGTGTTCTTGAACATGAACACAGTTTGCTTCCAACTTTCAGGCAAAGTATGGAGCATCTTTTTGTTTAATTCCTCAATAGTATATTTCAACCCCAACATATTCATCTCTGTTACAAGTTGCATAAATCTATGGAGTTGTCGAGGAATTGATTCACCGTCAATATGATGAAAGGTTTCATATTGTGAACGAAGGGTGTCCTTCCTAATGCTTCTGATTTCAGCACTTCCTTCACAGAGTGTATGAAGAATCTTCCACACCTGATTAATATTTCTTCAGGTAAATCCATACTAAGCAAGCTGTATGCTTTAATATCAACTTTGACCTTCTTAATATCATAAGGAGATAGATCCTTAGTACTTATGGGTTGATTATTGTCATTATAATCTGGCCCAAGAGTGGGTGGAATATAAGGACCTTCAGTTATTGGCACCCATAAGTCAGAGTCTGTATGATGTTTCCAACTTTGGAGGTTGGTATGATGATCCACCAAAGTTAGTCATGTTAAGTTAAAATCTAAGATTTTAACTATTGTGGGGTATCTTTTAAGTAATGTACTAATTAGTGACAAAACTTAATTAACAAAAATTAAGCGATTGTGGTCACAAATCATTCAATTATTTTAATGATAATTAATTATCAAATCAAGGATTTTGTTGATGTATTTGTTCAAATAAACTTGAACAATTGATGAATGTCATTCAATAACCTAGATCTACTATTCAATTGATTTGAATATTGATCTAAGTTAATCAAGCAGTGAAACAGTACTCGCTGAAAGACAATTCACTATTTTAATTGATACACACAAAAACGATTGCTGAAAAACAGTAGATCTAATCAGCAAAAACTGACAAATCTAGTGAAAGAAGCAAACAATTAAACACTATTAACACTTATAGATCGTTCGATCTAAATCAATGAGCACTTGGCTCTGATACCATCTGTGAATCCAAGGATCGCAATCAGGAATTATCAGTGTTAAAGGAAATCAAATTAATGTTTGTGAAATCAATATTAACCTTGTTTAATTGTTTAATACATATATATCAAATATAATGAATGATGATTATGATGAACACAATGATATAAACACAGTTAATAAGCAAACAGGATTTGATTCAAATGTATTTCATTAAAATTGATTAATGATTACAGATGAATAAATAATGAATGACATAAATGAAGGAAATGATCTGCCCAAGATATATATTAAATTGATGTGGCTAGTGTGATATGATCCAAGTCGGGTCATACCCAATAACAAGCCAAACAAACACCGACAAATATTTATTTGTTGATTAGATCAAACAAATAAATATAAACACCAATTTAGAAACCGGGTTTTCTAAATTATTGCTTTTGCGAATGAACAAGTTTATATATATATATATATAAACTTGTGTTTGTTCATATGGGATTATTTGTTCATTTTTTAATTGGTTAGACAATGACAAATAATAATGTGTGTGTGTTAGTCATATAAAATTAAAATGGTTTAATTTTATATAAAAGAGTGCAAGAGTGTTTAAGTTTATTTTGGTAAAATAATTTGAATTCAATGGGGAGACAAGGGGGTGCCAATTCGGCCGCCCCATGCCTTGGTTTCTTCCTTTTATTTGTTCCAAGACCATTATTATTAGTTGGATACTACAACACTCTTGTCTCTCTCTCTTGCAAGAAAACACACACTTGAAGATCCTTCCCATTTCTCTCCCTCTTCTTCACGGTTTTGAAGGAGTTTTAGAGCAGAATTTTCAGCTTCAAAAGGGTTTTGATTGCTGAAAATTGGGTGTCAAGATTCCTAGCAATCAAGGTGTTTGTACAAGCTTGGGGTATCACCTCTTGAGGTCTTCTTCTTTGAAGATTCAGCCACGTTTCATCTTCTTTTCACCTCAAGAAGTTTGTTCTTTTTGAGCTGCTACAAAGGTTGTATCTTCACCATCTCATGTTTCTTTCTTGTATGCACTTTCGTATAATGATCCATGGTTTGGGGTTGCTTATTAAAATGGGTTTAATAACCATCTTACTAACATGTTTTAAAACTTCAAATCCGCTGCGTTTTTCATATAAACAAGGTTATATGAGCTTTGATAAACTTGTTAAAACCCTACAATGGCATCAAGAGCCACTTATACGAATGCATACATGTATATTCTTGCTAGTTCATGGTTTTGTGGTGTTTGACACCACATACCCGTGAGTTAGAGGGCTGTTTTGGTCACCCCTTTTGGTGTTTTAAAGATGCTTCTTTATGCATATAAGGATCTTTAAAACTCTAGATTATTTGATGTTTATTTATATGTTCATAACCCATTTGTTCTTGGTTTATGTTGGCCAAAAACATGGGCTATAAGGGGCTGCCATTTTCGATAGTCTTATGTATGTTTCATCATGATGTTGTTGATTATGCATAACAAAGCCTAGACCCTTTGGATTGGATGATTGGTTGTCATGTTATATTCTTTTGGGCATGTAATAATTTATTTTTGTTTCAAGTCTTGTTTTGTAATCTATTCATTCATATGGTTTGTAATAAATAGATTAGGAGTTTATCTTTACTAGAAAAAATGTATTAGGATACATATTTTGTAAGGATGCTCAAGATCAAGACTTGAAGAAAAGATGGACAAAGAGGATGCTTGAAGATGTGGATTCAAGTGGGAGTTCCTTTTGTCAACCATGTGTCATGTTCTTAACCCTTAGGACAAGACCTTTTGACACACTTGTTTTGGCTAAACAAGTGTGCTCAACTTAGTATGCTTTGTTATGCATATATGGATTGTTTGGTTATGCTTGGTTGAATGCTTATGATGTTGTTTTGTTTTGGATATTTGGATGTCATTAACAAACCATCACCTAGAACAAGCTATTACAAGAAATTGGTTCTCAAATCATTAAGCAAAATAGAATGTGTCTATAAAAGGAGTTAATGGTTTGCAAAATAAAATGGGTTATATTTATAAGAACCAAATAGGTACCATATGGTTGAATGCATACAATCATATAGTACATGGACTTTTCTAAAACAAGAATTGTGAAATTATAAATCCCTTTTGAAAACAAGTTAAACACCATCCTTTTACACAACACTTAGGTTACTTGCAAACTCTTAGTGGGATAAAGGTCACCTAACCACTTTTGAGGGAACTTGTAACTTGAGGTGATAATGCCATGTTTGTGGTATAAAGGTCACCTAACCACTTATGTGGTAAACTCACACGTGTGTGTAAGTAGGACGACTTGATTTATAAAATATATTGAATGGATCACCTAAAATGTGTTTTATAAAAGGTGTTGATGGGGTAAACATGCCGTTATAAACATAAGATGTTCAAACGATCCCATACCATTAGAAGTTGCAATGGGTTGCAATTGTCATTTATGACTACCTTGTTTATTTAAATAATGGGATAAAGGTCACCTAACCAATATTTAAATACAACGTTGGATTCTAAAATTTTTTTTATTAATAGTCTATGAGACGTAAAGGGTATTAATAAATGAAATGTATAATTATATCGACGATTACTAAAATGGAACTTTGTAAAATCTTGTAGATGGCCGACCACACCAACGCTAATAATGATGTACCAAACCAAAACAACCAATCTCTTAGGGCGATCCTTCAAAGGGATCGTCTAACACCTAACAACTTCATGGATTGGTACCGCAACTTGAGAATTGTTCTCAAGCAAGAAAAGCGGGCCTACATTCTTGATGATCCCATCCCCGATGAACCTAACGAGGAGGATGTGGAGGCCTATAATGATTGGGTTAGATATACGGAAGACTCCATCCAAGTCTCTTGCTTAATGTTAGCAAGTATGACACCCGAACTCCAAAAGGAGTATGAGCTCCATGGAGCCTATGACATGATCACTCAGTTGCGGGAAACGTTCCAGCAACAAGCTAGAGTGGAGCGCTTCGAAACGGTTTGAGCGCTTCATGCATGTCGAATGGAGGAATCCGAATCAGTTTCATCTTGTGTTCTTAAGATGAAAAGTCACATCGACCGCCTTCAAAGGCTAAATTGTCCTGTCTCAAAGGAGTTGGCCACGGATTTGATCCTTAATGGCCTAACTAAAAGGTTTGAGGCATTCGTCATGAATTACAACATGAACGGATGGGACAAGAGCATAAATGAACTTCATTCGATGCTCAAATCAGCTGAGGCGGGAATGGGTAAAAGGGCTTTACCCGTTCTCACCATTAATGAAGGTGGGAGAAGGAAGAGGTCTCTACCCCCTCCCAAGGCAAATGTTGCCAAAGGAAAGGGGCACGTTGGAGGAAAGGGGAAGATGGTTGTTAGGGCGGAACCTCCGAAGCCCAAGGAGAAGAAGCAAAAGGTTGCTGTAAATGACCCATGCTTCAAATGTGGTGAGATAGGGCATTGGATGAGAAATTGTCCAGTCTATCTCAAAGAGTTGAGAGAAAAGAGGGATGCAGGGCAAACCTCAGGTATAATTTACATGATACATGTTGAGCTAAATTTTATTTCTTCTAACACATGGGTATTAGATACCGGATGTGGAACTCACATTTGCAATTTATTGCAGGGGTTCAAAAGAAATGGGCATTATGCAAAAGGGGAAATAAGTCTCTTCATGGGCAATGGTGCAAAGGTTCACGTTGAAGCCCAAGGAGACTACATTTTGAAGCTTCCAGGTGGTTTGGAAGTTATTTTGAACAATGTATTATATGCTCCTAGCCTGACTAGGAACATAATTTCTGTTTCCCGTTTAAGACAATGTGATTATGATTTCAAGTTTGTTGACAATGATATTCATGTTTCTCTAAATCATGTATTTTATTTTAAGGCTATACCTTGTAATGGTATTTATGAATTGGTTCATGAAAACGTAACATATGATAGCTCAATATACCAAGCAACCACCAAAAGACTCAAATTAGATTTGAGTGATACCTACCTTTGGCATTGCCGTCTTGGTCATATAAACAAGAAACGTATACAAATACTTCAAAAGAATGGTCTTTTAAAAACAAATGAATGTGATTCATTTGATGTATGTGAATCTTGTTTACAAGGTAAAATGACTAAGGCACCCTTTAGTGGAACTAACGAAAGGGCAAAAGATTTATTAGGTATCATACATTCGGATGTATGTGGTCCTTTTAAGCCAATGACTAGGAATGGTAAAAGATACTTCATTACCTTTACCGACGATTATAGTCGCTATGGATATGTGTACTTATTAAGGCACAAAGATGAAGCCTTTGAAATGTTCAAAATCTTCAAGAATGAAGTAGAAAATCAACTCAACAGGTCAATTAAAATTCTCCGCACCGATAGAGGTGGCGAATACCTAAGTGATGTTTTTCAGGATCATCTTAGGAGTTGTGGGATTGTCTCACAACTCACTCCACCTGGAACACCACAACATAATGGTGTGTCTGAGAGGAGGAATCGAACCTTATTGATATGGTTCGATCTATGATGGCTAGAAGCATATTACCTCTATCATTTTGGGGATTCGCTTTGCTCTCCGCGGCCCGTATTCTGAATATGGCCCCAACCAAAAAGGTGGAAAAGACACCTTTTGAGATATGGCATGGAAGAGTTCCATCCTTATCATACTTAAGGGTCTGGGGTTGTGAGGCTTATGTTAAGACTCCCATCCCAAACAAATTAGATGTCCGATCCACCAAGTGTATCTTTGTTGGATATCCTAGAGATTCTATGGGATATTATTTATATGATCCACTGGAACAAAAGTATTTGTTGCCAGAAAGGGTGAGTTCTTAGAAACTAAGTTCCTTATGGAAGGAATTAGCAGTAGAACAGTGGATCTTGAGGAGGATCAAGAAACACAGCCCGATGCACGTTTGGTTGAAACTAGCTCTCAACGTGAGGACGTTGAGGATGATCAAGGGGTTGATCAATACACACAAAACGTTCGCAGAAGTGGTAGAACTAGTAATCCACCTGAAAGATACGGATTTTTCATGGATGGATGCTATATGGTGGATTCAGATGAACCAGCCACATATCATGATGCAGTGTCCAATTTGGATTGTGACAAATGGCTTGAGGCCATGAACGTTGAGATGCAATCCATGTATGACAATCAAGTTTGGGAACTTGTTGAGCCACCTCTTAATTCCAAAGTAGTTGGAAGTAAGTGGGTTTTCAAGAAGAAAACTGATATGCATGGAAACTTGGATACTTACAAAGCTAGACTTGTAGCAAAGGGTTTCACTCAAACTCAAGGGGTTGATTATGATGAAACCTTCTCACCTGTTGCAATGCTTAAGTCTATAAGGATATTGTTTGCCATAGCAGCTCATTATGATTATGAGATTTGGCAAATGGATGTCAAAACCGCTTTCCTAAATGGATATCTTGAAGAAGATGTCTATATGGTTCAGCCTGAAGGTTTTGTCGATCCAAAATATCCTAATAAAGTATGCAAGTTAATGAAATCAATCTATGGATTGAAACAAGCATCAAGAAGTTGGAATCACCGTTTTGATGATGAAGTAAAGAAATTTGGCTTCATCAAAAACGCTGATGAGGCTTGCGTGTATAAGAAGGCTAGTGGGAGCATAATAACCTTCCTAGTATTGTATGTTGATGACATACTACTGTTTGGAAACGACATTCCAACCATGGAAGGTGTAAAAACCTGGCTTGGAAATTGTTTTTCCATCAAGGATCTTGGTGAAGCCGCCTATATTCTGGGAATAAAGATCTATAGGGATAGATCAAGACGGCTAATTGGTTTGAATCAAAGTGCATACATTGACAAAATCTTGAAAAGGTTCAAGATGTAAAACTCTAAGAAAGGTATTGTACCTATTCAAAGAGGGACAATATTGAGTACAACTCAATGTCCAAGCTCCAAGGAGGAGCAAAATAGAATGAAGGCAATCCCATATGCATCTGCTATAGGATCCATCATGTATGCAATGATATGCACTAGACCGGACGTGTCATGCGCTTTAAGCATGACAAGTAGATACCAGCAAAATCCTGGTGATAGTCATTGGATGGCTGTCAAGAACATTCTGAAGTACCTAAGGAGGACTAAGGACATGTTCTTGATCTACGGGTCTGGTGAAGAGGAACTCGTTGTAAAAGGTTACACGGATGCGAGTTTCCAAACCGATCGAGATGATTCACGATCTCAATCGGGGTACATCTTTATTCTGAATGGGGGAGCTGTTTCTTGGAAAAGCTCAAAGCAAGAAGTCGTAGCGTTATCCACTACAGAGTCTGAATACGTCGCCGCTTCAATGGCAGCACAGGAAGCTGCATGGCTGAAGAAATTCATAGCCGATCTAGGGGTAGTCCCTTCCATTCAGGATCCCCTAGAGATCTTTTGTGACAACGAGGGTGCAATTGCTCAAATCAAGGAACCTCGTGCTCATCAAAAGACTCGGCACATTGAACGGAGATTCAACTACATAAGGGATGAAGTTGAAAAAGGAAAGATATGTATTCGCAAAGTCCACACTGATAAAAACGTTGCGGATCCACTCACAAAACTCCTTGAAAAGGCAAAGCATGAAGGTCATGTTTGTGCCATGGGACTTAGATATTCAAGTGACTGGGTTTGATGTTGTATTTTGTATTTAGATATTGGAACTAATGTTATTTGACTTAATTATATGGTTATAATTTCATTTGTTCCTCTATTTTAGCATGTTTAAATCCGTGAATAAATAAATTATTCTTAACGTCCGTAGTCGATCATACTTGTGGGAACAACTATGAATGTAAGACTATAATGAACTTGGATTGGTTGATATTCATAAGGTATGAATACAAAGCAAGAGGTTGCTACCAAGGTTCATTGATATCTATGGGATATAGATATTGGACTGACCCGC
Organism: Flaveria ramosissima; assembly: GCA_025215565.1. NCBI lineage: Eukaryota > Viridiplantae > Streptophyta > Magnoliopsida > Asterales > Asteraceae > Flaveria > Flaveria ramosissima. The sequence continues at coordinate 41,410,213 of CM046039.1, forward strand.
TCTCAATTATTTCTGCATGGAATCTTTCTGATTAGTCATAAGAAATTTTGAGTAAAGGCGAATATCATTGTATCCTCAGACCTGAGATACATATTGGGTCTTGATATTCACCAAGTATTGTACTTTGACTTAGTCCTTTGCTGTTCTGAAAAGGCAGTACATAAGGCTGAGTTCAGGTATGACATGAGGTGATTGTGAGAGACGTATGTAGTCAAGATGGAATTTGTTCCTCTTATTCGTTGAGAGTTAGATGTCTAAGGCCTGTTAAAGTTAAATCATCGGAGAATGACTATTCTGTGTCTCTTGGATTTAACATGACATCTGCAACAAAAGGATAGATGATTAATTCACCTAAAACATATTCAAGTAAGGTACTTGAAAAGGATGATGTTATTGAATGGCACTTAGTCATATACATTAGGGGTAGCAAACCGTTGCTAGGCGTTATTTGCTGCTTGCATCAATCTTCTATAAATCTTGTGCAAGTGGGAGATTGAAGGAAATGATCTGCCCAAGATATATATTAAATTGATGTGGCTAGTGTGATATGATCCAAGTCGGGTCATACCCAATAACAAGCCAAACAAACACCGACAAATATTTATTTGTTGATTAGATCCAACAAATAAATATAAACACCAATTTAGAAACCGGGTTTTCTAAATTATTGCTTTTGCGAATGAACAAGTTTATATATATATATATATATATATATATATAAACTTGTGTTTGTTCATATGGGATTATTTGTTCATTTTTTAATAGGTTAGACAATGACAAATAATAATGTGTGTGTGTTAGTCATATAAAATTAAAATGGTTTAATTTTATATAAAAGAGTGCAAGAGTGTTTAAGTTTATTTTGGTAAAATAATTTGAATTCAATGGGGAGACAAGGGGGTGCCAATTCAGCCGCCCCATGCCTTGGTTTCTTCCTTTTATTTGTTCCAAGACCATTATTATTAGTTGGATACTACAACACTCTTGTCTCTCTCTCTTGCAAGAAAACACACACTTGAAGATCCTTCCCATTTCTCTCCCTCTTCTTCACGGTTTTGAAGGAGTTTTAGAGCAAAATTTTCAGCTTCAAAAGGGTTTTGATTGCTGAAAATTGGGTGTCAAGATTCCTAGCAATCAAGGTGTTTGTACAAGCTTGGGGTGTCACCTCTTGAGGTCTTCTTCTTTGAAGATTCAGCCACGTTTCATCTTCTTTTCACCTCAAGAAGTTTGTTCTTTTTGAGCTGCTACAAAGGTTGTATCTTCACCATCTCATGTTTCTTTCTTGTATGCACTTTCGTATAATGATCCATGGTTTGGGGTTGCTTATTAAAATGGGTTTAATAACCATCTTACTAACATGTTTTAAAACTTCAAATCCGCTGCGTTTTTCATATAAACAAGGTTATATGAGCTTTGATAAACTTGTTAAAACCCTACAATAAACAATAAATGATTCGAACGTGTTGATGTTGATGTGACGGCTGCTAGGGTTTATGTTTGTGTGAATCGATGTAATGTTTGTGTTTGCCGTCATGTTGCTCCTGTGTTCATACTCTGATGTGAAACCTAGGATCCATATTTATAGGCACACATGTTTTTGTTAAGGAAACACCGGATCTCTTGGGATTTGAAATTGTCTTGTTGACTTGTTGACTTGTAACACTTGTATTATTTAAATACAAGTGTTTGGACTCCGCAGCTTAACAAGTCTTCCCAAGATAATTTGTTCGTCCGAAGGTAATGTCTTCCGAAGGTACATTGTCTTCCAAAGGTACTTATTCTTCCGTAGGTGTTTGTTCTTCCGAAGGTACTTTGTTCTTCCGAAGCTTTCATGTTCTTCATAAGGTACTTGATCTTCCGAAAGCATTTTGTTCTTCCGCAGAAGATATTCAGATGATTGTTTTTGTAAGAAACATATCTACGGAATAACAATATGTTCATTCTTAGATGTTTCTTACACTAAGTCAATTTCAAAAATTGACCAAGTATAATGTTTTACCTGCAATCATACATAAATCAACACAAATATAGGTTAACCTATATACATAATGTATACATCAAAATAATGAATTACAGATATTCATTACAAGTTTTTGATTAAAGTTCTAAGCATATACAAAATGAGCTAGATCTATTGACCCTAGATCTAACACTCCATCAATTCTTTCATCTCGGAGGGGGCTAACCGATATGGCGCCTGAGCAACGGGCTGGGCACCAGGTATTAAGTCAATCTGGAACTCGATCTCACGGTCCGGTGGCACACCTGGTAGATCTTCTGGGAACACATCGGGGAACTCACACATAACCGATACATTAGACAGTTGTGGCGTTGGTGTATCCACATCCTTAACATAGGTCAGGTAGGCGCTACACCCACGCCTCATGCATTTTCCCGCCACCGCCATTGAAATCACCTTTGGAATCGTAGTGACTCGGTCTCCGTAGATCGTCACTGAACTCCGGTCAGGCGCTGTAAGTCGAATCATCTTCTAGCGACATACGATATTCGCCTCGTAGTCCACTAACCAATCCATTCCTAAGACTACATCGAACCCGCCTAAGGTCACCACGAACGGTCTAACAGGAAACTAATGACCTTCTAATTCTATGTCACAACCGTCTATCACTTCTGAAATCCTGGTAGACTTACCTATGGTAGTTTCTACATCGAAGGGCTCATCAATATTCCTACTACTATAAGGCATCTTATCATAGAAAGTAGCAGAAATAAAACTCCTACTAGCACCTGAATCATATACCACAGAAGCAAAAGTTTGATTTACTAGAAACGTACCTGACACGACATGGGGGTCTGTCCTAGCCTCCTCTCTGGTCATCGTGAAGGCTCTGGCGCTCGCCTTCTGGCCTTCAGTCCTTACCTTCTTGTAAGGATTCCTATAAGTCTGATGCAGCCAAAACATCCAAAGTCTCTCTGCAAGCATGCACTAAAGAACTGAAGAAGAAATGCTTCGGAAGTTTTATACCATGCACTAGAAATATTCTAAGTGTAAAATCCTCCAAAGCCAAGACCAATATCTTCCGAAGCCAAAAACGAAGTCTTCCAAAGTTTCAAAGACAAAGTCTTCCGAAGCCAAAGAGTGAAGGCAGATTTCTTCCGATGACTTTTAGAGATATGCCTTTATCTGATGTACTTTACCATAAAGCTGGATCACCTTTCCGCTGCTACTCTGTAAAGTCACCAACTTACATGAGTTGGTGAAAGGTCCATGCTTTTGGTAACTGTACATTGAGGTTTTGAGTCCATGCTTTCTACTTTATGTACTTTTATCCTTTTTGTAATATATTAGGATGTGAGCTATGGCATGTCATAGTCACAAGTCAAAAGGCAGATCTGCCTTTTGACTCGACATTTGATTTTGTAGTTGTCTAGTCAATTGTATCCAGCTGGCCTTCAAAGTATGGCCGGCTGTAGGATGTAGTATAAAGTATCTCAAGTACTTGTAACTTTCTATTGATGCTTTGTAACTTGTAATAGAACTTGAGAAGCAATATACAACATTCTTGAAAACCAAATACTTGTGTTGTTTGCAATCTTGTTCTATCTCACAATTACTTGTGTTCTTAGCATCTTTCATTAACTAGTTAACCAGTTCCCTATTTGATCTGTTAAGTGTTCTAAGCAACTCTCCTCATTGTGTTGTTGTGTTGTAAGTGCATACCCTTCACCGGTCCTGCATTTGGTATCAAAGTTTTTCAGGCTCTTGATATAAGATCTCACCATATTAAGATCCCTCACACACATAAAATACTTAACAACTCAAATGGAAGCGATAACCAAAGCTGATTTGGAAACTGGAACTATGACAAAGTCTCCACTGATCACTCCTAAAGACTTTGATACTTGGTATCAAAGAATGTAAGGCTTCATCAAGTCTCAAGACTCCTGGATGTGGGACTCTGTTGTTGAAGGACCTTACATACCAAGCACCACTTCTTCTACTGGTGGTGGTATGATTCCTAAGGTTATGGCTGATTACTCTGAAGCAGATAGAAAGAGAATAGAGATTGATCAAAAAGCCATGACAGCCCTTCAAACTGCTCTTCCAAACTCCACCTACAGAGGCTTCAAGAAGTGCAAAACTGCCAAGCAACTATGGGAGGCACTGAAGCTAATGTATGAGGGGTCTACTGAAGGAAAAGAGAACAAGAAGGATCTCCTGAAGCAGCCGTTTGAAAACTTCACCTTCAAGGCAGGTGAAACCATGACTCAACAATACTTTAGGTATGTTGAGATTGTGGATACTCTAATGGATGTTGGAGTAACTCTTGAGAACAATGACATTGTAAGGAAGTTTATGTCCTCTCTTCCTAAACAATGGACACATTATTGTGTTGTTATCAAGAGGACTGAGAACCTTCTCTTACTCTCACAGAGTTGTATGGTATTCTTAGTGGCTACCAGATGGAGATGAACATGCAAAACTCATCTGGTAACTCCAGCAATCAATTGAGTTCAGCCCTCCATATGGTTGAAAGGGAAAGCATTGAACCACAACATCATCTTATATGCTTCCCTAACAACTCACAAAAGGGACCTTTCATCACCTTCCTAGAGACTCCAAGGGAAAGCTACACTCAAGGAAGTCTTTTCCAAGAGACAAGTTCTTCTCATGCCTTTGTCTCTGCTGATGAAACTTCAGGCAACTTACTCTTCACTCTTGAAGATTTGGACTGTATCCATCCAGATGATCTGGAGTACATGGAGATAGTCCAGCAAATGGCTCTTCTCACTCATAGAGCCAAGAAGTTTTACAAGAGGACAGGGAGAAAGTTTCTAAGCAATGCAGCCAGTGGAAAGTTTGGGCTGGACAAAAGCAAAGTAAAGTGTTACAACTGTAACCAGATGGGACACTTTGCAAGAGAGTGTAAGGCACCAAGGACAAATGGTGGCCAAGCACAAACCAGACCAAACTACACTGAGAAAGTCCCCCAGAATGAGAAGCGAAAGCAGCAAGCTGCAGTTGCTGTTGAAGAAGGAGGCTTTGACTGGAGCTTTCAAGTAGAAGATGCATCTCCAAACCAAGCACTCATGGCAGACCACGATGAAGCAAAGGTTTTGGAGCATCTTTGCACTCCTGAATGTAATGCTAAAGTAAATAGATATAGGTCCTATAATTTAGAAATGAGATCTGACCTTGAGTCCTTAAATATTTTTAAAGCTGATTTTAAAAGAGCTGAAAATGATTATAAACTAGAGATAGAGGACTTAGAGAAAACCATTTCAACTCTTAAACATGAGCATACAAACTACAAGACTCAGATCAAAGATCTTATTACTAAATTAACTGAATGCTATGCTGAGCTTATGATCAGCAAAGCCAAGGCAGAAAAATGTGTTCTTGAAGAAGAGACCTTCAAGAACATAATATCCTCATCCTTGCATGCAAAAGTTTGTTATCAAAATAAGCAAGGACTAGGATCTTGTGAGATAGCTCCTCCACACACAATCTTGTCTGTAAGATCTCCTAGGTGTGGAATTGTAAAGATGAGCTTCCCCTCATAGATCCTATGACTGAAGAGGATGAAGAGGAGATGGTGGAGAATGATTCTAAGAAAAGTGAAGATGAGCATTCTAAGAAGGGTCCCCATCCCTCTGAGGAGAGCAAAGCTGTTGGGATGACCAAGTCAAGAAGAAAGAACTTGATCAGGAAGGCCAAAAGAAAGTCCAAAAAGGCTCAAGTGATGAAGGCTACCTTCAATTATGCACAGAAACAAGTCTTCATCTCTGCGGGATTTGAAGTAGTAAAGGCTGAAGACACAAACTTGAGCTCCATCAACAAGAGTTCTAGTTCATGTCCAAACTATCCCATCATCAAGAAGAAGGCTAATCAGTTGTGCATTGCTGCTGTACAACCTGAACTATCCTGCTCCAAAGGTAGTTCTAACCCCACAAGAATTGCCACAGCATCTGCAAAGGTGAAGATGGAGAAGGAAAGTGATCAAGTTCAGCTTTGTTCACAAAGAAGAACTCCTAGAAGGAAGAAAATGGTTTGTGTTATGTGTGGGAGTACCTCTCATCTTGCTAAAGATTGTGTTTAGAATCCAAGGAGTACTCTCCACATGACGAAGAAAGAAACCTCTAAGAGTTTGGAGAAGAAGAAGCAAGCTTCGGAAGGAAAATCTGTTTCCTTCGGAAGCTCCAAAATGAAGAAGAAGACAAGTGGAAACTTGCCTTCAGAAGAGAATTTGGTCTCGAAAGAAAGGAATACTTCCGAAGCACTGAAGCCTGCTGCAGTGAAAGCAAGATCTTCCAAAGGGCCAGTCATCAAAACTTCTGAAGTCATCAAAACTTCAGAAGTATTGAAGGTCAAGTCTAAGCTTCCAATGGTGGTATGGAAGTCAAAGAAAGACCAAACGACTGAAAGTTCTTCATCAACATCAGCAAATGATCCCTCTAGCATGACTATAGGATGAATTACTGTTGCATTGTCTTCAACTTCTTTTGATGAGCCCAAGACCAATGAGGCTTGGGCTTCCAAATGTAACTAATCATCTCTTTTGTGCAGGGACAACACAAGACAAACAGAAATGTATGGATCATTGATAGTGGCTGTTCCAGGCACATGATAGGCAATAGGTCACTACTCCAAAAGTTTAAAAGAATTGATGGAGGACCAGTTGCTTTTAAAGGAGATGCAGGAGGTTACATTACTAGAAGGGGCAAGGTCACAAATGGTAAGCTCAGCATTGAGAAGGTAAACGTTTTCAAGGAGCTTGGGTACAATCTTCTAAGTGTATCCCAATTTTGTGATCAGAGTCATAACATGCTCTTTACTGAGCATGAGTGCATTGTTCTCAGGCCTGGGGTGGTTATTCCTTATGAGCACATCTTGCTTAGAGCCCCCAGGAAAGGGAACATGTACAAGATGGACTTGCAAGAAACTTCTCCCTTAGGAGAAATTTCCTGTTTTCTATCTAAAGAAAATAATGATGAATCTTTCCTCTGGCATAAAAGAATGTGCCATGTAAACTTTAAAAACATGATTAAATTAATTAAGAATGATTTGGTAACTGGATACCAAAGAAAGAGTTTACAAGTGATGACCACTGTGTTGCATGCCTAAAAGGGAAGCATTACAAGGTATCTCACAAGCCAAAGGAAAGAAACTCCATCATCCCCTACACTTATTACATATAAATCTCTTTGGCCCCACCAGTGTAAAGAGTCCAGCAAGGACCTCTTATTGTTTGGTGATCACAGATAATTTTACAAGATTCACTTGGGTCTTCTTTCTTAGAACTAAGGATGAGACTCCTGAGGTTCTAAAGAATTTCATCTTAAAGATTGAGAATCAATGTGATCACAAGGTCAAAACCATAAGATGTGATCAGGAACTGAATTCAAGAATCAAATCCTTGATACATTTTATGATGAAAAAGGTATTACAAGACAATATAGTGCTCCCAGGACTCCTCAGCAAAATGGTATTGCTGAGAGAAGAAACAGGACACTAATTGAAGCTGCAAAAACTATGTTGTCTGACTCTAAACTGCCCATCACCTTCTGGGCAGAGGCAGTGAACACTGCTTGCTAAGTGCAAAATAGAGTTTTAGTGGTTAAGACACATGGTAAGACTGCTTATGAACTTTGGCACAAGAGAAAACCCTTTATTGGTTTTCTCAGGTCATTTGGATGTCCTTGCACCATCTTGAATACCAAGGATCAAATTGCTAAGTTTGCTGAGAAATCGAATGATGGACACTTTATTGGATACTCTTCTTAAGCTAAGGCTTATAGAGTATACAATCTCAGAACTAGAGTAGTTGAGGAGTCAGCCAATATGACTTTCAATGAGCACACTCCTAGTGTGAAAGGTTCTGGTCCGGATTGGCTATTTGATCTTGATTTAGTTACTAACTGTTTTAACAAATCTTGTGAGAATCTTTCAGGATCTACAGATATATTACCAACAGGTGATCCTAACCTAAGATTTGAGCTAAGAAGACCATCCGGTTACACATCTTCAGTTCCAGTGGTAACTATTCCTGCAAATGAAGCTTCTACTAGCACATCAATGACAAATCCTGCTGATGCTTCTAGGGTGCCTTCATATTCCAGCTTAGAGGCATAAAACTCAGAAGAAGGAGCTTCAAATGTTGGAGAAAATGGTGGTGATGAAAGTGATCAAGAATTTCATGATGCTGATAACCACTGCATTGAAGACAACATCAATAATGTGACACACTCATTGGATCAAGTCAATCTTGATAAATGTGGTAATGTGGAGGGTGAATCTTCTTTGCCAGATCAAAAATTTTCAAATCCAGATCTGTCTAAGTAACTTGTTGTGATCCCTCAGCTAAGGATCCATAAGTCTCACCCTACCACAAACATCATTGGAGATGTTGATTCAGGGGTGTGAACAAGAGGACAAACCCATGAAGCAAATGTTTGTCTTCACTCTTGTTTCTTGTCCCAGATAGAGCCAAAGAAAATTGATGAGGCTCTAAAGGATGGAAGTTGGGTTGAAGCTATGCAAGAGGAGCTACTTCAATTCAAAAGGCAAAAGGTTTGGAACCTATGTCCTCTTCCTCAAGGGAAGACTACCGTAGGAACCAAATGGGTTTTTAGGAACAAGAGCGATGATAGAGGACTTGTCATCAAAAACAAGGCAAGACTAGTTGTTCAAGGATATACTCAAGAAGAAGGAACTGACTATACAGATGTTTTTGCTCCTGTGGCAAGACTTGAAGCTGTTAGAATATTCCTAGCTTTTGCTGCATCCAAGAATTTCAAGGTCTACCAACTTGATGTCAAGTGTGCTTTTTCTTTATGGGGTGATTGATGAAGAGGTATATGTCAAACAACCACCTGGGTTTGCAGATCCTGATCATCCTGATTATGTCTGCAGGCTTGATAAAGCTCTATATGGGCTGCACCAAGCACCAAGAAAGTGGTATGAGACTCTATCTCAGTATCTCTGTCAACATGGCTACAAAAGAGTTACTATAGATGGAACTCTCTTCATCAAAGGAACAGGAAATGACATAATGCTAGTTCAAGTATATATAGATGACATTATCTTTGGGTCAACTAATCCAAAGCTCTGCAAAAACTTTGAGAAGCTGATGAAGGACAGGTTTGAAATGAGTGCCATGGTGGAACTCAATTTCTTTCTAGGAATTCGAGTGAAGCAAGTTGACAATGGCATCTTCATAAGTGAGTCAAAGTAAGTATAGGACATACTTAAATGGTTTAACATGACTGATTGTAAGGTTGCTAAGACACCCATAGCTAGAAATCACTCCCTTGGACCTGATCTTGAGGGGGAATGTGTTGATGAACACCTTTATAGGGCAATGATTGGGTCTCTTATGTACCTCACAGCTAGCAGGCCAGATATCATGTTTGCTACTTGCATTTGTGCAAGATATCAAGCCAACCCCAAGATGTCACATCTGGTCAATGTCAAAAGAATATTAAATATCTCAAAGGTGCTCCGTCACTTGGCCTTTGGTATCGAAAGAATTCTAACTTTAATCTGAATGCTTATACAGATAGTGACTATGGTGGTTGCAACATGACTGCAAAGTCTACATCAGGGGGATGTCAATTTCTTGGTGGAAGAGTAGTCTCTTGGCAATGCAAGAAACAATCATGTGTGTCTGCATCAACTGCTGAGGCTGAATACATTGCTACTACAAGTTGTTGTGCTCAAGTGCTATGGATTCCAAATCAGATGCTGGACTATGGATTTAACTTTAAAGAGACTCCCATCCATATAGATAACAATAGTGCTATCTCCATCACAGAGAATCCTATGCAGCACTCAAGGACAAAGCACATTAACATCAGGTTTCATTTGATTAGAGATAACTTTGAAAAGGGATTAATCAAACTAGTCAAAGTTAACACAAATGAACAATATGCTGATCTGTTCACCAAAGCTTTTGATGAGCAGAGATTTAAATATCTTGTAATTGGGATGATTAGCTTTGAATAGCTTTTCTTAAAACTTAATCATATTTATTTGTAAAACCTGTGTGTCCTAAGTTGTCTATTATATCATCTTCATAAGCCCTTTGTTTTCTTTGGAAGAAAAATCTTTTCAAAAGACTTTTCTTAGATTTTTGAAAATCTTGATCTCTTCGGAAGACTTTGAAATTACCTTCGAAAGTAGTTTATGTCATAGTAAACAAATAATTGCTTCAGTAATTTTACCTTCGGAAGAAATTTCTGAAATATCTTTCGAAGCTTAAAATCAACTTAAGTACTTTGTATGTTTTCAAAGAACAGGTTTCTTTCGAATGCAATTTACCTTCGGAAGTATTTATTCTTCTTAGAATAAAAATCTCTGAGTGTAAAAGTCTCTTCCGAAGCAAAATTTCAAAAATCTTTGAAATCTCTTCCGAACCCAATTTTCCTTCGGAAGCTTTCTCTTCAGAACTTCCGAAGCAAATAACCTTCGGAAGATGTCTCGACTTCCAAGAAAACTACTTTTTGGGCAAAAGTAAACTACTTTTTGAGGTGGGACCGACATCCGGATTTCAAAGTTTATCCTCTTTCATTAACTTTGTCTCAAATCCTTTTCACATAAATGCCCAACGGTTCCCCCCTCTTTCACTATCTTCCTCAATTACACTATTCCTTAAACCTAAATTCTTCCAAACCGCCTTTTGTTCTTCATCTTTCTTCATCCTTAAGCTTCTAAAATGGCCAACCTAAACATCAGAAAAAACCCAGATTTCTCCATGCAACTTCACAGGCAACATAACCAAGTTGCTCTGTTAAGCTCTGAGAAAGATGAAAGTTTCTCAGAGATTTGCTGTTTCTTAGCTCTATCAAACTACTCCACCTCCCTAACCATTGATCCTACTCTCTATGAGGATCATCTGCTTGAATTTTGAAGACCTGCCAAGAGGTCATTATGGATGGGGAGAAGGCACTGTCTGCCACAGTGCAAGGGAGGACAATCTTCATCACTCCGGCCATCATTAACACTCATTTGCAGCTGGATGATGAAGAAGGTGAGTTGTCCTTCCCAAAGGAAGCTGTAAATCATTCCTTTGAGCAGATGGGCTATGAGGGAGATTTCTCTGTAAAGACCTTCAGGAAAGGGAAGGTCTCATCCCAGTGGAAATACCTGCTTCATGTGGTTATCCACAGCTTGTCAAACAAGCATGGAGGGTGGGACCAGATTCCTGAGGATCTCTCCTTCATAGTACATGGAATGGTTCAAGGGGTCAAGTTCAGGTACTCTCAATTTGTTTATACAAACTTGCTTGCTAACTTGGACTCCTTAGAGTATTATATGTTTCCTAGATATGTTCAACACATTCTCAACTGTGAACTGGGCTCACAGTTGAGGGAAACAGATAATATTCTTAAATTGGGACAGATGAAGCCCGGCATCTTTAAAATTATGAAGAAGCCAACTGTAGGCTTCTCAGGGGTAGAAACAGCCCTAGTCCCAAAAATGTTAGAGCTCATTGCTCAAGGTGACAACCTAGCAACACAAGCTAGTGTTGAACCCACACCTTCTACCTCTCAACCACCAAAAAGGCCCCAAGTCACCCTCACCTACCAAAGAAAATCCAAACGAACCCCTGCTCAAGCTATTGAGTCTGTGCAGGCCCCATATACTCACCCATACAGGAGGAAGTGGACACTAGAGCTCCCACTTCCCCTGAGGAGCAAACCACTCCCATCTCTTCAACAATCAGGGCTGAGGTTCCTCATGCTCACCCTGATGAGCTCACAAGCCCAACTGCCTTAAGCCTTCACTCTGAGTCTCAACACTCAAGTGAACAACCTTCAGGGACAGTTACCATCCCCAGCCATTAGACTTAAATCAACCCATTCCCAACCTCTCATTCTATACTGATGAAGACTTAGGTTTCAGTGGGTACCATGAGTCTCTCTACTCCTCTCCTACTCAAAGAGAGATGAGTACTACTGAGTCTCCTTTGTCTAGCCCACATCAGTCACCTATAACTGAGGTGGATACTTCTGAACCTGTTCAGGATATCCATATGGAAGAGGCTCTCACTTCTGCAAGTGATTACATCATTAAGACCTCAACCATGGCAACTCAGCCCATTGACACCTCAACTGAGAATGTCAATGTGCAGAGGAAATCCAGCAGCCAAGAACCTGAGGCTGGTGGTGAGAGAGAGGACTTTGGTCCAATCATCTCATCCCCCAATGATTCTTCTGATGAAGAAGAGGGGAATCTGAGACTAAAGGTGCAAAAACTGTCAAAAACATGCTCCTATTTAGTCTCTAAGGTTAGTCACCTTGAATCTCAGGTGACTACCTTGCATAATAGGGTCAATGATCAGCAACTTGAGATATCTTATCTCAGGGAAAAACTAGCTGGGAGACCTTTAAGAAGAGCTCAACCAGGAACACAAGAACCTGTGAATGTGATTGACCTAACCTCTAGCTCACCTATGCAAGAGGGTGATGCTACCAAAAAGGGGGAGAAAGTCATTACAGTCACAGAACCTGGGAGTTCTTCAGGGAGTATGGACATTGAGGATTCACCATCCTCACTTGCAACTGTGCATACTCAGCAACTTCCTCAAGTTCACATTAATGTGGACATAATGACTCTGTCATTAGGAGTCTCTTTGAGGAAGGCATTCCAAGGGCTGTGTCATCTCCACCTCAAGGAACTTCAAACTACATTATTGGGTGGAGGTATGATGCTGATAGAAGAGCCCTCATTCTTCACAGAGTTCAAGGACAGCAAGAAGTGTTCAATTTTCAGACTTTGGACTACTATGAAGGTCTTGACCTGATCAACATGCCACTTGTCAACCCAAGCAAATCAAGACAAGCTGACAGGTTAGCACTCAGGATTCAAGACAGAATTACTGAAGAGTTCAGCCTTAGAAGGAGACAAAGGCAATCAGGTAATGTCATTGGTCAACTGGATGCTGAGGCAGACCCTGAGATTAGCTTCAAAGGGAAAACCTTGGCTGAAGGCCCAGTGATAGAGCCTGAGAGCCCTGTCACACCAACAACTGCTTCAGAAATTCATTCCCTCAGTGAAACACCTGCTGGTGAAGGTGTCTCACAACCTCTCTCTGGCCAGAGCTTGGATGCTACACCAAGCAATGAAGGCCAAACCTCTATCCACCCTGAGTCACAAAGGTCTGTGGGTGACAAAAGGAAAAGGATTTGACTCCTGAGGAGATTGAGGAGGAGGAGAGAGAGAGAGAAGAAGAGGAAGCTAAGGGGAGAAAGTTCCTCTGGGTCTTCAGGATTTATGCAAGCTGCAATCAGGGCTGCCCCAGACCAAACACTCAAGAAGATGAGTTGAGGGCAGTCAGGATTACTTACCTGCAGACCAGGAACTATGACATAGATGAGATTATATCTCCCCTTAGAGCAATTAAATGAACTGGCTGACATGGAAGTGTCAAGAGAGATGAAGGAAAAAGAGGATGCAAGATTACTTCTCCAATTCAAAGAAGAGAAGAGACAGAAAAGATTATACAAGCATGCTCCAACTCTCTCCCCAGTTCAGGAAAGTCCTGTGCAAGAGGATGTGGCTGCTACACAAGAACCTCAGGTAGACAAGGAAACAGATAGGCAAAACATGATCAACTACCTGAGTGCCACAGGTCTCTACCAGGCATCTGCACTTCTTCCCTTGTCCTTTGAGTACATTGAGTTTGAGTATCTCAAACAGCTTGAACTTCAAGTGCTCAAAGAACAAAAGGCAACAAAGAGAAAGATGAGGGAAGATGCTGCAAAGTCAAGAGCTATCATCCAAAAGAGTATGAAAAAGTCTGCTGACAGACAAAGGATGATGAGCTTCTTGAAGCTGTATGGATTCTCCGGAAGGAGACTTGGCCCTATGTCTCTATCCACAATGGATGAGCATATCAGGGTAATCAAGCAGAAGATCAAGAGTGGAGAGCTGATTGACTTATACTCTCCTCCAAGTCAAATCCCACCTGAAGTGGAGGTTAAGGTTGAACAACCTGAGACAACACAACCTGGACCTCCTGCTGAGCCTCAGCAAGCTTCATCTTCTGATCCACAGCAGGGTCAAACTCCCTCTCCTTCTGAACCTGTGAGGGAGGAACACCCAACTGAGAAAGACAAGGATGATCAACAAGGTGCTGCAGACCAGTCTTCTCAGTTAAAGTCTTCTAAGAGGAAGAAGAGGATGGCTTCTAAACCAAAGTCTAAGAAGAAGAAGCCTGAATCATCCACCTCTACACCTCAGGCTGAGTCAGATCAACCTGAGGAAGTGCATGAAGAGGCAGCCCAATCAACTCCAATTCAAGTGGCTCCTCTTGCAGCTGAGACACCCATCTTATCCTGGACCTTCACTACTAATCCAGAGAGATGGCATGTGATCAGAGATCAAGGTGTTGAGAATGTCTATACATGGCAAGACATAATCAACTTACCTCTGCATGATCTCTTTGAGATGAGAAGATATTATGAGAGTCTGAATGATCCTGACCATCTAATGAAGAAGGGTATGGTCATCATTGTGCTGAAGACTACAAACATCTGAAGATCTTCTAAATGTTTTGGTAGCATCAGCCTAGGGGAGTTTGTAAGGATTCCTATAAGTCTGATGCAGCCAAAACATCCAAAGTCTCTCTGCAAGCATGCACTAAAGAACTGAAGTAGAAATGCTTCGGAAGTTTTACACCATGCACTAGAAATATTCTAAGTGTAAAATCTTCCGAAGCCAAGACCAATATCTTTCGAAGCCAAAAGTGAAGTCTTCCGAAGCTTCAAAGACAAAGTCTTCCGAAGCCAAAGAGTGAAGACAGATTTCTTCCGAAGACTTTTAGAGATATGCCTTTATCTGATGTACTTTACCATAAAGCTGGACCACCTTTCCGCTGCTACTCTGTAAAGTCACCAACTTACATGAGTTGGTGAAAGGTCCATGCTTTTGGTAACTGTACATTGAGGTCTTGAGTCCATGCTTTCTACTTTATGTACTTTTATCCTTTTTGTAATATATTAGGATGTGAGCTATGGCATGTCATAGTCACAAGTCAAAAGGCAGATCTGCCTTTTGACTCTACATTTGATTTTGTAGTTGTCTAGTCAATTGTATCCAGCTGGCCTTCAAAGTATGGCCGGCTGTAGGATGTAGTATAAAGTATCTCAAGTACTTGTAACTTTCCATCGATGCTTTGTAACTTGTAATAGAACTTGAGAAGCAATATACAGCATTCTTGAAAACCAAATACTTGTGTTGTTTGCAATCTTGTTCTGTCTCACAATTACTTGTGTTCTTAGCATCTTTCATTAACAAGTTAACCAGTTCCCTATTTGATCTGTTAAGTGTTCTAAGCAACTCTCCTCATTGTGTTGTTGTGTTGTAAGTGCATACCCTTCACCGGTCCTGCACTTCTTCGCTGCCCCAGAGCTTTCAGTCCTCAGCTTCTTGCAATCCCTGCTCATATGACCCGCTTCACCACAGTTGAAGCACATTGTCACCCCACAATCTCTTGCCATATGCCCCATCTTCCCACAGTTGAAACAGATGTTCGACCCCCATCTGCACTCTCCGGTGTGGTTCTTCCCACTTACCACACCTCTTCGCTCCCGCACCAGAGGTGGCTACACGCCAGTTGTCCACCCTTGCAGCGTTGTTGTTTTGGGCGGTCACGCCACGCCCAAACCTCTTCCCGTTCCAATTCCGATAACCACCACCTTTCTTGCTCACTTCAGCCATAGCCAGCTCCCGCTCATCATATAATCGTATCGTCGAATCGACCACCGACCTGAACGTACCTCGCCGGGCGGCGATCATGTGCCTGCGAATATCCGCCGGCAAGACTTGGATGTATTGCTTGATCATTCGTGACAGAGGAGTCACCTGATCTGGCACCAGCCGTGCCATCTCGTTGAACTTGGTGGTGTATTGCTGATGTGTCATGGTTCCCACCTCCAGCTGCAGGAATTCTATCTCAACCTTGTTGAGCTCTCTATGAGAACAGAACTCCTCGATCACTAACTTCTTTAGCTCGTTCCATCTCATTCTCCCAATCGCTTGGCTACCCTCGGCTTGGAAGATATTGTCCCACCAACACAAGGCCGAGTCCACAAACGAGTGGGTAGCAAACTTCACCTTCTGATCTTCCCGGCACTCGCTGATATCAAGTACCGTCTCTATTTCTCTTACCCACCGATGAGAGCAGCAGCATGTGTGTTGCCATCAAAAGTCGGGGGCTTGCATCTCTGAAATGCCCCATAATTACAGTTGTTGGTCCATTTGATCGATTTGCAGTACAAATGAGATGTTGGATTGTTCAATATCAAATACAAACAATGAGAAACAAAGATGATGAAGATTGAGAGCAACCACAAATGATTCAAATAAAGCAATGATGATCAACATAATCAATAATAACAAAGCACAATGATATATCAGTGAATAAACTGCTTACAATACACACTTGCAACAGGAATAAACGATAAGGCTTTTTGCAAGCTCCTCCACAATGAAAATGATCATAACTATATATAGCAGCCTTAGTTTCGCAGACAGTTTCTTTTTCAAAGAAACTGTTCTGCCGAAACTGTAGTTTCGCCAGGCAGAAACAACAGTTTCGCCGAGAGAACTAAACAGCTGATTGTGAGCGAAATTATAGTTTCACTGGAATACAAAAGTAAGCTAACATAAGACCTATTACAATCAAATGTAAACATTCTAATCTAAGGTGAGTCCAACCTATGCATGATCTTGGCACTTGTCTAGATTTATCTCGTCAGCTCCAGTTTCCTCAGTTGCCTGTGATTTATCTTTTACAGCTCCTGTAGCAACCTCCTTAGGGGCTTCAGCAAATGATTCACCTTGGTCTCTTCTTGCTTCATTAGCCCCTTCGGGATGAGCACTAGCTTGCCCAATCTGTCTGGCCAGATCCTGTATGTCCATGTTTAGATCATCTTGGGCCCTTACTTTCTCTGCAAGCCTCTTGACCTCTGCCCTTACACCTCTGATCTTATTTGCCACAGTCATAAATAGACTGGCTTCCTTCCTCGTCTCATCACCAGCACCTGCTTTGATATGATTCTCGCACAGAACCAGCAGATCTTCATCACAAAAGCTAAAAAGCTCAATCGGATCAAAGACTTTGAATTCACCACAATTCTTCACTCTGATTATCGCGTCCCCCGTATTGTTATCATAAAGCCACTTCTCAAAATTCTGTAGTTGTTGGGGGAGGGGATCTGCCAATCTGACCCTATTCACGGTCTTTGGGGGCTTCACCCTCAGTACAATCTTTCCTTTTCCAGTCTCCCAATCCTTGTCCTTCTTTGATCGACTTCTCTCCGATTTCATTAATCCAAAGGACTCAAAATTGTCTTTTAACCCATTTTTTATCTCCTTCTCCAATAATGAGGCTCTTTCACTAAGATGGGCATTTAGTAATGGCAATGTTGCCAGCATCCTCACATCCCATTTTGGTAAGGTCGTGAATGCCTCCCTCTTCTTCATGTAAGAAATACCACCCCTTCTCCTCTTGATCATTAACATCTTAAGGTTGGAGTTGTAACACCAGCTAATGATTCTCTTATCAGCCTCCTTCTTGCTCAACCCTTCCAAGTTTTGGAATATGGGAGTAACCTCTTCAGGCTCTTTTTCTCTAATGAACCATTCTTCTTTAGCCATTTCGAAAACATCTCCATCTACTTCTCCCTTTTTGGCTACATATACCAGTAGCCTTTCATCAACCCATAAAACTCTAGTTTAGAATCATATTCAACAAGCTACTCATCATCTTCCTCTTCATCAATTAGCCCTTTGCCTTTTCAGCATCCTTTTCAGCATTTTTCTCTACTATCACCTCCTCACCCACCAAATCCTTCTTAAAATCAAACTGCATATTGACAAACCCAACTTCTATTATCTCCTCCACATTCTCCATAGATTCATTCTCTTTTTCTACTCCAGAACCTCCTACACCTTCAGTCGCTGCACCAGATGTGCCCTCTTCCGCCCTGGAGGATGTACCCATATTCAGAAATGGTTATTTGAAAACGTTAGTTAAATCATCTATCTCAGATTGAGTTAGTTGATTGGGCAGGCCGGCAACAGCTTTTAACTCATTTATCTGCTCAAACACCTTCTTTATCAGCAAGCTTTGATCCATCAACATCTTCTTATCCCTTCAATCACATCTTTTTGACTCTCTCATATCTCTTGATTAGTGAGTTTTGTTTTTATCATGCTCAGTTCATTAGCAAGAGAGCTGTTGATGTTTCGAATCACATCCTCATCTAAACCATCTCTTTCTTCTCTCCTTGAGGTTTCTATAAATTCTTGGTGTCTTTGTTTGGTTCTCCTTTCAGACTCTCCTACATCAGCTTTCTTTTTCGACCTTCTCTCTTTCTAACCCCTTATCTCCTCAGCCCTTTCATTCACCTCCTCTTCGGAGTCATAATCCTTTTCCTTCGCATATCTTTTTCTTTTCTTAGCAGCATCTGTCTGCTGTACTCGGGTCTCCTCAGCTCTCATATTTTCTGACTCATCCACCCTCCTAATATAATTCCATCTTTCATGTGGGTACATGTTCTCCTATAGATGGGTGATCTTTCCACTAAAGTCATGTCGGATGGCACAACAATCTGCGAAAATACGGGTGTTCATCTGCACCAACCTTTTAACCTCCTGTGTCTTGGCACATCAGGAATTAGATCATCAAAGCTCATTTGCAGAAATCTAGGGTACAACAGCCACTTATCTTTCTTCAATGCCATCACATTTTCTGCCATACATGCAAATATCAGCCTAGCAATGTTTGCTTTCTCTCCTTTATAGCATAACAAAATGGCTTTTGCCCAATCTAGGTTCAGTCCATCTGATCCACCTTTATGGCGATTTAAACACAAAATAAAGACATGGGCTATGTATCTCCATTCCTTTGAAAGGAAGGACTTCTTGATCTCTTTTGTGTACCAAAAGCTGGTCCATCATATCCCATACTCCTAAACGCTGCAAACACCTCAGCATCAGTCATAGTAACTTCCTCTCCTGAATCTTCATCTAGTCTTAGGATCCTCGAGATAGTCTTAGCTGTAATAGACACCTCATGCTCCAAAACTTTAGCAGTAATCCTCTGTGTGTTTCCTCTAGTATCATACTCAGCTGATCTCCAAAAATCTCTAATGTGAAGATCATAGATGGTAGTAGAATGAGAGATAGCATAAGCAATAGGAGATCCTTGCAACCACCAAATGCAGTCTCTAAAGTCGGCTGCTTTAGGATGTGTATCATCTAAGATGGCTGTGATGTTGTTTCTCTCATCAAATTTTAGATTTGCCATTTAAACTTGAGAATCAAATGAAATGCATTAAAATTAATGATTTAATGCTAATATGAGATAAGAATAAGAAAAGAATAAAGATTAAACAAAAATTAAATTAATTTCGCTGACCGAAACTACATTTTCTCAAAATGACTTATAGTTTCGGCAGGCGAAAGTATAGTTTCGCCAGCAAGGGCACATTAAATTCGGCAGATCAGTGAAGTAGATTCGTCAAGCCGAAATAATAGTTTCAGCACAGCAAAACTGAAGTTTTGCCAGCGAAACCGTTAAGTTCGCTCGGACAGCATAACCTCACAGTTTCACTAAAAACCATGAACTTTCGTTCAGTTTCGCTGGACTATCGGTACTTTCGCAGTAAGAACTGTGAAGGTACCAAAGAGTCTTGATCAAATAGACTCACAATGTTGCAGATTTAAGGAGATAAAGTAATGGTTCTGAGTTCGAAACTCACTTGCGAACAAAAATTAACGGTCAATCGATAACAAAATCACAAAAATGTCAAAATCGTCTTTGGAGTTCACGGAAAAACCCTAGAGAGACTAAACGTTCGATTGTGTGAAAATGAGGAAGAAATATCGCAAAATGAGTTAAATAGCAAATAGTTTCGCAGTCAGCGAAACTGAAGTTTCGCTAGGCGAAGCTACAATTTCGCCAGGCGAAACTCTAGTCGAAATTGACTTCGCACAGAGTGAGAGTACCGAACGAAACTGCAAATTCGCCCTGCGAAACTGTCTGCGAAAGTATAATTTATTGTAATTATTATTTTATATTTTATTAATCCCGAGAACTGAATCAATCATGAGATTACATCCTCAGGATATACTTAAATTGTAAATCCAAGATAATCAAACTTGAATCAACTAATGAAGATTATAGATCAAATATGATAATTACAATCAAAATTCCTTTGATCTTCAATTAGATTGCAAAATATATCTTTACAAGTAATCCCCCAATCTCTTGGTCATGCAACCATTAGTCAACACTAATGACAATAAACCTATTTATAGTCTAGAATAATATTCACTAATTATACTTAAACCCCTAGACTTAGGCTATTTAATGGAATTACATATTAAACATAAAAATGACTAAAACAAGATAAAATATATTTTGTTCACACAAAATATATTTATTACAATAAAACTCATAGTCATCTAAATCTTCAACGTCTCGTCTCGGTTCTTCGTCTCGAACGTGTCGGGTTTGACTTTTGTTGACTTTGACCGTGACGTTGACTTTTGTTGACTTTGACTATGTTGATAATATAGACTATCTTGTACAGCTCCAACAATACTCCCCCTTAGTCTATCATTATCAACGTCTTTAAACGAAATAAGCACCGATAAGTCAACAGTAGAAAGATCTTCAAATATGAAGCTTTCTGAATCTGATGTGAAAGATTATTCATCTCATAAGCTCCCCCTATTTATGTGCTCCCCCTTTTCAATGCAACCTTTGCGTGTATATTAGAACAACTTTCCCAAATCTCTAAACTTGAGTGCTTCAGAAGATGTAGGAGGAGGATTCCTAGCTTGGTATCTTTTGCAAAATTAAGGAACAGGTTCTCTAATCAGGTACACTGCTCAACTGATGATCGGCCATCACTTATAGCAAAAATCTGAAACATAATCACAAACACAATCTCAACATATCTAATTAGATCATTTCATATTAACAAAATAAACCCGTGTTTATTTGTGTTTAAAAACAAGCGAACCGGTGTTCGTTTGTGCATAATTTCTGTTAACTGCATGAAAAATGATAAAATTGTAACAGCATAATATGGAAGATTTAAAAGAATTTTGAAATGAAATTTATTATAATTTTTATTTTTATTATATACATTTATTATAACATTTTTTTAGCTATATTTTTTTAACCGAGAACTGAATCGATCATGAGATCACATCCTCAAGATATACTTTAGCACAGAGATGAATTAATCATCGATAAGCAATGAGATCACACTGATAACTGAATCTAATCATAGTCTTTGTATGATTTTGAAATCCTTAAACAGATCAATAATGATTGCTGATATGTTTGTCCACTTAAACCCATGCCCTATCTTTTTCAACAAGCAGCATATGATTCGTTAAGGTTCGATTAAATACTTTAGAATGCTTGGACCCCACAATCATTTTGCAAAAACCCTCACCCAACCTCAGGATTTCTTGAATTTTGTTACGATCATTATAGAGCAAGGCGTGTGCATTAGTGTGCAAGTGATTATCAACAGAATATTGCATTATGTGATGAATTCATCATTTTGATGATTTGACACTACATAGACCAAAATGGTGAGAGCTCCAGGTCTATACTCACGTATAACAAAGTAGATGACCATTTAATCATGTGCCGATGAGAGCTCCAGGTCAGTACTATCGTACAGCAAAGGAGATCATCACTCCAGGTCAGTACTTCCGTATAGCAGAGGAGATTAGCACGAACACAAGACACATAAATACACTAAACATGGCTCAAAGATATGGCTTATATGATTTGTATCAAGGTGGGTGAAAGATCAATTCTCAATCCAATTTTTGTCGGGACTCAGTGTTGTGCAGGCCAAAATGATTGCGTAAATCCAGACATCCTTAAGCATATATTTTAATTTAAATCATTTTGCTACTCTCTACTTTATTCTTCAAGCCGAGTCTACCAAGCATATCATTAAAGAATCTGTTTGTTTTTCTATTATTTGAAATTAAAAATAAGATGTAAATCAGATAATAACATCGGTTACTATCATTTCTCATTTTAAAACACAAGTCATGCAAAAACAAGCATTTCAAGATGATATACAATCATTACTCAGTCATCTCGAATCAAGTTCCAGGTTCTCTTTTTATTATTTTTATTAAGTCGTATTATACTCTCCCCCTAAATTTTATTTTTGCAAACCCCTTATTTTTTTGTATATTTTTTTATATCTTTTTATTATTTTTTATATGTTATTATATAACTTTGCAAAAATAAAAATTTACCAAAGAAGATCTTTCAGACTACACTGATATCAAGATAAGAAATGAATGATCAAGAAATATGTAGTGACTGTGGATCGAGAACTGTGATTATGTAGATAAAAATCCAGATTGTGGATAAAATATCATGACCTTAACAAGTTTCTTCCGCCTCAAATTTGAATCAGAAACAATCTATGTCAGTAAACCGGATTACTAACAGGCCTTCTGAACTGTTCCTGCACTCATTAACAAACTAGATAGAGAGGGGAACCCAGACCATCGTAGTCCTGGGAGTTCTTTTTTTATTAATATAAGAAACCTGCTTAAGCACACAACCTTTTGAAATATTAGGGATTTCTGTATTCTTCTTTTTAATTTTCCAAACTTGTTTCAGTTCAATTATATTTGATTTAAAAGAATTAAGTTTGGAAATCACTTTCTGTTTAAGATTTGAAGGAAAAGAATTTGGTTTTGAATCTCTAATCATTTTCATCTTTGAATTGTGTAAATATGACTTCACATGAAAAGGTTTGGATGGAGGTTTTTCATCTAACCATTCAACGATGTGTGCTTTTTACCTCTTGAACCAGAGAAGCAACCCGTGTTGCCTTTACCAACTGGAACATTCTTTATAGACTATGATCCGGAGAAGCAATTCGGTCTGCCTTTACCATCCGAAACAAGTCTTTGAGGGCACTTCTTTACCAAATGACCTTCTTTTCCACACTCAAAACAAGCCTTGAAGGGCTTTTGATGCTTGACTGACCCGTGTGAAGCATTTGGAATTGGAGATTGCTTTGAGGTTGTTATAAATTCTTGCTTGTTTTGGCGTTTGTTATGCTGAACAGGGAATGAGATCTTCACTGATTGACTAGGTTGCTTTGCAATTGGAGAAGAGATCCGTATTGGTCTTGATTTAGCTTTTGAAAACTTTTAAGACCTTACAATTTTAGGTGATATCTTGATCTTTGAGGAACTAACACGGTCCTCTGTGTTTGATTCATCATCTGAGCTTGACCAGTCTCGTATACACAGATGTGCTTCCAATGGATCTTGATTGACAGGAATACGATGTGTTATTGTTGTTGAAACTTGATGATTAAGTGATTCCTGATTTATCTCTTCTGTCACAACCTTGACAGGCTCAAAAGTAGGAATATCACCTGCTTTAAACTTATCAAAGAAGTTAGAAGAAATAGTAGATATAGATTTACAAACAACCGAGACTGAACAATCGTTATCTTGACTGTCAGCATTCGGTTTATTGTATCCCATACCAATTGTACAATCATAATCATCTCGCACCTCATTAAGATTGACACCGCTCAAACCTGCATGCAAACTATTAGTAGGTTGTTCAAACAAATTATTTTTAGGATGAGGTGTAGGGATTGGTGAATAACATAAGTTAGAAG
This sequence comes from Flaveria ramosissima, assembly GCA_025215565.1. Classification (NCBI taxonomy): domain Eukaryota; kingdom Viridiplantae; phylum Streptophyta; class Magnoliopsida; order Asterales; family Asteraceae; genus Flaveria; species Flaveria ramosissima. Next base: position 41,433,880 of record CM046039.1, read on the forward strand.
GAGGTGGAACTGAATTAAATACAGTTTCACCATCAGATTTATATCCAATCCCATGTTTTACCTGCGCTCCTTGTTGTTTAGCAATAAGCTCATCCTTTTTCATGTGTGAAAGGGTCCATTTATCAAGCTTCGTTTGAAGCTGTGTTGTTTCAAATTGAGCTAAAACAGCCCTTTCTCTCATAATATTAATTTCAACATTACTCTCCAAAATGGTTCTTCTGAAAAGATCATTTTCAGCCTATGGTTCATTAAGTTTCCTTGAAAAAGCAACTTCATTTTTCTTTAATTCCTGATTGATTATTTTTAATTCTTTTTCATTTTCCAATAACAATCTGTTTGCCTTATAAATCCCAAATAACCGGATTCTGCAAGAAGAAGAACACATATCCTGAACAGTCTCATAAGGAAGACCCATGATAGTTCGTTCTGCAGCTAAGCTCTTCTCACAGCCGCAAACCTTTGTGATTCTCTGTTGTTCCTCTTCTTTGAATTTTAATAGTAACTCTTTCTTTCCAGTATCAGCTTTCTCATCTTCATTATCCTCATTTCTCTCAAATTTAAGTTTACTGTCCGTATCAACGCTCAGAGCTTCACAATTTTCTTTGATTTTAACAGTGAAATCCAAATCAGTTCTCAATAATTTCATCTTTTCAATCAGCTCGGCTTTGTAATCAAGTATGCTTGTTACAGAAGAAACAAGTTCATTATTAAGCGTGCTGGTTTGATGTGGGAACACGGCTTGCTGAAATTCTTTTCTTTGGATATCCAGCTCGAGAGATTTTAGCTGTTGATCATATCCATAAGTTTGGTGTTAACATAACCTCTTTCTTGCTTCAACATTTTAACTTGATGATTTCATGCAGACGGAAGTGAGTCAAGAGCTTTTGAATATGTTCATGATTACTGAGATCTGGAACATGCTTCTTTAGATTATTTGCCAGCTTTAAGAATCGATCAATCAAATTTGACAATTTTTCTTTCTTCATTGCTGCAAAAGAGTCAAACCGGCTTTGTGCCGTTGTGAGATTATCTGATTTAAAGTCTTCTGAAGATGACATTTTATTAAAATTGTGAACAATTAAACGCCCCAAAAATATTTTTCCCAAAAATTTGAAAAAAATTCTCCCCCGGAAAAATAATTTTTAAATGTCACGTTATGCAATCTTAGCAACTGGTCAATTTTCATTGATTTATTTTATTAGCCCACACCTCAATTTTCTTAAAAAAAATGCAGCCCAATTTTTAATCTTTAACTAGCCTACATTGTTACTTGTTAATTTTTAGCCCAATTGTTAATTGTTGGCCCACTTTCTTTTTTAAAACCCATTAACCCATTAACCCATCAACACACATACAAACCCTAACCCTAACAATTGTCGAATACAAACAAAAAAAACACACACACACATATGAGAGAAAGAGATAGATGCGGCTGAAGAAGAAAAAATCCTCTAGGGTTCCGGCGCGACCGCCGCCTTTCCGACGATCCACGGCGCCCAGCGGTGGCCGGAAAAAAATTCCGTCGAGCTATGACCGGAACAACCCCTACCCTCACTAAACTCAACCTCCTGAATCCAATGGTGGCCTCGGTTTGCTCTGAAAATCAATAACAAAGGAGATATTGAAGAGAGAAGTTCGCGGTGGCTAGGGTTCTAGCGACTTAATCCGGTGAGTCATGACGCTAACTTATACATCATCTTCTTCCATTGGTCACGCCGGTTCCAGTGGTGGTCTTGATTTGCTGAGATACGTAATGGTTGAAAAGATATCCTTTGATGAAGTTTGCGGCAACTAGGGTTTGGCCGCGCGGCGGCGGCGGCTAGTGTTGACGATGGTCAAGGCTGTGCTGATGGTAGTGAACGTTGCAGAGCTTGATCTTGGCAGCGGCAGTAGTTGGTTTCGCAGAAGTAATTTTGAATTTCGCATGTTGATGTTTTAGTTTCGCAGAAAAATTTTTAATTTCGCATAATTTTTTTTTTCGCAGATTAATATTTATTAATTTCGTAGGTTCCTTCTTAGTTCATTGATGATTTTGGCAGTATTTACGCTTGAAAATATGAACTTTCGTTCAGAATGGTGCTAAATTCGCAGCTTGATGATTTGAAGATTTAAAGATCCTCAAGAACACAAGAACACACACACTAGTGTGTGTGAGAGAAACTTTAGATCTGAAAATTTTCTTTCAATTTCTTGTATAAAATATGTTGTAGATCAGAAATATATGTTGAATATCTTCAAATTTGTAATAGATTGTTGTAGATCTGATGAATTGAGATGAAATTTGAATTTTAGATCTACTTTCTCTTTCTAAACCCCCACTTTCTCTCTCTAAAAATCTTCATAAATCTTCAAACATCAACAACAAATTCTTCAAATGTTCAATGTATTTGATCCAATAAGGCTCTTATACTAAATTGTAAATCCAGGATAATCAAACTTGAATCAAATCATGAAGATTATAAATCAAATATGATAATCCAATCAAAATTCCTTTGATCTTCAATTAGATTGCAAAATATATCTTTACAAGTAATCCCCCAATCTTTTGGTCATGCAACCATTAATCAACACTAATGACAATTAACCAATTTATAGTCTAGATTGGCACTATCGTCCCTACCTTCTGGATGTAGGGTCTCGGGATCTTCGTGAGCCGTCTCAGCAGCCTTAGCTCTTTCTCTCGTGACCCGTGACCCGTGGTCCAGCACCACGTCCACCACGACCTCCACCTCGCGAAGCCTTTGACGATCTACCTCCAGCCATCCTCTAAACACGCTATAAGATTCAAACACTAACACGGTCATTCAAGGTAATAGCTCAGTTTATGTCAAGTATAGTAAGTCCCTAATACAGTGGCCAGTTGTGATTAGCCACTTACTTTACTCTTCATAACCAAGCATTTCCTATCCTGACTACATCAATATCTAAATCTACTAAAGGCAAACATATCATATAACATACGCACATAATACTGGTTAACATTAAAGAAAATACCTGATCGCACGTAGCTACTCGGACTAGATCCCTTCCCTTTGTCCCATTCTAAGTTTAAGTTTAGGTTTCTTTGAAAATATTTACCCATTTCTCTTAAACTTTGGCTCTGATACCAAATTGTAAGGCCCCGTTCCCGGGACGCTCAAAGTTGGACAATCATAGCATATAAAACATAAAATATACAATAAACTTTTTAAAACATCGCAGCGGAATAACTTAAAATCATTTCATATATTAATGACTGCTTATGCAAAACAATACATTATTGTTAACAGTTACAAAATATCATTGTTTGTATTACATCACAAAAACGTCATAATTATACAAATGGATGTCATCCAAAAATGCCAAGTAGCTACCACGTGCCATCCTCAGCAACAATCACCTGCCAACTGGAAACACATAAAAGTCAGCGTTGCTGAGTGAGTTCTATAAATAGACTTCCATTATCATGCACAAGTGCTGGCACTAGTACCGGGGCAAGTTCATTCACCATTATCTTTACATCCATTCCGGACCAATGCCAAGTGCTATACCCTAAACATCATGCACAAGTGCTGGTACTGGGCCGAAGACTATAAAGACTTCAAACATCATGCATAAGTGTTGGCACTAGTACCGGGGCAAGCGACAAGGGTTCTATGCATCTGGGTAATCACAAGGATTAGACCCCTGTGTGCATCCTTTAGGGTAGCTTACCCGTACACAGTTGACCTAATAACATCACAATGAGTTGTGCACCTCGTTTCATTTTGCTTGCAAGACTTTTCATTCATTCATTCATTCATTAATGCATGGATTCATTCATTCTTTACATTCCACTTTTCATTATCATTAACTTCCACTTTACGTTACATAATACTTTACATTCATTTCCATAATCATACCACGTAAAGCCATGGAAATAATATAATAAGGAACATAAACATAAATATACATAACCATACATGACATCATCAATCATATCATATACAATAACATACAACGTCATTCAACACCATAAAGTCAACTTACATCACCGCTGGGAACATCCTAAGTCAAGTCCTAAAACTTCCCTTTTACCCAATATTTAGAAATAATTCTAAGTCTTTTAGGCGCATGGACACTATGCTGGCGCATGGCCTTTCAGGCGAATGGGACACAAGCGCATGGAAGCTTCTAGGCGCATTGGCAATATTTGGGCGCATGACCCAACACTTAGGCATTTGGGCAACTTTCTAGGCGCATGGGCACTATGCAGGCGCATGAATGCTCGGGCGCATGGGCATTTTAGGCGCATGTGACACTTAGTCAAACCTGGCCTAAACATAGGCGCATGGGAACTATTTGGGCTCATGGGCCCTGGGCGCTTGGGAAACACTTAGGTAATTTGACCGTTGGGCGCATGGGCCACATTTCAGACGCATGGGCAACCAACCAAGGCTAAACAACATCATTCAATCCCCAAACCAAACCCGAATATGTTCTAAGCTTAGTTCTTACATTCTAAGCATCATAAACACATACTAAACATATTCATAACATCAAATACACCCAAATCATAATCCTCCCACATTCACATACATATAAACATACGGGTACAAATACCCAATTTATAAAAACGTTCATACATGCATTTCCAGCCCCAAAATCAATTAAGACATGTAAAGAGGGGGTTATATAACTCACCTTATGCAACTTTGAGTATGACTTCCTTCAAACTCGTTTGCTATGAGCTCAAACACCTAAAACCCACTAAAACACATAACCCGAGCACATAAACACATACCTGAGGCTATAAACAAGCCAAGAACACATAAAACATCATGAACATACCTCAAATATGATCCCTTCTTCTGGATGTTCAAAAACCCGAATGTCTTCTGCTCTCTCTCTCTAACAATCCGAATGAAAAGGATAAAGTAACATGGCAAGGGAGGCCATGTTGCTTTATCCACCAACTTTTATTCTTTTGTTCTTTTTAACACATTTAGCCCCTCAACTTGGGTTAAATTATGTTTTCTTCCTTTTTCTGCACTTTTATTCCATCTTTCTCATCTTTTATAATTTCCGGGTGTTACAAAAATAGTGCCCATGCGCCCAACTTTTCCAATGCGCCTGTATAGTGCTCATGCGCCTGTATAGTGCTTATGCGCCTGCATAGTGCCCATGCGCCTAAAACACTTAGAAAATATTCTAAAATTTTGAGAAAATCGGCTTTTAGGCTATGTTTAGGGATGGTTCCCGAGGGTGTTATAGGATGATGTATGATGTCGTATGATGATGTGTGATTGATGTTATGTATGATTATGTTATGTTTTCTTTATGTTCCTTATTATGTATTATTTCTGTGGCTTTGCAAAGTATGTTATTATCAATGAACGTAAAGTATTATGTAATGAAAGCAGAAATTAATGATGATGAAAAGTGGAACATAAGGAAGAATTAATGTAAGTATGAATGAACGAATGTAAAGTCTTGAAAGCAAATGTAAGGAGGTTCACACCCAATGAAGGGTGTTAGCTCAACTGTGTACGGGTTAGCTACCCAAGAAGGATGCACACTGGGGTCTAATCCTTGTGATTGACTATACGTATGGGACCCTTGTCGCTTGCCTTAGGTACTAGAGTCAGCTTCCTGCATAATATTCGGGGTCTAATGATAGACCTCAGGGCCAGTAACCAGCTTCATGCATAATGTTCGGGGCATAGCACATGGCATTAGTCCGCAATGTAAGTAAGGAAGATGACGAATGTACGGAATGTATGATATGAAAGAGTACAAAAGAGAATGAATGAATGAAAGAGAACGAATGATAATGAATGACGTACAATAATGAACGATGATGAAAGATAATAATAAATATTATCTATGTGTACGTACGAGGCGTGATCACGTATGAAAGTAAAGGAAGGTATTAAACGAAAGTAAAGTATTTTATTTGTAACCTAGAACTCACTCAGCAACACAAACTTTTATGTATTTTCCAGTTGGCATTTAATTGTTGCTGAGGATAGCACGGGTGCAGCTACTTGGCAGTTTTGGATGGCATCCATTTTGTATAACAATAATGTTTTTGTATTGTAATGCAAACAAATGGAATTTTGTAATGGTTAACAATGTTGTAATATTTTGAAAAAGCAATTATTTATATATGAAATGGTTATTAAGTATCTCGCTATAGTATTTTAGTAAATGTTAATGTATGTTTTAATTTTAATGTTCTATGATTGTCCAACTGTAAGTGTCCCGGGAACGGGGCCTTACAAGTTGGTATCAGATCGAAGTTTAAGAGAAATGGGTAAATATTTTCTAAAATCTAAACTTAAACTGAGAATGGGACAAAAAGGAAGCATGCCAAACCAAGTAGTACGTGCCATTAGGTAATTTTTTCTTTAATATTAACCGGTATTATGTGCGCATGTTATTTGATTTATGTGCTTTTAGTAGATTTAGATACTGATGTAGTCAGGATATGAAATGCTTTGGGTATGAAGAGTAAAGTAAGTGGCTAATTAAAACTGGCCACTGTCATTAGGGACTTACTATACTTGACATAAATCAAGCTATTACCTTGAATGACTGTGTTAGTGTTTGAATGTTATAGTGCGTTTAAAGGATGGCAGGAGGTAGATCTTCGAAGGCTTCGCGAGGTGGAGGTGATAGTGGACGTGGTGCTGGACGACGGGTCACAAGAGGTATGGCTAAGGCTGCTGAAACGGCACATGAATAGCCCGAGACCCTACATCCGGAAGATAGGGACGAGAGTGCTAATCTAAGGGCCTCCGTGAAGGAGGCTGTTGTCGAAGAGGTTCACCAGGTCATGCAGACGATCCTGGCGTCTGTGGTGACCGAAGTGGTTAAGGCTATGAAAGAAGGTGAGAGGAAGGAGAGGAACAAGCCCACAGCAGAGAGAGAGCAACCGAGACTGAGATGGTTGTCTCCAGTGATGTGGAAGAGGAGGAGCTGGTGCAAGAAACAACACGAGGTTGTAACTATGGGGCGTTCCAGAGTGCAAGCCCCCTACTTTTGATGGCATTGGCACTGCTGCTACTGCTCATCGGTGAATGAGAGAGATGGAGGCTGTATTTGATATCAGCGAGTGCAAGGAGGACCAGAAGGTTAACTTTGCCACTCACTCATTTGTGGACTCGGCCTTATGCTGGTGGGACAATATTGTCCAGGCCGAGGGTAGTAGGGCGATTGGAAGGATGAGGTGGAACGAGTTGAAGAAGTTGGTGATTGAGGAGTTCTGTCCTCATAGGGAGCTTGATAAGGTTAAGAGGGAGTTTCTGTAGCTGGAGGCGGGAACCACGACACATCAACAGTACACCACCAAGTTCAATGAGATGGCAAGGCTGGTGCCAGATCAGGTGTCACCTTCGTCACGAAAGATTAAGAGATACATCCAAGGTTTGCCGGCGGATATCCGCAGGTACATGATCGCTGCTCGGCCAAGCACTTTTAGGTCGGTGGTAGATGGGGCGGGAAGGCTGTATGATGAACAAGAGGTGGCGGTGGTTGAGGTGAACACGAAGGGTGGTGGTGGTGATAGGAAACGGAACGGGAAGCAGTTTGGACGGGGTGGTATCCCTCCAAACAACAAGAGTGGAAGGGTGGACGACCGGCATATAGTCACACCCGGTGCAGGGTCAAAAAGGTGTGACAAGTGCGGGAAGGAGCATACTGGAGAATGTAGGTGGGGATCGAGTGTATGCTTCAAGTGAAGGAAGCCTGTCATATGGCGAGAGAATTTAAGGTGGCAAAGTGTTCCAACTATGGCGGAGAGGGTCACATGAGCAGGATTGTAAGAAGCCGAGGGCCGAGGGTTCTAGAGCAAAGAAGACGACCGGAACTGAAGGGCAGAAGGCAAGCACCAGAGCATTCACGATGACCAGGGAGGAGGCTAGGACGGACCCTGATGTTGTGTCAGGTACATTTCTAGTAAACCAAACTCTTACTTCTATGTTATTTGATTATGGTGCTAGTAGGAGTTTCATTTCTGCTGCTTTAAGTGCTAACTTGCTTGTTAGGAGTAAATGCATTGATGAGGCCTTTGATGTAGAATCTACCATAGGTAAATCTATTAGAATTTCTAATCTAATTGTAGGTTATGATGTAGAATTAGAAGGTCATAAGTTTCCTGCTAGACTGTTTGTGATGACCTTAGGCGGGTTCGACGTAGTCCTAGGAATGGATTGGTTAACGGACTACGAGGCGAATATTGTGTGTAGCAAGAAGATGATTCGACTGACAATGCCCGGCGGGAGTTCGGCGACGATTTACGGTGATCGAGTCACTATGATTATGATGGTGATTTCGATGGCGGTGGCGGGAAAGTGCATGAGGCGTGAATGTAGCGCCTACCTGGCTTATGTGAAAGATGTGGACACGCCAACACCACAACTGTTTGACGTGCCAGTTGTGTGTGACTTTCTTGATGTGTTCCCAGAAGATTTACTAGGTGTGCCACCGGACCGTAAGATCGAGTTTTCGATTGATCTGATACCTGGTCCTTAGCCTGTTGCTAAGGTACCATATTGTTTGGCTTTGACAGAGATGAAGGAACTAATGGTTCAATTGCAAGAATTGCTCGACAAAGGGTTCATTCGACCGAGTATCTCTCCTTTGGGTGCTCCGGTATTATTTGTGAAGAAGAAGGACGGTAGCATGAGGATGTGTATCGACTACCGTGAGTTGAACAAGTTAACGGTGAAGAATCGGTATCCGTTACCGAGAATTGATGATTTGCTTGATCAGCTCCAAGGTGCCAGTTGTTTCTCGAGGATAGATCTCCGATCTAGTTACCATCAGCTGAAAGTGAAGGAGTAGAATATTCCTAAAATAGCTTTTCACACGCGTTATGGACACTACGAGTTCCTTGTTATGTCCTCTGGTTTAACCAACACGCCAGCTACTTTTATGGATTTAATGAACCGAGTGTGTCGGCCAATGCCGGATAAATCAGTTATTGTGTTTATTGACGATATTCTGATTTATTCAAGGAGTGAAGCGGAGCATGCAGATCATATTCGGGAGGTTTTGGAGACGCTTATAAGGGAGAAACTGTATGCAAAGTTCTCCAAATGTGCATTCTGGTTGCGCAAAGTTCAGTTTTTGGGTCACGTGATGAATTCCGAGGGGATTATGGTGGACCCGACAAAGGTGGAGGCGGTGATGCAATGGAAGCCTCCAAAGACGCCATCTGAGATTCATAGTTTCTTAGGATTAGTGGGCGACTACAGGAGATTCATCCAAGACTTCTCAAAGATAGCTTCTCCGTTGACCCAGTTGACCCGTAAAGATGTGAAGTTTGTTTGGGGTCAAGATCAAGAAAATGCTTTTGAGGAGCTAAAGACGAGGTTGACGCAAGCTCTAGTTTTGTCATTACCCGAGGGGAGTGAAGACTTGGTAGTCTACTCCTATGCTTCTTATTCAGGGTTGGGTTGCGTGTTGATGCAGCGAGGAAAAGTATAGCCTACGCATCCCGACAGTTGAAGGTTCATGAGGTCAATTATCCTACCCATGACTTGGAGTTAGCATTTTGGTCTTTGCATTGAAGATTTGGAGGCACTACTTATATGGGACGAAGTGCACCATATTCACAGACCAGAAGAGCTTGAAGTACTTCTTCGAGCAAAAGGACCTGAACATGAGGCAAAGGAGATGGTTGGAACTCATAAAGGATTATGATTGTGAGATTCATTACCATCCGGGCAAGGCCAACGTAGTGGCGGACGGCCTTAGCCGAAAAGAGAGACCCAAACCAATCCGGGTGAAAGCTTATTAGCTGGTGATAACCTCTGATGTAATGACCCAAGTCAAGGAATTTCAAGACTAGTCACTGAAAGAAGACCGTCTTAACTCCGAAAGAATGAGAGGTCTAGTCACAAAGTTGGGTGATAACACTCTCGGTGTTAGAACCCGATTTCAGAGGATGTGGATTCCTCGTTATGTGGATCTACGTGGAAAGATCATGAATGAGGCTCATAAGACTCAATACTCCATCCATCCTGGTGCTACAAAGATGTATCAGGACATGAAGAAAGGTTATTGATGGCCGAGTATGAAGCGCGGCGTAACAGAGTATATGTGTAAGTGCCTTACATGCTTGCAAGTGAAGGTAGAGCATCAAAAGCTTTACGGGAAGATCCAACATGTAGATATACCCGAGTGGAAGTGGGAACATAAAACCAAGGACTTCATTACGAAGCTACCGCGTACTACGAGGGGGTACGATGCCATATGGGTGATAGTTGACTGTCTGACAAAGAGTGCCCACTTTCTGCCGATCTGTGAAACGTATTACTCCGAGAGTTTAGCTGATCTATTCATCAAGGAAATTGTAAGTCGTCATGGTGTACCGGTGTCTATTATGTCTGACCGTGACACCCGCTTTACATCTAAGTTTTGGAAAAGATTCCACGATGCAATGGGGATGAGGTTACACATCAGCATGGCTTATCATCCTCAGACGGATGGTCAGTCATAGAGAACCATGCAGACGCTAGAAGATATGCTTCGGGCATGTGTCATTGACTTTGGAGGAGGTTGGGATGAACACTTATCGTTAGCTGAATTCCCATATAAGAATAATAATCATGCGAGCATTGGTATGCCACCCTATGAGATGCTATACGGTAGGAGGTGTAGAATGCCCGCTATTGGGGGGATATTGGTCAGAAGGAGTTAGAAATCTTTGAAGTGATCGAAGCTACGACTGAGAAATTGGAGAAGATCAAACCTTGTATGAAGGCAGCCAAGGATAGGCAAAAGTCATATGCTGACAAAAGGTGTAGACCGATTGAGTTCAAGGTGGGCGATAGAGTTATGCTAAAGGTCTCACCTTGGAAGGGTATCATTCGATTTAGGGGGGCGAACTTGTAACACCTGGAATTTTAAAAGAAAGAAAAAAATGAAGAATAAAAGTGAAGAAAAAGGAAGAAAATGCAATTTAACCCAAGATGAGGGGTAAATGTGTAAAAAGTACAAAATAATATAATATGTTTTGTACAAAAAGTGGGCATGGCCGCCCACTTCTTGCACATCACCTTTTTGCAAACTGGTTTTAGAGAGACAGAAGAGAGAAGCTTCGGATTTTAAAGAAAAACAAGAAGAATTCGGAATTTGAGGTTAGTTTCATGTGTTTTAAGCGTTCTTGACTGATTTTCAGTCTTGGGTTTGTGCTTATGTGTGTTTGTATGTTTGGTTATGTGTTTTTGGTGGGTTTTTAGGTGTTTGAACTCATTTTCATTCGGGTGTGAAGAAGTCTTGCTCGAAAGTTGCCCAAGGTGAGTTCTAGATCCCCTATTTTAAATGTTTTAAACTTGTTTGGGGCTGGAAATACATGTTTAAACTTTTTATTTATTATGGGTATGTATACTCGTATGTATATGTTAATGTGTATGTTGGTGGGTGTATGTTTTGGGTGATTTATGGTTATATGTATGTTTGCAAGCATGTTTAGGTTGCTTGGTATGTTAGAACTAGGCCTGAACATGTTCGGATGTGATTTGGGGACTGAATTATGTTGTTAGTTAATGTTAGTTGTTCATACGCCCAAATAAGTGTTCTAATGTGCCCAATTGACCATATGCCCAAGTGCCCATGCGCCTAAGTCCGGCCCATGCGCCTGCATAGTCTTCATGCGCCTAGAATGTTCCCCAGATGACTAAGTGTTGGCCATGCGCCCAAATAGTGCCCATGCGCCCAACTTTTCCCATGCGTCTAAGTCTTCATGCGCCTGTATAGTGCTCATGCGCCTGTGTAGTGCTCATCCGCCTGTATAGTGCGCATGCGCCTGCATAGTGCCCTTGCGCCTAAAACACTTAGAAATTATTCTGAAATTTTAAGAAAAATGGGCTTTTAGGCTATGTTTAGGGAATGTTCCCGGGGATGTTATGGGATGATGTATGATGTCGTATGATGATGTGTGATTGATGTTATGTATGTTTATGTTATGTATACTTTATGTTTCTTGTTATGTATTATTTCCGTGGCTTTGCGTGGTATATTATTATCAATGAACGTAAAGTATTATGTAATGAAAGCGGAAATTAATGATGATGAAAAGTGGAACATAAGAAAGAATGAATGAAAGTATGAATGAACCAATGTAAAGTTTTACAAGCAAATGTAAGGAGGTTCACACCCAATGAAGGGTGTTAGCTCAACTGTGTGTTGGTTAGCTACCCCGGAAGGATGCACACTGGGGTCTAATCCTTGTGATTGACCATAGCTATGGGACCCTTGTCGCTTGCCATAGGTACTGGAGTCAGCTTCGTGCATATTGTTTGGGGTCTAATGATAGATCTCAAGCCTAGTAAGCAGCTTCGTGCACTATGTTCGGGGTATAGCATATGACATTGGTCCGGAATGTAAGTAAGGAAGATGACGAATGTACGATATGAAAGAGTACAAAAGAGAATGAATTAATGAATTAGAACGAATGATAACGAATGACGTACGATAATGAACGATGATGAAAGATAATAATAAATATTATCAATGTGTACGTACGAGGTGTGATCACGTATGAAACTAAAGGAAGGTATTAAATGAAAGTAAAGTATTTTATTTATAGACTAGAACTCACTCAGCAACGCTGACTTTTATGTATTTTCTAGTTGGCAGGTGATTGTTGCTGAGGATGGCACGGGTGCAGCTACTTGGCAGTTTTGAATGGAATCCATTTTGTATAACAATGATGTTTTTGTATTATAATGCAAACAAGTGGAATTTTGTAATGGTTAACAATGTTGTATTATTTTGCAAAAGCAATTATTTATATAAGAAATGGTTTATTAAGTATCCCGCTGCAGTATTTTAGTAATTGTTAATGTATGTTTTAATTTTAATGTGCTATGATTGTCCAACTGTAAGTGTCTCGGGAACGGGGCCTTACATGACCAAGTCTGCATATTTTCATGCAATCCAAGAGGGTTATAAGATGGCGAAGCTAGCTAAGTTGTATATGGATGAAATCATGTCAAGACATGGAGTGTCCTTGTCAATAATATTAGACCGTGATAACTGAAATTTTTCTAATTTGGGCAGTCGTTTCAGCAAGCATTGGGTACACAATTAAACTTAAGCACCGCATACCATGCTCAGATAGATGGCCAAAGTGAAAGGACAGTCAAGAAACTTTAAGATATGTTAAGATTCTATGTGATCGACTTTGTTAGAAATTGAGATACACACATGTTGCTACCTTAGTTTTCTTATAACAGTTATCACAAAAGCATAAAGGTCGTGTTGTTCAAGGCACTATGTAGACGCAAGTGTCGATTCCCATTCTGTTGGGTGGAGGTAGGAGAAAGCCAATTGACTGGCCCCAAGATAGTGCAAGAGACGACCGACATTTACCGAATCCAGGAACAGTTGCCGCCACATGAGATCGACAAAAGAGCTTTGCAGATAACCGATGCAAGCCTTTAGAGGATCAAGTGGGAGATCAGTTATTGTTTCAGGTATCTCCCTGGAAAGGCCTAATTCGATTCGGGAAGCAAGGAAACTTAAGTCCATGGCACATTGGACGGTTCAAGACTCGAAAGCATCGAACCAGTCGCTTACAAATTTGAATTAACTTAAGAGCTAGAAAACATACACGACACGTTCCACGTGTCATAGGATGAAAACCTAGTCGTACCATTCACCAAAGTACAAATTAACGACAAACAAAAATTAGTAAATGTTAGTTTCAACAAGACAATAAACTGAAGCTTACCAAATCATATTTATAGCCAATTGAAGATCTCATTATACAGAGTCAGACCACGTTGAATAAAAGAAAAAAAAATAAAAGAATCAAGAGTCAACAGAAAAAAGGCAAAATCAAGAAAGAGAATAACTCGAAATTAGGGTTTATAATATAATATTCCATAGACACCTATAAATAGAAACCCACTAGCTCATTTGTATGTGTGTTTTCTATGGTGTGAGACATCCATCCTAATTCTCCTTTAGGTGGGTTTGATCTTTTAGTGTTCAAATATGTTGATACATGTATGTACCTAGATCATGATATGAATGTAATAGATCTTGTTTGTTCTTACACTGATGTAATGTTTGGAATGATTAATGAAATGATATTGGTTGTTTGTGATTTACAATGTTTAATTTTTCATTAATGAGTCGATATTGAATTGGTTAAATAGGTTTGTGATTGTTTGAATTGATACACATAATGTTATATTAATTAATACATTCAAACTTAACAAAATGAAGTTCTCATGCGAATGGCCCATACGAATGGACCATACGCATGAATAACTCCATACGAATGACTCAGTCGCACGACTGAACCAGGAGACAGGATCAGTCGTATGATTGTAACATAAGATTGGCTCAGTCGCACGACTGAACACTCAGTCGTACGGATGGATCAACCGCATGGTTCAATCGCACGACTGAACAATACTATTGGTTTAGTCGCACGAATGAACAACACTAACCTATAAATACAACCAAATTCGTGGAAAAACGTAAGCATTCATTCTATTTCGACTCCAGACGTACCCTAGCCGTCCAGAAGCCTCCAAGTTCATACTCCAAGTTCATAGTGTAACACCTCTGAAATCTAGCCCAATTAGAAAACTTAATGTGTAAGGCCCCGTTCCCGGGAAGCCTCACAGTTGGTTAATCATAGCATAAAATCAGTTTAATAATAAAACATTGCAGCGGAAATAATTAGACATTCATTTAAAACTTAGAAACCATATTGTACTCATACATTTGTCCTTTAATTTCAAACAAAACATGTTACATCTTCTTAAATTACAATAAAGATTTCATAAATAAATGCCATCCATAGCTCCCCAAGTAGCTCCATGTGCCATCCTCAGCATCAGCGTTTACCTGCCAACTATTATGCATAAAAGTCAGCTTCGCTGAGTGAGTTCTAGTTTTAAATAATATAAGAAAATATAAACTTTATCCTTCATATAATGACCATGCATACAACATAGAATATAACATTACTTGCATCATAATAAGCATGTTCATTATTTTTCATTCTCTCATTATCTTTCACTTTCATCATAAACGAGATTGCACAAAGCAAGAGCTCCATGTTGATTGACAACAAATGCCAATCCCTGTCGGTACACATGAAAACGGTAGTTAACCCCCGACAGTTGATCCACACTGCAAGGCACATAGCCCGCTCATGAATACAGATCCATCATCATACATCAGACTCACATAAGTGAAGTCTATCATAGTGCTTGCAAGACTTTTCATCATCAAACGGGCCCAGAGGTAACATTCATTAAGTTTCGCTTTTCATTAATATCATCTTTCTCTATAATATATATAATACTTAACTTATTAAGTACATATCATGCCAAGTAAAATCATCATAAAACATAACCGAACCGCCGCGGGACAGCGGGGGTTCGGGGGCGGCAGCCCCTGACAGCGGGGTCCTAGGGGCAGCAGCCCCTAGTGGGGTCCAAGGGGCAACGCCCCTGGCTGGGGCCGGGCAGAATAGCTAACACTTAAAGGGGTTACTTAAAGGGGTTCGGGGGCGGGCAGAATAGCTAATACAACTTTAGTATGCATAATAGCCCCAAAACATGGAAAACTTATAAATAGGGGATCTAGAACTCATCTGGATACCACGAATAACTTCTAGGCTAAGCTTACAAGGCTAGGATCTCTCTACACAGCCTGCAGAATAGCTAACACTTAAAGGGGTTACTTTCTGCCTAAATTCGCTGCTAATTTCGCTGCAAGATCAGCAATTTCGCAGCTAGATTCGCCAACAGTTTCGCTGCTAGTTTCACCAGCAGTTTCGCTGCTAGTTTCGCTAGCACCTTCGCTGGCAGTTTCGCTGGCATCTTCGCTGCCAGTTTTGCTGCCAGTTTCGCCCAACTTTCGTTGGAAAACCATGTCTGCGAAACTACCTGCGAAACTATAGTTTCGCAGGAAGATCCACAGTTTCGCTGATTGAATATGCAAATTCGCTGGATGAACAAGCAGTTTCGCAGATCGCATAAAAATTACGGACCAGACCGTTTTTAACCCAAAATCATAACTTTTTACGTCCAATCTCTTAGTTTATCATCCATGAGGCTAAATCTAAGCTTTATACATGTTTTCATACGTAAAAATGTGACCTTTATGCGATTCTTTGCAACTTTTCAAAACCCAAAACCCTAGAATCGGGTTTGATCTACAGAAGGGTTTAGAGGTCGATTCTTACCTGGATTTGTTGCTTCTTTCTTAGATCTTGATGCTCCAACAACCAGATCTTCAATCTCTTCACCTTAGAAGCTTCAAATCTTGAGTTTTCTTCACTTTCTCTCTCTACTTTCTCTCTCTACGAATTTTGGTGGCTAGGGTTGTAATGAGGAAGATGAAGCTGGTTTTGGGTGCTTAAGGGCTGATTATGGGCCTTTAATCCCATAGGCTCTTGTCCATAAACCCAATTTGGCCCATAACCCATTTCCTTCTTTTATTAAATACCCGTTGTTTAAGCCCATTATCCTTAATGACTCGTTTCGACTTTTCGGGGTGTTACAAGTCTCCCCCACTTATTTAGGTTTCGTCCTCGAAACCTGTCAGTCATCAAACAATTGAGGGTAAAATTTCCTCATCTCCTCCTCGGTCTCCCATGTAGATTCTGACCCTTTTCTGTGTCTCCACTGTACCCGTACTAGTGGAACCACTTTATTCCGTAAGTGCTTCTCTTTCCAATCAAGGATGGCCACCGGCTGCTCTACATAATTTAGCCGTTCATCGACTTCAATGTCTTCTAATGGTATAAATGCATCATTGTCTGCCAGACATTTCCTGAGATGAGATACGTGGAACGTAGGGTGAATTCCACTCAACTCATCAGGTAGTTCTAATCTGTAGGCCACTTCTCCTACCCTTGCGATAATACGGAATGGCCCTATAAATCTTGGGCTCAACTTTCCCCTTTTTCGAAACCTGATGATCCCTTTCCAGGGCGATACCTTGAGCATAACCTTGTCACCAACTTCAAATTCTATCGGCCTACGCCTCTTATCAGCATAAGACTTCTGGCGGTCCTTTGCAGCTTTCATGAACGCCTTAATCTTATCTAACTTCTCAGTTGTGACCTCAATCACTTCAAGACTCCCCAATTCCTTCTGCCCGATGTCACCCCAACACACAGGCGTTCTGCACTTCCTACCGTACAACATTTCGTAAGGTGGCATACCAATGCTGGCATGGTAACTATTATTATATGAGAATTCTGCCAACGGTAAGTGTTCATCCCAACTTCCTCCAAAGTCGATTACACAGGCTCGTAGCATGTCTTCTAAAGTCTGGATCGTCCTTTCCGACTGACCATCTGTCTGGGGATGGTAAGCCGTACTAATATGCAGTCTAGTCCCCATTGAGTCATGAAACCTCTTCCAGAACTTGGACGTAAACCGCGTGTCCCTATCCGAAACGATAGACACTGGCACGCCGTGACGAGCCACGATCTCCTTGATAAATAGCTCTGCCAACCTCTCAGAGGAATACGTCTCACGAATTGGTAGGAAATGGGCGCTCTTTGTTAGACGGTCAACAATCACCCAGATTGCGTCGCTTCCCCTCGCCGTGCGAGGTAGCTTCGTGATGAAGTCCATTGTGATGTGTTCCCATTTCCATTCAGGGATATCCAAGGGCTGGATCTTCCCATATGGCTTTTGGTGCTCTGCCTTCACTTGCAAGCAAGTCAGGCACTTGCTCACGTACTTAGCCACGTCTCGCTTCATTCCCGGCCACCAGTAATCCTTCTTCAGATCTTGATACATTTTCGTGGCACCGGGGTGTATGGAATATCGAGTTTTGTGAGCCTCATCCATGATTTTCTCCCTTAGATCCCCATAGAGAGGGATCCACATTCTTCCAGATCGGGTTCTAACACCCAAGGTGTTTTCCCCCAAGTCTGAAACTTGTCCTTTCATCCTTTCAGAGTTGACTCTATCCTCTCTTAGTGCCTCATCCTGGAAATCCCTCACTTGTTTCATAACATCAGGCGTCATGATTATCTGGCAAGCCCTCACCCGAATTGGTTCGGGTCGTCCTTTTCGGCTAAGGGCGTCAGCAACCACATTGGCTTTGCCTGGATGATAATGAATTTACAGTCATAATCCTTGATCAGTTCCAACCACCTCCTCTGCCTCATATTGAGTTCCTTTTGTTCAAAGAAATACTTTAGACTTTTATGATCAGTGAAGATGGTGCACTTCACCCCATACAGGTAGTGCCTCCAAATCTTCAATGCAAACACCACCGCAGCCAACTCCAAATCATGGGTGGGATAATTGGCCTCGTGAACCTTTAATTGTCTAGAAGCATAGGCTATCACCTTCCCTCGTTGCATCAACACGCAACCCAATCCTGCATACGAGGCATCCGAGTAGACCACCAGATCCTCGTTCCCTTCAGGTAACGTCAAGACAGGGGCTTGAGTTAACCTCATCTTCAGTTCTAGGAAGGCGTTCTCCTGATCAGTACCCCATTCATACTTCACGTCCTTTCGGGTCAACTTTGTCAAAGGAGAAGCTATCTTGGAGAAATCCTGGATAAACCTCCTATAGTAGCCTGCCAAGCCTAAGAAACTACGAATCTCAGATGGCGTCTTTGGAGGTTCCCATTGCATCACCGCTTCAACCTTTGCAGGGTCCACCCTGATCCCCTCAGGATTAACCACATGACCCAGAAATTGAACTTCTCGTAGCCAAAATGCGCATTTAGAGAACTTAGCATATAACTTCTCATTTCTAAGCGTCTCCAATACTTCTCGAATATGATCGGCATGTTCCTCTTCACTTTTTGAATAAATCAAGATGTCGTCGATGAACACTATCACCGATTTATCCAACATCGGTCGACATACCCGATTCATGAGATCCATGAAAGCAGCTGGCGCGTTGGTTAAACCAAAGGACATGACGAGAAATTCGTAGTGTCCATAACGCGTACGGAACGCTGTCTTAGGAATGTCTTGTTCTTTCACCTTCAGTTGGTGGTAACCAGACCGCAGGTCTATCCTTGAAAACCAGCTGGCACCCTGAAGTTGATCGAACAGGTCGTCGATCCTTGGTAACGGATACCGATTCTTTACGGTCAGCTTATTGAGCTCGCGATAGTCAATGCACATCCGCATGCTACCATCTTTCTTCTTGACGAATAAAACCGGAGCACCCCATGGAGAGATACTCGGTCGGATGAAGCCTTTATCCAATAAATCTTGCAACTGGTCCCTCAGTTCTACCATCTCCGAAGGAGCTAATCGATACGGTGCTTTAGCGACAGGTTGTGCTCCCGGTAGCAAATCAATCTGGAATTCGATTTCGCGGTCAGGCGGCACACCGGTCAGGTCTTCAGGAAAGACGTCAGGAAACTCGCGCACTACCGGCACGTCTGATAATTGTGGCTCTGGTGCATCCACATCTTTTACATAGGCCAAGTAAGCGCTGCACCCACGTCTCAAGTACTTTTCAGCTGTGATCATCGACACGACCTTCGGTACACAGCACACCTTATCTCCACGAACCGTAACAGAACTACCATCGGGCGCTGTTAGACGAATTATCTTCTTACTACATACTATATTGGCTTCATAGGTAGCTAACCAATCCATGCCTAACACCACATCGAAACCTCCTAAGGCCATAACATGCAACCTAGCAGGGAACTTACAATCCTCTAACTCAATCAGGCAATCCTCAACCACCTCAGTTACCTTAGTGGACTTACCAATGGCTGTTTCTACATAGAAAGGCTCATCTAACTTTCTACTCTTATCATGCAACAAACGACAAAAGGCAGCAGACACAAAACTCCTACTAGCACCAGAATCAAAGAGCACAGAAGCATATTCATGGTCTACCAGAAACATACCTGAAACTACTTCTGGGTCTGCCCTGGCCTCCTCGCGAGTTATGTTGAATGCCCTCGCCTTCGCCTTTGAACCGTCACTTCCCTTATCTCCAGCTTTAACCGTTCCTGATCCTTCTGGTTTTCCTTTCTTACAGTCTCTTCCCGCATGACCCATCTCGCCACAGGTAACACTTCCCCCTTGCAATCCCTAGCATAGTGGCCCTCGCCTCCACATTTGAAACATTTTCCCGTCCCATTCTGCACTCCCCTGAATGACCTTTTCCACATTTCCTACAAGCACCTCCTTCACCAGTATTTCCCTGTCTCCCAGACTGATCCTCAACCCTCATCCTCTTCTCTCCACTCCGGAAGTTATCACCTCCGAACCTCTTCCCATTTCCATTCTTGTTCCCATTCCATTTCTCCACCTTCTTCTGTACAGGCACTGGGTCTCTCTCATCGTACAACCTCCCAGCTAAATCCACCACAGACCTAAACGTACCCGGTCTGGCTGCAATCATGTGCCTCCTGATGTCCACAGGCAAACCCTGTAT
This sequence comes from Flaveria ramosissima, assembly GCA_025215565.1. NCBI lineage: Eukaryota > Viridiplantae > Streptophyta > Magnoliopsida > Asterales > Asteraceae > Flaveria > Flaveria ramosissima. The sequence continues at coordinate 41,454,258 of CM046039.1, forward strand.
GTATCTTTTGATCTTCCTGGACGCAGGTGTCACCATGTCTGGCACAAGTCTTGCAAGTTCATTGAACTTGGAGGTATACTCTTGATGAGTCATGTTCCCAGCCTTCAAATACAAGAACTCCTTTTCAATCTTGTCTAATTCCCGATGGGGACAATACTCCTCCAGCACTAACTCCTTCAACTCAGACCACTTCATCTTGGCTATCGATCGCTTCCCCTCAGCCTGGACAATATTGTCCCACCAGCATAACGCTGAGTCAACGAAGGAATGAGTGGCAAACTTAACTTTTGATCCTCTCGGCACTCACTAATTTCAAGTACCGCTTCCATCTCTCTGACCCAACGATGAGCGGCAGTAGCAGTGCCGTTACCGTCAAAGGTTGGGGGCTTGCACCTTTGAAATGCCCCATAGTTGCACCCTCTAGTAGTCTCTCTCTCGGACTCCTCATCACTGTCGTCATCATGGACTACCACTTAGGGTTTGATGGCTCCTCTTCAATTCCTCAGTCCTCCCAGTGGACTTTCCTGAATTCTTCTCACTTTCCTTCCCTTTCTTCTCAGCTTTCTCTCCATCCTTAACTGCTTTGATCACCTCGGTCACCACTGAGGGTAAGACATTTTGCATGACATTGTAGACCTCATCAGCGATAGCCTCCTTCACAGTGGGTTTGAGGGTGGCTGATCCCTCCCCCTCCGGGTGACTATGGAGGTCTGACTCCTCATGAACAGTCTCGGGAGCCTTAGCTTTGCTCCGGGTGACACGTGGCTCAGTAGTACGCCCGCCACGAGCACCTCCTCGGGTTGCCTTTCCAGATTTTCTACCAGCCATAACTAATTCCTATAAGATTCAAACACCAAATGGTTATTCAAGATAATTGCTCAGATCATTATAAGTATGGTAAGTCCTTAATTACAGTGGCCAAGTGTGATTAACCACTTACCTTACCCTCCTGTCCCAAGCAATCACTATCCTAACACATATCAGTATTCAAATCTACAAGCACATAAAACAAATAGCACACGCACATAATTCCGGTTTACTTGAAACTTTTACCTGATGGCACGTAGCTACTTGGATTGGCATCCTTCATTCGGTCCCATTTTCAGTTTAGGTTTTGAAAATAGTTTACCCAATTCTCTTAAACTTTGGCTCTGATACCAACTTGTAAGGCCCCGTTCCCGGGAAGCCTCACAGTTGGTTAATCATAGCATAAAATCAGTTTAATAATAAAACATTGCAGCGGAAATAATTAGACATTCATTTAAAACTTAGAAACCATATTGTACTCATACATTTGTCCTTTAATTTCAAACAAAACATGTTACTTGTTCTTAATTACAATAAAGATTTCATAAATAAATGCCATCCATAGCTCCCCAAGTAGCTCCATGTGCCATCCTCAGCATCAGCGTTTACCTGCCAACTATTATGCATAAAAGTCAGCTTCGCTGAGTGAGTTCTAGTTTTAAATAATATAAGAAAATATAAACTTTATCCTTCATATAATGACCATGCATACAACATTGAATATAACATTACTTGCATCATAATAAGCATGTTCATTATTTTTCATTCTTTCATTATCTTTCACTTTCATCATAAACGAGATTGCACAAAGCAAGAGCTCCATGTTGATTGACAACAAATGCCAATCCCTGTCGGTACACATGAAAACGGTAGCTAACCCCCGACAGTTGATCCACACTGTAAGGCACATAGCCCGCTCATGAATACAGATCCATCATCATACATCAGACTCACATAAGTGAAGTCTATCATAGTGCTTGCAAGACTTTTCATCATCAAACGGGCCCGGGGTAACATTCATTAAGTTTCGCTTTTCATTAATATCATCTTCTCTTTAATATATATAATACTTAACTTATTAAGTACACATCATGCCAAGTAAAATCATCATAAAACATAACCGAACCGCCGCGGGACAGCGGGGGTTCGGGGGCGGCAGCCCTGACAGCGGGGTCCTAGGGGCAGCAGCCCCTAGTGGGGTCCAAGGGGCAACGCCCCTGGCTGGGGCCGGGCAGAATAGCTACACTTAAAGGGGTTACTTAAAGGGGTTCGCGGCAGAATAGCTAACACAACTTTAGTATGCATAATAGCCCCAAAACATGGAAAACTTATAAATAGGGGATCTAGAACTCACCTGGATACCACGAATAACTTCTAGGCTAAGCTTACAAGGCTAGGATCTCTCTACACAGCCTGCAGAATAGCTAACACTTAAAGGGGTTAATTTTCTGCCTAAATTCGCTGCTAATTTCGCTGCAAGATCAGCAATTTCGCAGCTAGATTCGCCAACAGTTTCGCTGCTAGTTTCACCAGCAGTTTCGCTGCTAGTTTCGCTAGCACCTTCGCTGGCAGTTTCGCTGGCATCTTCGCTGCCAGTTTTGCTGCCAGTTTCGCCCAACTTTCGTTGGAAACCATGTCTGCGAAACTACCTGCGAAACTATAGTTTCGCAGGAAGATCCACAGTTTCGCTGATTGAATATGCAAATTCGCTGGATGAACAAGCAGTTTCGCAGATCGCATAAAAATTACGGACCAGACCGTTTTTAACCCAAAATCATAACTTTTTACGTCCAATCTCTTAGTTTATCATCCATGAGGCTAAATCTAAGCTTTATACATGTTTTCATACGTAAAAATGTGACCTTTATGCGATTCTTTGCAACTTTTCAAAACCCAAAACCCTAGAATCCGGGTTTGATCTACAGAAGGGTTTAGAGGTCGATTCTTACCTGGATTTGTTGCTTCTTTCTTAGATCTTGATGCTCCAACACCCAGATCTTCAATCTCTTCACCTTAGAAGCTTCAAATCTTGAGTTTTCTTCACTTTCTCTCTCTACTTTCTCTCTCTACGAATTTTGGTGGCTAGGGTTGTAATGAGGAAGATGAAGCTGGTTTTGGGTGCTTAAGGGCTGATTATGGGCCTTTAATCCCATAGGCTCTTGTCCATAAACCCAATTTGGCCCATAACCCATTTCCTTCTTTTATTAAATACCCATTTTAAGCCCATTATCCTTAATGACTCGTTTGACTTTTCGGGGTGTTACATAATGTATTATAGGACCCAATAAAGGTCCGGATTGAATTGGGCTTACCAAAGAAAGCTTGCTGGAAATGAAACTAGCCTTTTTGGCCCAATAGCCTAATAAGGGCCCAAACTTATAAACAAGGCCCATTTAAGGCCCAATACCATTTACCATCTAGTTAAATAAGTGATCTAAGATAATAACATTAATTTGTGATTCGAAGCAACTACGATAAGAATCAAACAAAAAAACAGATTCAAAACCTATACCATGTAAAGTCCGGTAATCTAACGCATACTAACGTCTAATTTACATCGGAACGTACTTATAATGGGTTATATTCTTTTAAAATCATTGTTAATCATGATGCATACTGAAAACGGTATTTGCTAAAAGATCCTAACCAAACGTGTATAATCAGCTACGATACGTCGGAAAAACGCGAATACCGGATACTCCGGTATTTAACGGACATTTGATACGACAACCGAGCCCTAAAACGTCACAAATATTTATCTATTATTATACCTATTACAACATTCTAGATTAGAGAGTGAGACGGTTATCCAGGAGCAATGTGGTTCGAGACGCGACCGAGGCGTGTACCGGCCTGAGATTAGGTCAACCCGAGGATTTGACAGATAAAGTTTTAACGCGGCCGACGTGGGAAAATTAAGGTGCAAAGTAGTAATTAATACTTAAGGTTATATATATTATGATACCAAAATAATAACAATGCTCATTCGAGGAAAACGTTTAAAAAAGTTCAACGTGTTGAATACACGATATTTACATGATGGAACCCGTTTAATTATCAAGCAAATTTTAAATATGATCAAATAAATACTCTTGGAACATTTATAACATTTGGTATAATTAAAACCATCGTGAAATAAATTCATAACAATACGAGAAAAACTGATCCGAACGTGTTACGAACCGAACCATTAACAAACCCATCACTTAACCCTACTATATAAACCAATTTTTCTCCATCTTAGGGTTTTTATAACATTTTAGAGAGAAAAAGAAAGGGGCAGCCGCAGCCCCCTCTTTCCGGTGGACTTCCGGCCGGTTTCCGGCCACCGGCGACGATTTTTCCGGCGAGTAAGGGAAAGTGCCATACATGACCGGGTAGATCTCGACCTCCTGATCACGATGGTGGTAGCGATTTCTTCTAATTCGCAGCGGTGTGAAAGATATGTGAGAAAGAAGACAGCAGCGGCTACGGATTCCGGCGAGTTTTCAGGCCGCCGGCGCCGGCGAGTGGCGGCGAGTGCTACCAATGCTCTTCTTCGTATCGACGAGACCTTTCCAACGGCGGTAGCGGCGATGTCTAACTCTTAACGGTTTGAAAGTTATGGGCGTTGGACGGTGACGGCAGCAAGGTGTTGGCGGTGAAGGTGGCTGTCGCGGCTGTCGTTATGGTGGTTGTGGAGGTCGACCGCGGCTACGGTTGCGGTGGTGATGATGGGGTTCCGATGACTATGCTGCGTGGGGTTCGTGATGGCGATTAAGGGAGTCGAAGGTGGCTGATGTTGGGGGCAGCGGTGGTCGATCGAGGGGGTTCCCGACGGCTGCCCGAAGGCAGCAGCAGTGATGACCGTGGATGGTGTTGTTGCTGGCTGTGATAGCGGGTGTGAGGACTGCCTAAGGCGGTTGGGATCCGACGACCTCTTGGTTCACGATCGCATAGGCGGTTATGGCCAAGGGAGTTGTCGATTTGAGTGGTGGTTCCGGTGAATCTGGGTCCCGAAGGTGGCGGTTGTGGTGATGGCAGCTGCGATAGTTGGCTGTGATTTATGGTTGTCGGGTTTAGGTGGTGATGTATGGTGGTTGTAATGGCGGTGCACGGTGATGGTGGAGATGGTTGTGATTGTGATTTATGGTTGTCGGGTTTAGGTGGTGATGTATGGTGGTTGTAATGGCGGTGCACGGTGATGGTGGAGATGGTTGTGATTGTGGTTCTTGGTTGTGGGTTTTCTAGTTTGGTTATTGTTTGGGCTGCTATGATGATGGACTAAAGTTCGGTTAGGATGATTGTGAAAGTCTTGGTTAAATAGTATTTTAGTGGTGTTGTAGTGGTGTGGATCGTGATTGTTGTTGTCGATTATGGATGGGGTTGTGTTAGAAAGTCAAGGTGAAGTTTTGGACAACCATTGGACAAGCTTGGTCAACGAGCACTCAACGGAACGTGAACGCGATTAGATCAAGAGCAATATGAGTGGGTTAGCGAACGTGAACCGAGTGAAAGGTATAATCGCACGCGCAACACATTTGAAATTTAATTATAATTTATATGCGTGTTACTTGAGCTCTAATTGTATAAAGTACATAAGTTATAAAACGAAAGCAAACGCCACTTGAGATAATTATCTAAATTAAATGGATAGTTCTAACATGAGACTTAAGTAGCAACGATATTTATCAGAAATCAACCTAGATAGATATATATGTATCATTACAATATAAGAAGGATTATAACATGTTAATGACGATACAACTCAATTTGATCCCATGTCACACTAAATCCATACAAGGCTTCGAGATGTAAAATACATACAAATATGATTGTGCATATACATAGACAATAAATACATGGGTTAACCGACAGCTACACGTTTTTATTTAAGATAAAAGACTTGAATATACTATAATAATCCATCATCTTGTTACTATTCATAGTCGATCATCTAATTATTATTGGAATAAATATTATTTGTGTCACCCCTTTTATTAAATATATCGATAATTATTATCAATATTTGGATTACTCTAGCATCAATCAAATTTAACATTATGATATAAGTGTAAGCATTATAAACATCATTTGGAACATTATGGATTACTTACTTCATCATTAAAAACTATCTATAAAGATTTGAAATCCTTGATATCAACCGTTTATGGCTACACTCTTTATGCAAAGAATCATTTATCGGATAAAGGCATTAATTAACCTAATATGCACGAGTGAGTGCATAACAATTGATAATTTTACAAGAAGCTAATCTACATCAATGATACTAATCGTTAACATTAAGCTAACTAAAGAGCTCAACCGCACGCATGTAATGACATCGTGCTAATTCTAAACATGAATCTCATATGTTCTAATTAGGATTGCTTTGTTGGTGACCTTCATATATCTTTATCGAGTTCAGAATTTATATAAGGATACCAGGTGAGTTCTAGTGATACCCCTTTTTACTACTGTTTTGGGGTGAAGCATGCTCTGTTATTTTTGAACTATAATTGTGCTTTACTTGATGATTCTATGTGGGATTGTGGTTACCTGCTGATTCTTATATCATGATCATTAATTCTTTCGTGAACCGCTTGATTTATATGGATAGATCTATTTGGGGAATCCCCCACACACAGTGGCTTCCGTTCCAGGAAGGTTACCCCACTAAGATCCTGAGGGATCGTTGTGGCATGTAACAAGTTTTGCTAAGATTCTATGGTGAACCATCCGGGCAGGTAGGGTTCACTGGTTTGGGGCTCAGTTTCTTCCTTCGGGAATATCCGGTAAAACACAACTTTAGAAGAGGCCAACCGGGACTGAGTGTAGGGTTGATTATGATTTTTCTCCCACAATGTTGAAACTATGATTCATTTATTTTTATCAAGTGAGGATTTGTTAAGTCCTTTTTGTTTTTAAACTTTAAGCACTTGAACTCACCAACTTTATGTTGACACAAAATCTTTTGAGCATGTCTTTCAGGTACAGCTAGGTAAATTAGCTGAGCTATAGAAGATATCTAAATCCGAAGCAAGAAGTGAGGGTAGGTGTTGAAGGAAAAAGGTCGAGCCTAGAAGCCTTAGTTACTGAAGCCTCAAGAAATATTGACAAAGAGATAGGTCATGATACCCATGGATTGTAGATTGAGGCACCTTGTAAATTGAAACTAAACCCATATCCTAATGTAAATATTGTGAGATGCATTGTAATAAACCATCTAGTTTCCGCTGCATTTTGGTTGTTGTTTACCAACCGTTACGTCCCGCCTCTCTGGGCCCGGGGTGTGACAGATTGGTATTAGAGCCAAAGGTTGTAGAGAAGTAGGTCTGCTTCGCGAGACCTAAACTACAACCATATGAACCTTATAAGACCACCTTTGTAAGAAGACTTTCCGAGTCTAGTTAAGCCAAGGTTATAGGAAAGTGGGTTTACTTCGAGACACCTAAGCTACAACCATAAATAGGACCAGCCTGGTAGGTTGTTTCCATGAATTAGTGATCTAAAGTTTACAACAGAATAGATTCCATTAAGGACACTCGTCTTTAATCTGTATACCTCATGGGATAGATACTATTACGAATTCCCTACCCTATAAGAAACCTTGTTGCGTTAGGGTACTACCTATGACAGGTGCACCCGAGTAAAACTAAGAATATTTGGAATCTTCTGGAGTTGACTACTAGGACCCCTGAGCACTGGGACTAGGTATATTTTGAATCAAAGATGTGCAAGTATATTAAGACTTAAATTCTGGGGAGATACTTATCTGATTGCACAACTGACTTTTGACATTATATGAAACAACTACTATTAGTTGAATACTTGATACGACCTTGTGTCGTTATATGAAACAACTGCAATTAGTTGAATACTTGATACGACCTTGTGTCGTTATATGAAACAACTGCTATTAGTTGAATACTTGGTACGACTTGTGTCGTGACATGAGACAACTGCTTTAGTGATACTTGCTTATATGCTTCGTTCATATGATGATACTTGTTGGAATACAGTGATAGGATAGCAACCATGATGCCTTTTTGTTTGACCTGCTCCCTATTATAGCTTGTACCTGATTGCTCGTTACATGGTTTGTTGAACTGTACTTTGAAAATGGTTGGGTTAGCAAGAATGTTAGCGTAACTAGAATCTAAATGTGCTTAATTGCAGATGATGATCACATGAAAATTTTAACTCCAGGACCTAATTACACAAAACTTGAAACTTATGATGGGAACAACTAGAATGATAGTGTAAGGTAAATTGACGATTACGGGTGAACACGTAATGGTGAATTTACAGGTACCCTTGAATTCTGGTGGGCCCTGTCATGTAAACTAATGTCAAGGTATAACACTCAAGAAACTAGTACATACCAGATTAAACACCAATATCCAATATATATTCAACAATTACAGATTTAAAACTTCCATGCTGAGAGAAACCATTTAACTCTTGAAGAGCTACCAAGGACGATATTGTAATAATTATCCCTTTTCTTTCTCTCTCTTTCATTGTTCTGCTCTGTTGGTCCATGTGATCGATGAACAGTACAATTGATAGAATAGTTTGATCAATATCACATATATAAGCCAAATAACAAACAATTGAGAGATGAATATGATGAATCAAGACATAATTGATATTCAAATGAATAAACTCACTCAATAACAATAAGCACAATGTATTTCAATGAAGTAACCGCTTGAGAATGATAGTTTGCAACAGAATTCCACGTTTTGGGTTTTGCAAACTTATCATGCAAAATGAAATAACAAAAGTATATATAGCAGTCATAGTTTCGCTGACAGTTTCGCTTGAAACTGTCATGCCGAAACTATAGTTTCGCCCGGCAGAACATAAGTTCGCCGGGTGAACCAAAACAGCAAACTGTGAGCGAAACTATAGATTCGATCACAGTTTCGCTGGACTGCCAAAACTGCTAATAACTATCAAAATACAAAATGAAACTAACACAAGTCCTATTACAATGAAAAGTAAACATCTATACTAAAGTGAGTCCAACCTATCATGATCTTCAATACTCCCCCTAGGTTGGACCTCACTGTCTTCACTGCTCTTGATTTGGCTCTGTAGCTTCCGTTTCCTCAGCTGCTGTTGATCTGTCTTCATTCCCTCCTGCAGCAATGTCTTGAGAAGCTTCAGCCACTGATTCTCCAAGATTAGTTCCTGCCTCATCAGCTTCATGCGAATGACCACTAGCTCTAGCAAACTGCCTTGTTAAGTCTTGAACATCCATAGCCAAGTCATCTTGTGCTCTCACCTTTTCAGCCAAACCTTTTACCTCTGCCCGAACTCCCCTTATTTTGTTGGCCACATTCATAAACAAGCTTGCCTCCTTTCTTGTTTCTTCACCTGCCCCCGCCTTAATATGATTTTCACAGAGAATCAAGAGATCTTCATCACAAAAACTAAATAACTCCATTGGGTCAAACACCCTAAATTCTTTTCCTTGTTTGGCTCTAATCACAGCCTCACCAGTATTATTATCATAGAACCACTTCTCAAAGTCCTGTAAACGAGGAGGAAGAGGATCAGCCAGTCTTACTCTGTTTACAGTCTTAGGCGGTTTAACTCTCAAAACAATTCGCCCTTTCCCAGTCTCCCAGTCTTTGTCTTTCTTAGATCTCTTTCGTTCAGCCTTCATAAAACCAAATGATTCAAAATTATCATTAAGACCATTTTTAATCTCCTTCTCCAAAAATACAGCCCTTTCACTTAAATTAGCATTAATCAAAGGCAAGGTAGCTAATCGTCTCAAATCCCACTTAGGCAAGGTCTTAAATGCCTTCCTCTTTAGCATGTAACTGATATTACCTCTTCTTCTTTTAATCAAAAACATCTTTAAGAAAGGATTATAACACCAGCTGATTATCTTCTTGTCTGCTTCTTTTCTGCTCAAACCCTCCATATTTTGAAACAGAGGGGTGAGTTCTTCAGCCTCCTTCTCCTTTATCAACCAATCACTCTTATCCATCTCAAACACGTCATTCTCATCATCTCCCTTCTTAGCCACATACACTAGAGGTCTCTCATCTACTTCATAGAATTCCGGCTCAGAATCATAATCAATCAACTGCTCATCTTCCTCTTCTTCTTCATCAATCAAACCTTTACCTTTATCTGATGCTTCCTCATGAGTAGCTGTAACAATCACTTCTTCTCCCAAAATATCCTTATCAAAGTCAAACTGTAGGTTAACAAACTCAGCCTCAACAATCTCATCTTCATCATTTCTGCCAGCCTCTTCTCTTGGAATCTCTTGTTCTCTTGTTTCAGTATCAGCTGCTCCAGAGGTGCCCTCTCCTACCTTGGATGATGTACCAACATTCAAGAATGGGTACTTAGATATATCAGTCATATCATCTAACTCAGATTGAGTTAGTTGACTGGGTAGGCCAGCAGCAGCTTTCATCTGTGAAATTTCTTCAAATAACCTCTTAATCAAACTGTTCTGATCAATCAACATCTTTTTCATTCCGTCAATGACCTCATCTTTCTGTTGCTCCCGAATCTCTTGATTCATCAGTTTGGTCTTTATCATACTTAACTCATTTGCCAATGAAGTATTTAGACCACGAATCACATCCTCATCAAGACCAGCACTTGCTTCTTTCCCAGCTGTGAAACCCTCATGTCTATGTTTTGTTCTTCGTTCAGGCTCAACAAAGTCAGTCCTCTTTTTAGACCTTCGTTCCTTCTCCACCCTTATCTCTTCAGCTTGTGTATCTATATCTTCTTCAAAATCATAATCTTTCTCCTTTGCATATCTCTTTCTTTTCTTAGCTGCATCAGCTTGTTTCACCCGTGTTTCCTCAGCTCTTTTGTTTTCAGACTCATCAACTCGTCTGATATAATTCCATCGCTCTGGTGGGTACATGTTCTCCCAGAGATGGGTTATTTTACCACTGAAATCATGGCGTATAGCACAGCAATCTGCAAATATCCGAGGGTTCATCTGAACCAATCTCTTAACTTCACCGTGTTTAGGAACATCAGGAATCAAATCATCAATAATCATCTGAATAAAACGAGGATATAATAACCATTTATCCTTTTTTACCGCCATCACGTTTTCTGCCATACAAGCGAAGATCAATCTAGCAATGTTTGCCTTCTCTCCTTTGCAACATATCACCATAGCTTTGGCCCAGTCAAGATTAAGTCCATCTGATCCACCCTTACGGTGATCTAAGCACATAATAAACACGTGAGCGATATATCTCCATTCTTTAGATAAAAATGACTTTTTAATCTCTTTCCTCGAACCAAAGACTGGTCCCTCATATCCCATTTGCCGGAAAGCTTGGAATACTTCAGATTCCGTCATATCAACCTCATCACCAGTATCATCGTCCAGTCTAAGAATCCTCGACACATTCTCAGCAGTAATAGATATATCATGATCAAGCACTCTAGCTGTGATCCTCTGAACATCTCCTCCGGTGTTGTATTCCGCTGATCTCCAAAAGTCTCTAATGTGAAGATCATAGATAGTGGGAGAGTGAGAGATAGCATATGCAATGGGTGATCTTTGGAGCCATCTAATACAATCCCGAAATCCGGCCGCCTTTGGCAAAGTATCATCTAATATGGCAGTAATGTTATTCCTCTCCTCAAACTTTAGATTCGCCATAATAATCTGAAAAGATCAACAAAAAATTTGAATAAGAAATACTGAAAATAAGAAAAATAAGATACAAACAAAAGAAACAATTAATTTCGGCAAGCGAAACAATAGTTTCGCTCACTAAGACATGATTGATTCGCTGAATTAAAGACAGTTTCGTCAAGGAAATCAAACAGTTTCGACGAGCGAAACTATAGTTTCGCTCATAGAAACTTGTTAATTTCGCAGAACAAAAAGCATTTTCGACAAGATTAGAATGATTCAAAGTAGTTTTGCAATTAGTTTCACCAAAATTTAATTTAATTTCGCTATTACAAATTAGTTTCGCTGACTTAGGACATAATAGACGAAACTGTGAAATAAGAATTAGTCATTGCGAAATTAGATAAGATGTGGCGAAACTGTTAAGTTCGTTCGGACAGCATAACTTTACAGTTTCGCTGAAAGACAGTGAACTTTCGTTCAATTTCGCTGAAACTTCAGTAGTTTCGCTGAACGAACAGCGAAACCACCGAAGCGACAAATCCAAATCGCTTATCAAAAACATGATGTAATCCAGATTAAATGGTCAATCAACGTTCGAAACTCACATCTGAAGAGAAAATCACTCAAAATCAGTCCAAAACCCAATCTCAAATCAATATCGCTGTATATTAAACATAAAAACCCTAAAAGACGACCTGAACTGATTTGCGAAGTTATGAAGAAAACTTCGCAAAATTGACTTATATAGTCAATAGTTTCGCTGGCAGCGAAACTATAAATTCGTCAAGCGAATTTACAGTTTCGCTCAGTGAAACTGTAATTTCGCTAAAAGATAACTGGTTAACAACTTATAAGCTAACCTAGCGAAATTGCAGTTTCGCTTAGCGAAGCTGTCAGCGAAAGAATAATTTCGCACCAAAATTTTTATTTATTTTTTATTTTATTATTATTATTATTATTATTATTATTTTTATTTTATTTTTTTTAATATTATTATTTTTTTTTTAATTTTTTTTTTTTTTTATTTTTATTAACAATAATACTCAAAGGAAGCACATCACATAATGAGATCTAAAATAATCAGAGATCACATTCTCTAAATATTTTAGAACATAATAATGATTAAAAATCATCTACCAGTCATGAGATCATACTGAAAACAAGATCTGATCACAATCTGCACAGAAACCACAGAAATTAGAACAAATCAATAACGATTGCTGATATAATTGTCCACTTAAACTCATGCCTTATCCTTTTTCAAACAACAGCTTATGATTCATTTAAGGTTCGATTAGATGCTTTAGAATGCTAAGACCCCACAATCATTTGGTAAAAACCCTCACCCAACCTCAGGATTTATTGAATTATGAATCAATCTTCATGAAACAAAATTTTTGAATAAGTGTACAAATGATTATACACAGAATATTTCATTCTGAGAGAAATTCATCGATAAGATGATTTGACATAATTATATCAAAATGGTGAGAGCTCCAGATCTATACTCACGTATAACAGAGGAGATAACCATTTGAACATGTGCTGATGAGAGCTCCAGGTCAGTACTATCGTACAGCAGAGGAGATCATCACTCCAGGTCAGTACTTCCGTACAGCAAAGGAGATAAGCACAGACACAAGACATCTTAACACAAAATGAAACAGCAGAGAATGATGACATAACAAAGCACAATGAACGAAAGATTCATTCTCAATCCATTTTTGTCAGGACTCAGTTTTTGTGCAATCCAAAATGAATGAATAAATCCAGGCATTCTTAAGCATAAAGTTTAATTTAATCATAAAGCTGTTGTCTACTTCATTCATCAGGCTGAGTCTATCAAGCATATCGTCAAAGAACCTGATCCATTTCTTTTAAAATTTTTTATTATGAAACAGAATCTAGTAACAGTTACTATCATTTCTCATAGAATTACTGGTCATGTAAATAAGAAATATTTAGAGAATATACAATCATTTCTCATCATGTTAAATTCGATCTCAGAATACTGATATTACTCCCCCAAATTTTTATTTTCATTTGTCTATGATTATAAAAAATTGTAACAAGATTTTTTATTGATTTTTTTTTTTAATAAAATTTTTTTTAATTATTACCAAAGAAATAGAAAATGAAAATTTAAAAAGATATTAACCCAAGCATAGAAATTAATTCATAAAAACGAGGTTTATCAAACGTTTTTGTGAAAAGATCAGCTTTTTGATTTTTTGTATCAATGGGAATAATATTAATGAAACCCTTCTCCTGAGCATCACGAATCGCATGAATACGGGTTTCAATATGCTTTGTGCGAGAATGATGAATGGGATTTTTGGCGATTTCAATGGCAGCCTCATTATCACAGAATAAAGGTGTATGAAAGAAATTAATTCCATAATCAATCATCTGGTGTTGTATCCAGAGAACTTGAGAGCAGCAGCTAGATGCAGCAATATATTCAGCTTCCCCTGTAGAAAGAGAAACTGTTGTTTGTTTCTTGCTCTGCCAAGATACCAGACAATTTCCCAAATATTGACATCCTCCAGACACAGATTTTCTGTTTAACCTGCAACCATTGGAATCACTGTCAGAATAAGCATGTAAATCAAAATTTCCGCCATATGGATACCACAATCCGAGACGAGATGATCCTTTGAGATAACGAAAGATTCGTTTGACAGCTTTCTCATGAGATTCCTTTGGAGCCGACTGATATCTAGCACAGTAACCAACAGCAAAAGTGATATCAGGACGACTTGCAGTAAGATACATGAGAGAGCCAATCATAGATCGAAAAAGATGAGGATCAACTGGTTTTCCATTTTCATCTGGAGTGAGACACGTCTGAGCAGTAAAAGGAGTCATTTCAGTAGACGCATCATCCATTTTAAATTTCTTCAGAATATCTTTAATGTACTTCTCTTGGTGAATAAGAATTCCTTCTTTCTGTTGTTCAACTTGCAAACCAAGAAAGAAGCACATTTCACCCATCATGCTCATTTCAAACCGTTGGCTCATCACTTCTTCAAACTCTCTACACAATTGAGAGTTTGTGGATCCAAAAATAATATCATCGACATACACTTGAACAAAGATCATTTCACCATTCACCTCTTTCTTAAATAAGGTCATATCAATGGTACCACGAGAATAACCATTGCTTAAAAGATATTGTGTAAGAGTCTCATACCAGATTCTTGGTGCTTGATGAAGTCCATACAAAGATTTATCAAGCTTATACACTTTATCAGGAAAATCAGGATCTTCAAAGCCTGGTGGTTGACACACATATATCTCTTCATCAATGTCGCCATAGAGAAAAGCACATTTCACATCCATCTGGTACACTTTGAACTGTTTATGGGCAGCATGAGCAAGAAATATACGGATTGCTTCAAGACGAGCAACTGGAGCAAAGACTTCTGTATAATCAATTCCTTCTTCTTGAGCAAAGCCTTGCACTACAAGTCTAGATTTATTTCGCACCACCACACCCCGATCATCTGGTTTGTTCTTAAATACCCATTTTGTACCAATTGGATACTTGTTGGGAGGTAAATCAACTAAAGTCCAAACCTTAAGCTTCTTGAATTGTTGAAGTTCCAACTGCATAGACTCTACCCAACACGGATCTTGTAGAGCAGCATGAACATTTTTAGGAACAATTTGAGAAATGAAGCATGAGAAAAGACAAACATTAATCAGACCGGATTGACTTCGTGTGCGAACACCATCAGAAACAGATCCAATTACATTATCAAGCGGATGATCTTTCAAAGTTTTATAATCTCCGGAAGAAGGAAAGATAGTTGAAGAAGTATCAGCCGCCGGAGAAAGAGTAGATGAAGGTATATCAATGACAGGTGATGAATCAGGTGAGTTAGGAGATGTAGGTGATAAAGAATCAGATAATGGAGCTTGATCAGGCATCGGAGACGATGAGCTGACATCAATTGAAACAGCATCAGTTACTTATGGAATTGATGAAACAGACGATGAAGATGATGGAATAATATTCGTTTGAGTACATGGACTTGACGTATCATCATCGAAAACTGGCAAATTGAATGAATTGAACACAGTATCGGAATCAAAGAACCATGCAGGTTCAGATTTAACTTCAGTAGGATTTGATTCTTGCCAATCAACATAAAATGACTCTTGAACAATACGTGTTCTTTTGTTGTAAACTCGGTATGCCTTTTGTGAAGAAGAATATCCAACAAAGTAACATTCATCAGAAACAGCCCCAAATTTGGTCTTTTGAGCTTGAGTATTCAGAAGCGTACAAGAACATCCAAATGGGCGAAAGAAATCAATTAGTGGCTTCCTCTTATGAAAAAGTTCATAAGGAGTCTTCACTTTATCTTTCACAATTAGCACTCTGTTTAAAACATAAGAAGCACAATTAACAGCTTCAGCCCAGAAAATGACAGGTAATGAGGATTCTATCAACATTGTACGAGCAGCTTCCACAAGAGTACGATTCTTTCTTTCTGCAACTCCGTTCTGCTGGGGTGTTCTTGCAGCACTAAATTGTCTCACGATCCCTTTTTGAGCACAAAATGAGTCAAGAATCTGATTTTTAAATTCAGTGTCATTGTCACTTCTTAATCCCATAACTCTTTTCTTACTGACTGATTCAATAGAAATGATTAATTTCTGCAATTCCTCAGCAACTTCACTTTTGTGAGCAAGAAACCTCACCCATGAATAACGTGAAAAATCATCTGTAACAACAAGACAAAAGGACTTTTTAGCAATGGATTTAACACTAATTGGCCCAAATAAATCAGTATGTAACAACTCTAGAGGACTTGATATGCTATTTAAAAGTTTAGGCTTATGAGGTTTCTTATGTTGTTTCCCTTTGGCACATGCCATGCATTTTTCAGACACAGAGAAATCTTTTAAAGGAAGTCCTCTAACAAGATTGTTCTTTACTAATTTATTAATTATCTTAAAATTGACATGGCCTAATCGACGATGCCACAAGAGTGACTCAGATGTTGAGGCTTTTGAAAGAAGACAAGTTGCAGTAGCTTTTGACTCATTAGAATTCATATCAAGAAGATATGTATCATGTTTCCTTGGAGCACGCATGAGAATTAAATCTTCTGGAACAGCTATCTCTGATTTCAAAAATAAACATTCGTCAGATTTAAATAGAACTGGAATATCTTTATCACAAATTTGAGAGACACTCAGAAGATTAAATGCCAATTCAGGAACATGGTTGACTTTTTCAAGAGTAAGAAAGCCATTGGTAACTTCTCCTTGTCCAATCATTTTTCCACCCTTCTTGTCTCCAGCAAATGCCACATATCCTCCATCGATAATTCGATAATTAGTCAACAAATCCTTTAATCCCGTCATGTGTTTGGAACAGCCGCTATCAACATGCCACAGACTGTTTACAATCTTTGAAGAAGATCCCTGAAATGAATGAACAAATCATTTAGCCAGGAGTAATAGGGACCCAAGATTGAACAACCTTTGTTTTCAAAGAAGCTGATCTTTCTCAACTTCCATCTCATCACTTTTCACAATCTCAGCAACTAAAGCATGATTTATTTCAGATCTGGTTTCTTCCACCTCTGCACTCCAGTCAAAATTAGAAATCAAGGCTGACTCCTTTTTTGAATTTCCCTCTTCCTTTACTTTCTCTGTCAATCTTGGCACTCCAGTGTTACTAGGATCTGTTACAATTGGTAATGGACATTCACGTTTAAAATGTCCCAATTGTTTACAGTTGAAGCATCTCAGTTTTGACTTGTCAAATCCTAGATTTGAGGTTGATGATTGACCACCGAAGTTCTTTCTTCCTGTTCTTTCCATGAACCTCCGAGCTCTTAAACTTAACATTGCCATTTGCCATTGAATGTCAGTTTCTTCGAAATCATCAGGATCAACTTGATACATATCCTCCATAGTCATTCCTTTACCTTTCAATTCACCAGCAACAAGAGCTTCATAGCTCTGAACAAACATTCCAAAAAGAGCCATTGTTTCAGATGGAATAGTAGTTTCAGCATTCACCTTAGAATTTCCCAATTCCTTTCCAACATGATTACTACCACTTGAGAAATTACTTGTATTGCTCCCTCCTTGAATTGGATTCTGAATGTGAGAGTTTGCAGCGGATGACAATAAAGCAGCATTTTGAGAAAAACCAGGTGTGGGCATCATAGTCTGGTTAAATTCTCTTCTTTTCATATCCAACTCAAAAGATTTCAACTTATTAATGATATCCATCAGCTTATAATCTGTAAAACCTCTTTCTTGTTTGAGCATCCTCACTTGAAGACTCCATTGTGGTGGAAGAGAATCGAGAAGTATGTTAACTTGTTCGCTGTTGGAGAGTCTTTCATCATATTTCTTTAGAGTGCTTGAAACAGTTAAGAATCGATTTGTAAGATCTGTCAAACTTTCATTCTTATATCCTACAAACGAGTTAAACTCCTTTTCAGCTTGAATACTCTTGTCTTTCACCAGATCTGCATTCCCATCAAAGAATTCACAGAGAGCATCATAAAGAGATTTAGCATTTTTATGCTCTGCAAAACGATTGTAGATGTCAGGAGCCAAGCAGAGGGTTAGAGCACCAAATGCTTTTTGATCACGATCAATCAGTTTCAGATCTCTTTCAGTATAAGAAGATGGATCTTTATTCTGAGAAACGACATCACCAACTGTAACCGTAGGTATATGAGGACCTGAAATAATTGATTCCCATTGATTATGATCTGTATAGAAAAAGAAAGCCTTTAGACATCTCTTCCAATCTTCAAAATTATCTCCATTAATGAGTCTTGGAGGTCTATTAGGAGCAACACTTTCAAGATCCGCAAGTGTGAGAGTAGTTAATTTTGACATGATAGTTTCGCAGAAAAATTGGTAATTTCGCTGGTAAATTCGCTGACAAGTTCGCTAACAACTTCGCTGAGAAAGTAGACTTGCTTAACAGTTTCGCTAAAACAAACACTTTCGCAAACACAGACACTTTCTCTTGCAATTTCAGCAGCACTTTCGCTTGGATCAGAGACAACAATTGCTTAGTTTCGCTGCTAATTTCGCAGGAAACAAGCTTGAACTTTCGTTCAGAAATAGATTCGGCAGCACTTTCGCTTGATAATTGATCAAAAACACTGCTGAACTTTCGTTCAAAGAGATACTTTCGCTGAAACTCTAGAAAACAATTTCAAATACAAAATAACTCATAATTTCGCTGAATGAAGATCACAGTTTCGCTGTAAGAACTGTAGTTTCGCTTGTCGATCTGAAAACCCTTTTTCACCTTAAAATCAATCCAAAATCATCCAAAACTCAATGAATTTGAGATCTGATGATTGTAGAATCTTCCTCAATGAAGAACAAGCATAATTCAATCAATTTCCATCCCAAAAACAGTTGATAATCCAATGAGAATTGATTGAACCTAGATATTGACCAAAACCACCAAAACTCAACAAATCAAGAGCACTAAGGCTCTGATACCATATTGTTGGTCCATGTGATCGATGAACAGTACAATTGATAGAATAGTTTGATCAATATCACATATATAAGCCAAATAACAAACAATTGAGAGATGAATATGATGAATCAAGACATAATTGATATTCAAATGAATAAACTCACTCAATAACAATAAGCACAATGTATTTCAATGAAGTAACTGCTTGAGAATGATAATTTGCAACAGAATTCCACGTTTTGGGTTTTGCAAACTTATCATGCAAAATGAAATAACAAAAGTATATATAGCAGTCATAGTTTCGCTAACAGTTTCGCTACAAGCGAAACTGTCATGCCGAAACTATAGTTTCGCCCGGCAGAACATAAGTTCGCCGGGTGAACCAAAACAGCAAACTGTGAGCGAAACTATAGATTCGCTCACAGTTTCGCTGGACTGCCAAAACTGCTAATAACTATCAAAATACAAAATGAAACTAACACAAGTCCTATTACAATGAAAAGTAAACATCTATACTAAAGTGAGTCCAACCTATCATGATCTTCATGCTCTCCTATTGGAAGCATAATGATACAACTATCCAACCCAGGAGATCATCAAATGTTGTTTCAAACCCATCCAGTTTGGTGCTGAAAGTATGGCACTTCACCAAAGTTGTCTGTGTACTTTAGCCGCGCTATTTTTCGCGATGTCTAAAAATTTCTTCCTACCTAGCATAGGACCCGACAAAACTTCCTCAACATAGTAAGGGACCCTCTAACATAAAGGTTGCAGCCGAGAGTATGCCGGAATAACTGATTTACGAGAAGCACCTATTGTGATCAATGGCATAGAGGACTTGACACTTCCTCCTTTCCTAGCAGCTCACACTCCATAGGACATTCTAGAGTCTAGAATACCTCTGATCTTTTTCTCAAAGTCCTTGATGAATATAACTCCTCTACGCCTATTCATGGTAATAGAACCCCTTAACCCAAGCACTATTCTTAATATCAGCTTTGATAGTAATTAACCATCGTTTTCCAAAGTACTATGCTTGTGAAATCCTTCATCATCCTCAACTGTTAGTCACCCGGTGACAAACTTCAATCGTAACATAAGTTGAACTATTTTGACCATGCTTTTAACTGGCCGTGTTCTTGGTAACCTTTCGAGTGCCAGAATAAGTAGGAAATGAAACCTCATCCTATAACCCCGATTTCCGTAAAGATAAATAGCCCGAGTGCCAAAGTTATTCGCCGAGAAAATTTGATTTTCGAGCCTTCGAAACAAATATCTGAGTCTACAATGTTGGTGAATTCCCTGTTTTCACACATTTTGTTCTGGACTTATTCTTTATTAAACTCTTGGACTAATGAATGATGATGAATCCGTGAGTCATCTCTACCTCGAGAGTTCTACTATTTGGGTGATGAATTCGTGAAGCAAGAGCAAAGATCACAAAGTTAGATTACAATCCTGATGTTATATAAGAGGTTAATAGAATGGTAGATAGTTCCCTCTCTACTAATAAGCACCTTAACGAAGTTTTAGAATCCTATCAAGTCAAGATGCCGGTGATAACAAATAATTCATGCGGGAAGACTCTCAGTTGGAGCTGAGAGGAATGTGTTGCTCCAAAAAAATGTATTAAGAAGCATAGAAGATCAGCTACAAGAAATCTCATGTGTTAAATCACTTGAGGTCCAACTACGACGTAGTAATGAACATGCAAAAGTTAGTAGGCGAGAAAGACCAGCACATCAATCACCAGTCGTAAGCATCAAATATTTTTCCCTCTAAATTTCTAAACCTTTTATAGAGCAATTCACCAATAGCATACCCTGGTAAACTCCGTATGTTGAAATCCGAGCCAGAAGGCTTACTATCATATTTCAGTGGAACAATTGATAGGCCTATAAGTAAGTAGGTTTTAGATGAGGATTACTCGTTGCACGAATGGACCCCTACAGGGTACGGTTACTTTGGAGAAAGGGAAGCGACAAAGAGGTCATCTAGAAGGTTGACCTTGATCGGGAAGCACTATAAGGGAATTAGTGGAAGCATATACGACGATTTTGTAGATAAGATGACAGCTGGAGTTGCCCTAAAGGAAAGTGAATCGGAGAGAAGCAGCGATGTATGGTGGTACGAAATTCGAAGTATGTTAAGAAGCTCGTAGAAGGAAGGGAGATCCGACAACTGTTAGATAAACGGTTCATAAGAACTAGTGTCTCACATTGAAGAACCCTAATACACTTTGAGGGAAGTGGAATGGAATGCTCTTAATATGGACAAACTATCAAGAGTTGAATAAAGTTACCTAGAAGAAGTGATAACCCCTATTCCAGAATTGTTAACCTGCTTAATCAGTTGTAAGATACTGACTACACTTCTAATGCTATCAACCGGGTATATAAGTGATAAAGACGTTACCAAGGATTGCATATAAAATACGTTAGAGTCAATAGGAAAATCACATTCAAGCTAGTTTGGGCTGGCTCACACACCCACGGTGTTCATGAGCCTGATGAATAGGATTCAGTAAGCCATACTTAGGCATGCTTGTTACCTCGACATTGCTAGTAAGCATGAAATTCGAGACAATTCGCTAAAATTAAGGGCTATCTAAGTCCGAGAAGTAGTAAAAACTCATCAAGTTATGTCAACGTTTAGGGTTAAGCGAAAAATTAAGGAGGATCAATAAAAGCTTCACTCGCGCAGCTATACAACTGGCATCGTAATCCCAGGAATATGCCAAATCCGTTTGGACACGGATTAGAAGGCTTCAGATGTATGTTGGTGCAATGATACAAGACAAGCTTCTAGCCGCCCGACAATTTAAGTAACACGTGAAGAGTTACATTATACAGAAACTGGAACTATGGGGCGCGACTTTAACAAAATAAAATATGCATTCGGATACATTAGATGTGCTACTCTCCCGACTACCCATTAGAATACTAGTTCAAACACCATAGGGTGATCATCAATCGGTAAGATCAACCGCATTGACAAGTGCGGATAGGAGGTCGTCATCCGCATTTGTCCTAAGACGCTCGCATTTCTAAATGTGAAAGAGCAAGTCTTGGCCGCGCTTGTCACTACTTACCCGCATTGATGGATGCGGATACCCTGCAATTAGGCTTTTCTTCTACTGACTTCACCCGTATCACATCGTGAACTCGCGAATTCTTCCAACGTCAATTCACAAGAGCTTATGACGCATCCTGTATGGGAAAACTCTCGACAAGCGTAAGTTAAGATAGGTGGAACTACTCGAAGACTAGGATTATCGCAAGCAGTATCGTTCTGGAGTAGGAAGGCTCGAAAAGTAGTGATCTTTTTGTGTGACCAAACCTCTTCGTTCCTATTAATCGTGAAAACTTCTCAGTTTTAGCTTTATGGGAATAATCATGCGATTCCTAAATGTTAATCAATACTCCTTAGGGAACCGAAACCCTCCTTGATCTGAAGACTTTAATCTATGACATCTTACGACCTATTACCTTATGATTCTAAGGAGTTAATAGTGACGTTTAGCCGACTTGACTATTAAGTCTAATTGAAGGCATTCACACCAACATCTGATACTTCACAACCTTTCGTAAGACTCTCCGTGAGGACGGTGATATCGCCAGGATTCTTAGTATTTGTTTCCTTGCTAGATCTACCTAGTAGGATTGTGCATTGAACCTCTATGGAGAATCTCTCCTTGTTAATTTTGTTCAAATGTTAAATGACCTGATTGTGAAGCCGAAAATCTATTCATGAAACGACTCACTGATCTTGTCAAACCTGTTCTAACGTTGGGATAAATACTTGAAGCTAAATCAAACCCGGTTGTTTGATGCCTAATCGACAACTTTCGTCTTGGAACGCTCAGCTGAATAGCTCTAAAATCCTCAAGACTCATACTACGAGTGCATCACACTCGGAAACAATATTAACGATACTAAAATTTCGAGGACGAAATTTCTTAAAGGAGGGGAGAATGTAACACCTCTGAAATCTAGCCCAATTAGAAAACTTAATGTATTATAGGACCCAATAAAGGTCCGGATTGAATTGGGCTTACCAAAGAAAGCTTGGAAAAGAAACTAGCCTTTTTAGGCCCAATAGGCCCAATAAGGGCCCAAACTTATAAACAAGGCCCATTTAAGGCCCAATACCCATTTACCATCTAATTAAATAAGTGATCATAAGATAATAAATTAATTTGTGATTCGAAGCAACTACGATAAGAATCCAAACCAAAAACAGATTCAAAACCTATACCGTGTAAAGTCCGGTAATCTAACGCGTACTAACGTCTAATTTACATCGGAACATACTTATAATGGGTTATATTCTTTTAAAATCATTGTTAATCATGATGCATACTGAAAACGGTATTTGCTAAAAGATCCTAACCAAACGTGTATAATCAGCTACGATACGTCGGAAAAACGCGAATACCGGATACTCCGGTATTTAACGGACATCTGATACGACAACCGAGCCCTAAAACGTCACAAATATTTATCTTATTATTATACCTATTACAACATTCTAGATTAGAGAGTGAGACGGTTATCCAGGAGCAATGTGGTTCGAGACGCGACCGAGGCGTGTACCGGCCTGAGATTAGGTCAAACCCGAGGATTTGACAGATAAAGTTTTAACGCGGCCGACGTGGGAAAATTAAGGTGCAAAGTAGTAATTAATATTTAAGGTTATATATATTATGATACCAAAATAATAACAATGCTCATTCGAGGAAAACGTTTAAAAAAAGTTAAACGTGTTGAATACGCGATATTTACATGATGGAACCCGTTTAATTATCAAGCAAATTTTAAATATGATCAAATAAATACACTTGGAACATTTATAACATTTGGTATAATTAAAACCATCGTGAAATAAATTCATAACAATACGAGAAAAACTGATCCGAACGTGTTACGAACCGAACCATTAACAAACCCATCACTTAACCCTACTATATAAACCAATTTTTCTCCATCTTAGGGTTTTTGTAACATTTTAGAGAGAAAAAGAAAGGGGCAGCCGCAGCCCCCTCTTTCCGGTGGACTTCCGGCCGGTTTCCGGCCACCGGCGACGATTTTTCCGGCGAGTAAGGGAGAGTGCCATACATGAGGGTAGATCTCGACCTCCTGATCACGATGGTGGTAGCGGTTTCTTCTAATTCGCAGCGGTGTGAAAGATATGGGAGAAAGAAGACAGCGGCGGCTAGGGATTCCGGCGAGTTTTCAGGCCGCCGCCGCCGGCGACTGGCGGCGAGTGGCGGCGAGTGCCACCTATGGTTTTCTTCGTCTCGACGAGACCTTTCCAACGGCGGTAGCAGCGATGTGTTGGCGGTGAAGGTGGCTGTCGCCGCTGTAGTTATGGTGGTTGTGGAGGTCGACCGCGGCTACGGTTGCGGTGATGATGATGGGGTTCCGATGACTGTGCTGCGTGGGGTTCGTGATGGCGATTAAGGGAGTCGAAGGTGGCTGATGTTGGGGGCAGTGGTGGTCGATCGAGGGGGTTCCCGACGGCTGCCCGAAGGCAGCAGCAGTGATGACCGTGGATGGTGTTGTTGCTGGCTGTGATAGCGGGTGTGAGGACTGCCTAAGGCGGTTGGGATCCGATGACCTCTTGGTTCACGATCTCATAGGCGGTTATGGCCGAGGGAGTTGTCGATTTGAGTGGTGGTTCCGGTGAATCTGGGTCCCGAAGGTGGCGGTTGTGGTGATGGCAGCTGCGATAGTTGGCTGTGATTTATGGTTGTCGGGTTTAGGTGGTGATGTATGGTGGTTGTAATGGCGGTGCACGGTGATGGTGGAGATGGTTGTGATTGTGATTTATGGTTGTCGGGTTTAGGTGGTAATGTATGGTGGTTGTAATGGCGATGCACGGTGATGGTGGAGATGGTTGTGATTGTGGTTCTTGGTTGTGGGTTTTCTAGTTTGGTTATTGTTTGGGCTGCTATGATGATGGACTAAAGTTCGGTTAGGATGATTGTGAAAGTCGTGGTTGAAATAGTATTTTAGTGGTGTTGTAGTGGTGTGGATCGTGATTGTTGTTGTCGATTATGGATGGGGTTGTGTTAGAAAGTCAAGGTGAAGTTTTGGACAACCATTGGACAAGCTTGGTCAACGAGCACTCAACGGAACGTGAACGCGATTAGATCAAGAGCAATATGAGTGGGTTAGCGAACGTGAACCGAGTGAAAGGTATAATCGCACGCGCAACACATTTGAAATTTAATTATAATTTATATACGTGTTACTTGAGCTCTAATTGTATAAAGTACATAAGTTATAAAACGAAAGCAAACGCCACTTGAGATTATTATCTAAATTAAATGGATAGTTCTAACATGAGACTTAAGTAGCAACGATATTTATCAGAAATCAACCTAGATAGAAATATATGTATCATTACAATATAAGAAGGATTATAACATGTTAATGACGATACAACTCAATCTGATCCCATGTCACACTAAATCCATACATGGCTTCGAGATGTAAAATACATACAAATATGATTGTGCATATACATATACAATAAATACATGGGTTAACCGACAGCTACACGTTTTTATTTAAGATAAAAGACTTGAATATACTCTAATAATCCATCATCTTGTTACTATTCATAGTCGATCATCTAATTATTATTGGAATAAATATTATTTGTGTCACCCCTTTTATTAAATATATCGACAACTATTATCAATATTTGGATTACTCTAGCATCAATCAAATTTAACATTATGATATAAGTGTAAGCATTATAAACATCATTTGGAACATTATGGATTACTTACTTCATCATTAAAAACTATCTATAAAGATTTGGAATCCTTGATATCAACCGTTTATGGCTACACTCTTTATGCAAAGAATCATTTATCGGATAAAGGCATTAATTAACCTAATATGCACGAGTGAGTGCATAACAATTGATAATTTTACAAGAAGCAAATCTACATCAATGATACTAATCGTTAACATTAAGCTAACTAAAGAGCTCAACCGCACGCATGTAATGACATCATGCTAATTCTAAACATGAATCTCATATGTTCTAATTAGGATTGCTTTGTTGGTGACCTTCATATATCTTTACCGAGTTCAGAATTTATATAAGGATACCAGGTGAGTTCTAGTGATTCCCCTTTTTACTACTGTTTTGGGGTGAAGCATGCTCTGTTATTTTTGAACTATAATTGTGCTTTACTTGATGATTCTATGTGGGATTGTGGTTACCTGCTGATTCTTATATCATGATCATTAATTCTTTCGTGAACCGCTTGATTTATATGGATAGATCTATTTGGGGAATCCCCCACACACAGTGGCTTCCGTTCCAAGAAGGTTACCCCACTGAGATCCTGAGGGATCGTTGTGGCATGTAACAAGTTTTGCTAAGATTCTATGGTGAACCATCTGGGCAGGTAGGGTTCACTGGTTTGGGGCTCAGTTTCTTCCTTCGGGAATATCCGGTAAATCACAACTTTAGAAGAGGCCAACCGGGACTGAGTGCAGGGTTGATTATGATTTTTCTCCCACAATGTTGAAACTATGATTCATTTATTTTTATCAAATGAGGATTTGTTAAGTCCTTTTTGTTTTTAAACTTTAAGCACTTGAACTCACCAACTTTATGTTGACACAAAATCTTTTGAGCATGTCTTTCAGGTACAGCTAGGTAAATTAGCTGAGCTATAGAAGATATCTAAATCCGAAGCAAGAAGTGAGGGTGGTGTTGAAGGAAAAAGGTCGAGCCTAGAAGCCTTAGTTACTGAAGCCTCAAGAAATATTGACAAAGAGATAGGTCATGATACCCATGGATCGTAGATTGAGGCACCTTGTAAACTGAAACTAAACCCATATCCTAATGTAAATATTGTGAGATGCATTGTAATAAACCATCTAGTTTCCGCTGCATTTTGGTTGTTGTTTACCACCCGTTACGTCCCGCCTCTCTGGGCCCGGGGTGTGACACATAGAACGCTGTAGATCGATTCCTAATTGATTCTTAACATTTGATTCAATACTTTATTGATTCTTCGTGCGTTCTCACTGATTGGATCGCCAATCAAATAGGATTCCGCACTATTTGGTTTGGTTTACACGTTAATCATTCGGTATTTCGTTCAAATACCAGGTCCTAACAAGTGGTATCAGAGCTTTGGCTCTTAATTACGTGTGATTCAATCAAGTTTGATATAAAGTTTGTGTTTTTACACTAAAAACACAATCTTTTGTGTCAAAATTTGTATTGGACGTCTCCTGCTCATCAAGTTTCGGTTTCTACGGCATTAGGCGATTAGGGTTGGCGAAAATTCGAATTTTTACGGCCAAAACACGTTTAACCTAGAAATTTTCGCAAAACAGCAGCTTCAGTCGCACGAGTGAGCCATTCGCACGACTGGACTTCATTCGCATACTCCAGACGCACGATTGGACTGAGTCGCATCTTCATTCGTACGACTGAACCATCCGTTCGCAGTGTTCATACGCATCAGCTTCATTCGCACGACTGAACCAATCGCTTAGTTCAGCCGCACGATTGAACTAGTAGCATAGTTCATTCGCACGGATAGCTCATTCGCATCACTCCAGTCGCACCAGTTGACAGTTTGTTTATTAGACTTAAAGTTATTTGACATAGAAGATCAGATGTCAGCGTTTACTGCCGGGAAGGACTCAAGGATCCAGAACCTACTGTTACTTGAGAGTGAGGTGGGGAATCATAATAAACCACCAAAGCTCTTAACGTTAGATGAGTTTCCCCACTGGAAACAACGTTTTGAGATCTACCTCAATGGAGTGGATCCAAATCTGTGGGAAGCTATCGAGATAGGCTACAATATGCCGGTGGGAGCCGATGGGGTAAAGCTTACTTTGGGAGGGATGACTGAAGCTCAGAAAGTTAAGTATAATGCAGAGAAGAGAGTCTATGCAATGATCACACAGTCTATTCCTAAAGATATTTTCCACCAATATTCGGAGAATAAGCAGGCCAAGAAATTGTGGGATGAGCTGGAAAAGAGATATGACAGGAATGCTTCGCTGAAGGCAATTAAAGCTAAGGAGTTAAAGAAAGAGTATGACAACTAAACTAATGTGTGATGCCTCTGGGAAACCCAAGCCAGTAAAGGGTCAGTGGGTCAACTAAACTAATGTGTGATGCCTCTGACAACTAAACTAACCGAGTTACCCTCATCCTCTAAGGGTCAATGGGTTGAATTCATGATGTGTGATGCCTCTGGGAAACCCAAGCCAGTAAAGGCTTGGGTTCCTAACCTAAACTAATGTTTTACATTGTATGTGCAGGGTGTTCGCTACAGTGCTGAAACCAACACGTGGATTGTAGACAGCGGAGCATCCAGGCACATGACAGGAAACACTGCTCTTTTATCAAACGTCAAAAAAATAAAAGGAGCATGTTTCGTTTGCTGGAAACAAGGGAGGCTATATCACAGCCCAGGGAGAGGTTGGGAATCAGAAAGTTAAGTTTGATAAGGTGAACTACTTCAACAACTTCAAAACAACTTACTTTCTGTTTCCCAAATCTGTGATAAGGGATTTAAAGTCATATTCGACAACAAGAAGTGTTACGTCCTAAAGAAAGACTACGTGATTCCGGAGGACCAAGTTCTGATGACAGCTTCAAGATATAAATACCTTTATGTTTTGGATCTCTCAACTGCTTCTACAACAGATCATGAAGTTTAGTGCTTTCTATCAAAAGCCACTGAGAAGGACTCCATCTCCTGGCATAGAAGAATGGGACACATTAATCAACGGAAGATGAACCACTTGATTCAGAAGGATCTTGTGAGAGGAGTTAACGTCAAGAATTTCCAACTTCCTGATTTTTGTGTCGCTTGCAAGAAAGGCAAACAGACGAAGAAGTCTCATAAGGAAAACAAAGTTCATTAAATAGAACTTCCTCTTGAACTTCTTCACATGGATCTGTTTGGTCCAGTAAGTACAAAGAGCATTGCAGGCGACTTGTACTGTTTTGTGGTTACTGATGACTACTCAAGATTCTCTTGGGTAATGTTTCTGAAGTCCAAATCAGAAACATTTGAGTCATTCAAGGAGTTAATAACCACACTGGAATCTCTCTACAAGCTGAAGGTTAGACAAGTACGCTCAGACAACGGGACTGAATTCAAGAATCAGTGGATGGAGGCTTACTGCAAGGAAAAAGGAATTGTGCATCAATTCACTTCTGCCTACACGCCTCAGATGAATGGTGTTGCTGAGAGAAAGAATAGAAGCTTGATAGAGACTACACGAACAATGCTGGCAGACTCGAAACTGCCTATCCAATTCTGGAATGAGGCAGTGGCTAATGCATGTTATACATTGAATCGAGTTCTGATAGTCAAGCGCCACAGAAAGACATGTTACGAGCTACTACAACGACGTAAACCGAATCTGGAGTATCTCAAACCATTTGGCGCGCCGTGCACACTTCTGAAGAAGACTCAAGAAGGCAAATTCAGCGAGAAGGCTGATGAAGGGATCTTCCTTGGATACAACATACCGAACAAGAGAGTTTACAACAACTCAACGGGTTTAGTAGAAGTGTGGTGTAATGTTGATGTTCAGTGATATACCACACCACCTACTGGCAAAGGACCCGCCTACGTTTTCGACTATGATGGATTTTTCAAGTCCTTAAACATTCCTATCTCTTCTTCGGATGACGAGTTAGCTACACGGATGATGTATGACATCTTGAATACACCATCTCTTGATTCAACATCATCGAGCTCACAGGGAGAATCATCTAATCTGTCAGGGGGAGTAGTCGACGACAGTGACTACTCTTCAGAAGATGAAGCTGAAGAAGATGACCAGAACAGTCAGGAGGAACAGGTTCCAATTCCTGCAAGTCCACAAGCATCTAACAGTGGTGCTCCTTCGACATCGGAACCTCAAACTCCATCTACCTCAGATGTAGAACCAAATGTTCATAATCTTGGCTCTGAGGTAGCTGTTCCTACTACTCCAGGATCACATCTAAATGTATATCATCCCCTAGACAATGTCATTGGGGATGTCAGATCAGGAGTACAAACCAGAAATCAGCTGTACTCAGCTGATTATGCCTCTGTTATGGAAAAAGGATATATTCATGATGGTGCTTATCGGTGTTTTGTCTCACAATTTGAGCCAAAATACGTCAGTGAAGCACTGAATGATGAGGCGTGGGTGAGTGCCATGCAAGAAGAACTTCTTCAGTTCAAGAAGTTAGGTGTATGGACTCTGGTAGATAGACCTAAAGGTGCTAAGGTCATTGGCACCAAATGGGTCTTGAAATGCAAGAAGGATGACCAAGGGTCATTATCAGGAACAAGGCTCGACTGGTGGTTCAGGGATTTCGCCAAGTCGAGGGGATTGATTACAATGAAGTGTTTGCACCCGTGGCAAGGATGGAAGCCATCCGTATCTTCCTTGCGTATGCATCATATATGAAGATTAAAGTCTACCAATTAGATGTGAAGAGTGCATTCCTTCATGGGGAAATTCGAGAGACAGTTTATGTTAGTCAACCCGAGGGATTTGAAGATCCTTATCTGTCACACCCCAACCTTGACGACGGAAACGTCGAGGTGTGAGGGTTAAGATTGTTCACAGTCACATAACGCTATATTTAAATTGCAAATATTATTATCATAAGTCTTAAAATAAAATACAAGCATAAGTCTCAAACATGAAATAAGTTCCAAACAAGACTAAACATTTCATAAACATTTTATTCATTAACTAGGTCCAAGTCCTAGTTTTATTGAAAGCTTCAAAAGTCCACTTTAAACTTGGGGGTTTCCTGAAACATGATAAAAATAAGAGTCAACTAAAAATAGTTAGTGAGTTTCCAAGGTTTTCATACATAATATGAAAAAGGTTACAAGTAGCAATTCCTGTCATAGGTCATAAGCAAGTAAGGTTATAGAACACATATCGTTACAACCAAACCTCGACTTGATTACAAGTATAAAAGATTGGCTAAGTGTATTTGGTTCCCATGATGAACAAGCATACGTCATCAGGAGTTGGCAATACCTCGACTTTAGCACCAAATAGGCTTGTCAGGCCCAAAGATCTAAGACGTCGCCAGGCTAGCAATAGTTAATGATTGTAAACAAACTATGTATCTCATATAAACACTTACAATACACAAATAACCATGACAAAATAATAAGTTGAATTGCATGTGATTTACAAGTCTCAAATGTGTATAAGTGTATCATGTATAAGCAATCATGTTTCCCCCAAAATAGTGTGAAAATATGAAAAAGGGGCAAGGAAACTCACATGGTCAAATAAGTATATGGTGAAGATTAACAAGATTAATATACGTCGTTCCAAGATAAAACGTCACGAGGCACCTATATATATATATTTACAAGATTAAATTTAATAACAAGTGTAAATAAATTAACGAGGTCTAAAGTTCAATTTCGGTATTTGGGGCATTTTTATAAATATTTTATGTACAAGTTACATTATTTATATGTTTAAATATAGAGAAAAAGGAATTAAATCGTTTATAATGATTATTAAAGTTTAAATATAATATTTGAGTGATTACTTGAAATAATCATGATTAAAACAATATTATGTGAAAAGAAACTTTTTAGACCAACAATACTTTATTAATTATTATTAAAATCCATTTTTTTAAAAAAATTAATCAAACTAGCTTTGCTAAAATGTTTTATAAATAAAACACTTTTATGTAAACTTACAAAAATTTACTATAAATATTTGGAAACTTCTGAAAATATTTGGAATTTATAAAAGTAATTTTTATACATTTTAAAAATTTTCTAGAATTAATTTTAAGGCAAAAAGCCTTTAAAAAAATTACATGAGGGTGCCCGGGTTCGAACCCGGGACCTCATGTATGTGGGGGTACTGCTCTAACCAGTGAACCAAGGCTCCAGCCACGTCAAATTTTGGTTTTAATATGTTTTAAACACAACCTAAAAATTTCCCCCAAATTACAAGAACCCTAGATCCACAATCGATCAAATTGAACATCAATTCAAAGTTATCCATCAAATTAAGCTTAGGGCTTTTGTTCCTCATGTGAAATCGAGTATATGTATGTATTTAACTTACTTGATTCGTTTGGTATTCGATGCTCGCGTTATGGACCTAGGTCGCGACTGTGGAGAATCGATTCAAGATGAAATCGTCGATGAAACTCAAATTCCTTTTACAGTAAGCTTCTAGTGATCCCCACGATGAAAAGCCCTCTGATAATTACAAGTTAACAAGCTCGGAAAGTGGTCTACGGGTGTTGCAGGTTGCGATGGAAAGGGTGTAATCGAACTGATTGTTTGTGGTTGTTTCAGGTGTAATTGGGGGTCGTGTTTGATTATAGACTGATAAATGTTCGATGTGATTAAATTAATTGCGTTATTGTGGATTCTTTATAGCTCAACAGTTCGGGATTGAAAGCCTTCAGTTACCGAACTCGATTGGTGGTAGCCGATGTTCAATTCTCAATTATTGGCCGCATTAAGGTTCGAATTACTCCCAAGAAACATTTTGAAACGGTTTTGAGGTCGACTTCGAGAGTTTTGGTGGGTTTTTAAGGCTGCCGGAAGTCTGCCGGCGGTGGCCGGCGATCGACCGGAAAAACGGGGATAAAAGGGGCGGGTGGTTTGGGATTTGATTAATTACAACTTCAGTCTCTGTGGTTTTTATTTTATTATTTCATGCCCAAAACATCTAGATTAAGTTTCTAAAATGACAATCTAACCCCTTAGATTAATTAATTTAAGTTCAATACATTTTAAGTTATTATTATCATCATTAGAATTATTATTAATATTATTATTAGTATTATCATTA
The DNA here is from genome assembly GCA_025215565.1 of Flaveria ramosissima. Lineage (NCBI taxonomy): Eukaryota > Viridiplantae > Streptophyta > Magnoliopsida > Asterales > Asteraceae > Flaveria > Flaveria ramosissima. Next base: position 41,487,028 of record CM046039.1, read on the forward strand.
TTATCATAATTGTTATTTTTGTTTTAAATAACTTAGAAACTTTAAATTAAATAAGGAATTATACATAAATAGCCCACCAAGTTACAAAAATAGCATAAATAGGCCTTATAAGATTTAACAAAAATTAACCTTTAATTAACAAAAATACGAGATGTTACAGTCTCCCCAACTTAAAAGAATTTCGTCCCGAAATTAAGAAAAAATGAAACTATATAAATAAGAACGGGTACTTCTTCCACATATGCTCCTCACACTCCCAGGTGAATTCAGCGTCTCGCTTATTCTCCCAACGAACCTTGACGATTGGGGTTGTTGTGGTTCTAGTCTTCTTCATAATGCGATCCATGATCTCAACAGGCTTCTCGACAAAATGCAATGACTCGTCAATCTGGATGTCTTCCAACGGGACATGCAGACTTTCATCAGCCAAGCACTTTCTCAAATTTGAGACGTGAAATACAGGATGAACTCCACTAAGGTCGGAAGGTAGCTCCAGTTTATAAGCCACTTTCCCAATCCTTTTCAGGATTTTGAAAGGTCCTACAAATCTTGGAGCCAGTTTGCCCTTCTTTCCAAAGCGAACCACACCTTTCCACGGCGAAACCTTGAGAAGAACCATCTCCCCAACTTGGAATTTCAATGGCTTACGTCGCTTGTCAGCACAGCTCTTTTGACGACTTCTCGCCACTTCAAGGTTCTTGCGAATGATAGAAACTTTATCGGTCGTCTCTTGTATAAGTTCAGGACCAGTGATGAAGTTTTCACCAATGTCGGTCCAACAGATCAGTGAACGACATTTTCGACCATAAAGTGCTTCGAACGGTGCCATCTTGATACTCGAGTGGTAACTATTGTTATACGAAAATTCCGCGAGCGGTAGATGCGTATCCCAATCGCCACCAAAGTCAAGAACACAAAGGCGTAGCAAATCCTCCAAGGTTTGGATCGTTCGCTCGGTTTGGCCATCAGTTTGAGGATGGTAAGCCGTACTTAGATCTAGTTGTGTACCCAAGAGTTCTTGCATAGACGACCAAAAATGTGAAGTGAAGCGAGCATCTCGGTCGGATATGATGTGCAGAGGTACCCCATGACGACTTACAATCTCATCAACGTATATACGAGCTAACTTTGATGTCTTGTAAGTGTCACGTATGGGTATAAAATGTGCTGACTTGGTCAATCGGTCAACGATCACCCATATGCTATCATGTCCTCGAGAGGTTCGGGGTAGCTTTGTTATGAAGTCCATGGATATGTGTTCCCACATCCACATAGGAATCTTGGGTTGCTCAAGTAATCCACTTGGACGTTGATGTTCGGCTTTAACCTTCGTACACGTGAGACACTTAGCCACATAAGTCGCTATGTCTTTCTTCATTCCAGGCCACCAATATTGACCACGTAGATCCATATACATCTTATCGGAGCCAGGATGAATAGAATAACGAGTTTGATGAGCTTCGTTCATGATGAAAGTATGGAGGTTATCGCGATTTGGAACCCAAATTCGATTTGCGAAGTACATCAATCCATTGGGTTTTGTTTCCAATTGGGTTAGAAGATTATGCTCCAATTCATCCTTCATTCTTCCTTCTCGTTGTACCATTTGTTGAGCCTCCAGGATACTAGACTCGATGTCACTATCTATTCTCAGGTTTTGTAGCAGTACGGTGGTCTCGTTGACATCAAGTCGGATCTCAGTATCGAACTCACCCAAAGTATCAAACCATTGACGTCGATCGCGAATTTCTTGGAATGAGATCATCTTGTTGTGAATCTTTCGGCTTAGTGCATCGGCTACAACATTTGCTTTACCAGGATGGTAACAAATGTCACAATCGTAGTCACTAATCAACTACACCCAATGACGTTGTCTCATATTGAGATCTTTTTTATTGAAAACATGTTGAAGGCTTTTGTGATCGGTGTAGACTATACATTGCGTACCATACAAGTAGTGTCTCCAAATCTTCAAAGCAAAGACAACAGCACCAAGCTCGAGATCGTGTGTTGTGTAATTCACCTCGTGAACCTTCAATTATCTCGATGCATAAGCTATGACCTTCCCTCGTTGCATGAGAACACAACCAAGGCCTTGTTTAGATGCATCACAATACACGGTGAAATCGTCGTTTCCATCGGGTAGGGTCAAGATAGGAGCATTGCACAACTTGTGCTTTAACGCTTCAAAAGCTTCTTCTTGCTCGGGACCCCACTCGAATGGTTTATTCTTTTGTGTCAAAGTAGTGAGCGGTTTCGCGATCCTCGAGAAGTTGGCAATGAAACGCCGATAATAACCAGCAAGACAAAGAAAAGAACGAACTTCGGTAGGAGTTGTAGGAACACACCAATTCTTCACAGCTTCCACCTTTGCAGGATCAACGTGAATTCCTTGGATATTCACCACGTGTCCTAGAAATTGAACTTCCTCGAGCCAGAAATCACACTTCGAGAACTTTGCGTACAATTGCTCTTTCTTCAACAATTCAAGAACCAATCTCAAATAGATAAGTATGTCATCAATGAAGACGATCACAAACTTGTCTAGATACGACTTGCATACTCGGTTCATGAGATCCATGAAGACAGCAGGAGCATTGGTTAAACCAAAAGGCATCATCATAAACTCATAGTGCCCATAACGAGTACGGAAAGCGGTCTTTGGGATATCATCATCATGGACTCGCAATTGATGATAACCAGAACGTAAGTCGATCTTCGAGAAAATAGCAGCTCCTTGAAGTTGGTCAAACAAATCATCGATACGAGGAAGAGGATAACGGTTCTTGATGGTAAGCTTGTTAAGCTACGATAATCGATGCACATACGAAACGTTCCATCTTTCTTCTTCATGAAAAGAACAGGTGCACCCCAAGGCGATTAACTAGGACGGATGAAGCCCTTCTCGGATAACTCTTGAAGTTGACTAGAAAGTTCTTGCATTTCCGATGGTGCAAGTCGATATGGTGACTTAGCCACGGGGTTTGCTCCCGGTATCAAGTCAATTTTAAACTCGACTTCACGCACGGGAGGTAAACCACTAAGGTCATCGGGAAATACCTCAGGAAAGTCTCGTACGATAGGGACATCCTTAAGTTCTTTCCCTTTGACTTTCGTGTTGACCACGTAAGCCAAGAAGGCCATATACCTCTTGCTTAAGCACTTTCGGGCTTGAGTGCAAGACATGAGTTTAAGTCCTTTGGAATATTTTTCACCAAACACTTTCAACGTATCTCCAGAGGGTAACGGTATACGAATGCATTTTCGAAACAAATGATCTCGGCATGGTGTTTGGCTAACCAATCCATACCAATGATGACGTCGAAGCTTCCAAGTTTCATAGGGATAAGATCGATAAGAAAATCATGCGTGTCAAGACTTAAGATGCAATCACGAATAACAACGTCAACGGTGATCGGTTCTCCATCGGCAACTTACACGGTAAGACGTCTTTCTAGTTTCGTATGTGGCTTAGCAAGTATGGGTTCAAACTCTAACGAAACAAAACTCTTATCGGCTCCAGAATCAAATAGGACATAGGCATAAGTTTTATTAATAAGAAACATACCTGTTCAATTTTAAAGGTATTTAACGACTTAGGTAACACATGAAAAGAATTAGGTCACAAAAGTTAAAGGTAAGTTAACATACCATTCACCACATCGTTGTTTGCTTGTGCTTGATTTGCGTTGATGTTGAAAGCACGTCCTCGGGCTTGTGGAACATTACCCACAAGACGAAGGCATTGTGGGCGGAAATGACCAGGTTCCCCACAGTTGTAGCAAACACGGTTTGTGACCACGGTGGCGTTGTTAGGTGCACGGTGACAAGTCGCCACCAAGTGACCATATTTACCGCATAATGTACAGATACGGCATGGTTGATTTCCCGGGTGATGGTACCTACAAATGTTTCACATAGGCTGAGGACCAGCATAAGCCCTAGCCCCAGGCACTTGTGCCACAGGTGCAGCCGCAGGTACAAGTTGTCTTTGGGGTTGTTTGGGTGCAGCTACGACATAGTTGCGTGCCGGTGTGAACTTGCGCTTCTTGTTGTTGTTGTTGTTGTTGTAAGAGGGTTCGGCTTTGGTCTCCTTAACAGCCTCGGTAGCCGTCTTCTCCACCTTCTTTGCACCCTTCACAAACATGGTGCCCGCTCGTATATGGTTCTCGGTAAGTTGAGCGGTGATAGTAATGGCTTCTTCCAAAGTTGTGGGTCGGCTACCCACCACAGCATCTTGAATTTGGGGTGGTACACCCTTAATGAACTTCTCCATGTTGCGAGGGACAGTGTCGACCATGTGAGGCAGCAGTATACTCAACTCATGATGCCTAGTTGAGTAGGCCAAATGGTCACCATCGTTTTGCTTCAAGTTCCAAAACTCTTCTTCCAACTTTTGCAATTCACTTCTTGGGCAAAACTTCGCGATGGCGATGTTCTTGAACTCTTCCCAGGTAAGTGCTTGCACAGCTTCAGGACCACGGTTTCTCTTCTCGCTATTCCACCAGTTAAGTGCCCTTTGTTGGAGCACACTAGTGGCATAACGAACCTTGAGCGTCTCGGGACACTCACAACTGATAAAGGTATTCTCCATGCTTTCGAACCACTCAAGAAGACCAGTGGCTCCTTCCTTGCCACTAAAACTAGTGGGCTTGCAAGAGCTAAAGTGTTTGAAGGTGCAAGTTTGGTTGTTCCCGTGTTGGTTGTTCCCGTTTTGGTTGTTGCTGTTCTCTCCATGACCATTACCATTGTTGCTAGCGTTGGTCATTAAGGTGCTATTAAATTCAGCAACCATGGTCGGGATGACAGCAGCCATTTGTCGAGCAATCATGGCGGCTAACTTACGATCGGAACTTCCACGCTTTCCATGATGACGAGACATGCTGGAATATACAACATGAGTTAGATACGAGAATTGGAATAACAAGGATCATAGTTCAACAAGGATAAGGCAAAAGTTGTAAGGCACATGGAATGGTTCCATTTGGTAACGCATTACCATTTGGAAACGTTGACACGTCAAGGTAAGTTGACCCACTCGCCATAGAAATTTGTGTATGTTGACCATAGTTTATCACTCATCCCAGAAATCCCCAGGTAAGCATAACTAGTCCCGTAGGATTTATGCGATATGCTTGCCTTAGCCCGAGGGCCTTTTGCCAGGAAATCCAGAATACAGGTGTCTATGTGTCACACAAATATCTTAGGTTCATGAAATCAAAACCTTGATGAGATTTTACATAGATTAGACATAAGTCTAAGGATTCAAGTCATAAGCATAAGTATACAATTCCACGTGTCGTCGAGAATAAGATTAAGAAGTTTCATTTGTCGGGGAGAGTCAAAGTGTCAAAGATAAGTTTAGGGAGACGAGTAACAAAGTTTAAACAATTACAAGACAAACCTATGCTAAGGCATCAAGTTGCACATAAGTAAGGTATAACATTATGTAGCATGTAACAATATATATATTTCCAAGAATATAAATATTTTCTAAGAGGTTCATGCATAAGCTATAGTCTAGGTCACCATTTCTAATAACCTAAATCCCTATAGTTATGGCTCTGATACCAATCTGTCACACCCCAACCTTGACGGCGGAAACGTCGAGGTGTGAGGGTTAAGATTGTTCACAGCCACATAAAGATATATTTAAATTGCAAATATTATTATCATAAGTCTTAAAATAAAATACAAGCATAAGTCTCAAACATGAAATAAGTTCCAAACAAGACTAAACATTTCATAAACATTTTATTCATTAACTAGGTCCAAGTCATAGTTTTATTGCAAGCTTCAAAAGTCCACTTTAAACTTGGGGGTTTCCTAAAACATGATAAAAATAAGAGTCAACTAAAAATAGTTGGTGAGTTTCCAAGGTTTTCATACATAATATGAAAAAGGTTACAAGTAGCAATTCCTGTCATAGGTCATAAGCAAGTAAGGTTATAGAACACATATCGTTACAACCAAACCTTGACTTGATTACAAGTATAAAAGATTGGCTAAGTGTATTTGGTTCCCATGATGAACAAGCATACGTCATCAGGAGCCGGCAATACCTCGACTTTAGCACCAAATAGGCTTGTCAGACCCAAAGATCTAAGACGTCGCCAGGCTAGCAATAGTTAATGATTGTAAACAAACTATGTATCTCATATAAACACTTACAATACACAAATAACCATGACAAAATAATAAGTTGAATTGCATGTGATTTACAAGTCTCAAATGTGTATAAGTGTATCATGTATAAGTAATCATGTTTCCCCCAAAATAGTGTGAAAATATGAAAAAGGGGCAAGGAAACTCACATGGTCAAATAAGTATATGGTGAAGATTAACAAGATTAATATACGTCGTTCCAAGATAAAACGTCACGAGGCACCTATATATATATATATACTTACAAGATTAAATTTAATAACAAGTGTAAATAAATTAACGAGGTCTAAAGTTCAATTTCGGTATTTGGGGCATTTTTATAAATATTTTATGTACAAGTTACATTATTTATATAAATATAGAGAAAAAGGAATTAAATCGTTTATAATGATTATTAAAGTTTAAATATAATATTTGAGTGATTACTTGAAATAATCATGATTTAAACAATATTATGTGAAAAGAAACTTTTTAGACCAACAATACTTTATTAATTATTATTAAAATCCATTTTTTTAAAAAAATTAATCAAACTAGCTTTGCTAAAATGTTTTATAAATAAAACACTTTTATGTAAACTTACAAAAATTTACAGAAAATATTTGGAAACTTTTGAAAATATTTGGAATTTATAAAAGTAATTTTTATACATTTTAAAAATTTTCTAGAATTAATTTTAAGGCAAAAAGCCTTTAAAAAAATTACATGAGGGTGCCCGGGTTCGAACCCGGGACCTCATGTATGTGGGGATACTGCTCTAACCAGTGAACCAAGGCTCCAGCCGCGTCAAATTTTGGTTTTAATATGTTTTAAACACAACCTAAAGATTTCCCCCAAATTCCAAGAACCCTAGATCCACAATCGATCAAATTGAACATCAATTCAAAGTTATCCATCAAATTAAGCTTAGGGCTTTTGTTCCTCATGTGAAATCGAGTATATGTATGTATTTAACTTACTTGATTCGTTTGGTATTCGATGCTCGCGTTATGGACCTAGGCCGCGACTGTGGAGAACCGATTCAAGATGAAATCGTCGATGAAACTCAAATTCCTTTTACAGTAAGCTTCTAGTGATCCCCACGATGAAAAGCCCTCTGATAATTACAAGTTAACATGCTCGGAAAGTGGTCTACGGGTGTTGCAGGTTGCGATGGAAAGGGTGTAATCGAACTGATTGTTTGTGGTTGTTTCAGGTGTAATTGGGGGTCGTGTTTGATTATAGACTGATAAACGTTCGATGTGATTAAATTAATTGCGTTATTATGGATTCTTTATAGCTCAACGGTTCGGGATTGAAAGCCTTCGGTTACCGAACTCGATTGGTGGTAGCCGATGTTCAATTCTCAATTATTGGCCGCATTAAGGTTCTACTCCCAAGAAACATTTTGAAACGGTTTTGAGGTCGACTTCGAGAGTTTTGGTGGGTTTTTAAGGCTGCCGGAAGTCTGCCGGCGGTGGCCGGCGATCGGCCGGAAAACGGGGATAAAAGGGGCGGGTGGTTTGGGATTTGATTAATTACAACTTCAGTCCCTGTGGTTTTTATTTTATTATTTCATGCCCAAAACATCTAGATTAAGTTTCTAAAATGACAATCTAACCCCCTAGATTAATTAATTTAAGTTCAATACATTTTAAGTTATTATTATCATCATTAGTATTATTATTAATATTATTATTAGTATTATCATTATTATCATAATTGTTATTTTTGTTTGAAATAACTTAGAATCTTTAAATTAAATAAGGAATTATACATAAATAGCCCACCAAGTTACAAAAATAGCATAAATAGGCCTTATAAGATTTAACAAAAATTAACCTTTAATTAACAAAAATACGAGATGTTACATTATCATCGGGATAGAGTTTACAAACTCGACAAGGCTTTATACGGCTTCATCAAGCTCCAAGAGCCTGGTATGAGAAACTCTCGACTCATCTTTTGAAACACGGCTTTCGCAGGGGAGTCATCGACTGCATGCTGTTCATCAAAAAAAAAGATGGAGACCTACTGCTAGTACAGATCTATGTCGATGACATAATCTTCGGTTCAAAGAACGAAGAATTATGCAAACAGTTTGAAGCAGTTATGAAGAAAGAGTTTGAGATGAGTGCAATGGAGGAGATGAAATTCTTTCTCGGTCCAGGTGGATCAGACACCAAATGGGATCTTTCTACATCAGACCAAGTATGTGGGAGACATTCTCAGTCGGTTTGACATGGAGAATGCTTCTGCAGCTGGGACTCCACTTGCTACAAATCATGATATAGCACTTGATGAAAATGGAGATCTGGTAGATGCCACAATGTACCGAGGAATGATTGGATCCCTCATGTATCTCACTGCCTCAAGACCTGATATCATGTATGCTACATGTTTATGTTCTAGATATCAGGCTAAGCCTAAGGTTAACCATCTGATCGGGGTCAAGAGGATATTTCGTTATCTGAAGGGTACACCCACACTTGGGTTGTGGTATCCTCATGATGATGACTTTGAGCTCACGGCATATAGTGACTCGGATTACGGGGGCTGCAAGATGAACTACAAGTCTACATCAGCAGGGTGTCAATTCTTTGGGAGGAGATTAGTTACCTGGCAGTGTAAGAAGCAGACCTTGGTTGCATTGTCAACCTGTGAAGCCGAATACGTTGCTGCTGCAATTTGCTGTTCACAAATCATCTGGATTCAACAGCAAATGCGGGATTACGGTTTAAAGTTTTCTTCTACTCCTATCTTTGTTGATAACTCTGCTGCAATTGCAGTAACCAAAAATCCAGTACAGCATCCAAAGGCCAAACACATCGGTATTAAATATCATTTTTATAAGAGACTGTTTTGAAAAGAACTTAATCGATGTGGTAAAAATTAATACTGATTTTCAACGCGCTGACCTCTATACAAAAGCCTTTGATAAACCACGTTTTCTATATTTTATAAGAGGTCAACGGCGTTAAAAAGAAAAGTGATGTTATCCCTGATGATGATCATGTATAGTCCGATGCAGTATAGTTAATTTTTTTTATTTTTGTTATTTAGTTTATGTTTTGTTTAAGTTAAATTCATGTTATCTAGCAGTCTATTAAAATCCTAAAATAATTAAACCAGTTATGATTTTAGAATTTTAGGGGGAGAACAAGTCAGCCAGTAACATTAAAAAAATAAAATAAATATAAAAAAATAAAATAAAAAAACGAGGGAGAAGGAGTGGATAGCTGATATAAGGTAGATCGTATCTGTGATACCGATTCAAACCCTTTGGAAAATGATAGTACACAGGAACAAATCAAGAGGGACTTTAAAATTTAATTTAGAAAAGATGCAAAAATTCAAAGTATAAGTCTGTGTAGTCTGTGCAATATAAAAGGGAAGATGATAGAAAAACTGGTAACTACTAAGGTAACACAACGAAAGTAGACCTAGAGGTTGCTAGACCACAGATGATATATCGGTAGATTCAATACAATAGATGATTAGACCTGACTGGTGATCTCAAGATCAAACTAAGTTGTTCAACTGACTGTGGGCTCCCATCTTATCACTGGTTAACACAATCAACAATATTCCAATAAGGGGTAATGAGCATGTAAATGCCACAAATGTGTGCGGATGACCATAAATAGAGCAAAGCACAAAAAAAATGAAAGACAAATGCTATCAAGCTAATGACTTATGTTGTTGGTGCATTCTGTGCAAAAGAAAAATAAGCTGCTCTAACAAGAAGATAGGTTGTGTGCCTCTCTGCTGTGCGATGAAACTGACCTGAGGATAAGCATAACGTAGATATTCTAGAATTCATTGTTGTTTGCCGCCTCTCTGCTGTGCGATGGCACTGACCTAAGGATTGGCTTCTTTTTGAAAGCTCTAAGAATAGTCTCTTCTTGCAAAAATACCGTAGACCGCTCAAAAACTCCTGAGGAATGTTGATTACCATATAAGTGTGGGATCCACAAATGTTAGTTGAAATAATTAAATCTAAAACTATCACCATTCTGTGTCAAAAGTCTGTGTATGGATTTAAGAGGACCTTGTGGCTGTAATTCTTGAAAGTTCAAATCAATGTTGGAATCTAATAGTACCAGTATGATTTCCTAAATTTGCTAACGACTCTGGATGAAAACCAAGAATTGAGCTTCAAAAGGTTTTGATAACAAGTCCCAAATGATTTGATTTGCCTGTATGATTCTAAAATTGAATTGGTCCAGGTATGGTCAAACTAAGTAGAAGCTGCCAATTCTGGAACCAAATCCAGTAGATTTCTATCTTAGGATTTCTCTCTCACAAAAAGTCAAAAACAAGTTTAATTTTTGTATTTTAGTTTATGTTTCTAGTTTTTTTTAGTCATTTCAGTTTGTTTGTTTGTTGGACTACATCATGAAAATCAGTATGGGATTAACTCACCAAAAAGGGTCATGTCTGAGATGACCACATGTGTTTTCAAAGGATAAATGGGTCACATCTGAGGTGACAAATTGTTTAAAAGGATCACGTCTGAGGTGAACAAAGGTTTTCAACTTAAAATGATCATGTCTGAGATGATCAAATGCTCATAATGTTAATTTCAACAGTTAAAAAGGGTTTAAATGTTAAATGTTCAAAATGGCAGAAAATTTAATAAGTATGACCCATTCGCACGAATGGACCATCCGTATGGACATATCATAGAAATGGGAGCCATTCGTACGAATGGACCATGAGTATGGACCATCCAACCGAATGGCCCATACGATTGGCCCAGTCGGATGCTTAAGAGCGAACGAATGAGTCAGTCGCACGACTGAGATCCAGTCGGACGACTGAAGAAGGGCGACTGAACCAATCGCACGACTGAGGCCCACTCGCACGACTGAAAGGTGCGTATGAGCTCAGTCGCACGATTGAATTTAGGGTTAGTATAAATAGAGGGAGAGTCGGTCGCAGAGACTCACCACTCTCAAATTAACCCTAAATCGCACGACTAAAGTCATTCTGCCCAAATTTCGTTTGATCTCTATAAACCCCTGTTTCTTACATACTGACCATTGACATCGATTCTACATGTAATTTGCGGTGAAGAGACACTACAATGACATTCAATTTGACACCAAATCTGTACAATCGGACTCGCTAGAATAACCGAGACTTAACTGGCTAAATAACCTAACTAAACGACTCAAACAATTAAAATTAAAGATGTTAGATGTTATACGAATGGATTGCGAGTCTAACGAACCAGAACACGAAGTCTAAAACTCAAAATTGGTGAAAAATTGAATTTGAATTGAACAGGTTGATGAACTTCAGTTGCACGACTGAAGGGTGCGAACAGCTTAACCGCAAGACTGAACCATGCGTATGAGTTCAGTCGCACGACTGGTGTAACCGCATGAGGTTACATATGCATGAATTCAGTCGCACACTCAGTCGTACGCATGGGGTCATTGGCACGACTGAATCCAAGTCGCACTGTTCAGTCGCACGACTGATCTCAGTCGCACAACCTTATTCGCATGACAGAAAGATTTTTTCTTCAAGTCCAAATGTTTCATGACATCCTTAGCCAATAGTACTAATGTTTACTTTGTTTGTGTAACAGATGGCGAGTCGATGGACTATGAGTACGAAGCACAATATCTGTGCTCATCTGGATCTGACATCCAGAAATGCTGCTGATTTCTCGAGCATTATCACCTTCTTAAGGAGATCGAGGATTGCACACGCCATATCTGCTCCCTGTACTCCTTATCGATCCATTTAGCAGGCCTTCTGGGAAGGTGCGACAATTGATCGATCCTCTGAGCCTCACTGCATCAGAAGTACCATCTTTGGAGAGGCTATAGCCATCACAGAGGAGGACCTAAGGATAGTGTTACAGTTGGGGGACGATGCTGATTGTCCGACTAGACTACACCCCCTCACTGTCAGAGGATGCTTTCTTAGAGCCAAGTACTCTGGGGACATCAATGCTGGGGTGCTCAACAAGAGCAACCTCTGTCCCAAGTTTAAGTATCTTGCGCACGTGCTGCTAAAGTGTATAGCTTCCAAGAAGGGAGGTTTTGATGAGTTATCCGACCAGATCCAGAACGCGTATGTTGCGTTGGTGTTGAACCACCCGTTCAGCTTCTCCAAGATGATCTTCACCTACCTGGTGGAGAACATCGAGGGGAAAGGGAAGGAAGTAAGGTTATAGAACACATATCGTTACAACCAAACCTCGACTTGATTACAAGTATAAAAGATTGGCTAAGTGTATTTGGTTCCCATGATGAACAAGCATACGTCATCAGGAGCCGGCAATACCTCGACTTTAGCACCAAATAGGCTTTTCAGACCCAAAGATCTAAGACGTCGCCAGGCTAGCAATAGTTAATGATTGTAAACAAACTATGTATCTCATATAAACACTTACAATACACAAATAACCATGACAAAATAATAAGTTGAATTGCATGTGATTTACAAGTCTCAAATGTGTATAAGTGTATCATGTATAAGTAATCATGTTTCCCCCAAAATAGTGTGAAAATATGAAAAAGGGGCAAGGAAACTCACATGGTCAAATAAGTATATGGTGAAGATTAACAAGATTAATATACGTCGTTCCAAGATAAAACGTCATGAGGCACCTATATATATATATACTTACAAGATTAAATTTAATAACAAGTGTAAATAAATTAACGAGGTCTAAAGTTCAATTTCGGTATTTGGGGCATTTTTATAAATATTTTATGTACAAGTTACATTATTTATATAAATATAGAGAAAAAGGAATTAAATCGTTTATAATGATTATTAAAGTTTAAATATAATATTTGAGTGATTACTTGAAATAATCATGATTTAAACAATATTATGTGAAAAGAAACTTTTTAGACCAACAATACTTTATTAATTATTATTAAAATCCATTTTTTTAAAAAAATTAATCAAACTAGCTTTGCTAAAATGTTTTATAAATAAAACACTTTTATGTAAACTTACAAAAATTTACAGAAAATATTTGGAAACTTTTGAAAATATTTGGAATTTATAAAAGTAATTTTTATACATTTTAAAAATTTTCTAGAATTAATTTTAAGGCAAAAAGCCTTTAAAAAAATTACATGAGGGTGCCCGGGTTCGAACCCGGGACCTCATGTATGTGGGGATACTGCTCTAACCAGTGAACCAAGGCTCCAGCCGCGTCAAATTTTGGTTTTAATATGTTTTAAACACAACCTAAAGATTTCCCCCAAATTCCAAGAACCCTAGATCCACAATCGATCAAATTGAACATCAATTCAAAGTTATCCATCAAATTAAGCTTAGGGCTTTTGTTCCTCATGTGAAATCGAGTATATGTATGTATTTAACTTACTTGATTCGTTTGGTATTCGATGCTCGCGTTATGGACCTAGGCCGCGACTGTGGAGAACCGATTCAAGATGAAATCGTCGATGAAACTCAAATTCCTTTTACAGTAAGCTTCTAGTGATCCCCACGATGAAAAGCCCTCTGATAATTACAAGTTAACATGCTCGGAAAGTGGTCTACGGGTGTTGCAGGTTGCGATGGAAAGGGTGTAATCGAACTGATTGTTTGTGGTTGTTTCAGGTGTAATTGGGGGTCGTGTTTGATTATAGACTGATAAACGTTCGATGTGATTAAATTAATTGCGTTATTATGGATTCTTTATAGCTCAACGGTTCGGGATTGAAAGCCTTCGGTTACCGAACTCGATTGGTGGTAGCTGATGTTCAATTCTCAATTATTGGCCGCATTAAGGTTCTACTCCCAAGAAACATTTTGAAACGGTTTTGAGGTCGACTTCGAGAGTTTTGGTGGGTTTTTAAGGCTGCCGGAAGTCTGCCGGCGGTGGCCGGCGATCGGCCGGAAAACGGGGATAAAAGGGGCGGGTGGTTTGGGATTTGATTAATTACAACTTCAGTCCCTGTGGTTTTTATTTTATTATTTCATGCCCAAAACATCTAGATTAAGTTTCTAAAATGACAATCTAACCCCCTAGATTAATTAATTTAAGTTCAATACATTTTAAGTTATTATTATCATCATTAGTATTATTATTAATATTATTATTAATATTATTATTAGTATTATCATTATTATCATAATTGTTATTTTTGTTTTAAATAACTTAGAAACTTTAAATTAAATAAGGAATTATACATAAATAGCCCACCAAGTTACAAAAATAGCATAAATAGGCCTTATAAGATTTAACAAAAATTAACCTTTAATTAACAAAAATACGAGATGTTACATTATCATCGGGATAGAGTTTACAAACTCGACAAGGCTTTATACGGGCTTCATCAAGCTCCAAGAGCCTGGTATGAGAAACTCTCGACTCATCTTTTGAAACACGGCTTTCGCAGGGGAGTCATCGACTGCATGCTGTTCATCAAAAAAAAAAGATGGAGACCTACTGCTAGTACAGATCTATGTCGATGACATAATCTTCGGTTCAAAGAACGAAGAATTATGCAAACAGTTTGAAGCAGTTATGAAGAAAGAGTTTGAGATGAGTGCAATGGAGGAGATGAAATTCTTTCTCGGTTTACAGGTGGATCAGACACCAAATGGGATCTTTCTACATCAGACCAAGTATGTGGGAGACATTCTCAGTCGGTTTGACATGGAGAATGCTTCTGCAGCTGGGACTCCACTTGCTACAAATCATGATATAGCACTTGATGAAAATGGAGATCTGGTAGATGCCACAATGTACCGAGGAATGATTGGATCCCTCATGTATCTCACTGCCTCAAGACCTGATATCATGTATGCTACATGTTTATGTTCTAGATATCAGGCTAAGCCTAAGGTTAACCATCTGATCGGGGTCAAGAGGATATTTCGTTATCTGAAGGGTACACCCACACTTGGGTTGTGGTATCCTCATGATGATGACTTTGAGCTCACGGCATATAGTGACTCGGATTACGGGGGCTGCAAGATGAACTACAAGTCTACATCAGCAGGGTGTCAATTCTTTGGGAGGAGATTAGTTACCTGGCAGTGTAAGAAGCAGACCTTGGTTGCATTGT
The DNA here is from genome assembly GCA_025215565.1 of Flaveria ramosissima. Lineage (NCBI taxonomy): Eukaryota > Viridiplantae > Streptophyta > Magnoliopsida > Asterales > Asteraceae > Flaveria > Flaveria ramosissima. Next base: position 41,502,225 of record CM046039.1, read on the forward strand.
CAACCTGTGAAGCCGAATACGTTGCTGCTGCAATTTGCTGTTCACAAATCATCTGGATTCAACAGCAAATGCGGGATTACGGTTTAAAGTTTTCTTCTACTCCTATCTTTGTTGATAACTCTGCTGCAATTGCAGTAACCAAAAATCCAGTACAGCATCCAAAGACCAAACACATCGGTATTAAATATCATTTTTATAAGAGACTGTTTTGAAAAGAACTTAATCGATGTGGTAAAAATTAATACTGATTTTCAACGCGCTGACCTCTATACAAAAGCCTTTGATAAACCACGTTTTCTATATTTATTAGAGGTCAACGGCGTTAAAAAGAAAAGTGATGTTATCCCTGATGATGATCATGTGTAGTCCGATGCAGTATAGTTAATTTTTTTTTATTTTCGTTATTTAGTTTATGTTTTGTTTAAGTTAAATTCATGTTATCTAGCAGTCTATTAAAATCCTAAAATAATTAAACCAGTTATGATTTTAGAATTTTAGGGGGAGAACAAGTCAGCCAGTAACATTAAAAAAAATAAAATAAATATAAAAAAATAAAATAAAAAAACGAGGGAGAAGGAGTGGATAGCTGATATAAGGTAGATCGTATCTGTGATACCGATTCAAACCCTTTGGAAAATGATAGTACACAGGAACAAATCAAGAGGGACTTTAAAATTTAATTTAGAAAAGATGCAAAAATTCAAAGTATAAGTCTGTGTAGTCTGTGCAATATAAAAGGGAAGATGATAGAAAAACTGGTAACTACTAAGGTAACACAACGAAAGTATACCTAGAGGTTTCTAGACCACAGATGATATATCGGTAGATTCAATACAATAGATGATTAGACCTGACTGGTGATCTCAAGATCAAACTAAGTTGTTCAACTGACTGTGGGCTCCCATCTTATCACTGGTTAACACAATCAACAATATTCCAATAAGGGGTAATGAGCATGTAAATGCCACAAATGTGTGCGGATGACCATAAATAGAGCAAAGCACGAAAAAAATGAAAGACAAATGCTATCAAGCTAATGACTTATGTTGTTGGTGCATTCTGTGCAAAAGAAAAATAAGCTGCTCTAACAAGAAGATAGGTTGTGTGCCTCTCTGATGTGCGATGGAACTGACCTGAGGATAAGCATAACCTAGATATTCTAGAATTCATTGTTGTTTGCCGCCTCTCTGCTGTGCGATGGCACTGACCTAAGGATTGGCTTCTTTTTGAAAGCTCTAAGAATAGTCTCTTCTTGCAAAAATACCGTAGACCGCTCAAAAACTCCTGAGGAATGTTGATTACCATATAAGTGTGGGATCCACAAATGTTAGTTGAAATAATTAAATCTAAAACTATCACCATTCTGTGTCAAAAGTCTGTGTATGGATTTAAGAGGACCTTGTGGCTGCAATTCTTGAAAGTTCAAATCAATGTTGGAATCTAATAGTACCAGTATGATTTCCTAAATTTGCTAACGACTCTGGATGAAAACCAAGAATTGAGCTTCAAAAGGTTTTGATAACAAGTCCCAAATGATTTGATTTGCCTGTATGATTCTAAAATTGAATTGGTCCAGGTATGGTCAAACTAAGTAGAAGCTGCCAATTCTGGAACCAAATCCAGTAGATTTCTATCTTAGGATTTCTCTCTCACAAAAAGTCAAAAACAAGTTTAATTTTTGTATTTTAGTTTAAGTTTCTAGTTTTTTTTAGTCATTTCAGTTTGTTTGTTTGTTGGACTACATCATGAAAATCAGTATGGGATTAACTCACCAAAAAGGGTCATGTCTGAGATGACCACATGTGTTTTCAAAGGATAAATGGGTCACATCTGAGGTGACAAATTGTTTAAAAGGATCACGTCTGAGGTGAACAAAGGTTTTCAACTTAAAATGATCATGTCTGAGATGATCAAATGCTCATAATGTTAATTTCAACAGTTAAAAAGGGTTTAAATGTTAAATGTTCAAAATGGCAGAAAATTTAATAAGTATGACCCATTCGCACGAATGGACCATCCGTATGGACATATCATAGAAATGGGAGCCATTCGTACGAATGGACCATGAGTATGGACCATCCAACCGAATGGCCCATACGATTGGCCCAGTCGGATGCTTAAGAGCGAACGAATGAGTCAGTCGCACGACTGAGATCCAGTCGGACGACTGAAGAAGGGCGACTGAACCAATCGCACGACTGAGGCCCACTCGCACGACTGAAAGGTGCGTATGAGCTCAGTCGCACGATTGAATTTAGGGTTAGTATAAATAGAGGGAGAGTCGGTCGCAGAGACTCACCACTCTCAAATTAACCCTAAATCGCACGACTAAAGTCATTCTGCCCAAATTTCGTTTGATCTCTATAAACCCCTGTTTCTTACATACTGACCATTGACATCGATTCTACATGTAATTTGCGGTGAAGAGACACTACAATGACATTCAATTTGACACCAAATCTGTACAATCGGACTCGCTAGAATAACCGAGACTTAACTGGCTAAATAACCTAACTAAACGACTCAAACAATTAAAATTAAAGATGTTAGATGTTATACGAATGGATTGCGAGTCTAACGAACCAGAACACGAAGTCTAAAACTCAAAATTGGTGAAAAATTGAATTTGAATTGAACAGGTTGATGAACTTCAGTTGCACGACTGAAGGGTGCGAACAGCTTAACCGCAAGACTGAACCATGCGTATGAGTTCAGTCGCACGACTGGTGTAACCGCATGAGGTTACATACGCATGAATTCAGTCGCACACTCAGTCGTACGCATGGGGTCATTGGCACGACTGAATCCAAGTCGCACTGTTCAGTCGCACGACTGATCTCAGTCGCACAACCTTATTCGCATGACAGAAAGATTTTTTCTTCAAGTCCAAATGTTTCATGACATCCTTAGCCAATAGTACTAATGTTTACTTTGTTTGTGTAACAGATGGCGAGTCGATGGACTATGAGTACGAAGCACAATATCTGTGCTCATCTGGATCTGACATCCAGAAATGCTGCTGATTTCTCGAGCATTATCACCTTCTTAAGGAGATCGAGGATTGCACACGCCATATCTGCTCCCTGTACTCCTTATCGATCCATTTAGCAGGCCTTCTGGGAAGGTGCGACAATTGATCGATCCTCTGAGCCTCACTGCATCAGAAGTACCATCTTTGGAGAGGCTATAGCCATCACAGAGGAGGACCTAAGGATAGTGTTACAGTTGGGGGACGATGCTGATTGTCCGACTAGACTACACCCCCTCACTGTCAGAGGATGCTTTCTTAGAGCCAAGTACTCTGGGGACATCAATGCTGGGGTGCTCAACAAGAGCAACCTCTGTCCCAAGTTTAAGTATCTTGCGCACGTGCTGCTAAAGTGTATAGCTTCCAAGAAGGGAGGTTTTGATGAGTTATCCGACCAGATCCAGAACGCGTATGTTGCGTTGGTGTTGAACCACCCGTTCAGCTTCTCCAAGATGATCTTCACCTACCTGGTGGAGAACATCGAGGGGAAAGGGAAGGAGGGCTTCTGTATGTACCTGAGATTTATGCAGATGATCATAGACCAGAAGCTCCCCTCCCTGCCAAAGGAGAAGGATGATGCTGTTGTTCTTGAGGTGATGGATGATACCACCTTGGGGAGGATAAGAGTATACAAGGGGAAGCAGGTGAAACCCCCTGTCAGGAGATTGTTTGGGCATCTGGCCCGAGAGGACTATGTGGTGCCAGCTAGGAGAAAGTGGCGCCACGACAATAGTGATTCGGATGTTGAGCAGATTGCTCTACCCACTCATGACTCAGATGATGATGACAGTGGGGATGCTGGAGATGACATGCCCATTCCACCGAGGGGCACAGCTACAGAAGTTATATCTCCAGTATCTGCCCCCACAGGCGACATAGCTGAGTCAGCAGGGTTCCACCAGGACTTCATACCTGGTGAGGAGAAAGAAGAGTCGGATGAAGAGCCATTGACGAGGACTGTGGGAAGCAAGGTTGTTCCCACAGAGCATGGACTTCGGGCGGTTGGTGAACGCCCCAGGGTTCGGGAGAGACTACTGCAGATCCTAACTATGCCCCTGAGCCATCTAGCCGTGTTCTAGGGGGAGCATCCACCTCGACTGGATCGAGAAAGAAAAGGATGGCTCAGCCCCACGACCAGAAGAAGAAGAAGAGAAGACTCACCTTCGTCACCATCACAGCCACCACACCTACCACCACCACTACCACCCCTACAGCCACACCATCCACCACCACAGCCACCACAACTACCACTACCACCACCACACCTCCCACCACTATACATATGCCAACCACCACCATATCTTTCACTCCTACATCACCTCCACTATCATCCAGACCCAACCCCATCTTCACCATAGCCACCACCACCACCACTAGCCACCAAGCAGGACCCTCTTCACATCCCTCACATATATACGGATCACCTCTACCTCCAATTGGGGTAGAGGAACAGCTTTCAGCGCTGAACCAGATAGTGATGCGTTTGTTAGCTGCTGATGAGGAGAAGACAGCGCAGATCCGTCACCTGACAGATCTTACCGCGGCGCAGTCTCAGCAGATCTCGGAGCAGGCTCGGTTGATCGAGGAGCAGCCCAACAAATGGCTGCTCAGAGCCACGAGATGCCCAACTCCAAGAGCACAGTGTCACATCTGCTAAGAAGATTGAGGAGTTGGAGGAGGCTAAGAAGACCATCATGCTAAAGCTTAAGGGATCTAAAGATGAGCCACTGAAGATTAAAGAGGGAGATGGTGATGATGGTGATGATGATGATGAGGATGATGATGAGGACGATGATGATGAGACTGATGATGATAAAGGGATTGAAGAAGAGAGGACAGATGAGAGGAATGAGAATGATGATTAAGAAGGAGGAGATGCAGCTGCATCTGCCTCTGCTCAAGGTCAGGAAAGGAGATCTAAGAAGAACCAAGACCAACGAGCTTCCTCCTCTGCTCCACCAAGTGATGACCCAGTGATCCAAGACAAAAGTAATGATTAGATGTCTATGTATTTGATTACTTTTGTATTTGAATCGTGTATTTAAACTTATGTATTCGATGTTTATATTAAGATTAATGCATTTCTGTCTTGATTATTAACTAATGATTGTTATGTTGAATGTTTAAATCAAACAGATCCAAACTATCAAAGGGATGAATTCGATGTTGCTCCCCTTCAGCAGGTCAAGACTCAGTTAACTATGATTCTTGACTTGCAAGGGATCGTCAGGAGGTCTGTGAGTTATACCCCTGAAGAAGGGGAAATAATTCAAGATCTATCAAATGAGCAACTAGCTGAGATCTTCAAGCTAAATCCCGATGAGATTGTAAAGGATGCTCCAACATGTGACTCTACAAGTGACGAAGAGCTAAACGACGTTGATGAAATAGAGATAGAAGATGTCACTGCAGAGCACTACCCTCAGTATGCTGACAACGAGGGAAATGTGGTCCCCAATCTGGGTGAATCCCTTGTTAGTGATACATTTGAGGTGTTAGATAAGATGGAGCAGGAGTCAGAAAAGACAGAAGGAATGGCCCAAGCCTCAAACTATGATGTTGATATCAGAAAGGCTGATGGGCTGCTTGTTTTGAAGAAGTTCGAGCCCAACGCGCTGCACCTAAACAGAACGTCTACACCAAACTCTACAGAGTCAAGAAACATCATAAGGTGTCGGACAGGATTATAGCGTGGGCATATTTTGAGGATCTAAATGTCTATGCAGTTAAGAGAGAGAAGGGCATAGAGTACTTTAGATTTCCACATGATCTAAAGACTCTACCAGGTTTTGAGCTCAACCAGCTGGCCAAACTGAAGCTGTTGTATACTGACCCAAGAAAGATGTCAGGCTGGTTTGAGGCTGCCCTGAGGAAGGAGTACCACACAAGGTGGGTTAACTTCAGACCCCAACAACCTACCAGGTACATCAGAAGGTCTGAAGTTGATGCCATTACTGGAAAGCCAAAGATAGTGTTGAAGTGGAGTCCTCCGCGCACGATGTCAAGAATCCCTCTAAGGGAAATGCCTCAGGACTTCACTCCACATTTTAAGTGGTGGTACTACGATTGGAGAACAGGAGAAGCGGTCATAGTGCTAAATAAAGAGGGCCAAATGGATACTATAAGGGTATTTGACCCAATGTGGCTTACCAACTTGTCAGCTAATGATGTCTACACTCTATACAAGTGGCCACTGTTCTATGACACGCAGGATATAGTACAAGCCCTCCAGTTCCAGAATGTCATAAGACTCTGTTTTGTGTTTGAGATTCACGCAGGAGTCACAAGAGAGGATAAGTACAAGAAGTATGAGGAGGTAATGCAGAAAACAAGACATTAGAGAGATCTAGGTCCAAGGGAGAGTTTGTTGATACATGTATGTACCTAGATCATGATATGAATGTAATAGATCTTGTTTGTTCTTACACTGATGTAATGTTTGGAATGATTAATGAAATGATATTGGTTGTTTGTGATTTACAATGTTTAATTTTTCATTAATGAGTCGATGTTGAATTGGTTAAATAGGTTTGTGATTGTTTGAATTGATACACATAATGTTATATTAATTAATACATTCAAACTTAACAAAATGATGTTCTCATGCGAATGGCCCATACGAATGGACCATACGCATGAATAACTCCATAGGAATGACTCAGTCGCACGACTGAACCAGGAGACTGGATCAGTCGTATGATTGTAACATAAGATTGGCTCAGTCGCACGACTGAACACTCAGTCGTACGGATGAATCAACCGCATGGTTCAATCGCACGACTGAACCATACTAATGGTTCAGTCGCACGAATGAACAACACTAACCTATAAATACAACCCAATTCGTGGAAAAACGTAAGCATTCATTCTATTTCGACTCCAGACGTACCCTAGCCGTCCAAAAGCCTCCAAGTTCATACTCCAAGTTCATAGAACGCTGTAGATCGATTCCTAATTGATTCTTAATGTTTGATTCAATACTTTATTGATTCTACGTGCGTTCTCACTGATTGGATCGCCAATCAAATAGGATTCCGCACTATTTGGTTTGGTTTACACGTTAATCATTCGGTATTTCGTTCAAATACCAGGTCCTAACAAAATATGATTCTTATAGTAATTTGTTCATCAAGTGAAATCATCTTATTATCGTCATCTATTTCTTGTGTTCTTGGATTCACACATTCACACCCATATTAATTTTGACTTTGAGATCTTGAACATGATGAATCCTAAGATCCAAATCATTGAATCTGAAATATAAATTCAGTAAAATGGTATCAGAGCTATTGGTTACTAGATTCAACATTGTTTCAGGTCTAATATTAATTTTATGAAGTCAAGAACAAAAAAATAAAGAAGAAAAGAATAAAAAAAATAAAAAAATAAAGAAGAAGTTACTATTCATCACAAAATAACGAAGAAATCAACAAATCTATTCAAATTTGGTATAGTTTGTGTATGAATAAAAAATTTTCTATCATCACAAATTTTGATGCAATTTAATAGATCAAAAACAAAGAAAAGAAGAAGAATAGAAATTTACGGGTACCGTTCAAGTAAAGAAGAGTCACAACTTGGTACATTAACATAATTTAGAGTTAAAATCAATGTGATGGTTCCTTATCGAATATGGTTTATCAATGGTTCACATATCAAATCAAACTTTTGGTAATTTGAATGATTCAGCTTCACAAATTATGATCAAATCAAATGAGCTTAGCAAATGATTCAGTACTGATTAATGCATTTGTTCAAGATTCCATTTGTTGCAAGTTCAGAATCAAATGAATATGTTGATTAATTCAAATACGAATCAACCATCAAGGTTAATGCGGATGCAGAATCAACATGCAAATGTTAATGTTTTAACTTATCTAACGCGGATGAGTTACCAAACCTAAATGCATATTCAAATCAAATTTTGATTAACCATGTGAAATAAATCCAAATGCATTAATTTCTCTTACAAGTGTGGATGTTTTGTGATACACTCTTAAACAAATGCGAATGAAGGACATGCATGTAGAAGTGGTTGACCTAATAACCAAGACAAATATGGCTGCTTGTGCATCAAATGTGGAAAGTTAACCGACAAAATATGAATGAAATGATCCAATACGGATGAACAACATATATGGACAAGGCATTGGTCATTCGCATAGACGAATGCGGATGAACAACAAAAATATGCTGATAAAGAAAAAGAAATGTGTCTAAAGAAAAAGAAGTGCAACCAAGTGTTTTTGTCATCCACGTAAACAAATACGGATGAACAAAAACATGTGGGGTGAAGATCAAAGAAATTCTTATTCTATTTTTGTATTTTTTTACTTATGTAACGTACTAGAATTAGTCACGGTATATTACTTAATTGTACAAGTCATATGTTGACCTATAAATAGAAAGTTAGCATTCACCTTCTATAACCCTAAACTCTACACCTGATCATTTATATTTTGAGCAAAAGGAAATCAATATACATAGAGCAATTATGAGTATTGTCTTGTGTTCATTCTATTTGATCTATGATTCCCGTATTTCCACTGCAATTACTCATTAGACTTGATCAGTATATTAGATCCTCATCATAAATTTCATCCAGTCAATTGGTCTCAGAGCATCGCCTCTTGAATTAGGATTGAAACCCTGTTTCATCTGAAAATCGATTGAACTGTGTCAGAACATAAATTGACCAGGAAGATATGTGACAGTGAAAATTTTCAATTTTAAAGTTTGGAAAGCATCAATTTAGGGGAATATTATTGGGTTCAACAAGATGATAAAATGAAGCTTAACATATCATATTTACAGTCGATTGAAGATCTCATTATATAGATTCTGAGACCATGTTGATTAAAATAAGAAAAAGAAAAGAATCAAGTCAACATAGATAAGTCAAAATCAAGAAAAAGAATTAATAGACACCTATAAATAGAGACTCACTAGTCCATTTGTTTATTTGTGTTTTCTATTGTGTGATTCCACAAATCAAGAAGAAATTCTCCTTTAGGTGGGTTTATTTTTTTCATGAATCATGTATGAATTTCATTGTAATTTGTCTATCAAAATCAATGAATTCATTTTATTATCCTCATCTATTTCTTATGTTCTTGGGTCCACACACTCGCACCATCCTAATTTTCTTTTGTTTAATCACAAACATGATGAATCCTAAGATCCATAATCATTGAATCTCCATTGAGATTTAGTAACTGTTGTGTTTCAAATTAGTGTAGCTTACTTAGGAGGGCACACTTAATCCTATAACAATAAAGAGTAAGGGTTATGGAATATTTTAGCACTCGGGTGTCTCGCCGAGTCCAGGTTTGATTATGATATATTTTTTCATGCACCAAAAACTATGATCTACTTTCTTATATTTATGTACGATTATGAATTTTAATACATAAAATCATGAGCTCACCAATTTTATGTTAACATATTTTGAGTATGTGTTTCTAAGTATTTGTTCGATTATAAGGGGGAGTCGTAGTTAGACTCCTCAAGATTTGGATTTAGAACGTTGAATGCATGATTGTAGCGCTTAGAAGACTTATTCTAGAAGAACTACACAAGAACCCAAACAAGTTATACAAGATAGCTACTTGAGGAACAGACGAAAATACAACTATGGCCTTTACATATGATTCAGGTATACACATGGCAAATTGTAATAGGATGTACTTATTTTGTTATTATTCATGTATGTTTTTTCTTCTATTGTGTGAATCATGCACCCAAGGAGAAATTCTCCTTTGGGTGGCTGTGATCTTTCATTGTTATCGTATGATTATCATTGTAATTTGTTCATCAACATCAGTGAAATCATCTTATCATCATCATTTATTTCTTGTACTCAGGTTTATCTTAATTTCACTATTAGATCTTGAATATGATGAATCCTAAATCCAAACTCAATGAAAGAGAAATATTGATTTAGCATTTTAAGAACCACTCTAAATTTTAGGGAGACAATAGAAAAAGCTTGGGCGTGATAGAATCCTGATCATGAAAGTCAAAAGGAATTCCAAAGGAGGACCTGAATTCACATGGCAAATTGTAATAGAATGTACTTATTTTGTTATTATTCATGTATGTTTTTTTTTCTATGGTGTAAATCATCCACCCAAGGAGAAATTATCCTTTGGATGGCTTTGATCTTTCATTGTTATCGTATGATTATCATTGTAATTTGTTCATCAACATCAGTGAAATCATCTTATCATCATCATCATCTATTTCTTGTACTCACATTTATCTTAATTTCACTGTTAGATCTTGAATATGATGATTCCTAAATCCAATCAATGAAATAGAAATATTGATTTAGCATTTTAAGAACCACTCTAAATTTTAGGGAGACAATAGAAAAAGCTTGGGCGTGATAGAATCCTTATCATGAAGGTCAAGTGGAATTCCAAACGAGGACCTGAATTCACATGGGAACGAGAAGATTGGATTAAGATAAAGTACCCATAGTTGTTTGAATCTAGGATTTCTACCCATAGAATTACTGAAAGAGCCGGTGAAGCTCCTAACCCATCACCATAATACCATTTCCCGTGACCATGTACTATTTCATGTGTTTTAGAAATTAATGAATTTAGCTATATGTTAGACTAAGAGCATGAAATTTAGTAGATAACCATAAGCAAATTTTGAGGACGGAGTTTCTGTAAGTTGGAAAGGATGTGACAACCCTGATTTTTAGGCCTGAAAAATAATTTTTATAAACCAACGTGGGTCACATAATGATAATGGATTTGATTTAGAAATGGAAGCCCATGAAATGGGCACAACTATACTGGGCTTAGGCCTACGCATACACACATACCTTAATGGGTTATCGGGCCATTATGCTTAATGGGCATTAACCCATAAAACCCTAACAAGCCATTGGGCCACTATGTTTTAATGTACTACAACTCACCAACCTTAATGGGCTTAAGTCGGATACCTAATAAACCTAGATGCTACTTAGAGTTAAATGGACCTTGGCCCATAAACTATGAGAGCTAGATATGGGAAGCCCAACAATAGAGAAATCCAAAAAATCTATCATTTTGGCCCCATAAGCAAACTAAATAAAGAACCCTAAGCTATGATGATTCAAACATTTATTAGTTTAAAACGTACAAACATGATTTCATAAAACAAAAGTATTAAGTTAATGAAATTAAGTAGCTAAAAAACTCATATATAAAAATCACCAACATTAGTAACATGTACTTTTATAGTTAGATATTTATACATATTTAACAATTATAAATGTCTAAAAAGATTATACATACTTTAATTTAATCAAACATAAAAATATATTAATCAATTATATAAAATCACAATACTAGACTTCTGTAAATAAACTAAATTAAGTCATATAAAACAAAAACAAATCTATTAAACACTTAAATAGTCAAATCAACTACAAACTAACCAATACCTATAAACCTTCCTATGCAAAATTTGTGTTGCTTCTAGATCCATAAAAATTCTTGTTAAATCTTCCCAAAAATCTATAATAGGACGAAAATCATATCCATGCACACACACATACTTGCATACATGTCATACACATACATATTCACCCACACACATATTCTTATGGATAATTACATGCATATTACATATGCACGCACAACACAGAACCATGCTTATGCATAAACATACATATATATATACACATATATATATAAGATACATGTGACAACCCCGAAATACGGGTCAGAAATTTTCTTTTCTTTAGCCCAAAACGTTGTGTTTAACACGATCAAATCCCAATAAGCAAACTAGCCCAGCTATAGCCCAATAGGTAATTCATTAAGAAAAGTATTATTTTTAATTGTTAACAAAAAATTTCACGATGTGAGGCTTCATTCTAAGATTAAACGATCACGCAACAAGAAATCTGAGTACGGAACTGTTAAACGATTAATCACGAACTAATATCCGGGAATAACTGAAACCCTTTGTTATAATTTGAAATATAGTAAAACAAAAACGTATGAATGTATTTTGCATTATGAACACAAAGCTATTCGAAGAATCTTACGCGAACCAAGAATACACTGACAATCTATAGCAATGATAACATGGTTGTGACTAATAACAAAGATATACCAAATAACGCATAGATCGAATATAATAAATATTATAAAATATCTATTTCTAGATCTAACATTTATAGTTACAAATAATCACTGCATTTGGATCACGAGCAATAATTATATTTGTACAAAAAGTTAAATACTTGACTTTCTAGAAAACAGCGACTTAGACGTCACCGTCATATGTCAAAAATAACAGGTTATTATAAACCTTATTACACATCCATATACGAAATGGGATTCATGAAACTTTTACAAAAAAATAGAGACTTGACACGGGACGTGATACAAGGAGGATAGTGTCAATAGCATACTATGTTGGATGACCCACTCTACCTAGGTATAAATTCAATCCTTGCTTTCTAGCCTCCACCTACACATAGTTCTACACCTCCAAACCCACACACATAAGAATTCCTCTAAAGCATAGAGAGAAATAAGACTTAAAAGAGAAGAATGGTGGAGGGTTGGTGGCAGTCGCCGCCTCGGGAGGTGATATCGCTGCAGCAACAGGTGACCGCACGGCGGATTGTGGTGGTGGTCATGCAAGTGCACTGTATTGAATTGAAGCCCATGACAAGACAATTATGATGGTGGTTACATCATGCTTAGATTCTTGACAGTGAGGGTTTTGCTTGATGGAGTAGCTTTTGGTGGGTTCTATCACACCCCAACCTTGACGGCGGAAACATCGAGATGTGAGAGTTAAGATCGTTCACAATCACATAACGCTATTATTAAATCCAAATGTATTAACCATAAGTTTCAACGGTAACATTACAATCATAAGTTTCAAATAAAGAAAAAAATAACATAACATAAGATGTAATAAGCCAATTTATTTCATTTATTTAACTAGGTCCATTCCTAGATGTGAAAGCACTTCAAGATGTCAATCAAACTTGAGCATTTCCTGAAACATGTTAAAAATAAAAGGTCAACATAATCTTGGTGAGATTTTCATAGTTTTCAATACATAAGTATATAAAAAGATGGCAATTCATGTTATAAGTTAGAGAACAAAGTAACTAGGGATGTAAGACAGAATGCACAATCAAACCTTGACAGATTTTTACAAGTTTCCAACGTTTACAAGTATATACGATTAGCTAAGTGTACTTGGATTAACCAAGCAGGCTTGTCAGGCCCATAGATCTATGACGTCGCCAGGCTAGTAATAGTTAATGATTGTACATATAATCGACATTACATGGTAGCTACAAAGATCAACTAACCACAACATACAAGTGAATTCCATAAGTTTACAAGAATCAAACGTTTTACAAGTGCAACGATTATAAGGTAACATGTTTCACCCCAAAGTGTAAAAATATAAAAAGGGGTATAGAAATACTCACTTGATCAAGAGTTATATAATTGAAGATTAATAAGAAAATAATATGTGTCGTCCAACGTAAACCTTCACTAGGTACCTAAGTATATAATTACAAGGCTTAAGTTTATAAATAAGTTAACGAGCTAACAAGAATTAGGGTTTTAGATGGAATTTGGTATTTAGAGATTTTTTTAATTATATTAAATAATAAAAATTAAATATACAAGTTAAGCATTTTAGTATTAAAAAAATTGTTGAAAAACCATTTGTAACAAAGTTTGGTTTGCAAGGTTCATTAATTTTTTTATAACTTTTTAGAATACCCTCATTTTAGACAATAATATATACTTGTTATTTGAACAATAACGATTTAGTGAGTTACAACAATATTAATGTCTATTTTAAAATAATTTAACTTATAAGAAAATAACCTAAATATATTACGTGAACATATAATAATTTAGTAAGTTAAATAATATTTAAAGTCTATTTTATAAGAAAATAAACTAGTTATATTTTTTTTCTAAAATAATTAATAAAAATGTTAAGATATTTTAAGAAAAATTTTCATAAAATGATTTGATGCTTTTAAAAATATTTAGAGTTTTAGAATTTCATTTAGGGCTAAAACCCCATAAAAAATTACATGATGGTGCCCGGGTTCGAACCCGGGACCTCATGTGTGTTGAGCGTGTGACTTAACCAATGAACCAGGGCCGTGGCCTTGGTATCACTTGGTTTTAATTCCTTAAAAAGACATATAACAGAACCCCCAAATTCTTTAGAACCCTAGAACCGATTAACACCAAATTGATCTTCAATTTGTTTTCGATTATCAAATTTACTATGGGGTTTTTAATCCCCATGCTTAAACGAGTGTATTCATGTGTTTAATTACCTGGATTTGTGTAAATCAGATGGAGAACAAGTACACGAACAGGTCATGGCTTTGTTGCAGTTCGTTCAGGTTGCAAACGATGATGAAAATCGAATTCGTTTTGCAGTAAGCTTCTAATAGTCCAAATGATGAAAAGCCCTTTGTCAATTGTGGGTTAGAGGGCTCGAAAAGAGGTCTACGATTGAATTGCAGGTTGAGACGAAAATGCTAATCCAATTCTATGTTTGGGTTTGATTCAGGAGAAAATGAGAGTTGTGTTCGATTAAGGGTCGATAGATGACCGTTTATGTTGCGTTAATTGTATTATTATTGAGGTTTAATGGTCGAACGGCTCTAGGATTAAAGATTGACGGTTATCCGCTTCAATAGGTTCATAATCAGGTTTTAAAGGCGTTTAAGGCTCATAATAATGTTCGAATCGCGTTCACGAAGCGTTTGGAATGATTTGGCCTAAAAACGGATGGTGTTTTGTGAGTTTTGGGCCCTCGCCGGATTTTGGCCGGAAAGATAGCCGGAAAAACGGGGGTTGAGCGGGGGTTTGGTTTAAGTTTAATTAATTTACAGTTTTGGTCCCTCAACTTTCAATCTTTATTATTTTATGTTAAAACTTCTATTGAAAGTTTATTAATTTGACAAAACAACCCCCTTAACTTCTTTAATTTAAGTTTTAAATAGTTTCAAGTTTAATAATTTTATAGATTGATACTAATAACAATATTATTATTATTGTGATTATTCTTAGTTATTATTATTATTGTTATAATTTTATTGTTATTATTACCATTATTAATATCGTCATCATCATTATTATTATTATTATTATTATTATTATTATTATTATTATTATTATTATTATTATTATTATTATTATTATTATTATTATTATTATTATTATTATTATTATTATTATTATTATTATTATTATTATTATTATTATTATTATTGTTATTATTATTATTATGATTATGATCATTATTATTGTTAGTAATATTATTAGTAGTATAGTTATTATTATTATCCACTATTATTATTACGCACCTAAACGAAAAAGAATTAAAGACAACAAATAAATAAGCATAACTAACCCATAAGTTTCATAAATGACATAATTAGTCCTTACAAGAACTAAGCAAAGTTAACCCTTAATTTAACGAAAGTACGAGATGTTACATGTTCAATATCGGGATGATGGTGGTGGCCTCAGCGGTAGTTTCTAGTGGAATGGTGTGGTGGTTCTTAGTGTACGGTGGTGGTGAAGGTTAATGAATACAACCAAGATTGGTGAGTGTGATGGTGGTTGCTTGGGATTAATGTAACTTGATAGGCAACAACTATGATCGATGGCCAGAACCTTTTCCAGGAAACTCCAGGGCGGTGGCGGCTAGGTTCCGGTTAACTTCCAACAACTCCATGTGGGTCAATCTACTCATGCATGTGTTCTTAGTGTCTTTCTCTACGAGATTACGGTACGGTTTAAGTTGTATTCCATGATTTGAACAAGTTACACTCGATGATATTTGATTTTAGTAGTTGCATGCAAGGTTAACAACAATATTCAATGTTTTAAGGAACTCAGGCGAGTTTTCCAGTGATGTGGCGACAACTGATGGTGGAAAGAGGCTGATGATGGCGGTTAATGGCAAAACACGGTAGTAATAGTGGTCAGTCATGGTGGTAAGGTCTATTTGGGAAGTCGGGTAATACGTTGATGATTTGGTGGCGTTTGGTTACAAGGTCTGCATTAAATTGTGTTTGGGTAACACGAAGATGTTTGGGTGTAAACGTGGTAAAATGCCGGTCAATTGTTGATCAAGAGTGGTTAAACGAGCAGACAACTTTAAGATCGAGTATGTCCAAATTCATGAATAGAGTGGAAAGGTATAACACACCACTAAAATATAAAATAAGTTTGGCTCATTTAAATGATAATAAAAGGTCTAGCTCTAGCTATAAAATGAAATTATATTAAACAAGTAATACTTAGAGAAAATGATAACATATACACATTATGCAAAATGCGATTACTAATAAACCAATATGCGCTATTTCACAATAAAAATATATGTAATATTTGAATACCTGAATCATATATAAACGCATAACGTCTAACATTACCATATTATCATCAACATTACTATTCATATCATTATTGTTAATCAAAAACATTATTATTGTTACATTACTTGGAAAATTGCCACCACTAGTTGTTACTAGATAATAACACACTAGTGTTATTATAAACATTACCATATTACCAATTATATGTTTTGATGCATATATTTTTATTGGTTTTGTTATTATTATCATTGTTATTATTTTAAATAATGATATTTAAAATATTATTTTATCATAGATTACAGTTTTAATTGCATTATCAAATTATTGACCATAATTCTTATTGAAATTATTGTACTAGTTATAAATTCTAAATCTTATCAATGTTTTTTATAAATAAATTTTATAAGGTTATAAATAATATTGTCATCTTAACATGACATTTATGCTAAGATTACCACTATTGATGATATTAATAATATTATAACTACTATGCTTATTAATAAGTAATATAACGACTTATGATTTACAAACATTATCAAATGTTGTTAGATTTACTCAAATTATTTGCAACAACACTAATGTTGGATCAAGTAAGGCTAGTGCACCCAAAACAAACACTTAGACAATTTTTGTACAACTAATGAAGAACTTCCGAAGGAAAATGATGAGCTTCCGAAGGTCAAGACTGAAAAAGCTTCCGAATAGGAACTCCAACTTCCGAAGACAAAGTCTTCCTTCTTCCGAAGATCAACACTTAGAAGAAATCCAGACAATGACTTCCGAAGTATGAAGGCCTGAAGAATGTCTCAAGCCTTGGAAGAAGTAGCATCTTCCGAAGTATTAGTGGCTTCAGAAGAACTTGTTCTTCCGAAGCCAATTAACCTTCGGAAGAACCTACTATGAACCAGTGGACATAAGTATGGTCCCTCTGACACTCCACTGCAAATCTCTGAGATACTGCATAATGCCTTTCCCACGCCCATGTAGTTGACCATACTTTATTCCACTGTTCATTTTTTATCAGTTAGCACAGTTACCAACTTTATTTGGTGACAAAAGGTAAGTCATGGACATGTCATGACTACCAAATCTTTGATATTAATTTATCTAAGATACCTTACCTTTAGCAATGTAGTATTTGCTTTAGTCATAGGTTTCCAGCTGGTATCAAAGTATATCCGGCTGTATGTAATAGTATATATAGTTTCTCATTGTAACTCTTGTAATATGCTTGTAAGGGTCTTGTAATACTTTGAGTTGAGAAGTAATATATACAAGTATCTTGAAAATTTATTTTCTTGTGTTCTATCTTACTTAGTATATTATTATCAACTCTGTAAGGAGTCTGCATCATCAAACCGAGTTTGAGTTAGTGAATCTGAGAGTAAATATCTGTGTTGAGTGACAAAAACCGATCCTGCAATTGGTATCAGAGCATCTTAGGCTCTTTATTGTGAGATCTTACCATCCAAATCAACCTCTTCTTTGCTCATACTTTCACCCCACTCAAGATGGCCCTCAACAAAAAATCATCTAAAGGTGAAATAGGAACAATGTCTAAAGCACCCATCATCCCACCTGAAACTTAAGATCTTGCAGCAGACGTATTGAAGGCTTCATTAGATATCAAGATAGCATGATATGGAAATCTATCACAAATGACCCTTACAAGCCAAAGGTTGCAGCACTGGCTGGAAATGGTGCCATGATAGAGAAGGCTGTTGAAGACTATTCTAATAAAAACCACAAGCGACTAGAGATTGATAGAAAAGCAATGACTGTTCTTATAACTGCCATACCCAACTCCATCATGGTGGATTTGAACATTGTCAGTCAACCAAAGAACTCTTTGATGCTTTATCACAGATGTATGCCAACTCTAATGACTCCAAGAAAGATTTCTTGAAGCAACAATTTGAAAACTTTACTTACATTGCTGGAGAGACCCTCAACCAGCAATATTTCGGGTATATGGATCTTATTTCATCACTTAAGTCAGTGGGAATGACTCTTGAGATGAGAGATCCCTCAAGAAAGTTCATGAGGGGACTCCCAAATGAGTGGACTTTCTACTCTGTCTCTATCAAGAGGATAGAGAACTTAAACTCTCACACAATGACTGAACTATATGGCATCCTTGATGGATACCATGTAGAGATGGAAAACAAAAGTGGCCACCAAGTGAGCAGATCCTCTAGCAACGCTTTAATGGTTGCTGAAGGCTCAATATCCCCCCAACCTCAGCAGTACTTGACTTACTCCCAAAAGCCATCCTGTTCTTCTGGGCCATATATTATCTTTCGTGAGACTCCAAAGTCTTAACAGGCTCAGTCAAGTCCTTTCCAGGACAGCTGTGCCTTTGTCTCAGAAAATGGACATTCTAGTAATTTTCAGTTTTGCTTTGATGATCTAGAATGTTTCAGCCCAGATGATGTCGAGTACATGAACATTGTCCAACAGATGGCTTTGTTAACTTATAGGGCGAAAAAGTTCTTCAAGAGAACTGGAAGGCAATTTCCTCGAAACCCAACTAACAGCAAGTTTGGGTTTGATAAGACAAAGACCAAATGTTACAACTGTAACCAACTTGAACACTTTGCCAGGGAATGTAAGGCTCCTAAATCAAACCCGGGAACCTCTCAAGCCTCAATACATCCTACCACACCTAAAACAACCAGAAAGCCAACTAAACAACACACAACTGTTGTTGCTCAAGAAGTAGACTGGAGCTTCATGGTGCAGGATGTAACCCCTGCTCAAGCATTGATGGCTGGAACTGATGACATCAAGGTATTTGAACACCTCTGTACTCCAGCTTGGATTGCTAAAGTTAAATTGTACCAGGACTACAATATGGAAATTAAATCTGATATTGAGTCTTAAATTATCCTTAAGAGTGATTTTAAAAGGGCTGAATCTAACTATAAAATGAAAATTGAAGAGTTGGAGAAAATTGTGTCCTTTTTAAAACATGAACATACCAACTATAAGACTCAAATCAAATATTTAATCTCCAAATTGACTGAGGCTTAAGCCCAGCTTGTCACAGCTGAGGCTCAAGCCAAAAGCATGCTATTTTTGAGCAAAACTTCCAAGCTATTCTTGCATCATCCTCCCACTCAAAAATTTGTTATCAAAACAAAGGTGGGGTGGGAACCAATGAAATTGCTCCACGACACTCTTATGTGTCTATTAGACAACCAAGATGTGGGACTAAAGAGCAAGAGGTTCCATTTACTGACCCACCTTCCCATGAGTTGAAGAGTGATGCAACCATGGAAACCATCACATGAAAAGATTAGGTAAATAAACTTATCTCCATAAGTGATGATCATCCCCTAACGACCAAATCCAGAAGAAACAGGGCTAAGGCAGCCAGATAAACGGCCAAGAAAGTGGTTGAGTCCAAGTTGAAAATAAATCCAAAACAAAAGGGTGTTTTCATTTCAGCCGGATTCCAAGTGGTTGGAAACTCTGATCTTGGAATGGAGTGTAGTACCAGGACCATTGTCTTGCTGAAGGATCGAAAGTTAAAAGGGAAGACTGTTGATGAAGACAAGAAGAGAAAGAAACAACAGTCTTCAAATCCCTCAAAGGTTAATATTACATGATAATGTATGGTCTGCAAAACCATATGGCTAAAGATTATTTCTACAATCCTGCAAGCACACATTATGCAAATAATGTTAAGAAAGAAGGAGTCAAGGAGGGTTTCACATTTGGACCCTATCACATGGTCCAAATGGTTAGGAAAGGAAAGCTTATTTCCAAAGCATAGTTGCTTTCAGAAGAAACTCATTATTCCGAAAGGGAAAATAGCTTCGGAAGATAAGGCTAAGAAAATTCAAAAGAATAAAAGAGTTCCTTTGAAACCTTCCGAAAAGAAGACTGCTTCGGAAGAAAATATGAGGAAAGCTCCGTCCGAGAAGAAAGAAGCCTCGGAAGTATGCCATGCTACATAAGCTTCATCAAGCTCATCTGCTTTGATTATCCAAGGGATGGATTGGAAGATTAAACAAGATGTTGCATCCTAAACCTCTTCTTCACAAACATCTATTGAACCCCATGCATACATTTTGGTTCAATTAAATCATCATCATTGGAAAAGCCCAAGACCAATAAGGCTTGGGTTTCCAATTTAAACTAACTTTTTCACCTTATGTGCAGGGACATCCACATGACAAAAAATGCAATGTGTGGATTGTAGATAGTGGATGCTCCAGGCATATGACTAGGAGCAGATCTCTTCTTCAACAATTTCAACAGTTTGATGGAGGTCCTGTTCAATTTGGAGGTGAGGCTGGAGGATACATTTCTGGCAGAGGAAGTGATTCCAACGGCAAGTTAAGAATCGAGAAAGTAAACTTTGTCAAACAGCTTGAACACAATCTATTAAGTGTTTCTTAGTTTTGTGATCAAAAGCACCAAATGCTTTTCACTGAACATGAGTGCATTATCCTCAAACCCGGGATGACAATTCCTCATAAAATTGGTGCATCTTATATCACCCATGAAAGGGGATATGTACAATCTGGAAATGAACAATGCTTCTCCATTGGGTGAGGTTTCATGCTTTCTTTTCAAAGCTAATGGTGATGAGTCAACTTTGTGGCATAAATGAATGTGTCATGTCAATTTCAAAACCATGAATAAATTGGTTAAACATAATTGGTACATGGTTTGCCTAAAAAGGAATTTTTCTACAAAGATAACTGTGTTGCATGTCTGAAAGGAAAGAAACAAAGAACATCTCATACATCCAAAGTAGTTAACTCTATCACCACTCCATTACACTTATTGCACATGGATCTATTTGGTACCAGAAGTATAATGAGCATTGGAAGGAAATCATACTGCCTTGTGATTGTTGATGATTTCACTAGATTTACATGGGTATTCTTTTTAAGAACTAAAGGTGAAACTGCTGAATCTTTAAAATCTTTTATTCTTAAAATTGAAAATCAAATTGATCACAAGGTTAAGATAATTCAAAGTGATCAAGGGACGGAGTTAAAGAATCAAGTTCTTGACTCATTTTGAAACTCAAAAGGGATTGCCAGACAATATAGTGCTCCTATGACTCCTCAACAAAATGGTGTTGCTGAGAGGAGAAAAAGGACACTTATTGAAGATCAAGAATAGGTTAGACTCACCTTAGATTGGTATTAATGTTTATATTATGTTTAAATGTAATAGGACATATGTTAGATTACTTTTGTTTAGTTTGTATTTTGATTTTTACTGCCCATCAAAACTATAAGCGAAACTATTTTTTCGCTCATAGTCAGGAGGTTAGAATCACCCAGCGAAACTGTGTTTCGTCACCGGGCGAAACTGGCAATGGGCCTGAAAGTTTCGTTATCCAGCGAAACAGTTAGCAAAACTATGATGCCTATATATAGAATTGTTTCTATCATTGTAGGTTAAGCTTGCAAAACCCTAATACAAAATATTTTTGTTGCACGTGTGTTTTGGTGGCTGGAATTCAATTGAAATCATATTGAGCCTTTGTTCCTTATTTATGTTTTCTTTGTTTTGTGTATTATTGAACACATTTGTTTCTACATAATCATTGTGTGTTTATATGAGTGTTTGTTAGTGATATTGAACCATTTGGTCAATCAAGTGTATAGTTCATCGATGAATTTGGACCAACAAAATGGTATCAGAGCCTTTGTGCTCATGATTGTTTGAGTTTTTGGTTGGTTTAGTTAAAAATCACTATTTCATCAAATTCTTAATCAGATTTGAGTGTTTTTATATGGAAATTGATTGAGATCGATTAGTTTTTGGTTTGGAAAGCTTTGGTAATCATCAGATCTTAAGTATGTTAAGATTTGAGTGATTTTGGATAAATTTTGTGTTGAAAAAGTTTTTCAGAATCATCCAGCGAAATTAAGGATCTTCCAGCGAAACTGCAGTTTCTTCCAGCGAAACTACAGTTGTTTTACTCATTGTGTTAGTTTCTTCAACCTCAACAAAAGTATACATATCAAACGAAAGTTAAAAAGTTATTGTGCACTTTCAGTAAGCAAAATTACTGCCGAAATTTATATTTGAACAAAAGTTCAAGCTAGTTTCGAGCAAAACTGTCTGTGAAACTAGCATAAGCAAGTAGCTTGCTAGCGAAACTACTGCCGAAATTCCTAGCAAAGTTAGTAGTGATATTACAAGAATTCCAGCCAAACTAGTGCTTCTTCTGTGAAAATACTATGTCTAAGATGGCAACTCTTACTCTATGTGATTTGGAGAGTGTGGCACCAAATCGACCCCTGACACTGATCAACAGAGATAACTTTGAAGACTAGAAGAGGTGTTTGAAAACATTCTTTTATTACACAGATCAGAATCAGTGGGAATCAATTATCTCTGATCCCCACATACCTACTGTTATTGTTGGAGATGTTGTCTCTCAAAACAAGGATCCAATTACGTTCAATGAAAAGGATTAAAAGTTGATTGATAGAGACCAAAGGCATTTGGAGCATTAACCCTGTGTCTTGCACCAGACATTTTCAACCACTTTGCCGAACACAAAAATGCCAAATCTCTGTATGATACCTTAAGTGAGTTTTTATGATGGGAATGATGAGTTAGTCAAGGACAAGGGATACAGGCTGAGAAAGAGTTCAATTTGTTTGTGGGTTACAAGAATGAGAATCTTACTGATTTGACGAATAGCTTTCTGACTGTCTCAAGCACACTGAAGAAATATGATGAAAAACTTACTAATTGTGAACAAGTGAATAGGTTGTTTGATTCACTTCCACCTCAATGGAGTCTACAAGTGAGAATGCTGAAGAAAGAGAGAGGGTTCACAGATTACAAGCTCATGGACATCATCAACAAATTAAAATCCTTTGACTTGGATTTGAAGAGAAGAGAGTTCAATCAGTTTATGATGCCATCATCCGGTTTTCCTTGGGATGCTGCATTAATCACATCCGCTGCAAGCTCGCCAATGCAAGCATCAAGACAAGGAGGAGTGACTACAAATGTCTCATATGATCAACTCAGTGGTGGTGGTAACTCATTTAGAGATCAATCTAACTCAAATGTTGCTTCTGGAACTTCAATCCCATCCGATACAATGGCATTGTTTGGCATGTTTGTTCACAGCTATGAGACACTGGTGGCTGGTGAATTGAAAGGAAAATGGATGACTATGGAATTCAGTGGCAGATGGCGATGTTGACTCTCCGAGCCAGGAGATTTATGGAAAGAACCAGCAGGAAGAACTTTGGAGGTTAAAATTCTAATTCTAAATTGGGTTTTGACAAACCCAAATTGAAATGTTTTAACTACAAGCAGTTAGGACATTTCAAAAGAGAATGTCCTTTGCCAATTTTTACTGACCCAAGCAACTCAGGTGTTCCAAGATTGGTTTCTGGTGGAGAGAAGGAAAAGACTAAACAGAAGAAAGAGACAACATTGATAACTAGTTTTGGTTGGAGTGCTAAAGCTGAAGAAACAAAAGAAGAAATCAACCAAGCCCTAGTTACTGAGATAATGGAAGAAGAAAAGAGTGTGGAGGAGTTTGATCCTTTCAAAGAATTTAGCAGTGAAGCTGAAGTTCATCATAGTGTTAAGTATGAGGAGGTTGAACGAGATTGGTCTGAAGATATAGGTATGAGTGAAAGGAATAAGTGTGTTGAGGAGAGTATGATTGGTGATTTGGAGATTGGTGATCTGAAAGAAGTTCATGTTGAGAATGTGAAGTTAATTTGGAAACAATCAGAGGAGAAGGGAAAAGGAAAGCATGCTACTACATCCACTGTTAAGGAAAACAAGAAGAGTACTCTAGTGTGTTAATGTGAAAAAGCCCTGGCAGCAGAGAAGGTGGTGATGGGTCTCCCTTATGAGGTAATACAAGACATGTGCTCTCCTGCTTGTAAAATCAGGTTATTTGGTGTGTATAAAGCAAATAATCTGTTGCTTGAAAATGAAAAGGATATAAAATGAATTAATGATGAGCTTAAGCTAAATGAGTCAAAATATTTTGTTAAATTAAATGAAGCTTTAAAAGAAAATGTTCATTTAAAAAGAATTGTTTTAGAAAAAAAATGTTGAAATAAATACTTTGATTGAAAGAATTGCTCTTGCTGAGTTTGAAACAAGTAAACTTCAGTCAAAACTTGATAAATGGATAATTTCAGGAATGAAACATGACAATTTATGTAAATCACAACAATGGGCTAAGATTAAAACATGTTTAGGTTACGAAAATTTTTTAGATTATCCTCCTCCTAGTACTTACTGTTATTCACCAATGCCAGTTTCACACCCTTCAAATGATTTCATTCAAACAGATACTAACAATCTGTCTGCAGGTTTAGAAGGCGTTAATCCTAAGGACGTGTGTGAGGAGTATGGTTATGGACCGACGAGTGGACTTGGATGCAATAGTTTTAGTACACCTAAACCTCAACAATCTGTTCTAAATAATAGTTCTAGTTTGAGTAACTTTTTTGTTTCTTAAAAGTCTGTCTCAAACATGAACTCTGTGTGTTCAAGTGGTTGTTCTACTTCTTTATCGAATGATTTCAGATGTAATGATGATGTTTCAGATGCTTGTGTGAATAAGGCTGTGAATGATTCTGTTATTGATTGTAAAGATAAAACAAAAAGTAATTGCTTTGAAAAATTCTTTTCTCATCCCATTCCATTGTTTACCCTAATTAACAAATCCAATGAACGGGTAGTGTCATCTTCTTATGCAAGTACAAGTGGTACAAGTACCACATGTACTTCAAATGATGATGCATCAATATTTGATAATAATCATTCCTTAAAAGACAAAGTCAGATCAGAGTAATGTATGAGACTTACAGTGATGATTATTCTAGACTATCTGAGTGCGATAAGGAAATATGTATAGATAAAATTCATGATTTGTTACATAACAGACCTAGATTAAAATCCCATTGCTTTAGATGTGGTAAGGATGATCATGTAGTTAAAAACTGTTCTTAGCTTCATCACAGAGATGTACATAAGAATTCTTTTGGCAGTAGATTAACTCATCTTGCTATAATTTCTTTTGCAAAAGATCTTCTGTCCCAAAACCTAAAGTTGTTCAAACTTGGGTTCCTATTTCAACTGGTTAAATTGATCACTCTATTTTTGCAGGAGTCATCCACTAAAGCTGTAAATAGTTTTTTAGCATGTTGATAGTGGATGCTCTAGACATATGACAGGGTTGAAGGATTTATTGACAAATTATCGTATCATCAATGGAGGGTATGTAGCATTTACTAGTGACAAGAAAGGTGGTAAGATGATTGGTCAACGCGAGGTATCAAATGGATCTCTCACTTTGGAGAAAGTCAATTTGTGCCAGAGCTTGCATTCAATCTATTGAGCTTCTCTCAGATCTGTGATAAAGGCATTCCGATTCTATTTCTCTCAAATGAATGCTTATTTCTGAGCTCCGGGTTTAATGTTTCTGACGAGATGGTGCTAATGCGAGCTCTAAGAAAGAATGATACCTATCTTCTTGATATGGGATATAAAGAATCAACTTCCACTATCGTTTTCCTTCTATCTAAAGCTTCATCTTCTGAATCATTTTTGTGGCATCGCAGATTGGGTCATGTTAATTTCAAGAGTATTAACAAATTAGTTAAAAAACAATCTTTTTAGGGGATTACGATTAAAAGACTTTTTTGTTGTTGAGATATGCATGGCCTGTGCCAAAGGAAAACAACATAAGAAACCTCATAAACCAAAACATGAAACTAGCATTTCTAATCCCCCCGAGTTGTTGCATACTGATTTGTTTGGCCCAATCAGTGTAAAGTCCATTGCTAAGAAATCTTTTTGCCTTGTTGTTACAGATAATTTCTCTAGGTATTCATGGGTGAGATTTTTATCTCATAAAGGAGAAGCTGCCGAAGAGTTGCAGAAGTTAATCCTATCAATCGAAATGATAAGCAAGAGGAAGGTCATGGCTATTCGAAGTGACAACGGTACCGAATTCGGATATCACATCTTTGACTCCTTCTGTGCAAGAAAAGGAATTTTGAGACAATTCAGTGCCGCCAGAACACCTCAATAAAATGGTGTTGTTAAAAGAAAGAATCAAACCCTAATAGAAGCTGCTAGTACCGTGTTAATCAAATCTTTTTGCCAGTTATTTTCTAGGTTGAAGCGTTGAATTGTGCATCCTATGTCCCCAATTGGATTTTGATTGTGAAGGATAAAATGAAGACTCCTTATGAACTGTTTCATAAAAGGAAGCCATTGATTGATTTCTTTCGTCCATTCGGATGTTCCTGTACCTTGCTGAACACTCATGCACAAAAGACGAAATTTGGAGTTGTGTAAGATGAGTGTTACTTCGTTGGGTACTCATCATCTCTGAAAGCTTATCGTGTCTATAACAAGAGAACACGTATTGTGCAGGAGTCATTTTAAGTTGATTGGCAAGAATCTAATTCTTCAGATGTCAGAAAAGAACCTGCATGGTTCTTTGACTCAAATATTGTTTTCAACTTCTTCAATCTTCTAGTTTTTGATGATGATGCGTCCTTCTCCAATGTCCAAACATACATTATGCCTCAAGATCCATTACCTTAAGTTCCTCAAGTTCCGCCCAATTCATCATCTGACCATCCAACCTCAGTTGACCTTCCATCTTCGTCATCATTTGACATTCCACCCCCACATGTTTCGCGTCTCTTCCTTCAACACCAACCTCTTCCCCATCTCAAACTTTTCCATCATCCCAACCTAATAAACCTGTTCAACCATATTCTTCTCCATTATCTACACAATCTCAATCTATTAGCCCACCTCAATACAACCTATTATGTTTAACCGTTGATTTTAAATCATTGAAAGATCATCCTCATTGTAACATTATTGGATCCATTACTGATGGTGTTAGGATACGAAGTCAATCTGGTTTTATAAACGTGTGCTTATTCTCTTGTTTCATATCCAAATTGTTCCAAAGAATGTTCATGCAGCTCTTCAGGATTCATCTAGGTTGAGTCCATGCAATTGGAGCTTCAACAATTCAGGAAACTCAAAGTGTGGATGCTTGTTGATTTCCTCTAAAAAAATGCCCCCAATTGGCACAAAATAGGTGTTCAAGAACAAACCTGATGATCGTGGCATTGTGGTAAGAAAAAAGTCCAGGTCGGTGGTTCAAGGATTTGCTCAAGAAGAAAGGATTGACTACACGGAAGTCTTTGCTTCCGTAGCCCGTCTTGAAGCAATCATGATTTTTCTTGCTCTTGCTGCTCACAAGCAATTAAAAGTCTATCAGATGGATGTTAAATGTTCCTTTCTTTATGGAGATATGGTAAGGATTCCTATAAGTCTGATGCAGCCAAAACATCCAAAGTCTTTCTTCATGCATGCATTGAAGTACAGAAGTAGAAATGTTTCTGAAGTTTTACACAATGCACTAGAAAATATTCTAAGTGTAAAATCTTCCGAAGCTAAGACCAACATCTTCGGAAGCCAAAACTGAAGTCTTCCGAAGCTTCAAAGACAATGTCTTCCGAAGCCAAAGAGTGAAGATAGATTTCTTCCGAAGACTTTTAGATACATGCTTTTATCTGATGTACATACCATAAAGCTGAACCACCTTTCCGCTGCAACTCTGTTTAGTCATCAACTTACATGAGTTGGTGAAAAGGTCATGCTTTTGGTAACTGTATATTGAGGTCTTGAGTCTGAGCTTTCTACTTTATGTACTTTTATCCTTTTTTTAATGTATTAGGATGTGAGTTATGGCATGTCATAGTCACTATTCAAAAGGAAATATGCCTTTTGACTCTACATTTGATTTTGTAGTTGTCTAGTCTTATGTATCCAGTTAGCTTTCAAAGTATAGCCGTCTGTAGGATGTAGTATAAAGTATCTCAAGTAATTGTAACTTTCTATCTATGTTTTGTAATACTTGTAAAAGAACTTGAGAACAATATATAGCATTCTTGAAAACCATACACTTGTGTTGTTTGCAATCTTGTTCTGTCTCATAGTTTAATTGTGTTCTTAGTATCTTTCATATAAGTTACCAGTTCCCTATTTGATCTGTTAAGTGTTCTGAAGAACTATCCTCATTGTGTTGTTGTGTTGTAAGTGACCACCCTGAAACGGTCCTACATTTGGTATCAAAGCATTCCAGGCTCTTGATTATAAGATATCACCATCTTATGATCCCTCACACACACAAAATACTTAACAACTCAAATGGCAGCTATTACTAAAGCTGATATGGAAACTGGAACTATGACAAAGTCTCCACTGCTCACTTCTGAAGCATTTGATACTTGGTGTTAAAGAATGGAAGGCTTTATCAAGTCACAGGACTCCAGGATGTGGGACTCTGTTGTTCAAGGACCTTACATACCAAGCACCTCTTCAGCTGCTGCTGGAGGTGGTATGATTCCAAAGGTTGTGGCTGACTATTCTGATAAAGACAGAAAAAGAATAGAGATTGGTCAGAAAGCCATGACAGCCCTTCAAACTGCTCTTCCAAACTTCATCTACAGAGGTTTCAAGAAGTGCAAAACTGCCAAGCAACTATGGGAAGCACTGAAGATCATGTATGAGGGGTACAATGAAGCTAAGGAGAACAAGAAGGACCTCCTGAAACCATGACTCAACAATACTTCATGCATGTTGAAATTGTGGACACTCTAATAGATGTTGGAGTATTTCTTGAGAACAAGGACATTGTGAGGAAGTTTATATCCTCCGTTACTAGACAATGAACACATTATTATGGTGTTATCAAGAAAACTAATAACCTCAAGACTCTCACTTTGACAGAGTTGTATGGTATTCTTAGTGGATACCAGATGGAGATGAACATGCAAAACTCATCTGGTAACTCCAGCAATCAACTGAGTTCAGCCCTCCATGTGGTTGAACGGGATAGCATTGAACCACAACATCATTTTATATGCTACCCTGGTAACTCACAAAAGGATCCTTTCATCACCTTCCCAGAGACTCCAAGAGAAAGCTACACTCAAGGAAGTCCATTCCAAGAGACAAGTTCTTCTCATGCTTTTGTCTCTACTGATGAGAGCACATGAAACTTTCTCTTCACCCTTAAAGACCTAGACTATATCCATCCAGATGATCTGGAGTACATGGAGATAGTTTAGCAGATGGCTGTTCTCACTCACAGAGCGAAGAAGTTCTACAAGAGGACAGGGAGGAAGTTTCTAAGCAATGCAACAATTGGAAAGTTTGGGCTGGATAAAAGCAAAGTGAAGTGTTACAACTGTAACAAGATGGGACACTTTGCAAGGGACTGTAAGGCACCAAGGGCAAATAGTGGCCAAACACAAGCCAGACCAAACTACACTGATAGAGCTCCACAGAATGAGAAGCCAAAGCAGCAAGCATCAGTTGCTGTTGAAGAAGGAGGCTTTGACTGGAGCTTTCAGGTGGAAGATGCATCTCCAAACCAAGCACTCATGGCAGACCACGATGAAGCCAAGGTATTGGAACATCTTTGTACTCCTGAATGCATTGCTAAAGTAAATAGATATAGGTCCTATAACTTAGAGATGAGATCTGATCTTGAGTCCTTAAATATCATAAAAGCTAATTTTAAAAGAGCTGAAAATGACTATAAACTGAAAATAACGGATTTAGAGAAAACCATTTCAACTCTTAAACATGAGCACACCAACTACAGGACTCATATCAAAGACCTCTTAACTAAGTTGACTGAATGCCAGGCTAAGCTTGTGATCAACAAAGCCAGGGTAGAAAAATGTGTTCTTGAAGAAGAGACCTTCAAGAACATAATATCCTCATCCTTGCATGCAAAAGTTTGTTATCAAAATAGGCGGGGACTAGGATCTAGTGAGATAGATCCTCCACACACAATCTTGTCAGTAAGATCTTCTAGGTGTGGAACTTGTGAAGATGAGCTTCCCCTCATAGACACCTTGACTGAAGAGGATGAAGAGCAGATGGTGGAGAATGGCTTTGAGAAGAGAGAAGAAGAGCATTCTAAGAACGGTCACCATCCCTCTGAGGAGAGTAAAGCTGTTGGGATGATCAAGTCCAAGAGAAAGAACTTGATCAGGAAGGTCAAGAGAAAGTCCAAGAAGGCTCAAAAGATCAAGGCCACCTTTAACTCTGCATATAAAAAAGTCTTCATCTCTGCAGGATTTGAGTGGTTAAGGCTGAAGACACAAACTTGAACTCCAATAACAAGAGTTCTAGTTCATGTCCAAATCATCCCATCATCAATAAGAAGGCTGATTAGTTGTGCACCACTACTATACAACATGAACCATCCAGCTCCAAAGGTAGATCTATCCCCCACAAGAACTGCCACAACATCTGCAAAGATAAAGATGGAGAAGGAAAGTGATCAAGTTCAGCCTTGTTCACAAAAGAAGACTCCTAGAAGGAAGAAAATGGACTGTGTCATGTGTGGGAGTACCTCTCATCTTGCTAAAGATTGTGTTTACAATCCAAAGAGTACTCACCACATGAACAAGAAATAAACTTCTAAGAGTTTGGACAAGAAGAAGCAAGCTTCGAAAGGAAAATCTTTTTCCTTCGGAAGCTCCAAAATGAAGTAGAAGACAAGTGGAAACTTGCCTTCGGAAGAAAATTTAGTCTCGGAAGAAAGAAATACTTCTGAAGCACTGAAGCCTGCTGCAGTTAAAGGAAGATCTTCAGAAGGACCAATCATCAAAATTTCTAAAGTCAACAAAACTTCCGAAGTGTTAAAGGTCAAGTCTAAGCTTCCGAAGGTGGTGTGGAAGACAAAGAAAGACCAAGTGGCTGAAAGTGCTTCATCAACATCAGCAAATGATCCTCAAAACATGACTATAGGATCAATTATTCTTGCATTGTCTTCAACTTTTTTTATGAGCCCAAGACCAATGTGGCTTGGGTTTCCAAATATAACTAACCATCTTATTTGTGCAGGAACAGCTCAAGACAAATAGAAATGTATGAATCATTGACAGTGCATGTTCCAGGCACATGACATGCAATAGGTCACTACTCTAAAAGTTTGAAGGAATTGATGGAAGACCAGTTGCTTTTGGAGGAGATGGAGCAGGTTACATTATAGGAAGGGGCAAGGTCACAAATGGTAAGCTCAGCATTGAGAAGGTAAACTTTGTCAAGGAGCTTGGGTACAATCTTTTGAGTGTATCCCAATTTTGTGATAAGAGTCATAACATGCTCTTTACTGAGCATGAGTGCATTATTCTCAGGCCCGGGGTGGTCATTTCTCATGAGCATATCCTACTCAGAGCTCCCAGGAAAGGGAACATGTACAAGATGGATTTACAAGAAACATCTCCCTCAGGAAAAGTTTCATGCTTTCTATCTAAAGCAAATAGTTATGAGTCCTTCCTCTGGCATAAAAGAATGTGCCATGTAAACTTTAAAAACATAAATAAATTAATTAAGAATGATTTGGTAAATGGAATGCCAAAGTAGGAGTTTACAAGTGATGACCATTGTGTTGCATGCCTAAAGTGGAAGCAACACAAGGTATCTCACAAGCCAAAGGAAAGAAACTCTATCACTACTCCCCTACACTTATTACATATGGATCTCTTTGGCCCCACCGGTGTAATGAGTCTATGAAGGACCTCTTAATGTTTGGTGATCACAGATGACCTTACAAGATTTACTTGGGTCTTTTTTTAGAACTAAGGATGAGACCCCTGAGATTCTGAAGCATTTCATCTTAAAGATTTAGAATCAATGTGATCACAAGGTCAAAACCATAAGACGTGATCAAGGAACGGAATTTAAGAACCAAATCCTTGATACATTTTTTGATGAAAAAGGTATTACAAGACATATAGTGCTCCCAGGACTCCTAAGCAAAATGGTGTTGCTGAGAGAAGAAACAGGACACTAATTGAAGCTGCAAGAACTATGTTGTTCGACTCTAAACTACCCATCACCTGCTGGGCAGAGGCAGTGAACACTGCTTGCTATGTGCAAAACAAATTTTTAATAGTTAAGACATATGGTAAGACTCCTTATAAACTTTGGCACAAGAGGAAACCTTTCACTGGTTTTATCAGGTCATTTGGATGTCCTTGTACCATCTTGAATACCAAAGATCAAATTGCCAAGTTTGCTGAGAAATCAGATGGACATTTTATTGGATACTCTTCTCAAGCTAAGGCTTATAGAGTATACAATCAC
Organism: Flaveria ramosissima; assembly: GCA_025215565.1. Classification (NCBI taxonomy): domain Eukaryota; kingdom Viridiplantae; phylum Streptophyta; class Magnoliopsida; order Asterales; family Asteraceae; genus Flaveria; species Flaveria ramosissima. Next base: position 41,534,816 of record CM046039.1, read on the forward strand.
AGAACCATAATAGTTGAGGAGTCAGCCAATGTGACTTTCAATGAGCACACTCCCAGTGTGTGTAACGCCCGAAATAAAGTCAAAACGAGCCAATTCATAATAATGGGCTTAGACGGGATTGTTTAATGTAAATAAGATGGAAATGGGTTATAGACCGAGTTAACCTTTCGGGTTGCGTGTTGGACGATTTTAAGGTCCCGCGAACGCTTGGTATATATAAACGGATCAGTCAGAGCCACTCTCATTTGCAACTCAAGCACCCATTTCTAGAGAAAGAGTGTAGAGAGAGAAAGTAGAGGGGAGGTGAAGATTCAAGGCTCGGTAGATCAAGAGATTGAAGATCGGTCTTTGTGGACATCCAAACAACAAGAAAAGACCAAGAATCCTGGAAAGGAACATCATTTAATCATTTCCTTAGATTAAACCCGTGTTCTAGGGTTTGGGGTTTCTGAAAGTGGCAAAGAATCATCCAAAACTCACGTTTTATGTAAGGAAACATGTAAAAGCTTAGATATAGTCTCATGGATGATAAACCAAGGTTTTGGGTGTAAAAGATTGAAGTTTAGGGATAAAAATGGACTGATTCGTAATTTCAGCCCGTTCTACAAAATTGCATACTCATCCAGCGAAATTATGCAGTCGTCCAGTGAAACTATGGAGTTTTCTTGCAAAACTATTGTTTCGCAGGTAGTTTCGCAGACATGGACTTCCAACGAATGTTGGGCGAAACAGGCAGCGAAACTGCTAGCGAAACTGCTAGTGAAACTGCCAGCGAAGGTGGTAGCAAAACTGCTTGTGAAACTAGCAGCGAATCTGCTGAACTTGCAGCGAAATTAACAGCGAAAATAGGTAGAAATTAACCCCTTTGAGTGTTAATTTATCTGCATGTTGCGTAATGTGACCCTTGCTTAGAAAGCTTGATTGAGAAGCTACTCATCGGTCCAGGTGAGTTCTAGATCCCCTGTTTTAAAGGTTTTAAACTTGTTTGGGGCTGGAAATACATACCAAATATACGTTTTAAATGACCAAGATTTTAAGATGTTTTATCGGGAAGATCGATTTTTTTCTATAACAAAATATGCTATATAAATGTCTAAAAATAAAATTTCTTCGTACTGACCTGGTAGCCCGACCCAAGCCAGGGGCGTTGCCCCTTGGACCCTACTAGGGGTTGCTGCTCCTAGGACCCCGCTATCAGCGGCTGCCGCCCCCGAACCCCCGCTGGCCCGCAGAGGGTTGGTTGTGTTTTATGATGACTTGTACTTGTTATGTATGTGTATATGTATGTGAATGGATGATGTGTGATGATTATATGATAATGTGTGATGATGTTATGTATGTATACGTTATGTTTTCTTTATGTGCCTTGCGTATTATTATGTAGCTTTATGTGGTGTGATTATAATAATGAATGTAAAGTATTATGTAATGAGAAGCGGAAGTTAATGATAACGAAAAGTGGAACGTAAAGAACAAATAAGTGAATTCATTAATGAAGGAATGAATGGAAAGTTTTGCAAGCAAATGAAAAGAGGTTCACACCCAATGAAGGGTGTTAGCTCAACTGTGTGTGGGTTAGCTACCAAGGAAGGATGCACACTGGGGTCTAATCCTTGTGATTGACCATACTTATGGGATCCTTGCCGCTTACCCCGGTACTGTGGTCAGGCTACCGGGCACAATGTATGGGAGTCTAATTAAAGACTTCGGCCTAGTACCCACTTTATGCATGACGGTGGGGTATAGCACATGGCATGGTCTGAAAGAATGTAAAGGTTAATGATGTATGTACGGAATGAATGATACGAAAGAGAAGGAATGGGTGATGATAATGAGTGATGATGAACGAATGATGATGAAAGATAATAATAAGATTATCTACTTGTACGTATGATGTATGATCGCAAACGAAAGTAATGAACAGTTTTAAGCAAAAGTAAAGTATTTTGTTTTATAAAACTAGAACTCACTCAGCAATGCTGACTTTTATGTATTTTCAGTTGGCAGGTGAATGTTGTTGAGGATGGCACGGGGTAGCTACTTGGCATTTTGGATGGCATCCATTTGTATAACCATGATGTTTTTGTGATGTAATGCAAACGATAATATATTGTAACTGTTAACAGTGATGTAATATTTTGCAAAATGCAGACATTAATATATGAAATGGTTTTAAGTTATTCCACTGCGATGTTTTTCATATATGTATTGTATATTTTATGTTTTATGTGTGATGATCGTCCAACTGTGAGTGTTCCGGGAACGGGGCCTTACAATGTGAAAAGTTATGGTCCTGATTGGCTATTTGATCTTGATTTAGTTACCAACTGTTTTAACAAATCTTGTGAGCATGTTTCAGGATCCACAGATATACTACCTACAGGTGATTATGACCAAAGATTTGAGCTGAGAAGACCTTCAAGCTACACAACTTCAGCTCCAGTTATAACTAACCCTGTAGATGAAGTTTCTACCAGCACATCAGTGACAAATCCTGCTGATACTTCTGGGGTGCCTTCAAATTCAAGCTTAGAGGCACAAAACTCAGATGAAGGAGCTTAAAATGTAGGAGAAAATGGTGGTGGTGAAAGTGATCAAGAATTTCTTGATGCTGACAACCACTCCATTGAAGAGAACATCAATGATGTCAAAAACGTATTGGATCAAGTCAATCTTGATAAGTGTGCTGATGTGGAGGGTGAATTCTCATTGCCGGATCAACATTTCTCTAATTTAGATCTGTCTAAGCAACTTGTTGTGATCCCTCAGCTAAGGATCCACAAGTCTCACCCTAACACAAACGTCATTGGAGATTTTGATTCAGGGGTAAGAACAAGAGGACAAACCCATGATGCAAATGTTTGTCTTCACTCTTGTTTCTTATCCTAGATAGAGCCAAAAAAGATTGATGAGGTTTTAAAGTATAAAAGTTGGGTTGAAGCTATGCAGGAGGATCTGCTTCATTTCAAAAGGCAAAAGGTTTGGAACCTGTGTCCTCTACCTGAAGGGAATACTACCATAGGAACCAAATGGGTGTTCAGGAATAAGAAGGATAATAGAGGACTTGTCATCAAGAATAAGGCAAGAAGAGTTGTTCAAGGATATACTCAAGAAGAAGGAATTGACTACACAGATGTTTTTGCTCATGTAGCAAGACTTGAAGCTGTCAGGATATTCCTAGCTTTTGCTGCATCCACGAATTTCAAGGTCTACAAACTTGATGTGAAGTGTGCTTTTCTCTATGGGGTGATTGATGAAGAGGTGTATGTCAGACAACCACCTGGGTTTGCAGATCGTGATCATCTTGATTATGTTTGCAGGCTTGATAAAGCTCTATATGGGCTGCACCAAGCACCAAGGAAGTGGTATGAGACTCTATCTTAGTATCTCTTTAGCATGGCTACAAAAGGGGTACTATTGATGGAACTCTCTTCATCAAAGGAACAGGAAATGACATAATGCTAGTTCAAGTATATGTAGATGACATTATCTTCGGGTCAACTAATCCAAAGCTCTGCAAAGACTTTGAGAAGCAGATGAAGGATAGGTTTGAAATGAGTGCCATGGGGGAACTCAATTTCTTTCTAGGAATTCAAGTGAAGCAAGTTGACAATGGCATCTTCAAAAGTCAGTCAAAGTATGTACAAAAAATACTTAAAAGATTCAACATGACTGATTGTAAAGTTGGTAAGACACCCATAGCCAGAAACCACTCCCTTGGACTTGATCTTGAGGGGGAGTGTGTTTATAAACATCTCTACAGGGCAATGATTGGGTTTTTTATGTAGCTCACAGCTAGCAGGCCTGATATCATGTTTGCCACATGTATTTGTGCAAGATATCAAGCCAACCCCAAGATGTCATACCTGGTCATTGTTAATAGAATTTTAAGATATCTCAAAGGGGCTCCATCACTTAACCATTGGTATCCAAAGAATTCTGACTTTAATATGTATGCCTATATAGATAATGAGTATGGTGGTTGCAACATGGCTGCAAGGTCCACATCTGGGGGATGTCAATTTCTTGGTGGAAGGATACTATCTTGGCAATGCAAGAAACAATCTTGTGTGTGTGCATCAACTGCTGAAGCTGAATACATTGCTGCCGCAAGCTCCTGTGCTCAAGTGCTTTGGATTCAGAATCAGATGCTGGACTATGGATTCAACTTCAAGGTGACTCCCATCCACATATACAATTACAGTGCTATCTCTATCACAGAGAATCCTGTGCAGCACTCAAGGACAAAGCACATCAATATCAGATATCATTTGATTAGAGATAACTTTGAAAAGGGACTAATCAAAGTAGTCAAAGTTAACACAAATGAACAATATGCTGATCTGTTCACCAAAGCTTTTGACGAACAGATATTCAATTATCTTGTATCAGCTATTGGGATGATTAACTTTGAGTAGTTTTTCTTAAAACTTAATCATGTTATTTCTAAAACTTGTGTGTCCTAAGTTGTCTATTTTATCACCTTCATAAGCCCTTGTTCTCTATGGAAAAAAATCTTTTTGTAAGACATTCCTTAGATTTTTGAAAATTTTGATCTTTTTATCCTTCGGAAGATATATAATTACCTTTGAAAGAAACTTTTGTCTTAGAAAACAAATAACTACTTCAGTAGATTTAACTTCGGACGAAATTTCTGAAATATCTTCCAAAGCTTAAAATTAACTTAAGTACTTATATGTTTCCAAAGAACAATTTTCTTCCGAACGCAATTTACCTTCATAAGTTTTTATTCTTTTTAGAATAAAAACTCTGACTTGTAAATCTCTTCCGAAGCAAAATTCTCAAAACCCTTTGGAATATCTTCCGAAGCAATTTTGCCTTCGAAAGCTTTTCTTTAGAACTTTCGAAGCAAAATAACCTTCAAAAGATTTCTCGACTTCCAAGAAAACTACTTTTTGGGCAAAAGTAAACTACTTTTTTAGAGGTGGGACCGATATACGGATTTCAAAGTTTATCCTCTTTCATTAACTTTGTCTTAAATCCATTTCATATATATACCCAATGGCTCCCCCCTCTTTCACTATCTTCTTCGTCTGAACTATTCCTCTAACGTTAAATTCACGCAAACCGCCTTTGTTCTTCACCTTCCTTCACCCTTAAGCTTTTCAAAAATGGCCAACTTAAACCGTAGAAACAACCCTGATTTCTCCATGCAACTTCACAGGCAGCACAACCAGGTTGCACTGTTGAACTCTGAGAAAGATGATAGTTTCTCAAACGTTTGATGTTTTCTGGCTCTATCCAACTACTTCATCTCCCTAATCCTACTCTCTATAAGGATCATCTGCTTGAATTTTGGAAGACCTGTCAAGAGGTCATTATGGACGGGGAGAAGGCACTGTCTGCCACAAGGTAGGGGAGGACAATCTTCATCACTCCGGCCATCATCAACACTCATCTTCAGTTGGATGATGAAGAAGGTGAGATGTCTTTCCTAAAGGAAGTTGTTAATAATTCCTTTGAGCATATGGGCTATGAGGGAGATTTTTCTGTAAAGACCTTTAGGAAAGGGAAGGTCTCATCTTAGTGGAAGTACCTACTACATGTGGTTATCTACAGCTTGTCCAACAAGCATGGAGGGTGGGACCAGATTTGAGGATCTCTCCTTCATAGTGCATGGAATGGTTCAAGGGGTCAAGTTTAGGTACTCTCAGTTTGTTTATACAAATTTGCTTGCAAACTTGGACTCCTTAGAGTATTACATGTTTCCTAGATATGTTCAATACATTCTCAACTGTGAACTGGGCTCACAGTTAAGAGAAACAGGTAATATTCTTAAATTGAGATAGATGAAGCTTGGCATTTTTAAAACAATGAAGAAGCCATTTGTTGGCTTCTCAGGGGTAGAAACAGCCCTTGTCCCAAAAATGTTAGAGCTCATTGCTCAAGGTGACAACCTAGCAACACAAGCTAGTGTTGAACCCACACCTTCTACCTCTCAACCACCAAAAAGGCAACAAATCACCCTCACCTACCAAAGAAAGTCCAAATGAACCCTTGCTCAAGCTATTGAGCTTGTGAAGGCCCCCATATACTCATCCATACCGGAGGAAATTGATACTAGAGCTCCCACTTCCCCTGAGGAGCAAACCACTCCCATTTCTTCAAGGATCAGTGCTGAGGTTCCTCATGCTTAGCCTGATGAGCTCACTAGCCCAACTGCCTTAAGGCTTCACTCTGAGTCTCAACACTCAAGTGAACAACCTTCAGGGGACAGTTACCATCCCCAACCTTTAGACTTAAACCAACTCATTCCTAACCTTGAATACTATACTGATGAAGACATAGGTTTTAGTGACTACCATGAATCTCTCTACTCTTCCCCTACTCAAAGAGAGATGAGTGCTCTTTAGTCTCCTATGTCTAGCCCACATCAGTCACCCATTACTGAGGTGGACCTCTCTGAACCTATTTAGGAGATCCATATGGAAGAGGCTTTCACTTTTGCAAGTGATTACATCATTAGGACCTCAACCATGGCAACTTATCCCATTGACACTTCAACTGAGGCTGTCAGTGAGCAGAGGAAATCCAGCAGCCAAGAACTTAAAGCTGGTGGTGAGAGTAAGGACTTTGGTCCAATTCTCTCATCCCCTAGTGATTCTTCTGATGAAGATAAGGGAACTTGAGACTAAAGGTGCAAAAACTATCAAAAACATGCACCTATTTAGTCTCTAAGGTTAGTCACCTTGAATCTCAGGTGACTACCCTGCAAAACAGGGTCATTGATCAGCAACTTGAGATATCTTATCTTAGGGGAAAACTAGCCAAGAGACCTTTAAGGAGACCTCAACCAGGAACAAAAGAACCTGTGGATGTGATTGACCTAACTCCTAGCTCACCTATGCAAGAGGGTGATGCTACCAAAAAGGGGGAGAAAGTCATTACAATCAAAGAACCTGGGAGTTCTTCAGGGAGTATGGACATTAAGGACTCACCATCCTCACTTGCAATTGTGCATACTTAGCAACTTCCTCCAGTTCACATTGATGTGGACTCTCTAGACTCTTTCATTCAGAGTCTCTTTGAGGAAGGCATTCCAAAGGTTATGTCATCCCCACCCCAAGGAACTTAAAATTACATCATTTGATGGAGGTATGATGCTGATAGAAGAGCCCTCATTCTTCAAAGAGTTCGAGGGCAGCAAGAGGTATTCAACTTTCAGACCTTGAACTACTATGAAGGTCTTGACCTGACCAACATGCCACTTGTCAACCCAAGTCAATCTAGACAAGCTGGCAGGCTGGCACAAAGGATTCAAGATAGAATTACTAAAGAGTTCAGCCTAAGAAGGAGACAAAGGCAATTAGGTAATGTCATTGGTCAACTGGATGTTGAGGCAGACCCTAAGATTAGCTTCAAAGTGAAAACCTTGACTGAAAGCCTAGTGATATAGCCTAAGAGCCATGTCACACCAACAACTACTTTAGTAATTCATTCCCTCAGTGACACACCTGCTAGTGAAGGTGTATCACAACCTCTCTCTGGTTAGAGCTTGGATGCTACACCAAGCAATGAAGGCCAAAGCTCTCTCCACCATGTGTCACAAAGGTCTGTGGGTGACAAAAGGAAAAGGATTCTAACTCATGAGGAGATTGAGGAGGAGGAGAGAGAGAGGAAGAGGAAGCTAAGGGGAGAAAGCTTCTCTGGGTCTTCAGGCTTCATGCAAGCTGTAATCAGGGCTGCCCCAGACCAATCACTCAAGATGATGAGTTGGGGGCAGTCAGGACTACTTACCTACAGACCAGGAACTATGACATTGATGAGATTATATCTCTCCCTTTAGAGGAACTCAATGAACTATCTGACATGGAAGTGTCAAGAGAGATGAAAGAAGCAGAGGATGCAAGGCTACTCCTCTAAATCAAAGAAGAGAAGAGACAGAAAAGACTGTACAAGCATGTTCCTACTCTCTCTTCAGTTCAAGAAAGACTTGTGCAAGAGACTATGGCAGCTACACAAGAACCTCAGGTAGACAAAGAAACAGATAGGCAAAATACGATCAACTACCTGAGTGCCACAGGTCTCTACCAGGCATCTGCACTTCTTCCTTTGTCCTTTGAGTACATTGAGTTTGAGTATCTCAAATAGCTTGAACTTCAAGTGCTCAAAGAACAAAAGGCAACAAAGAGAAAGATGAGGGAAGAGGCTACAAAGTCAAGAGCTATCATCCAAAAGAGTATGAAGAAGTCTGCTGACAAACAAAGGATGATGAGCTTCTTGAAGCTGTATGGATTCTCCGGAAGAAGACTTGGCCCTATGTCTCTATCCACAATGGATGAGCATATTAGGGTAATCAAGCAGAAGATCAAAAGTAGAGAGCTCATTGACTTACAATCCCCTCCAAGTCAAGCTCCTCCTGAAGTGGAGGTTAAGGTTGAACAACCTGAGACAACACAACCTAGACCTCCTGCTGAGTCTTAGCAAGCTTCATCTTCTGATCCACAGCAGGGTTGAACTCCCTCTTCCTTTGAACTCGTGAGGGAGGAACACCCAACTCAGCAAGAAAAGACTGATCAACAAGTTGTTGCAGGCCAGTCTTCTCAGTTAAAGTCTTCAAAGAGGAGGAAGAGTATGGCTTCTACTCTAATGTCAAAGAAGAAGAAGAAGTCTGAATCATTCACCTCCAAACCTCAGAATGAATCAGATCACCCTGAGGAAGTGCATGAAGAGGCAGCCCCATCAACTCCAATTCAAGTGGCTCCTCTTGCATCTGAGAGACCCATGTTATCCTAAACCTTCAGAACTAATCCAGAAAGATGGCATGTGATCAGAGATCAAAATGGTGAAGATGTCTACACATGGCAAGACTTATTCGACCTACCTCTTCTTGATCTCTTTGAGATGAGAAGATATTATGAGAATATGAGTGATCCTGACCATCTAATGAAGAAGGGCATGGTCATCATCATGATGAGGACTGTCAACATATAAAGATCTTCAAATGCTTTGATAGCATCAGCCTAGAAGGAGTTTAAAGGATTCCTATAAGTTAGATGCAGCCAAAACATCCAAAGTCTTTCTGCATGCATGCATTGAAGTACAGAAGTAGAAATGCTTCAGAAGTTTTACACAATGCACTAGAAAATATTCTAAGTGTAAAATCTTCCGAAGCCAAGACCAACATATTCTGAAACCAAAAGTGAAGTCTTCCGAAGCTTCAAAGACAATGTCTTTCGAAGCCAAAGAGTGAAGACAGATTTCTTCCGAAGACTTTTAGATAAATCTTTTATCTGATGTACTTTACCATAAAGTTGGACCACATTTCCGCTACAACTCTATTCAGTCACCAACTTATATGAGTTGGTGAAAAGGTCCATGCTTTTGGTAACTGTACATTGAGGTCTTGAGTCTGAGCTTTCTACTTTATGTACTTTTATACTTTTTGTAATATATTAGGATGTGAGCGATGGCATGTCATAGTCACTAGTCAAAAGGCAATATGCCTTTTGACTCTACATTTGTTTTTGTAGTTGTCTGGTCTTATGTATCCAGCTGGCTTTCAAAGTATGGCCCGCTATAGGATATAGTATAAAGTATCTCAAATACTTGTAACTTTCTATCTATGCTTTGTAATACTTGAAAATAACTTAAGAGCAATATACATCATTCTTAAAAACCATACACTTATGTTGTTTGCAATCTTGTTCTGCCTCATACTTTACTTGAGTTCTTAGTATCTTTCATATAAGTTACCAGTTCGCTATTTGATCTGTTAAGTATTCTAAAGAACTCTCCTCATTGTGTTGTTGTGTTGTAAGTGACCACCCTTAAACGGTCCTGCAGACATTGATGAAGAGATCTATGTGTGTTAACCACAGTGGTTTGAGGATCCAGACTTTCTTGATAAAGTATACAAGCTTTATAAATCTCTTTATGGTTTACATCAAGCTCCTCGCATCTGGTATGAGACTCTAACACAATATCTTCTGAGCAATGGTTTTTCTCGTGGCACTATTGATATGACTTTATTCAAAAGGGAAGTGGATGGTGAGATGTTAATCGTGCAAGTCTATATTGACGACATTATTTTTGGCTCCACCAATCCTAAGCTTTGCAGGTAATTTTAGGAGGTCATGAGAAGTCGCTTTGAAATGAGCATGATGGGGGAGATGTGCTTTTTCCTGGGTTTTCAAGTTGAACAAAAGCCTGAAGGAATTCGTATTTATCAAAAGTATATCAAAGAAATTCTTAAGAAATTCAAGATGGAGGACGCTTCTTCTGAATTAACCCCATTCACTGCACAAACATGCCTTATTCAAGATGAAAACGGGAAATCTATTGATCCTCATCTCTACAGATCAATGATTGGTTCCCTAATGTATCTTACAGCCAGTCGTCCAACCATCACTTTTGCTGTAGGAGATTGTGCTCGATACCAAGCTAACCCTAAGGAGTCTCATGAGAAAGAAATGAAACGAATTTTTTGTTATCTAAAGGGCTATTCTCGTCTGGATCTTTGGTATCCTTATGGTGGAAATATTGATTTGCATGTTTATTTTGATAGTGATTCTAATGGTTGCAGGTTAAATAGAAAATTTGTCACTGAAGGTTGTCAATATATGGCGAACTGTCTAGTATCATGGCAGAGCAAGAAACAAACTACTGTGTCTCTTTCCACGGGAGAGGCAGAGTATATTGCTGCTTCGAGTTGTTACTCTCAAGTGTTATGGATACAACCCCAGGTGATTGACTATGGAATCAATTTCCTCCACACTCCATTATTCTGTGACAATGAAGCAGCCATTGGAATCACAAAGAATCCAATTCATCATTCCCGCACCAAGCACATTGAGACAAAGCTTCATGCAATCCGTGATGCTCAAGAGAAGGGTTTTATTGATATTATTCATATTGACACAAAAAATCAAAAGGCTGATCTTTTCTTTAAAACCTTTGATAAACCTCGGTTTTATGAACTGATCTCCATGTTAGGATTGATATCCTTTTAAAACCCGTTTTCTTAATTGTCTCATGTAAATATTGCACATAATAATTTCTTGTTCTTATTCTTTCTTTCTTTTAAAATTTTAAGCTCCATAGTCCTTCATTATTTTACATAAAACATTATCTTATCTTGCTTATTCGTAGAAATTTTAGGGGAGAATAACTCAAGTTTATCTGTCTTTTTTACAGAATAAAGTTTTTGTTGCCTGAAAGATTTGAAGGAGGTCAATGGTATTATGTTGGGATATGCATGATAGGCTCAATCAGAACATGAAGTAGACAGTGATCTTGTGGCTAAATTAATAGGATAAGAAACATATTAAGTTGGATTATCCCCTTGATATTATGGCCTTCACAAAGTTACACGTCCTTGTTCAAAATGGATTGAGAGCGTAATGTCTCTGTTTTGATATTTTTCAAAGAACTTTCCATGTTCCCCTTTCCTGTATACTCAATAGTGCTTCTTGCTAGCTTTATTTGTGTCAAAGAAGATTCACTTTGTATACTATTATGTGCTTTTCTCCTTTGCTATGTGTCACACCCCGGGCCCAGGTAGGGTGGGACGTCACAGACTGCCATTACATTTGGCAGCGGAAACAAACCATTATAAGAGCATAAAAGGAGAGAACATCACATGGTATTTAAAGGTTTAAAGTTTACCAGGGCTAGAAACAGATCTAGCCCCCAAATGAAATTGAACATCCAACATAAGGACAATATGTATTCATCAACAATAATTATAAATTGTTCAAATCATTTTAGAATCAGACAAGTCAAATGCCATGGTCACGGTGCTAGGTCAAGGTCTTCAACATAGCTAGAATCCCTTCACGGATTACGTGAAACATGCTCAAAAAGAAATTTGTGTCAACTAAAAAGTTGGTGAATTCAAGTGCTTAAAGTTTAAAAATAAAAGGGATTCATTGGAATCCATATTTGATTCAGAAATCATAGTATCATTGTTGTGGGGATCACAATTAACCCTGCACTCAGCCTCTGCTAGCCTCTTCAAAAGTTGTGTTACCGGTTAAATCTGATTTGGGAGAACTGAGCCTCAAAACAATGTACCATACCTGCCGGATGGTTCACCATAGCATCTTATACAAAACCTCTTACATGCCACAAATGACCCCGCAAGATCTCAGTGTGGTACCCTTCCCGTTCATCACGGAAAGGCATTGTGTATGGGGGATTTCCCAAGTAGATCTACCCATATAAAACAAGCGGTTCACGAAAGAATTAATGACAGTGATACAAGTATCAGCAGGTATCAACATTACCACAACATGTAGCATCATAATATAGCACAGAAATAGTTCAGTGTAAACAGAGCATGCTTCATCCCAAAACAATAATAAAAAGGGATCACTTGAACTCACCTTAAAATTCAAGTAAAAGGTTTCTTTGTGTACCGGGAAAAGTCTCAAGTCTAGCACCCTACCATCAAGATTTAAGTGTTAACCCACTAATTATAGGGTTATGGAGATGCACTAGGTGTGTCATGAGATTAATGTCTTAATAGCTTTTGATTTGCTAAGTCTCTATAGAAAAAGTTTCCTTTTATAGTAAGTTAGGGTTTCTTAGGAAAGAACACATGATTTCCCATGTTAAATTACTTATATAAGTTAGTTTGAGTCTTTTAAGTGATTCTTAGTCCAAGGGGGTCGGTTTATTGAAGTTTAGCAAAATTTAAAGTTTAGTCCTTCAAGTTTCCAAAACTTACACTTTCTACCCCAAAGTTTGATTTCTTGCATTCAATGACTTTTAGTTCTTAACTTACTGAAATAAAATGGTTTCCTTAGATTTTTGGTTTATTCTCTAATTTCCAAGATTTTCTTCCAAACGTTACCCGGTTAAGACCCGTTTTTAACTAAAAATTCCATGTAACCCATTCTTTGACCATTTATTCAACAAATCCGGTCCAAATACTTTGTTAACCCTTTTTAGAACCTGGAATAATTTTTAAGATGGTTAAAATCCATGTTTTCTTGTGTTTAAGTCATTTCTACCACTTTTCGGGTCCCCGAATATATCCAAATTGTTGATATGTCCATGACAATAATATTTTCAGCCATTGACATCTCCTCATACACCCAAAATCATCCAAAACCTACTGAAATATCAAGTCTAACTCACGGGTTCAAAAAACAAACTATGAACAAGATGGAAATTTAGAGTTTACACCATTTTCATCTATTACACTTGTGTAAAACATTATATATTGTGTATATATATTACCCAAACCCTTTGTAGCTTTGATATCAGGTTGTTAGGAGGTTAGAAAACTCATTTTGAGCAGGTTACATGTTTAGTTTCAAAAGGTTACAACTTGTTCAAGTTATATGGTGTAAATACACCCAAAAAAGGGTTTTCTAGCTGTAAACCGTGTTACACCTATAGAAAGATATATATTTCGAGTGAAATACCTTCAAGAACGTGAAAAGCTTTTTATGAACAAGGTGGTACCAGCAAGTTTCTCTTAGATATGAGAATGGTAAGATTTTAAGTGAAAAATGAAAACATACACATGAAATGACCAAAACCGGGAGAAGAGAGAAGTGAAAAATGAAGACAAACACATGAGTGTGTGTGTGGTGTGAATTCTGGAGGAATGGATCTGAGAGAAGAGAGAAGAGAGCTAAAGAGGAGTGAGGCTGTGGTGGTGTGGCATGCAAGGGGAGTGGTGTTGAAATGGTGGTGGTGTAGAAGAGAGGGGAGTGGAGGAAAGGGGGCGGCCGATTATGGAGTTTAGTGGGTGTGAATTTTGTTTTAAATTTAAATGGTAATTCTATCATGTAGTGTTATTTTGTGGTATTGGGTAGTAATTTAGATGGTATAATTTAGTTAGTTGATGTCTCTTATGCATGATCGTGCATGCATTAACCGAAAATTAAGTGTGTAGGTACACAATTTAATTGTTTCAACCATGATTTAATTTTGCAAGGTGTGACTAATTAACTCCCGGGATACTAAGATTTCCCTAGCTAGTTCTTGATCTAGTTAAATCATCATAAAAAAGCAAGTCGGGATAAGTCATAAGATGAAATGCGGCTGGACGATCGCCCATCCGCATTCCAATGCGGATGATGCATGAGGAAATGCGGATGATGGTTCCTCATCCGAATTACAAATGCGGTAAACAGATGATGATTTCCTCATCTGCATTAACAAATGTGGTTGAACATATAATATATAGATATATATATATATATATATAGATATATATATATATATATATATATAGATATAGATATTATAGAGAGATAGATAATATATAGATATATATAGATCTATATATATTCTCTATATATATATATATCTAATGTTAGGTTAGCCTTTTGCATTTTCTCAATTCACTTACTAGATTCTAAATTAGAGCAAGTCAAAAAGAAACCATCTAAGGAAAAAAAGATAAAGTTAATTAACTTGGAAGAGAGATAAATAAAAATGATGTTAGCCATAACATTAATGAATGGGTCATGATTCCGGTTGAAAGGGTTGAATCATGACCTAGAGGTCGGTTGTTACATTTTCCCATCGTTTAGGAAATTTCGTCCCGAAATTTTAGCTTCGATTAGACTCGGAACGGGTGGGTTTGAAGAGGTGTGGATAACTCTTTCTCATTTCATCTTCTCGCTCCCAGGTGAATTCAGGTCCTCGCCTAGAATTCCTTCTTACCTTGACTTTGGGTATGCGACTTCGTCTGAGTTTCATGACCAGCCGGTCAGTGATCTCTATGGGTTCTTCCACGAAGTTCAACTTATCGGTTATCCTAACTTCCTTCAATGGTATCTCCAAGGTCTTGTCTACCCGGCACTTTTTCAGGTTTGACACGTAGAAGGTGTCATGTATGTAGCTTAGTTCCTGAGGTAGCTTTAATTTATATTCCACCAGACCAATTCTTGCTAGTATCTCAAATGGTCCAATGTATCTTGGGCTTAGCTTTCCTCTCTTTCCAAACCTCACGGTACCTTTCCACGGTGCCACTTTCAGCATTACCCAATCACCGACTTGAAGCTCCAAGGGTTTTCGTCTTCGGTCAGCCTATTTCTTTTGACGATCCTTGGCTGCTTTCAAATGCTCCTTAATTTAAATATCTTTTCGGTAGTTTCCAACACGATGTCGGGTCCTATTACTTGGCTTTCACCAATCTCATTCCAATTCAATGGTGATCGACATTTCCTACCATATAGGGCCTCATACGGAGCTGCCTTTATACTTGCGTGGTAACTATTATTATAGGAGAACTCTGCCAACGGAATTGTCCCAGTTCCCACCAAAGTCAATCACGCAAGCTCTTAGCATGTCTTCCAGGGTTTGAATAGTCCTTTCACTCTGGCCATCAGTTTGTGGGTGGTATGCAGTGCTTAGATCTAAACGGGTTCCTAAGGCTTGCTGGAGTGATCTCCAGAAACATGAAGTGAAACGGCTATCATGGTCAGAGACGATTGATAAAGGCACACCATGCCTGGTCACTATTTCATCAATATGCAATCGAGCCAGTTTTGTTAGGTCGTAGTCTTCCCTAATCGGCAAGAAGTGAGCTGATTTAGTTAACCTGTCCACTATTACCCAAATGGCGTTATGACCTCTAAAGGTTCTGGGTAGTTTTGTGACGAAATCCATTGTAGCATTATCCCACTTCCATTCTGGGATTTTGTGCTGTTGTAGCGTCCCTGATGGTTTTTGATTTTCAGCCTTCACCATGGTGCACGTCAGACACTTACTAACATAAACGGCGATCGATTTCTTGATCCCAAGCCACTAGATAAGGGCCTTTAGATCATGGTACATCTTGTCGCTTCCAGGGTGAACCGAGTACCTGGTTTTGTGGGCTTTGTCGAGGATTACCTCTCTAATTCCCTCGTGCCTTGGTAGCCACGTTCTCCCTTCATATTTATATACACCATTGTTGCTCAGCTCAAATCGCTTTTCCATTCCTGTCAACATCTCCCCCTCTAGTTGATCTTCCTTTAGCGCTTCGCCTTGTGCTTTCTTTAGTCTCGCGATAAGGTCGGTGTGCACACTCATCCTTAAGGCACGGACGCGTAGAGGTTTTTCTCTTTCTTTCCGGCTCAAGGCATCCGCCACTACATTGGCCTTGCTCGGATGGTAGCGTATTTCACACTCGTAATCATTCAGCAACTCAACCCATTCTCTCTGGCGCATGTTTAACATCTTCTGATCCAGAATGTGCTGCAAACTCCTATGGTCAGTGTAAATAATGCACTTCGTGCCATAGAGATAATGCCTCCATATTTTGAGTGCAAACACCACGGCACCCAATTCTAGATCATGCGTTGTGTAGTTCTTCTCATGATCGTTTAGTAGTCTTGATGCATAAGAGATTACTTTGTTGCGCTGCATTAGCATGCATCCTAGTCCTTGACGCGAAGCGTCACAATAGACCACAAAATCCTCAATTCCTTCTGGGAGAGCAAGGATAGGTGCGCTACATAGTTTCTCCTTAAGTGTTTCGAACGCTTCATTCTGCTCTCGTTCCCACACAAAGGTCGTATTCTTCTTAGTCAGAGCAGTCAACAGTTGCACAATGCGCGAGAAGTCTTTGATAAACCTTATGTAGTATCCGGCCAATCCAAGGAATTGCCTTATCTCGGTAGGAGTTTCAGGAATTTTCTAGTCCTTAATCGCCTCAATCTTAGCAGGGTCAACTTGAATCCCATTCTCATTTACCACATGCCCTATAAATTAGATCTCTCGCATCCAAAATTCGCATTTGGAGAACTTGGCATATAATTGTTCATTCTTGAGCAACTCAAGAATCAGTCTAAGGTGTTTCTCATGCTCTTCTTTACTACGGGAGTAGATCAAGATGTCGTCGATAAACACGATCACGAACCTGTCAAGATACGGGCGACATACACGGTGCATGAGATCCATAAACGCCGCTGGTGCGTTAGTCAGTCCAAAAGTGTGAATCCAAGGATCGTAAACAGGAATTATCAGTGTTGGTTGATGGCAAGTCAACGTTTGGGGAATCAGCGTTGATTTGGTTTAATTGTTTGAAATAACTTTAAATATCAATAAATGTTCAAGAACACAAGTAACAAAACACAATTAGTGATTAATCAGTATTTCATTAGAACATGTTAATGATTACAAATATAATGAATGATTGATATCAAAGTATGTTATGATGTGACGGCTGCTAGGGTTTGATTGAGAGACTTTGAAGTGATTGTCGTATTGCTATTGCTGTTGTCGATCAATCAATCGTCTAACACAATCGTGGTTGAATTGAAACCTAGGATCCATATATATAGACAATGATGTTTCAGTTATAGGAAACACCAGATCTCTTGGGATTTGATTTGTTTTAGTTAAGGAATCATCGGATTTCTCGGGATTCGCATAACTGCCTTGTTGACTTGTTGACTCGTAACACTTGTATTATACAAGTGTTTGGACTCCGCAGGAACATTGTCTTCCGTAGATGATTTGTTCTTCCGTAGAAGTCTTGTTCCTCCGAAGCAATCTTGTTCTTCCGAAGCAGTCTTGTTCTTTCGAAGCAATCTTGTTCTTCCGAAGCAGTTTTGTTCTTCACTTTTGGTTGTTCATCCGCAAAGGATCTTCGAATGTATAGTTACTTGTAAGAAATATATCTACGGAAGAACAAAATGTTCATCCATAGATGTTTCTTACACTTGGTCAATTTTATAAATTGACCAAATATAATGTTTGTACCTGCAACCATACATAAATCAACACACACATAAATGGGTTAACCTATATATTTAATGCATACACAATAATGAATTACAAACATTCATTACAGATATTAATTCAAGTACTAAGCCTATACATAATGAACTAGATCTACTGATCCTAGACCTAACAATACTCCCCCTTAGGCTTAGATACTTGCAATCAGTTCTTCAAAACTGAAAGTTTCTTGACTCTGGCAATGATCTTGTTGTAGAAGTAAGACACAACAGTCTTCTGATCATCACACTTGTAGTTGATCTTCATCTTGCTGAACTTCTTCAGAGTCTCAAAACTTATCCCCAAAACATCTTCCTCCGTAGTGAGTGTGTCTAACACATTGTTGTTATTCACCACTTCTAGCTCATCTTGCTCTGAAATTCTGAGTTCTGTTACTTCATCAAAAGTTGTTCCTTTTAGCAGTCCAGCATTAAATCTTCTTCTTATGTAGGCTTTGGCATGTAATTTGTCAATCACTTGGATCATATGGACATGCAGGAACAAATCATTTTGAGCTTTTTCATCAGCCAGCTTGGGAAAGAATTTGTCATTGAGATACGAGGTGTAGCTGGGGTGGAGTAATTTGATTTCCACAGGATCAAAAATCCTGATCCTGTCAGCTTTCTTGTTTTCAGCATTTCTTAGCAGGACCAACTCCTTTGTCTTCTTAACATAACCCCATTTGGTGATAGGGTATGTGAATTGAGTCCCTTCAATGCATTTGATTGCTGCTTTATTTCTACTTTTGTAGCCAACCCTCTTCAAGAAATCATCATCTACATATTTTGAGGCATTAGACTTGTATCTTTTGAGTCCTTTGATTCTCTTCTGATGCTCGGCATCTTCTCTTTTAGCTTCTATGAGTACATCATCTTTAAATTTAGTCTTGAGTTTTCCCACCAGAGTTGAGAAGTCTCTTCCTCTAGGGTGAATTGGATAATTGCAGATGATCAGGCTTTGAAGATCCTTGATGTCATTCTCTGGCAGACTCACCACTGAAAATAAATCATGGAAGTATTCAACTCTTCCAGATGTTCTTTTAATAATAGCACAATCCCAGTCTAAATCATATTTCCAGGCCATGATCCTGTTCTCTTCCATAGAACTGGGAGTTGTGAGGTGGTCTATTAGTTGTATCAGAGTGGATTTCTGTTCAGTTATCTCCCTCACTGTAGTCCCAAGTGGCCATACTTTTCCAGGTATTACTTCTCTTGGCTCTCTAATCAATTTGTGTTTCCCTTTGTGATGATCTTTAGATTCAACAGTTATAGGTTCAGCAGGAAGTTTGCTTTGTTGCTCAAGGGATGAATGTGGAGCTTCGGTTCTGAATTTTACACCAGTATCCAGCTCAACTTTCATCACATGTTCCATCATCCTTCTAAGTTCTCCAACTGACCTTCCCTTAAGCTCATGTGGTTTGTAGTTATGGCCTTGTAACCAGCAAGTCATGTTGTATTTGCTCAGCTTAGCTGTGTCACAATGTCCCAACTCCTTCTTTGTCTTCTGGATGAATTGAAAGGTGCTGAAAGCTTCGTAGTCACAATTTGGAATCATAAAGCATGCAAGCTCAAATTCTTTCAGCAGATTCTTCATCTCAGTCATGTTTAGCCTTTCAACCATGTCATAAGGGAAACCATGATTTATGAGTGTCATGAACATGGTTGATTCAGGTCTCTCTTCTAATATGTCTTTTGTAGTCAGAAGATCATCAGCCTTTGAGACTTCCTTATCTTGTGGAGAGTCTTCATTGATCAGCTCTTTCCACTCCTCATCACTATCATCATCCTGATGAGAGATAGACTTCATAGTAGATAAATCTACTGAAGGTGTGTGTTCCGGAGATGTGAGCTTTTGTTTCTTGGAAGAACTTTCATCAATAGCCCTCTTCTTCTCTGCAATACCAAGATACTTTCTCTTCCTTTAGTACAGAATTAGCTCTTTTGATGCCTCAGTAGATTGTTTTGTTTGAACAGTTGAAACATTAGCATTAGACTCTAATGTACAGATCTTCATTTTCAGCTGCTCAATCTCTTCTTCTTTTCTTTATATCACATTTGACTGAGCAGACATAGTGTTATTTGCTTGTTCAAACTTCATCATCATCCTTTCTTTTTCTTCCTTTTCAGTTGCTGATGACTCTTTAAGCTCAGACTCCTTATCAAGTAAAGCATCAATGACTTCCTTATCGCATTAAGCATCTTCTCTCTTTTTTTTTATTCTAGCTTGTTGTCTCATCAACTCTTCATCCTTTTCTCTTATCACTCCCTTCAGCTCCTGTATTCTTTGCTTTCTTTTGTTTGATTTCAGCACTAGCTTGTTATACTCAGTTACCAGATAACTCTTGCTGACAGGGATATCATTATCACTTAGATCATCTTCATTGTAGGCAATTATATCAACATAGTCTGCTTCTTCTTCTTCTTGATGTTGAGCATCAATCTCATCATCTTTAACTTCTTCCGAGTCAACACTTGCTGAGCTTGAACTGGGCTCAATGGCTTGATCTACAAGTTCTTGATGAGGTTGTTGTTGTTGATGATCAGTTACTGGAGATACTTGTTCAATTTCATTTGAGAGTACAAGGGACTCAGTTTTGGATAATGACAGTTTAACTGTACTTGTTTGTGAGAATAACTCTGTCTCCCCAGTGTAAATACTCTTAGTGGCTGAATTTTCAGGATTTGGAGGTTGTTGATAAAGTTGCATTTGAAGCTGATTTGGTGATTAAGGTTGAATGGGAGAGATTGGTTCTGTATTTTGGCTGGCTGGAGATTATGGTTGGGGTGTTTGTTGTTGATTTGGTGATTGATGGTGGATAGGTGGGATTGGTTCTGTATTTTGGCTGGCCGGAGATTGGTGATGTATGGGTGATGTATCTGGTGAGTGAGTGTTTTGAACAGAGTTGGTTGGAGGGTTCTCTTGTTCATCTTCCCACATAAGCTCTTGAGGAATGTTTGCAGTAGCATCAACCACATGTGCAAACATGCCCATGTCACCTCCTTCATATTTCCCAGAAATTTTGTTCAGAACAGATCTACCAAGGTGTGCTTGAATAAACACACCACCCTCCACAGAAGTTCCAGGCAAATCCGCATTAATGATTAGTTGAAGTAACCTTGGAAACATATACATCTTATCAACCTTCTGTACTTTAATGTGATCACATAGACAGTTGAAGATGTACTTTGAGTAATTGTAGGTTCTTCCCTCAAAAATACCAATGATGCCAGAGGAGATATGTCTTGAAAATCTATCAAGCCCAAATTTTCTGTTTGAAATGCACTTCAGATAGGTGTGACAAAGAAATCTGTATGGCTTACAGAGTCTTCCTTTCTTGATTTCTCCCTTTTCAAAATCACCATCATACCCCATCATGAGAAAAACTTTCTCTATGTATTTGTTTTCGAACACATCAGGGTGTCCGGCTTCCACATATCCCAACTCAAGAACCCTTCTTATTGTTTGTTCATCAATTCTCATCCTTCGATTTCTAACATCAGCAACAATACCTTCAACGTCTTCTTCTACATATGCAGAGTTCCAGAAATCGGTGATATGTGATTGAAAAATCACAGGCTCTGCTGATAGGGCATAGAACAGCTTCGATCTTCTTAGATATCTGATAATTTCTTGACACCCTTCTGAAACAGGATCATCAGGGTTTAAGAAGGCACACACATTGTGTTCTCTCGCAAATCGATTATCCATCTGTTCATAAGAAAAAGACTTCGTTAAAATCACATTATTGATATGAGAATACGAACAGTTGTGAGATAAAACAAGAATCAAATGGTTCATTCTTGAACATTACGACATGTTTTACCTTAATAACAGCGGATTAAGAACACAGATATATGTTTGTTTAATGTTTTGATTTGGTGAAATTTAAATGCTGAGGAAGTGGGAAAAAGTTTATTGAGCGTGTTTTTTCTATGTCTGAAAAGTGAGCTGAAAAATCGAATAATGAATTTGAGAAGTCAAACCACATCATTTATACTCTCAGACACATTAATTTTATCTCATTTATTAAGTGGGACCCTCAACGTATTCTTTCGCAGAACATCTACGGATCAACAACATCTGCTGATGAAGTGTAACTTATATTTTCACAGATTACCAAACTGTAAAATTAAATTACATTTGTTGATCTTTGTTCATCCGTACTTTACCAATCTACGGATAAACATTTATGTTTTCCACATTGTAGCTTCTGCTGATGCTTAAGATAGCACAATGCTGAGAAATATTGTTGTATTTATGGTCCAAGTCCATTGGTTAGAACCATTTATTGTTTTAGGACCTTGTTGACTTTGTATACATGGCAATTTAGCACAAGAAAGTTTAAAATGATTTTAATAAAATTTTCATGTATCCAGAAGCTAAGATGATGCTCAGATTCCAATTCCTTCAAATTGATAATGAGATAGACATTGCTGCTGCTGATTGAGACACTTAACTTCATGTATTCTACTCCCCCTAAATTTGTGATTAATGGTGAAATTAAGCATTTCTCATAAATTTCTTTAAGAGGAATAACATGATTTTTAACTGTATGATAATGATCAGATATATATACACATACGATGGGATCATACTATAATACTAAGCCTCTTCCTGATGAGTTATTTTGTTGATTTGATACCTGAACAAGTTCTGATTGCAAGTATATTGTCCACATAAATCCATACAAGAGCTCATGTATCAACTAGGCATGCTGTTTATCATGTTTTCATATTGATTTGGAAATAACTGTTATGGGCTTCACATTCAATTCATAAAGGTTTTGTCCTCCTTTTGCAAGTCAAATCATCACTTTTTCACACTTAAGAACTATGTACTTTAAGTTATAAGATCTATCTTGAGATGCATTTGGCATCTCATTGATGCATTGATGTAAAAGCTCAAGATAATATACAGTTGATCACATAGGATTCTTTTGAGAGCTTAGATATGATCATCATCAGGTCACCAGGTCTTTACTCACGTAAAACAGAGGTGCCTTTAACACAGGTCTTTGTTTACACAAAACAGAGGGATGATGAGGATCATGATCTTTTCACCTTTTGTAACTGATATTCAGTTTGGTGATCATACACCCAAGTCTTTGTTTACACAAAATAGAGGGAGTATGATTTGCAAAGATAGATATTATAAAGTGTTTTACATAGTGTGTTTAGATGAGTGATTTGGTCAGATTAGAATAAGACTCACTTTGTATTCTCAAAATGAAGTTTCCCACAAACAATCATTTTAGCATTATGTTTGGCATGCACTCAGTTTAGTTTCCACTCAAGATGAATCTACTCACATATCAAGAAACTTGCTGAGATTTATTGTTATTTATGTATTCCGGAATAGGCAATGTTATAGTGTACTATCATTTCCCACACATATGTCATGCTGAAGCATCATTACACACACTATTTTGTTTGTTTAAACTTGATTAATCTAAGTTAATCATGCCTAGAGACTCAACCAGAAAGTTAAATCTGACTGAATCAAAGGCTTTAGTGAATAAATCAGCAAGCTGATTTGATGTATCCACTTTGACTAACTTAATCAACCCCTTTTCTGAGCAATCTCTCAGAAAATGATATCTTATCTCAATATGTTTTGTTTTACTATGTTGCACAGGATTAGTAGTGATAAACATAGAAACAGAATTGTCTATACAGATTGAAGTTTGAAGAAAGTTGTAACCATAGTCAAGCAATTGGTTTTGCAACAAAAGAACTTGAGAGCAACTAGCTAAAGCAGCAATGTACTCAGCCTCAGCTGTGGATATAGAAACATTGGTTTGTTTCTTGCACCGCCATGATACTAGCCTTGGTCCAATGAATTGGCATCCACCGGTTGTTGATTTTCTGTTACTGTTACATCCACCATAGTCACTTTCTGAGTATGAGTAGAGTGTAAAGTCTCCATCCTTTGGATACCAAAGACCAAATCCTGGTTTTCCCTTGAGGTATCTGAAAATTCTTTTTACAGCATTTAGATGAGACTCCTTGGGATCAGATTGGTACCTAGCACATACACACACAGCAAACATATTATCAGGTCTACTGGCAGTTAAATACATAAGTGAACCTATCATTGATCTATATAATTTTTGATCAATAGATTTTCCAGAAGGATCGGGAGCAATCTTATCAATTGTTGATGTTGGTGTTTTGCATGAGGATACTTCAGCAAGATTGTATTTCTTCAGAACTTTATGTATGTATTTCTCTTGGTTGATGAATATCCCATCTGATTTTTGATGAACTTGAAGGCCAAGGAAGAAGGTTAATTCACCCATTGAGCTCATCTGAAATTCAGATTTCATCAGCTCTTCAAAATTCACACACAATCTCTTATTAGTTGAACCAAATATAATATCATCAACATATATTTGAACTACTAAGAGATCTTGATGTTCTTGTTTGAGAAAGAGTGTCTGATCAATAGTTTCTCTTTTGTAGCCATGCTTGAGTAAGAAAGATGATAGTGTTTCATACCATTTTCTTGGTGCTTGATGAAGACCATACAAGGCTTTATCTAGTTTGTATACCCTATAAGGATAATGAGGATCTTCAAAACCGGAGGGTTGTGACACATAAACTTCCTCATCAATCTTCCCATATAAGAATGCACACTTGACATCCATCTGATACACAGTAAACTTCTTATATGATGCATAAGCCAGAAACACTCTTATGGCCTCAATTCTTGCAACTGGTGCAAAAACTTCATCATAGTCTATTCCTTCTTCTTGAGTGTATCCTTGTGCAATCAACCTTGCTTTGTTTGTACAATAATCCCTCTATCATCCAGTTTGTTTTTGTATAGCCATCTTGTTCCAATAGGATGTTGACCTTCAGGCAAATCAACAAGAGACCACACTTTTTGCTTTCTGAACTGTTGAAGCTCTTCTTGCATAGCTTCAATCCAGCTATTGTCTTTTAAAGCAGCAGTGATGTTTGGAGGCACCTACTTGAGAAAGAAAACAGTTGAAGAGACAAAGGTTGGTTGTACTACTTTGGCTCCTTGTAGTTCTCTTTTCAGGATTTCCAATGATGTTGTCGAGTGGATGAGTCTTATGGATTCTCATTGAAGGAGTTGATTCAACTGGTATAGACGATTCCAGGTTAGTCATTTCCATTGCCTCATACTGATTCAGCTCAGGTTGAGAATTTAAGAAATAGTCAAAATGTTCAACGGGAGTTGAATGATCACGAGAGTCTCTTGTATGGGCTGCAGGAGTATCTCCAGTTTTGTTTTGCTCTTCTGTAGGAACTTCTTTGGAAGCATTTTGCTCTTCCATAGGAACTTCTTTGGAAGCATTTTGCTCTTCCGTAGGAACTTCTTCGGAAGCATTTTGATTATCCGTTGGAACTTCTCTGGAAGCATTTTGTTCTTCCGTAGGAACTTCTCCGGATGCATTTGTTCTTCTAGGAACTTCTCCGGATGAAAAGCGAGGACATGAATCATTTCCAATGTTTATTGTATTCATTGAGAGCCTGGTTCCGTTGAAGACACATCATTCACATCTCCGGATGCAGCATGTTCATTTCCAAATGTAGTATCTGCTTCTACTGAAATGTTTTCATCCGAAGATGGGCGTATCCTTGGAGGATCAGCAGATAAGGTTACTTCAGTCATAAGAGGTGGAACAAATGGATAACATACTTCATCAGATCCTGCATTGTTCAAATGATCATAGTTAAATGATTTGGATAAAGCATCTATGTCAAACAACCATGATGAACCTTTAACTGACTTTGTAAATACAGTTTCATCAAAAGATACATTAGGAGTCTCTTCCACAATGTTATGTTGTGGAATATACACTCTATATGATTTTGATGTTGAAGAGTATCCAACAAAGAAACCATCATATGCTTTTTCTGAAAATTTTCCCAATGACTCTTTTATGTTCAAAACAGTTACATGACATCCAAAGACTTTCAGATATCCTATGTATGGTTTTCTTTTAAATAGGAGCTCATAAGGAGTTTTGTTATGTTCTTTGACAATTAATGTTCTGTTTTGAACATTGCATGCAGTATTCACAGCCTCAGCCCAAAAAGTGATAGGTAATTGTGAATCAGCTAGCATTGTTCTTGCTGCTTCAATGGAGAGTTCTGTTTCTTCTTTCAGCAACTCCATTTTGTTGTGGAGTTCTTGGTGCACTGAATTGTCTTGCAATACCTTTGCTCCTGCAAAAGGAATCCAGTTCAAAATTGACAAATTCAGTACCATTGTCACTCCTAAAAATTTTAACTTTTGTATCAAGTTGATTCTCAATCTTGATCACAAAGTCCATTAATGTTTCTGATGTTTCACTTTTTTGTTTTAAGAAAAAGACCCATGTGAATCTTGTGAAATCATCAACTATCACCAGACAATATTGCCTTTTTCCAATGCTCATTACATTGGTAGGACCAAACAGATCCATGTGAAGCAATTTGAGTGGTGTAGTATTAGTATTGATAGTTTTGGATTTATGTGACACTCTATGTTGTTTTCCTTTGTAACAAAAGAACAGTGAGTTGAGCAATGAAACTCTTTGTTGGCAATCCAATGACCAGGTCATTTTTCACCAATTTATTCATGTTCTTCATGTTAGAATGGACAAGCCTTCTATGCCATAATTGAGACAAATCTTCTGATAGTTTAGATATAAGGCATGTTTCATGTTTTGTGAGTGAAGTGTTGTTCATATCCAAACATAAGTGTTTCCTTTTCTTGCTGCTTTGAGGAGGATCCAATCTTCTGGAACAATAAATCCTGGCTTAAGAATGTAACAGTTAGTATCATCAAACAATGTGGTATAATTTTGATCACAAATTTGAGACACACTAAGTAGATTATACTGTAAATTTTTACAGTAATTTACTTTATCAAATTTGAGCACACCATTTGTTATCATCCCTTCACCAACAATTTTACCTCCCATTTTATCCCCACCAAATGCCACATAAGAAGCATTTTTATGTTTGAAATCATGGAGAAGAGAACAGTTTCCTGTCATATGCCTGGAACAACCACTGTCAACATACCACTTGTTGTCAGCTCTCCAATATTGTTCCTGCATTCAGAAAAAAATCAGTTAGAAGTGACAACCCAAGTCTTAGTGATCTTGGGTTTGTCAACAGAGTCTAAAATAGTTACTCCTTCATGAATAATTTTTGAAGTTTCAGTTTTAGATTTGGTTGATTCATTCTGATTTGATTTAGATGAGGATGATTCTGCTGAATGGGATGTTGATGAAGTAGGTTCTTGTTTCTCAATTTCTGCTTGATTCAAATCAACTTCATTTGTTTGAGTCTTTTGTTTTGATAATGAAACTTTAAATGTCTCACTATCTTTTGTTTTTGAAAGAGGTATTTGAATTCCCTTTTCAAATTTATCAAAAAATGAATCATCATCCTTTGATTCCTTATCTGTCAAATCTACCCTTTTGTGGGGTGTTTTTGACTGCTGACCAGTTGTTCTTTTCTTCAATGGATGAGCACTTGATGACATTTTGTCCTTTGATTTTGACTTTGATTTTAGATCAGGCTTCTTCAATTTTGACCCTTTTCACAGTCAGTATCCGTTTCAGACTTATCTGACTCTTTCTTCTTTGTGCCTTTTGTTTTGTTCTTTTTGTTGAAATAACATTCCTGAGTGGAATGATTATTTTTGTTGCAGATGCCACAATGTTTGTTGAAGTAACATTCAGCTGTCATGTGATTGTTCATATTGCAAATGGAACAGTAGCTACTGAAGTAACATTCTTCAGTATTGTGATTTCTCATGTCACACCATTTGCAATATTTTCCATCTGATTCTTTTTCAGAATCATTCTTATGGTTTGCTGACTTTTGATGTTTTCTTTCTCCTTCAGCTTTGGATGTGCTTCTTCTCTTTAAACTTTAGTGTTTTGATTGATTGTTCCGAATTCCTCTTCGTAGAAGCTGGCTGAAGTTTTCTTTTACGTTGATGATCTGCTGATACCTTTTTTGTTTCCTTTTTCCTTGAATCTCTCTCTTTCCCCCGTGATGGCAGATTCATCATTCAATTCTTGGAGAGTCTTGTTGCTGACTTAGTTCTTGAAGACCTTCATTCAATTGAGCTATTCTCTTGCAGATTGGTCTTCAACATGTTTCTTTGTTTAGGAGGATATGGCAACTTTGTTTCTTCAAGCACTTTTGGAATATGTGTTTTAAGATGAAACATTCTTACCAGTGTTATTTGATCAACTCATGTTCATCAGAATCAATCCAAGTCATCACCCCAATTATCATAATCAAATCTGAATCATTTTGATTTAACGATCTGATTCAGAGGATTCAGTTTACTCACCTCAGCGTTCATCGTTAATTTTGATTTGAGTTGATTCTTTTTCAAACTTGGTGCTAGGCACAAAATGATTTGACAGAGTATTGGTAATTGTTGTAGGTAAAGATGTGTAATTATCATTTATAGGTGGTGCAACAGCATTATAACCCAACCCAGACCTTTTCTTTGATTCAATATGAGAATTTAGTAATTTCTCATATTGCTGAGATGATAATTGAAACTTCTAAAGTTTCACTTCAGCTGATGCATGATCAGCCATGATTTTGTTAAGGAAGTGGTCAGATGCTCAACTTGGGCTTTTAGGCTATAGTTTTCAGAAACAAATTTTTCTAAATCATTTTCCAAAGAGTTAATTTTTATTTGATACAATTTATGTTCTCTAATGGGATTCATTCAAAATCATAGTTTCTTTTACTTTGTCAACCAACTGTTGAGCATGGACTCTATATCATTCAATTTCCTCAACACATGTTGATGAACACAACCTTTCTTTTACCTCTCTTGCCATTGGTGGAACTGTTTGATCCATATGAGCCATAAATGCTTGATTCTCTTCCAAAACTTCTTTTTCATACACACTCCAGTCACACGTTCCATCTTGAAGTATGATCAGCCCTGACTCCTTTGAGTTGCTAGGTCCAGCTGATTCATTGGTGGCTGGTGGGGATGCATTGATTAGTTGAGATTGTTTGTGCAGAGGTCTTTGAGAATTTGATTGTTGATGAGGTTGAATCTGATGTTGCTGATGCTGCTGATGTTGTCTCATCTCCGGATATGACTGTTGATTGCATTCTCTTGAGAAATGTCCATAGAGATTGCATTTGAAGCATCTTACCTTTGATTTGTCAACGCCAATCTTTGATGTTTTACTTGCTGAAGCCAAGTTCTTATTTCTCCTGAGATATTGCTTTGCTCTATAAGCAATCATGGCCATCTGCCATTGTAGATCCATTTCTTCCACTACATCAGGAGGTAGTTCTTCTAAGTCTTGTTGGTAGATATTTGCTGACGTTAGAGAGCTTCCCAGATATGCTTGAAAACTAGAACTAAAAGCTGCAAAGGCTGCTCTTTGTTCTTCAGAGTCTAATATCACAGTAATTGGTTCTGACTGATTGGCTGAATGTGAAGACTTAGCTGTTGCTGCAGTTGTATCTTGTTGATCAGCAGTTCTTCCTTTATACTTTTGATTCTTATCTTGAGATGATTTCTTTGAGGGTTTAGAAGCATAAAAGCTAACTTCCTCCTCATCATCACTCCTAGCACAAGAGTTATCACTTTAGTTGTTTGAAATAAATGCACTTCTAACATTATTTGTTTCTTTGAAGTGATAGGGTGAGACATGAGTTCTCACACTCTTGTTTCTTGATTTTTCGTCCATTTCAAGAGCTTCCACTCTTGCAACCAGAGTATCTAGACCAGTTGATTTCAGATCTATAGTGTTCTTGAACATGGATACAGTTTTCTTCCAACTTTCTGGCAAAGTGTGGAGCATTTTCTTGTTTAATTCCTCACTGGTATACTTCAACTCTAGAATATTCATCTCAGTTACCAACTGCATGAATCTATGAAGTTGTTGAGGAATTGATTCACCCTCAATATGATGAAATGTTTCATATTGCGACCTGAGGGTGTCTCTCCTTATGCTTCTTATCTCATCACTCCCTTCGAAGAGAGTATGAAGTATCTTCCATAAGGAGTGTGCTGTTTTGTAGTTCTCACACCTGATCAATATCTCTTCAGGTAAAGCCATACTAAGCAAACTGTATGCTTTGATATCAACTTTGACCTTTTTGACATCATCAGGTGATAGATCTTTGGTACTAATTGGTTGATTTTTGTCATTATAATCCGGCCCAAGAGTGGGTGGAATATAAGGACCTTTAGTAATGGATACCCATAAGTCAGAATCAGTATAGTTTACATGATTCCTAAACTTGATTTCCATTACTTGAAGTCTGATTTTGTTTCCAACTTCGGAGGTTGGTAAGATGATCCACTGAAGTTGCTCATGATGTTAATTGATGAGAATAATTAACAAGATCTGCTATTCAATTGATTTGAATATAAATACAAGTTAATGAAATCAATTGCGGTTAAACGACAGCCGTAGATCTAATCAGTAAGAACAGACAAATCTACGAAATTAAAATCAAATAAACACAACTCACACTGATAGATCAATTGATCTAAATCAATGAGCACTTGGCTCTGATACCACCTGTGAATCCAAGGATCGTAAACAGGAATTATCAGTGTTGGTTGATGGCAAGTCAACGTTTGCGGAATCAGCGTTGATTTGGTTTAATTGTTTGAAATAACTTTAAATATCAATAAATGTTCAAGAACACAAGTAACAAAACACAATTAATGATTAATAAGTATTTCATTAGAACATGTTTATGATTACAAATATAATAAATGAATGATATTAAAGTATGTTATGATGTGACGGCTGCTAGGGTTTGATTGAGAGACTTTGCAGTGATTGTCGTATTGCTATTGCTGTTGTCGATCAATCAATCGTCTAACACAATCGTGGTTGAATTGAAACCTAGGATCCATATATATAGACAATGATGTTTCAGTTATAGGAAACACCGGATCTCTTGGGACTTGATTTGTTTCAGTTAAGGAATCATCGGATTTCTTGGGATTCGCATAACTGCCTTGTTGACTTGTTGACTCGTAACACTTGTATTATACAAGTGTTTGGACTCCGCGGGAAGATTGTCTTCTGTAGATGATTTGTTCTTCCGCAGAAGTCTTGTTCTTCCGAAGCAATCTTGTTCTTCCGAAGCAGTCTTGTTCTTCCGAAGCAATCTTGTTCTTCCGAAGCAGTTTTGTTCTTCACTTTTGGTTGTTCATCCTCAGAGGATCTTCGGATGTATAGTTACTTGTAAGAAATATATCTACGGAAGAACAAAATGTTCATCCGTAGATGTTTCTTACACTTGGTCAATTTCATAAATTGACCAAGTATAATGTTTGTACCTGCAACCATACATAAATCAACACACACATAAATGGGTTAATCCTATGTATTTAATGCATACACAATAATGAATTACAAACATTCATTACAGATATTAATTCAAGTACTAAGCCTATACATAATGAACTAGATCTACTAATCCTAGACCTAACAAAAAGGCATGACTAAATACTCATAATGTCTGTATCTTGTCCTGAAGGCGGTTTTAGGTATGTCTTCTTCTCTTATCTTCTGCTGATGATATCCTGATCTTAGATCTATTTTAGAAAAGTAATTGGCTCCTTGTAGTTGATCAAATAGCTCTTCAATCCTCGAGAGAGGGTAGCGATTCTTTATAGTCAGTTTGTTCAGCTCCCGGTAATCAATGTACATACGTAGGGTTCCATCCTTCTTCTTCACAAATAATACGGGTGCACCCCATGGGGAAACACTCGGTCGAATAAATCCCTTGTTGAGTAGTTCCTGGATCTGCAGCATTAGTTCCTTCATTTCGAGAGGGGCAAGTCGATACGGTGCCTTGGCTACTGGTGCAGCACCAGGCAGTAGATCTATTTGGAATTCGACTTGTCGGTTCGGAGGGAGTCCCAGTAGTTCTTTGGGAAACACTTCTGGATATTTAGAAACCTCTGGAATATCCTTAATATTCTTCTCATCTTTAGCCTTCATTACATAGATTATAAAATTAGGCATCCCTTCTTAAGGCTCTTGGTAGCTTTTAGATGAGATATCATAGGACATTGCATGTCACTTCCTTCGCCACAAACCACTAGCACTTTCCCGTCGCTCAACGGTATTCTAAGCAGGCGTTCATTACACACAATCTCGACTCTATGCTTAGCCAGCCAATCCATACCAACAACCACATCAAATCCTCCTAACCTAATAGGCATCAGGTTAATCTTAAATAAGCTACCTTCAAGATTCATTAAATAGTCCTTGATGACTTCGTTAGCTTCTATAATGTTACCGTCGGCTAATTCTACGGTGAACGGATCAGTTAGGGTAAACACACTCAACTCAATCAAAGGCCTAAAAGCACTAGAGACAAAACTAGCAGTTGCTCTAGTATCAAAGAGAACGGTAGCAGGATGGTTGTTTATAAGGAACATACCATTGACCATATTGGGTTCCTTGCGTGCATCGGTTGGTTCCATCACAAATGCTCATCCCTTTGGCTTGTTGGGTTTGGCCTCCTTATCTCTTCCCAGTTTAGGACACTTGTTCCTCATGTGCCCTGGATCTCCACATTCATAGCATTGTTTACCCGGCGCATACGTACAATCCTTAATTAAATTACCTGGTCGTTTGCATTGGAAGCAGAGCATCGGGTTGCAATCCCCTTGATGATGTAGTTTGAACTTGTTGCAGAACGGGCTCGTACCCGAGTATAGCTTCCTTGTCCTTCCACCCTGGTCATCGCGCCTCATACCCTCAAAGCTCTTCTTGTTTGACCCGCTACTACTGCCAATTGCTCTATTCACATCGAACCACTTCCTTTTCTCGCCCATCGGCTTCCTCTTCTCTTCAATCCTTGTTTGGTCAGTCCACCTAGCCCTAACCAAATCGTTAGTCAAACTGCTGGCAAAGTCAACTGCAGCTTGTAAGGTCAAAGGCCTGGAAGATCGAACTATTCCCCTAACTCTGGGATGTAGCCCCCAAATGAAACGCGCTACACCCTTAGATTCTGGTGTCACCAGGTGTGGCACTAATATAGACAGCGCTAAGAAGCGGTTGATGTATTTAGTGTAATTAGGACCCTTCATCTCCAGGCTTAGGAATTCAGACTCTAGCTTCTCCAGTTGGTTAATGGGGTAGTATTTGCTGGTTATCTGTTCCCTAAACTCGGTCTAACTCATTCGATTAGCAGCGTTCCTTCCCCAGGGCTGAATAACCATCTTCCACCATTCCAGAGCCGATCCTTTGAGTGACTGGGATGCGAACCTCACCATGTGGTCCATTTTACACTCACTGATGTCCAAGACAGCTTCCATTTCATCGATCCATCGGTACGTCTCTATTGCACCCTTTCTACCATAGAAGTCTTTTGGTTTGCATGCCATGAAAGTTTTGTAGGAGCATCCATTCTTCAGTGCTTTAGCTTCCTCATTATTGCCCTCATTGTTTCCGAATACATCATCACCACCGGTGTTGCTCCGGTCTGTGTTGATCTGGGCTATGATTGTAGGAATAGCATTTGCAATCTGTTGTGCAACAAGGTTGGCAATCCTTTCATCATTCCCCTGATTTGCATTCTCTCCACGAAGGGTTCCTGGTGGAGTAGGGGTTTGGTTTCTTGTTTGTCTAGCCCCTTCACGGCGGCCTCTAGTAGTTCCTCTTCTTCCAATGTGCGTTCCTCTCCTAGTCGGCATTCTGATAGCATCATAGATAAATTTTTGTTTAGCATCTCATAATTGGTTTCGAGTAGCCCATGCATCATTTACCCTATACTATCACGTCCTAAAAGAGGGAGTGTATCATACACACCACTAGATACCTCTAACAAGAAAATGTTACAGTAAATTAGCTCAAGATAATTCATCCATAATGGACACAGGTCAACATTCCCAACGCATAACATGGCACATTGTAACTCAATATAAATGGTTCAGCAACGTTTTAGCATTAATTAAAAATAGTTTCACTGAGAGATAGAGTTAATAGTATCAGCAAGCATAGTTGTCTCAGACTTACACTCTTACAAATTGGAAGGTACCATCACCCCCATAATAATAATAATAATAATAATAATAATAATAATAATAATAATAATAATAATAGCATCAGATAGTAATAGAAATAGTTTCCTTAAACTGTCCACAAGACAGATAATCCCACACTCTCTCCAAGCCTTCACATCCACTTCTTCTTCAACCACCCTAGCCATCCAGAGTTCTTCTTCTTCTGCTCTTGCTCCAACCGTTGGACCCCGTGCGACGCCATCATGGCCTGAAACTAAGCAGACTGAGAGGTCCTAGTAGCATGCTGGAGGGTCAGCTTGTGTCGACGAACGGTCCTCAGAATCTCATCCAGAGCTGCATCAGAGGGACCACCGTCGCTCGCCCGACGGCTAGACTGGGAGTACCTATCACCAGCTAACACATGAGGGTCATCATACACACTGCGCCTCGGTGGCATCCAGTGCTCGTCATGTGGGTGGTGGTGGAGTGGGTCAAATGACGGAGGTACATGTGTTGGAATCCTAATAGGTGGTGGAGGAAGAGGTGGCATCCTAAAAGAGACTGAGGGACCTGGCCTTGCACTCTTGCGTGCGCGGGTGATCACACGTGCACCCCTATCCTCGATAGGTGGAATAGGTGAGTGGGTAGGAGCTGCGACAGGAGGTGAATGGGAACATGTCCGGCTCGTGAAAGGGATGTCGAGGAAGAGTCTTCTGACGGCTCAGTGTCGTCGGATGTGACGGATATCCATCCCGGATGTCCGCAACTCCTCATGTACTCCTCGTACTCCGATCGCGGTATCGCCTTCTTGAGGCTCCCAGATGGTGCAGTCCCATCAGTGGGGTATGCCGGTGCCTTACCCTTGTCAGCCATAGTCCTGCTATCCTGCAAAAAATATCATGAGTAATTTGGTTTCTCATAGCTCATGATTGTAATAATAATAGCACTTATGGTAGTGATGGTAATAGTATCAGATATCCCAATAGTATCAATAACCAGGGGTATTAGTGATTAGTAGTCTCAGATATCAGTAGCTTCTTCAAATAGCAATAAGGAGAGTAGTTATAATTTAGGAAAACTTTTAGATCACTTTAAAAGAAATTTCAGAAATCATAGCTTCAAAAAGAACAAGTTCACTCATTGCCTAAAGGTCCATGCTGGAACTTACGCGTCCGGTAAATTCATGATTACGTTGATCAAGTGTAATCATCAATTTACCCAACCTGATCATCCCAACACTTTCCCACAAGGACGGTCCTACGGTATCAGGGTTGTAGCCTAGGGTCTACTATGGTATTCCCGTCTTCTCTACAACCTTTGGCTCTGATACCAATATGTCACACCCCGGGCCCATGTAGGGTGGGACGTCACAAACTAGAATTACATATGGCAGCGGAAACAAACCATTATAAGAGCATAAAAGGAGAGAACATCACATGGCATTTAAAAGTTTAAAGTTTACCAGGGCTAGAAACAGATCTAGCCCCCAAATGAAATTGTACATCTAACATAAGGACAAAATGTATTCATCAACAATAATTATAATATGTTCAAATCGTTTTAGAATCAGACAAGCCAAATGCTATGGTCACGGTGCTAGGTCAAGGTCTTCAACATAGCTAGAATCCCTTCACGGATTACCTGAAACATGCTCAAAAAGAAATTTGCGTCAACTAAAAAGTTGGTGAATTCAAGTGCTTAAAGTTTAAAAACAAAAAGGATTCACTGGAATCCATATTAGATTCAGAAATCATAGGATCATTGTTGTGGGGATCACAATCAACCCTGCACTCAGCCTCGGCTAGCCTCTTCAAAAGTTGTGTTACCGGTTAAATCCCATTTGGGAGAACTAAGCCTCAAAACAGTGTACCATACCTGCTGGATGGTTCACCATAGCATCTTATACAAAACCTTTTACATGCCACAAATAACCCCGCAGGATCTCAGTGTTGTACCCTTCCCGTTCATCACGGAAAGACACTGTGTGGGGGATTCCCCAAGTAGATCTACCCATATAAAACAAGTGGTTCACAAAAGAATTAATGACTGTGATACAAGTATGAGCAGGCATCAACATTACCACAACATATAGCATCATAATATAGCACAGAAATAGTTCAGTCTAAACAGAGCATGCTTCATCCCAAAATAATAATAAAAAGGGATCACTTGAACTCACCTTAAAATTCAAGAAAAAGGTCTCTTTTTGTGTTGGGAAAAGTCTCAAGTGTAGCACCCTACCATCAAGATTTAAGTGTTAAGCCACTAATTCTAGGGTTATGGAGATGCACTAGGTGTGTCATGAGGTTAATGTCTTAATGTCTCTTGATTTGCCAAGTCTCTATAGAAAAAGTTTCCTTTTATAGTAAGTTAGGGTTTCTTAGGAAAGAACACATGATTTCCCATGTTAAATTACTTATATAAGTTAGTTTGAGTTATTTAAGTGATTCTAAGTCCAATGGGGTCGGTTTATTTAAGTTTAGCAAAATTTATAGTTTAGTCCTCCAAGATTCCAAAACTTACACTTTCTACCCCAAAGTTTGATTTCTTGCATTTAATGACTTTTAGTTCTTAACTTACTAAAATAAAATGGTTTCTTTAGATTTTTGGTTTATTCTCTAATTTCCAAGATTTTCTTCCAAATGTTACCCGATTAAGACCCATTTTTAACTAAAAATTCCATTTAACCCATTCTTTGACCATTTATTCAACAAATCCGGTCCAAATACTTTGTTAACCCTTTTTAGAACCTGGAATACTTTTTAAGATGGTTAAAATCCATGTTTTCTTGTATTTAAGTCATTTCTACCACTTTTTGGGTCCCCGAATATATCCAAATTGTTTATAAGTCCATGACGCTAACATTTTCAGCCATTGACATCTCCTCATACACCCAAAAACATCCAAAACCTACTGAAATATCAAGTCTAACTCACGGATTCAACAAAAAACTATGAACAAGATGGAAATTTAGAGTTTACACAATTTTCATCCATTACACTTGTGTAAAACATTATATATTGTGTATATATATTACCCAAACCCTTTGTAGCTTTAAAATCAGGTTGTTAGGAGGTTAGAAAACTCATTTTGAGCAGGTTACATGTTTAGTTTCAAAAGGTTACAACTTGTGCAAGTTGGATGGTGTAAATACACCCAAAAAGAGGGTTTTCTAGGTGTAAACCGTGTTACAC
Organism: Flaveria ramosissima; assembly: GCA_025215565.1. Taxonomy (NCBI): domain Eukaryota; kingdom Viridiplantae; phylum Streptophyta; class Magnoliopsida; order Asterales; family Asteraceae; genus Flaveria; species Flaveria ramosissima. Next base: position 41,571,697 of record CM046039.1, read on the forward strand.
CTATAGAAAGATATATATTTCGAGTGAAATACCTTCAAGAATGTGAAAAGCTCTTTATTAACAAGGTGGTAGCAGTAAGTTTCTGTTAGATATGAAAATGGTAAGATTTTGAGTGAAAAATGAAGACAAACACATGAAATGACCAAAACCGGGAGAAGAGAGAAGTGAAAAATGAAGACAAACACATGAGTGTGTGTGTGTGTGTGAATTCTGGAGGAATGGATCCGAGAGAAGAGAGAAGAGAGCTAAAGGGGAGTGAGGGTGTTGGTGGTGTGCATGCAAGGGGAGTGGTTGAAATGGTGGTGGTGTAGAAGAGAGGGGAGTGGAGGAAAGGGGGCGGCCGATTTTGGAGTTTAGTGGGTGTGAATTTTGTTTTAAATTTAAATGGTAATTCTATCATGTAGTGTTATTTTGTGGTATTAGGTAGTAGTTTAGATGGTATAATTTAGTTAGTTGATGTCTTTTGTGCATGATCATGCATGCATTAACCGAAAATTAAGTGTGTAGGTACACAATTTAATTGTTTCAACCATGATTTAGTTTTGCAAGGGTGATTAATTAACATTCCCAGGATACTAAGATTTCCCTAGCTAGTGCTTGATCTAGTTAAATCATCACAAAAACGCAAGTCGGGAGAAGTCATAAGATGAAATGCGGCTGGAAGATTGCCCATCCGCAATTCCAAATGCGGATGACTCACGAGGAAATGCGGATGATGGTTCCTCATCCGCATTAACAAATGCGGTTGAACATATATATATATATATATATATATATATATATATATATATATATATATATATATATATATATATATATAGATATATATATATATATCTATATATCTATATATCTATATATATATCTATATCTCTCTCTCTATATATATCTCTCTCTATATATCTCTCTATCTATACATCTCTATACTATCTATCTACATATCTCTCTATATATATCTATCTCTCTCTCCCTCTCTATCTATCTCTCTCTCTCTCTCTCTCTCTCTCTCTTCTCTCTCTCTCTCTATATCTATCTCTCTATCTCTCTCTGTGTCGGGTTAGCCTTTTGCATTTTCTCAATTCACTTACTAAATTCTAAATTAGAGCAAGTCAAAAAGAAACCATCTAAGGAAATAAAACAAAAGTTAATTAACTTGGAAGAGAGATAATAAAAAAATGATATTAGCTATAACATTAATTGAATAGGTAATGATGCCAGTTGAAAAGGGTTAGAATCATGACCTAGAGGTCGGTTGTTACACTATGTGTGAACATTGACCTGGAGTGATGATCTCCTCTGTTATACGTGAGTATAGACCTGGAGCTCTCATCAGCACGTTCTGATGATCTTCTCTGTTATATGTAAGTATAGACCTGAAGCACTCATCAGATAAGATCAAATGATCATCTCCTTTGTTATACGTGAGTATAGACCTGGAGCTCTCATGATTTGAAAATAATAAGGTCTGTGCTTCTTGTGCTCTCCATTGATCATCAAGCAGAGTTAACCATATTGCTTAATATATCATGAGGACATGATGAGTTTCTTTGCCAAATGTCTGTGGAGACCGAGTCACTTAAGTCTTCTCTAAACTAACCGCAAAACATGATAAGAGAAGCCGCAGTTTACTCGTTGAAAAGAAGAAGGCATGGGTTTAAGAGGACAGTATATCATCAATGCCGCCAAACTTTGATTTTCCGGAAAACCTCTTCAGTTTATGGTGTTTCGATATCCTTTTAACTTCCTTTATTAATTTTATCTTTATGTCTTTATTTTTCTTTACTTTTCGTATATTTCCTTGTGAAATATTGATAGGTCTTGTGGGGTGTCTTTTATTTTTCTTCTTTTTTCTTTAACTTCATCTTATTTGCTTCTTTTGAAATTGTATTTTAAATAATTAATTAAATATTAAAAGGAAATAGAAAATTTATGTTTTTTGGGTTCCAGCGAAACTATTGTTTCGTTGGTAGTTTCGTCGAGCGAAACTATAGATTCGCAGGTACTTTCACTTATTTCAAAGCCATTTTGATATAAATATATACCGGGAAAAATAGTTTCGCTGGAAGCGAAACTATGTGCTATATATTGGGTAATGCGAAATTATTTGTTCATTTTCGCACCATCGATTAATTGTTTGTCTTGTAGCCCTACATCGACTCTCCCGAATGATATCGGTCATTTGTGATTTTTACACGTTTTGGATGTTCATTTAAGACTTAGTGGGTGTTTCGAACCCGAGTATATAGTTTAATATGGGTTTTATCCGCTTTAAATGGGTTTATTTGATCGTGTCGGTTCAATACCTTCGCAATTCTTACTACGAAAGTGTTGATGCTTTCTATGAATTTGAACGCAAGTTCACTTGTTTCAGCGAAACTGTAAGGTTTTGCTGTCCGTGTGAACGTGACAGTTTCGCTTGCCAGAATTCAATTTCGGCGTGCCGAAATTACTTCTTCGGCTGGCCGAAATTACAAGTGCCCCTTTGCTGAAGTTATACTTTCGCTTGCTGAAACTACTGTTTCGGCTAGCAAAACTACAATTTCGTCCAGCGAATCTAATTGTGTTTTCTTTATTGTTTATTCTTTTTAATTGTTTTCTTTATTATTTATCTTGTTACATCAGTCTAACTTGTTTCATCTATTTCTTTTCAGATAAATGGCCAACTTAAAATTTGATGAGAGGAACAACATTACAGCCATTCTAGATGACGGGAATCCAAAGGCTGCTGGTATCAAAGACTGTATTCATTGGCTAAGGAACTCTCCTATTCCTTATGCAATCTCTCATTCCACGACTATATACGATCTTCACATCAGAGACTTTTGGAGATATGCTGAGTATGACACTAGGGCTAATCCTCAGAGAATTGTAGTTAGAGTCTTGAAGAATATTTCTATCACTATGGAGGTTATTGCTCGTGTGCTCAGACTTGAAGAAGATTGTGGAAAGGAGGTTGATTTATTTGATCATGAGATGTTTGAGGCTTTCAGGAGCATTGTGTATGAGGGACCTCTTTTTGGGACAAGGAAAGAGATCAAGAAATCTTTCTTGTCCAAAGAGTGGAGATGTATAGCCCATGTCTTTATTATGTGCCGGACCACAAGAAGGGAGGTTCAGATGGGTTGAATCTAGACTGGGTGAAGTATATGATTATTTTATGGAGAGGGAAAAAGGCCAACATAGCAAAGTTATATTTGACTGTATGGCTGAGAATGTCATGGCATTGAAGAAAGACAAGTGGCTATTTTATCCTAGATTTATATAGATGATAATAGAAGATTTTGATCCCCCAATATGCCATGTCATGGAGAGATTAAGAGGTTGGTACAGATGAATACAAGGATATTTTCTAACTGCTTAGGAATTAGGCATGATTTAGTGGAAGGATTACTCATCTGTGGGAGAATATGTATCCAGCCGAAAGGTGGAACTACATAAGGAGGGTTATAGAATCTGAGAACAAGCATGCAAAAGAAAATAGGGAGAAACATGCTGAGTCTGTAAAGAAAAGAAAGAGGTATGCCAAGGAGAAAGATTATGACTTTGAAGAAGAAATAGAGGAGGTCGGGGAGGCTTTGAGAGTTGAGAGGGAGAAAAGGTCTAAGAAGAAGGAAGATCAGGGTGATGCTGAAAGGATGACTGAGAGGAGATCCAAACATAAACATTAAACCTTTACTGAGCCACAAACGAGAGATGAAAGGGGAAACTTGGATGAAGATGCGATCAGAAACCTTAACTCACATCTTGCTAATGAGTTAAGTATGATAAAGACTAAGCTAACAAATTAGGAGTTGAGGGAAAAGAAGAAAGATGAGATACTGGAGAGTATGACCAAGATGATGGTTGATCAGCAGGCATTGATAAAGAGATTACTGAGTGGGGTGAATGAGCTGAAAGCTGTTGCCGGCCTGCCTAATCAACTAACTCAATCTGAGTTAGATGATCTAACAGAAAGTTCAAGATACTCATTTCTGAATGTGGGTAGCTCATCTAAGGCACTAGAGGTCTTTAGTGGTGTAGGAGTTGCAACTGTAAGAGGTTCAGGTGAGAAGGATGTTGGTGTGGGTGAGACTGAGACTGGAAGGGAAGAGGCTAAAGAAAATGAGGAGGAAGTAATTGAGGCAGGATTTATAGATTTGGGGATGAACATAGATATAGATTTTGGTGGTGAGGAGATGGTGAAAGAACCAACTGTAGAGGGAGTTCAAAAGACAGTTGAGATGAATCTGATAGATAAGGAGGAGATTGATGAGCAACTAGTAGATTATTACTCTGCGCCATAGTATTATGAGATGGATGAGCGTCCTTTGACATATGTAGCCAAGAAGGGCTCTACTGAGGGAGATGTATTTGAACTGGAGAAAGAAGAGTGGTTTGTGAAAGAGAAGGATCTAGAAGAGCTGACCCCACTATTTCAGAATATTCAGGGGTCGAGCAGAAAAGAATCTGAGAATAGGATAATAAGCTGGAAATACAACTCAAGTCTGAATATGTTTATGATTAAAAGGAGAGGAGGTAGGATTTCTTATCTTCATAAAAGGAAGGCTTTCAAGACCTTGCCTAAATGGAATCTTAGGAGATTTGCGGAGATTCCCTTGATAGACTCTCAGCTGAGCGAACGAGCTAAATTACTGGAAGAAGAGATAAAGCAGGGGCAAAATGATAACTTTGAGATGTTTGGTTATATGAAGGCTGAGAGGAAGAGGTCTAATAAAGACAATGACAGGGAGACGGGTAAAGAAAGGATTGTGCTAAGGGTTAAGCCCCTAAAGACTGTCAGTAGGGTGAGATTACTTGATCCCCTTCCCCAAAAGCTCCAAAAGTTTGAGAAGTGATTTTATGATAATAACACGGGGGAGGCGGTGATTAGGGTGAAGGATGGAGCCGAAATCAGACTGTTTGATCCAATAGAGGTATTTCTTTTTGCGATGAGGATCTGCTGATATAATGTGAAAATCATATCAAGGCAAGAGCTGGGGCTGAAATGAGGAAAGAGGCAAGCCTATTTATGGAGGATGCCAACAAGCCTCGAGGGGTGAGAACAGAAGCGAGAGAGCTGGCAGACAAAATCCGTCAGGCTGATGAAGTTAGGATGGATGTGCAGGATCTTAAGAGATAATTTGAATAAGCAAGTGCACACGATAAGGAAGTCAGTACAGCAGGAGCTGAGAAAGTACATCTAAGGCTAGAGAGGAAGCTGGAGCTAGTGGTGCTGATCAAGATGATGCAGTTGGTGACGTCCAACCTAGGGGGAGTATTGAAGATCAAGAATTGGTTGGACTCACCTTAGATTAGTGTTAATGTTTATATTTATAACACCCCGAAAAGTCAAAACGAGTCATCAAAGATAATGGGCTTATATATTGGGTATTTAATAAGGTAAAGAAATGGACATAAGCTAAATTAGCCTTATTGGGTAGTAGCCTATGGGATTAAAGGCCCATAATTAGCCCTTAAGCAACTTAACCAGCCATCATCTTCCTCATTTGAATCCTAGCCACCAAAATTCGTAGAGAGAAAGTAGAGAGAGAAAGTGAAGAAAACTCAAGATTTGGAACTTCAAAGGTTAAGGGATTGAAGTTCTGAACGATTAAGCATCAAACCACAAGAAAGGAGCAACAAATCCAGGTAAGAATCGACCTCTAAACCCTTCTGTAGATCAAATCCGAATTCTAGGGTTTTGGGTTTTGAAAAGTTGCAAAGAATCGCACAAAGGTCACATTTTTACGTATGAAAACATGTATAAAGCTTAGATATAGCCACATGGTTGATAAACTAAGAGATTAGACGTAGAAAGTTGCGATTTTGGGTTAAAACGGACTGGTTCGTAATTTTTATGCGATCTGCGAAACTGTTTGTGGATCCAACGAAATTGCATATTCAAGCTGCGAAACTGTGGGTTTTCTGCGAAACTATAGTTTCGCAGGTAATTTCGCAGCCATGGAATTCCAACGAAAGTTGGACGAAACTGCCATGCGAAGCTGGCAGCGACACTGCCATGCGAAACTGGCAGCGAAACTATTAGCGAAACTGACAGCGAAACTGTTTTTCTGGCAGCGAAATTAGCAGCGAATTTAGGCAGAAATTGACCCCTTAGAGTGTTAGCTTATCTGCAGGCTGTGTAGTGTGATCCTAGACTAGAAAGCTTAGTCTAGAAGTTACTCATGGTATCCAGTTGAGTTCTAGATCCCCTATTTATAAGTTTTTCCATGTTTTGGGGCTATTATGCATACTAAATATATGTTTTTAAATGACCAAGATTTTAAGAGGTTTTAACAGGAAGATCGATTTTTCTATGAGGAAATGTGTTATATAAATATTTAAAAATAAAAAAAATTTGCGTTGACCTGGCAGCCCAGCCCCAGCCAGGGGCGTTGCCCATTGGACCCTACTAGGGGCTATTGCCCCTAGGACCCTGCTGTCAGGGTCTGCTGCCCCCGAACCCCCGCTGTCTCGCGGAGGGTCGGTTATGTTTTTATGATGAATTGTGCTTGGTATGTTGTGTACTCATAAGCTAATTATTAAATATTAAAAAGTGGAAGATGGTATTAATAAAAAGTGAAACTTAATGAGGGCCATTTGATGATGAAAAGTCTTGCAAGCACTATGATCAACTTCACTTATGTGAGTCTGATGCATGATGATTGATCCGTATTCATGAACGGGCTATGTGCCTTGCAGTGTGGATCAACCGTCGGGGGTTAGCTACCATGATGATGTGTACCGACAGGGATCTACATTCGTTGTCGATCAACATGGAGCTCTTGCTTTCTACAATCTCATTTATGATTAAAATGAAAGATAATGAAAGAATGAAAGATAATGAACATGCTTATTATGATGCAAGAAATATTATTTATTATGATATATGCGTGGTCATTATATGAGGGATAAAGTTTATATTTTCTTATTTATCTAAAACTAGAACTCGCTCAACAAAGCTGACTTTTCTGCATAATAGTTGGCAGGTAAATGATACTGGTGAGGATGGCACAAGGTGGGAAGCTACTTGGATGGCAGTGGATGGCATTTCTGTTTATAAAATCTTTATTGTAATTTAAGAACAAGTACTATGTTTTATTTGCAATTGAAGGACAAATGTATGAGTACATTATGGTTTCCAAGTTTTAAATGAATGTCTATTTAATCCCGCTGCAAAGTTTTGGTTATTAAAAATGATTTTATACTAGGATTAACCAACAGTGACGTTTCCAGGAACGGGGCCTTACAATATTATGTTTAAATGTAATAGGAAATATGTTAGATTACTTTTGTTTAGTTTGTATTTTGAGTTTTACTGCCCAGCGAAACTATGGTTTCGCTCATAGTCAGCAGGCCAACCCGACAAAACTGTGTTTTGTCGCCGGGCGAAACTGGCAATAGGCCTGATAGTTTCGCTATCCTGTGAAACTGTCAATGAAACTATGATGCCTATATATAGAATTTTTTCTATCATTTTAGGTTAAGCTTGCAAAACCCTAACATGAAATATTTATGTTGCAAGTGTGTTTTGGTGGCTGGAATTCAATTGAAATCATATTGAGCATTTGTTCCTTGTTTGTGTTTGCTTTCTTTTGTTTATTATTGAACATATTTGTTTCAATCATTGTATGTTTATGATCAGTGTTTGTTAGTGATATTGAACCATTTGGTCAATCAAGTGTATTGTTCATCGATCTATTTGGACTAACAATTATTGAGGTTGCTCGAATTATGTTAGCTGATTCAAAGCTGCTTCTAACATTCTGGGCCGAGGCAGTTAGCACTGTATGCTATGTGTAGAACAGAGTTCTTGTAGTTAAGCCACATGGAAAAACCCCTTATGAGCTATGGAATAAGAGGCCACCAATCATTGGCTTTCTTAGGTCCTTTGGCAGCAGGTGTACCATACTTAACACAAAGGAAAATTTGGCAAAATTTACTGAAAAATCAGATGATGCGATCTTTGTTGGATATTCTTCCAACTCTATTGCCTATAGAGTTTACAACATTAAAAATCAACAATTTGAGGAATCATCCAACATAGTTGTTAATGAGCACACTGATTATGTTAGGGGAATGGCCCTGATCACATCTTTGATTTAGAATTGTTTCCAAACTATTCTAAACCTTCTTTTGAGAATGTTTTAGCTAGAACAGGTACTTAAAGTGATTCTAATAATGACCAACTGTTTGAGTTACGTAGACCTCTTCCAAGTTCTTCAAGAGTTGCTGAAAATCAAGCTCCCATAATTATTAGATCTGATAGCATAACTATCTCAAAAGATAGTGGAGCTTCAACAAGTTGTCAACTAAATAAGCCTTAAAACTCATCCGGTGACAATGCACAACACCAAGATGATGGAAGTAGCATTCTGAAGGAACAAGCAACTATCAATGCTGACCCCAAAGCCAACTGATACTGATGTTGTTTCTTCTTCATTTAATCAGTTCTCATTGAATGAGTGTGAAACATCAGCTGGACCAAGTGTTCGAAACCCTGAGCCAAACTTTTCCAATCTAGATCTATCCATGCAACTGGATGTGATCCCTAGGCTTAGAATTCATAACACTCATCTAGCTGAGAACATCATTGGAGATGTCTCTGAAGGCGTGAGAACAAAAAGACAAACTCACAATGGGAACGTCTGCCTGTCCTTATGCTTCTTATCTCAGATGGAACCCAAGAAAGTAGAAGAAGCGTTGAATTATAGTAGCTGGGTTGAATCGATGCAAAGGGAATTGCTTCAATTCAAAAGACAAAAGGTTTGGAACCTATGTCCACTACCATCCGGTCAAGTACCAATAGGCACAAAATGGGTATTCGGAAACAAGATAGATGATAGAGGCTTGATCATCAAGAACAAGGCAAGACTAGTAGTTCAAGGATATACTCAAGAGGAAGGAATTGATTACACTGATGTCTTTGCACCTGTTGCAAGACTTGAGGCAGTGAGGATCTTTCTTGCTTATGTTGCATCCAAGAATTTTACTGTCTACCAGCTAGATATCAAGTGTGCATTTCTATATGGGGATATAGAAAGGGAAGTCTATGTGTGCCAGCCTCCAGGATTTGAAGACCCAGCACCCCAACTATGTGTGAAAACTATATAAAGCTCTCTATGGGCTGCACTAGGTACCTAGGCTATGGTATGAGACATTGTCTCAGTTTCTCCTGAAGAATGGTTACACAAGAGGTACCATTGACATGACATTATTCATAAGAAAGTCTGCGAAAGACATTTTGCTCGTACAAGTTTATGTTGATGACATCATATTTGGTTCCTCAAATGACTAAATGTGCAAAGACTTTGAGAGCATTATGAAGAAGAAGTTTGAGATGAGCTCCATGGGAAAAATGGACTTTTTCCTTGGAATTCAGGTAAAGTAAATGAAAGACGGGTTCTTTATTAATCAATCTAAGTATGTATCAGACATCTTAGAGATATTTGATATGAAAGATTGCAAGCCAACAAAGAGTCCTATACCCATAAATCACAATCTTTGTCCTGACTCTGAGGGGAGGATACTGATCAACATCAGTATAGGGCAATCACTGGATCTCTGATGTATCTCATAGCAAGTAGACCTGATATTATGTTTGCAACATGCATCTATGCAAGATATCAGGCTGCTCCAAAGGTGTCTCACCTAGTTGCTACCAAGAGAATCCTTAATTACCTCAAAGGAGCACCTAAACTGGGTCTCTGGTATCCAAGGAACACCAACTCAATCTCTATGGCTACACTGATAGTGACTATGGTGGCTGCAACATCAACAAGAAATCAACATCATGAGGATGTCAATTTCTTGGTGGAATGATCATCTCATGGTAATGCAAGAAGCAACCCTGTGTCTCAACATCTACTGCTGAAGCTGAATACATTGTTATTGCTAGTTGCTGTGCTCAGCTGCTATGGATTCAAAACCAGATGATAGACTATGGATTCAACTTCATGAGCACTCCTATCCACATTGACCACAAGAGTGCTATATCCATTATATAAAATCATGTCAAGCACTCCAAGACAAAGCACATTGACATCAGGTACCATTTGATTAGAGATATTCATGAGAAAAGTCTGATTTAACTGGTGAAAGTTGATTCAAATGAACAATATGCTAATTTGTTCACCAAAGCATTTAAATAACAAAGATTTAAGTATCTTATTACGGCTATTGGGATGATAAACATTGATTAGCTTATCTCATTTGAAAACCTTTTTTTTTAAATGTGTATTGTCTTCCACAATATAATCTATTCTCGGTTACAAATAGTTTTTCTTCAAAAATTTACGAAGTGTAAGTTACTCCGAAGAGAAATAACCCTCGGAAGATATGTTATTCATCTTCCTAAGGAAAATTCCTTCAAGGATAGTTTTATCTTCCGAAGGGCTTTTTGCCTCGGAAGAAAATTTGATGTTATATCAAATCTATTTCCGAAGATTGAAAATCTCTTCCCTCGGAAGACCTTCTTACCCTCGGAAGTAAATTTCTCTTAGGATAAATTTACTCTCGGAAGTAAGATTGGCTTCGAAAGAAGAATACCTTCGGAAGAACATTTACACTCGGAAGAAAGCTTTACTGTATAACGGAAATCTTTTGGCCCCACTCTGTAAAAAGGTAAAGATTTTCTCAATGATGTCGGAATATTTTAAATAGATTTAACCTTACCGCCCTTGTCACATCTTACCCCTAAACATCACTTCACCTTATCCATCCGCCACTTTCACCCATTTAAATACTTTCGACTCACAGGCTTAATCTTTTTACCAATTTCACTACCCAAAGCTTCCTTCGTCTTCAATTTATCCAACTTCAATCTCATTTCTCTCCAACTTTCGCACAAAATGGCTCTAAACCCTCAGCACAACCAAGTCGCGCTCCTTGACTCGTCCAAGGATGCTGACTTCTCTGAAATCATCTCCTTTCTTACCCAATCCACCTACTACACTGTCCTAACTGTTAACCCTACTATTTATTCGAATAACATGGCCGAATTTTAGGGAAACAGACAGATTCTAACCCTGAATGGAGTTAGGGTTCTTAGGTCGAGCATCTATGGTCAGGAGTTGATCATATCTAAACAGATCATCTGAGAGCATCTAGAGCTTCATGATGAAGGCTCTCCTACAGAGTTCCCCAAAGCAGACCTTGATGACATATATACCCAGATGGGATATGATGGTGATGTGAGCAGGTCAACTGTGTATAAATTCAACTATTCCTACAACTGGAAGTTCCTGCTTCACATAGTCCTTAAAGCTTGTCAAACAAGTCTGGGAGATGGGATCAAATCCCTTATGAACTAGGATGCCTAATTCATGGGTTGGTAAAAGGCCTTCGGTTCAACTATTCAAGGTTTGTGCTGACCAATGTGATAGGGAACCTTCAAAGGAAAACATTTTACATGTATCCCGGTTCATTCATCACATCCTCAAATATGAGCTAGACCAGAGTAAGCTTGTCTATGCAGCTGGTCTACCTATCCCTCACATGAGGTCGGCCATCTTCAAAGTGTTGAAGAGGATGTCCACTAACTTTACTGGAAGACACACTGCACTTCTTCCAGGTATGATTGAGCACATAGCTCCTGGTGACATCCTTGTTAACCCCATATGTGATGAACCCACACCAGCAATTACTCTCACAATGCCAAATCTACCTTCCCATCCCATCAAAATTACTTATCAGAGACGATCCAAATGAACCCTTGTTCAATCTACTCTGATTGAACAAGTTCCTCCTGTTCAACCCAAAAAGGCTAGAGTGGAAACATGGGCTCCCACTCAGTTTGAGGTCCCACCTTCTATCACAATTGACCTCAATATGGGGCTTGAGTCTCCTCAGTCTCAATCCCATGAGCCCAAAACCCAAGCTAAAACTCCTCAGGACGAGTCACTATACTCTCTTGAGCAACCAAAAAGAGACAGCCCTCTCATAGGCTCAATGCCATTAGACATTGATCAATGTCCCGGGTCATTAGGCATAACCTCTATATCCTATAATGACCTTTTAATAAGAACTAATGAGGAGATTATATCTCTTCAAGGACATGAGGTTGATCCACAACACCCACTTAAGGATCAAATGAGCCTAGAGAGACCTCTGATCTCTAGCCCCCATCAGCAATCCCCAACTGAGGTGACTCCTACTGGTGTGGAAGGGACTCATGTAGATTTAGCTGCCACTACTGAAGGAGCCTCATTGGACCTTCAAGACAGTGGTAACATATCTGAGACTAAATATACGGCAACCATGCCCTTTGATGACTCTGAAAGAGATATCATTAAGCATGGGAAACCAAGGTTCCAAGAAACCATATCTGGTGGTAAGGATGCACATACTTGGTATGTTACCTCATCTCCCCATGATTCTTCTAAAGAAGATGAGAAAAGTCTGCAACTCACCATAAGAAACCTACTTTCTAAAGTCTCAAACCTTGAATCCAGGGTTAAGATTTTAGAGGATAGGTCTGCCACTCAGCAACTTGAGATTGAACATCTCAAGGCCAAACTAGTTGAGAAACAGACTAAGAGATGTGTTAGGCATGTACCAATTCAAGTCTTGTTGACTTCTTCCTTTAGCTCATCAAGCTCTCAAGATGATGCTACCAAAAAGGGGGAGAGTGTTCAGAGACAAGCACATGAGGAACCACAAAGTTTAGCTCTTTCTACTTTGACTTCAAAATATCCTGCTCAGCAAGCAACAGTTTTCCTTAGCCTCCTCCAATCATTCTTCAAGTGGACCTAAGGATGCTTAAAGATCTAAACAGGTTCTTTTCCAAGTTCCTAATAGGATCTTCCATTGAACAGCCAAGTCCAGATGTTGTTGTGGTATACTTTGGAGCTAAAGAGCTTCAAAGGTTGAATGCACCATCTACCACTGTCAAGGAAGTTGGTCAACCTAAGGTCCACATTGAACCTGAGATTGAATTCAAAGAGGAAATGTGGACTGCCAGCAATTGAAACAGTTGGTACAGATAGTGCAATCCCACAGACTTCTGAAGCTGAAGTCAAAGCCTCAGAAGAATCTCTTTAAACTTCAGAAGTTGAGATAGAAGCTGTGGAAGGGTTATTTTCTTTGTCTGATGATCTAATTATCACAGATGCAATTCCTGAACTAGCATCTGAGGTAAATAGTGAGGACTTTCTCAACCTACCCCTCACTCAAACATCACCATTACCAAATGCTCAAATCACCACCCCCTCCTCAACCTGAAAACCTCTACAAGAACAAGAACCTCCCAAAGTCCTCAAACTGTCCAAAGACACTAAAGTGAAGAGGAAGACTATGACTGCGGAAGAACTGCTAGAGGAAGAAAGGTTAGAAAAGCTAAAAAGAGAAGGTAGACTCCCCACTGGGAAGCTACTAGCTGCAAGTAGCAAAGCAGCTGTAGCCATCCAGGAGGCTATCAATTATAGAAGGAGGGTGGAGCTCATTGACAGACTTGTCAATCTAGGAGCTGCTAAGATGATGTGCCCCTGCTACCACTGAAGGAGCTGGTTGAGGTAGAAAAGGCAACCCTGTTGCGGATTAAACAAGAAGAAGAAGCATCAAGGTTGGCCTTAGAGGAAGAAAGGAAAAGAAAGGAAAAAGAAGCTGACCAGCAGCTTAGGAATGACAGGATAGCTTTCCTAAGCTCCAAGGGATTCTCTCTTGAGGAATCAACTCCTCGAAACAATGATACGATCTTGTGGCTTTTCAAGAAAGAACAAGATCAAATGGAGAAAGAGAGAAAGAAGGTTGCTAATGAAAAGCTAAGGAAGAAGAAGAAGGAGGAAGAAGAAGCTGAACTTGCAGCTGTCAAGAAGATGGGTGACAAAGCCTGGATGAAAGATTATCTTAGGGCCCATGGCTTCTCTGGCAGGCAAGTGGGTCCCAATTCAGAAAAGACCCTGCAACGACATGTCAGTGACATCAATGCTGACATTCGCTCAGGAAAAAGGAAAGAGATGTACAGAAGAGTACATGGGATGGCTTCCAAACCAACACCTCAACCTCAACCTCAACTACATCCACAACCTCAACCTAAACCAATCCTTTTCCCTTTCCCCATCAAAACCGAGCCAACCACTAAGCCATACACTCCTGAAGCCACACCATCAACCTTACCCTCTTCCTCACCCACTCAATCACAACAACCACCTCAACTACCTATCCTCAAACCCAAAACACTCTCTAGAACCCAAACATCATTACTTACCCAACAACCACCCAAGTCATCCTCTCAACCCTCCAAACCTCTTTCCTTTGAAGAATTCCAGGAGATCAAGACGAAGCTCATCAAATTTACTACTCTGAGCGATATCTCTTGTGAGGAGGGGTCAATATAATCTATGTTGATGGCTACTCATGTTCCCTCACTAAAGAACAATTCCTTGATCTGCCAAGAGGAACATTGGACCAGGCTGTTAAACTCCTTGGCCTCAACTCTGACTCGCTAAATGAAGAAGAGAAGAAGCTAAGAAGAAGGCTGGTGACTCTACTGGATTTAAAGAAAGGGAACAAGGTACCAAGTCAGTCTCTTATGCCTAGAAAGAAAATAATCTTGTGGAGGATCGACGACTCTTCTCACAACTTTGTTTGGGAAAGAGAGAATGGTGAGACCAATAGGCTTAATGCCTCATCTTTGCTACACTTAAGCAGATTTGATATTGATGAGTTAGCAGAGAAATCTGCAGGACCGGTGAAGGGTGGTCACTTACAACACAACAACACAAAGAGGAGATTAACCAAACTTAATCAAACAGTAAACTGGATTAACCACAAGTATGATACTAAGAACACAAGTAATAAGCAAGAGACAGAACAAGAGAACACAAGTGATTGGTTTTCAAGGATGCAGTATATTACTTTCTCAAGTTCTATTACAAGTGTTACAAAGCATAAAGGAAAGATACAAGAACATGAAATACTTATACTACATCCTACAGCCGGCCACACTTTGATAGCCAGCTGGATACAATTGACTAGACAACTACAAAATCAGTTGTAGAGTCAATAAGCATATCTGCCTTTTGACTTATGACTATGACATGCCATAGCTCACATCCTAATATATTACAAAAAGGATAAAAGTACATAAAGTAGAAAGCATGGACTCAAGACCTCAATGTACAGTTACCAAAAGCATGGACCTTTCACCAACTCATGTAAGTTGGTGACTTTACAGAGTTGAAGCGGAAATGTGGTCCACCTTTATGGTAAAGTACATCAGATAAAGGCATATCTCTAAAAGTCTTCGGAAGAAATCTGTCTTCACTCTTTGGCTTCGGAAGACTTTGTCTTTGAAGCTTCGAAAGACTTCACTTTTGGCTTCGGAAGATATTGGTCTTGGCTTCAGAAGATTTTACACTTAGAATACTTCTAGTGCATGGTGTAAAACTTCCGAAGCATTTCTACTTCAGTTCTTTAGTACATGCTTGCACAGAGTCTTTGGATGTTTTGGCTGCATCAGACTTATAGGAATCCTTACAAACTCCCCCTAGGCTGATGCTACCAAAACATTTAGAAGATCTTCATATGTTTGTAGTCTTCAGCACAATGATGACCATACCCTTCTTCATTAGATGGTCATGATCATTCAGACTCTTATAATATCTTCTCATCTCAAAGAGATCATGCAGAGGTAAGTTGATTATGTCTTGCCATGTATAGACATTTTTCAACACCTTGATCTCTGATCACATGCCATCTCTCTGGATTAGTAGTGAAGGTCCAGGATAAGATGGGTGTCTCAGCTGCAAGAGGAGCCACTTGAATTGGAGTTGATTGGGCTGCCTCTTCATGCACTTCCTCAGGTTGATTTGACTCTGCCTGAGGTGTAGAGGTGGATGATTCAGGCTTCTTCTTCTTAGACTTAGGTTTAGAAGCCATCCTCTTCTTCCTCTTAGAAGACTTTAACTGAGAAGAGGGAGTTTGACCCTGCTGTGGATCAGAAGATGAACCTGCTGTGGATCAGAAGATGAACCTTGCTGAGGCTCAGCAGGAGGTCCAGGTTATGTTGTCTCAGGTTGTTCAACCTTAACCTCCACTTCAGGTGGGATTTGGCTTGGAGAAGAGTATAACCTTAACCTCCACTTCAGGTGGGATTCCACTTCAGGTTGTGTTGTCTCAGGTTGTTCAACCTTAACCTTAAAATTAACCTCCCTGATATGTTCATCCATTATGGATAGAGACATAGGGCCAAGTCTCCTTCCGAAGAATCCATACAGCTTCAAGAAGCTCATCATCCTTTGTCTGTCAGCAGACTTTTTCATACTCTTTTGGATGAAAGCTCTTGACTTTGCAGCATCTTCCCTCATCTTTCTCTTTGTTGCCTTTTGTTCTTGGGCACTTGAAGCACTTGAAGTTCAAGCTGTTTGAGATACTCAAACTCAATGTACTCAAAGGACAAGGGAAGAAGTGCAGATGCCTGGTAGAGACCTGTGGCACTCAGGTAGTTGATCATGTTTTGCCTATCTGTTTCCTTGTCTACCTGAGGTTCTTATGTAGCAGCAACATCCTCTTGCACAAGACTTTCCTGAACTGGGGAGAGAGTTGGAGCATGCTTGTATAATCTTTTCTGTCTCTTCTCTTCTTTGAATTGGAGAAGTAATCTTGCATCCTCTTTTTCCTTCATCTCTCTTGACACTTCCATGTCCACCAGTTCATTTAATTGCTCTAAGGGGAGAGATATAATCTCATCTATGTCATAGTTCCTGGTCTGCAGGTAAGAAATCCTGACTGCCCTCAACTCATCTTCTTGAGTGTTTGGTCTGGGGGCAGCCCTGATTGCAGCTTGCATACATCCTGAAGACCCAGAGGAACTTTCTCCCCTTAGCTTCCTCTTCCTCTCTCTCTCTCCTCCTCCTCAATCTCCTCAGGAGTCAAAATCCTTTTCCTTTTGTCACCTACAGACCTTTGTGAGTCAGGGTGGATAGAGGTTTGGCCTTCATTGCTTGGTGTAGCATCCAAGCTCTGGTCAGAGAGAGGCAGTGTGAAACACCTTCACCAGCATGTGTTTCACTGAGGGAATGAATTTCTGAAGCAGTTGTTGGTGTGACAGGGCTCTCAGGATCTATCACTGGGCCTTCAGCCAAGGTTTTCCCTTTGAAGCTAATCTCAGGGTCTGCCTCAGCATCCAGTTGACCAATGACATTATCTGATTGCTTTTGTCTCCTTCTAAGGCTGAACTCTTCAGTAATTCTATCTTGAATCCTGAGTGCTAACCTGTCAACTTGTCTTGATTTGCTTGGGTTGATAAGTGGCATGTTGATCAGGTCAAGACCTTCATAGTAGTCCAGAGTCTAAAAATTGAACACTTATTGCTGCCCTTGAACTCTATGAAGAATGAGGGCTCTTCTATCAGCATCATACCTCCACCCAATAATGTAGTTTGAAGTTCCTTGAGGTGGAGATGACACAGCCCTTGGAATGCCTTCCTCAAAGAGACTCCTAGTGACAAAGTCAATTATGTCCACATTAATGGTGAATCCTTAATGTCCATACTCTTTGAAGAACTCCCAGGTTCTGTGAGTGTAATAATTTTCTCCCCCTTTTTGGTAGCATCACCCTCTTGCATAGGTGAGCTAGAGGTTAGGTCAACCACATTCACAGGTTCTTGTGTTCCTGGTGTAACGCCCGGGAATTTTATTTGAAGCCGACGAAAGAAGAAAAAAGAAAAAAAGTCCAAAGTCGAGGGACCAAACCCGCCAACGAGAGAAAACTTGATTAGTGGGAGTATAAAAGGGGGGAGACACCCCACCCTTCTCATTTTTCAGCCATCAAGAAGAGAAGAGAGAAAGAAGAGAAAAGAGGAAAAGTGTTGGCTCGGGTTGGTTTGAGTAGCCAAAATCGTTGAGGAGCGAGTCAAATCGAAGCTCTACTCGTCGGGATCATTAAGGTGAGTTCTAGGACCCCTCTTTTACACGTTTTCAACTGATTTTGGGGCTGGAACACATCAAAAAACCCCTTTTTCGATTTTTTGGGTGAAAACCCGTTTTTATGCATGTGTGTATGTGTATGATTCGTTTGGAGCTTGATTTCTTGCTTGGTTATGCTTGAATGAGGTTGTGGTATGTTTCCCTAAGGCTTAGAATGGTTGATTTGGGCTAAAATCGAGTTTGGAAGAGGTTGGAGGCCGAAACCCGTCGGCTGCAGTCGGGATGAACTGCATTCTGCATCAGCTAGGGCTAGGCGACCGACTGGAGTGCGATTGGAGGCCATACGGCCGATTGGCGTGCGACTAAGGTCAATGCGCACGATTGCCATGCGACTGAGGTCCATACGCATGAGGGTCATGCGACTGAAGTTCATGTGCCTGTAAGGCATGCAATTGAAGGAGTGTGCGACTGAGGTTCATTCGCACGAAGGTTATGCGACTGAAGTCCATGCGCCGGGAGGCCATGCGACTGAGGTTCATTCGCACGAAGAGGATGCGACTGAAGCCCATACGCCTGAAGTCATGCGACTGAAGGCCATACGCATAGCAGCTATGCGACTGAGAGTCCATTCGCATAGATGTCCATTTGCCCATAGGTCCATTCGCATGGGGTCCATTCGCCTGATGTCCATCCACCTAAGTGTTCAGTCACCCAAAAGTCCATGTGACTGGAGGATGTCCATACACCCAAGTAGGGTTCACACGCCCGAAAGAAACAACGGTTTATCTTATGACCTTCGAGGGAAAGTGCAGTTATGGGTTTTGACTCGGGAGGTTCCCGTAGGCTTGTGTAAGTTGACTTTCAAGGTCGTAGACGTTATGCCGGGCACGTGTGTGTGATGTTAGTGATGTGATGTATGATTGATGCGTGTGTATGATTGATGCGTATATATGATGATGCCCTGTATGGTGTTGTATGTATGTTATGCTTATATTCCTGTTATGTATATGTATCTTTCTTTGGCTTTGCGTTGAGCGTTAATGTATGTAATGAAAGTATTATGTAACGTAAAGTGATAGATAAAGAAGAGAGGGATATGAGGAATGAACGGATTATTAATGAATGAATGAAAACGTGAAAGGCTCGCAAGCGATGTGTACTGAAGTGCACGGCTCTAAATGACTTAAGCTCAACCGCGTGTGGTTCAGCTAATCCTAAAGTGTGCACGTAGGGGTTCTAGTCTTTGTGGCTGACCTTCGGTGTAGTACCCATTTCGATGGGGGTGTAGTACCCATGTCGATGGGGGTGTAGTACCCATTTCGATGGGGGTGTAGTACCCATATTGATGAGGGTGTAGTACCCATGTTGATGGGAGTGTAGTACCCATGTTGATGGGGGTGTAGTACCCATATTGATGGGGGTGTAGTACCCATGTTGATGGGGGTGTAGTACCCATGTTGATGGGGGTGTAGTACCCATGTTGATGGGGGTGTAGTACCCATATCGTTGGGGGTGTAGGACGTCATTGTACCCATATCGTTGGGGGTGTAGAATGTCATTGAACCCATATGTTGGGGGTGAGGAATATAGTTGGGATCTCTGTCGCTTACCCCGGTGCTGGTGCCAGGCTATGTGCAGTGTGGAAGTCATTTGTGAACTTCGGCCCAGTAGCCATATTGTTTGGGGCATAGCTATTGACACTAATCCAGAACGTGAGAATGTATCAAATGTAATAATCTTGAACCTTACCTTAGGTACTGTGACCATGAGGTGCTGTGCACCGTTCTAAAAGGTCTATGATAGGCCTAGGTCCAGTACCATGAGCATGAAGGGTAAATTTCATGGTGTTGATAAAAGAAAAGATGTAATAATTAACGAATGAATGAAAGTAAGAACGTATGAACGAACATAAGTTAACAATGAATGAATGATGAAGATAATAATTATATTATCTATGTGTATGTATGTTGTGTGATCGCTTACGAAAGTATCGAAAGGTTTTATAAAGGAAGTAAAGTATGTTTTATTATAAAACTAGAACTCACTCAGCAACGCTGACTTTGATGTGTTTCCAGTTGGTAGGTACGTTGCTGAGGATGGCACGGGGCGGCTACTCAGCGTATTTTGGATGGCATCCTTATGTTTAATGCCTTTGTAATGAATGTAAAATGATATTGTGTAATGAACGTTTGTTTTATTTTGCAAAAGCATTTTTATGAAATGAAATTGTGGTTTTTAACGTTTCCGCTGCAACGATTTATGAAAGGAAAATGTAATTATATGTTTTATGTGCGATGAGGATCCAACTGTAGGCGTCCCGGGAACGGGGCCTTACAAGTTGGTATCAGAGCCAAAGTTTAAGTGAATTGGGTAAATATTTTCATAAACCTAATCTTAAACTGAGAATGGAATAGAAAGGGAAGGGATGCCAATCTGAGTAGCTGCGTGCCATCTGGTATCTTAGTAAAGTTAACCGGTATTACGTGCGCATGTTATATGGTTTATGTGTTGCTGGTAGATTTAGATACTGACGTAGTCACGATAGGTAATGCTCGGAGTATGAAGAGTAAAGTAAGTGGGTAATCATAACTGGCCACTATAATTTGGGACTTACTATACTTGACATAAACTGAGCTGTTCCGTGAATGATCGTGTTAGTGTTTGAATCTTTCAGTGTGTTTAGAGAATGGCCGGTGGAAGATCTTCGAAAGCTTCTCGTGGTGGAGGTGGTGGTGGACGTGGTGCTGAACCACGGGTCACTAGAGGAAGGCCTAGGGCCGAAGAAGTGGTTCATGAGGAACCGAGAGACCTCATCCTGAGGGCGGTGATGAGAATGCTAATCTGAGGGCCTCAATGAGAGAGGCGGTCGTGGAAGAAGTGCATCAGGTCTTGTAGACAATCCTACCGTCTGTAGTGACCGAAGTGATATAAGACTGTCAGAGAGAGAGAAGGGGGTAGACCTTCGGGCGAAAGGAGACGGCCCGAGACTGAAACGGTTCTCTCTGATGACGAAAAGGAAGAAGAGGAAGAACCAGCGCCGGAGGTGGCACGAGGCTGTAATTATGGGGCGTTTCAACGATGCAAGCCCCCTACTTTTAATGGCAATGGCACTGCTGCTGCTGCTAAACAATGGGTAAGGGAAATGGAAGCTGTTTTAATATCAGCGAGTGCCGAGTGCCGAGAAGATCAGAAAGTAAAATTTCTACCCACTCTTTCGTGGACTCAGCTTTGTGCTGTGGGACAACATAGTCCAAGTTGAGGGAAGCAGGGTTTATTGGAAGGATGAGATGGTCAGAGTTGAAAAGGCTGGTGATTGAGGAGTTCTGTCTCACCGTGAGATGGATAAAGTTGAAAGAAAGTTCATGCAGCTGGAGGCGGGAACAATGACGCATCAACAGTACACCACCAAATTCAACGAAATGGCACGGCTGGTTCCGGATCAGGTGACACCTCTCTCACGAAAGATCAAGAGGTATATTCATGGCTTGTCGACGGACATTCGTAGGCACATGATTGTTGCCCGACCGAGCTTAGGTCGGCGGTTAATTTGGCGGGGAGATTATACGACGAAAGATTGGTGGTCGTGACAGAGGTTAGCAAGAAAGGAGATGGTGATCGGGATTGGAATGGGAAGCGATTGGGACGTGGCGGAGCCGCTCCAAGTAACAAAGGTGCACGGGTGGATGACCAGCGTGTGGTCATAACTGATGCGGAATCGGAAAGGTGTGACAAGTGTGGACACAAGCACCCCGGGGAATGTAGAATGGGGACCAATGTCTGTTTCCGTTGTGGAAAGACCGGGCATGTGGCGAAGAACTGCGGTATGGGAAGGTGTTATTATTGTGGTGAGGTGTAGGGTTTGATAGAACATAAAATCCATGTTTAACCTTTAAACATTCTGAAAAACGCAGCGGATATAATGCTTTTAAAAACGATTTTTAAAGCTGAAATTCCATATTCTTAGGTGACCATTTTTAGGGTGAAAACAAACCCCAACATAAGGATCTTAAATATATGAATGGAACAAGCTATGAACATACAAAATCGTACATAAAATCACAGCTAGAACAAGCTGTGACAACTACCTTGTTCCAGCAGCAAATGTCGACCAAAATGGGGTTTTTGATGCTTGTTCTTTTGGCCAAGACTCCAATGGAGGACTCCTCAAGCTAGTATACCCCAAGCACTATTGCAAAACACCTTGTATGCTAGGATTAAACACCAAACAAGCTGCTGAAACCTCTTCTTCTTCGTGTCTTGTTTCCGAAACTAGAGAGGGGAGAGTGAGAGAGTTCTTTTGCATGTGTCAATTGAATGATAATGGCTGGAACAAGTTCTTTCAAGACCCCTTAATTGTGTATTGTCTTTTCAAGAAAAGTGGTCTAATAGAAACAAGGGGAGGGGGCCGAAAATTTCATTTGAAAAAGGGTTCCCCCCTTTTTTTATTAAACACAATACACAAGTTGTGGGTCTTATAATTTGGTCCTCTTAGAAAATGTATACAACTAACCAATTAATTGTATAACATATAAGCCATTATTAATTTGTAATGTCATCTAACTAATATAAATAACATTACAAATAATATCATTGAACAAAATATCCTAATAAATTGTTCCATGTCATATGCAACTTGTTTAGAAAACCCATTTTCCAAATTGGTGTTAATATTTTATTGCATGATCATATCATCAATAAATATTATTTGGTGTTTGCTAAGCTTGTTATTGGGTATAACCCGACTTGGATCATAACGTACTAACCACATCAATATTCTAAGTGTCTTGGGCACATCGAATCCTACAATCTCCCACTTGCCCAAGATTCATAGAAGATTGATGCAAGCAGTAAATACCGCCTAACAACGGTTTACTACCCTTAATACGCATGACTTATAGCCATTCAATAACATCATTCCTTTCAAGTACCCTACTTGAAATGATTTAGGTGAATCAATCATCTATCCTTTTGTTACAGATGTCATGTTAAATCCAAGGACACAGAATGATCATTCCTTGTTGATTTAACTTAATCAGGCCTTAGACATCTAACTCTCAACGAATAAGAGGAACAAATTCCATCTTGACTACATACGTTTCTCACAAACACCTCGTGTTATACCTGAACATATCCTTATGTACTGTCCACTATTTCAGGACAGTGAAGAATATGCTCAAGGTATAAAACTTGGTGAATATCAAAACCCAATATGTGTCTCAGGTCTGAGGATACCAAATGATATTCGCCTTTACTCAAATTTACTTATGATCAATCAATAAGATTCCATGTAGTAAAATTTGAGATGCGGGTTAGTCCAATATTTGTATCCCACAAATATCTATGAACCTTGGTAGCAACCCATTGCTCTATATTCATCCTTATGAATATCAACCAATCCAAGTTCATAATAATCTTACTTTCACACTTGTTCCCACAAGTATGAGCGACTACGGACATTTTAGAGTAAACAATTTACTCATGGATTAAACATGCTAAATTGGAACATTAATTGAAACATTATAACCAAATAATTTTATTCATATAATAAAGAGTTCCACATATCCAAATACAAAATGTACAGATCAAATCCAATCACTAGAATATCGAAGTCCCATGGCACAAGTATGACATTCATGCTTTGCCTTTTCAAGGAGCTTCGTGAGAGGATCCGCAATGTTTTGATCCGTGTGAACTTTGCGAATACATATCTTTCCCTTTTCAACTTCATCTCGTATGTAGTTGAATCTCCGCTCAATGTGCCTAGTCTTTTGATGAGCACGGGGTTCCTTGATTTGTGCAATCGCACCCTCATTATCACAAAAGATCTCTAGGGGGTCCTGAATGGAAGGGACTACCCCTAGATCGGCAATGAATTTCTTCAACCATGCAGCTTCTTGAGCTGCCAATGAGGCGGCAACGTATTCTGATTCTGTAGTCGATAGAGCCACCACATCCTGCTTGGAGCTCTTCCAAGAGACAGCTCCTCCATTTAGAATGAAAATGTATCCCGATTGTGACCGAGAATCATCACGATCGGTTTGGAAACTCGCATCCGTGTAACCTTTTACAACGAGTTCCTCGTCACCAGATCCATAGATTAGGAACATATCCCTTGTCCTCCTTAGGTACTTAAGTATGTTCTTAACAGCCATCCAATGACTGTTTCTAGGATTTTGCTGGTAACGGCTTGTCATGCTCAAAGCGCATGACACGTCCGGTCGAGTGCATATCATTGCATACATGATGGATCCAATAGCAGATGCATATGGGATTGCCTTCATTTTATCTTGCTCATCCTTTGAGCTTGGACATTGAGTCGTACTCAATATCGTTCCTCTTTGAATAGGTACGGTACCTTTCTTAGAGTTCTCCATCTTGAACCTTTTCAAGATCTTATCAATGTATGCACTTTGATTCAAACCAATCAACCGCCTTGATCTATCCCTATAGATCTTTATTCCTAGAATATAGGCGGCTTCACCAAGATCCTTGATGGAAAAACAACTTCCAAGCCAGGTTTTTACACCTTCCAAGGTTGGAATGTCATTTCCAAATAGTAGTATGTCATCAACATACAATACTAGGAAAGTTACTGTGCTCCCACTAGCCTTCTTATACACACAAGCCTCATCAGCGTTTTTGATGAAGCCAAATTTCTTTACTTCCTCATCAAAACGGTGATTCCAGCTTCTCGATGCTTGTTTCAATCCATAGATTGATTTCTTTAACTTGCATACTTTATTAGGATGTTTTGGATCGACAAAACCTTCAGGCTGAACCATATAGACATCTTCCTCAAGATATCCATTTAGGAAAGCAGTTTTGACATCCATTTGCCAAATCTCATAATCATAATGAGCAGCTATGGCAAACAATATCCTTATAGACTTTAGCATCGCTACAGGTGAGAAGGTTTCATCATAATCAACCCCTTGAGTTTGAGTGAAACCCTTTGCTACAAGTCTAGCTTTATAAGTATCCAAGTTTCCATGCATATCGGTTTTCTTCTTGAAAACCCACTTACTTCCAACTACTTTGGAATTAAGAGGTGGTACAACAAGTTCCCAAACTTGATTGTCATACATGGATTGCATCTCAACGTTCATGGCCTCAAGCCATTTGTCACAATCCAAATTGGACACTGCATCATGGTATGTGGTTGGTTCATCTGAATCTACCATATAGCATCCATCCATGAAAAATCCGTATCTTTCAGGTGGATTACTAGTTCTACCACTTCTGCGAACGTTTTGTGTGTATTGATCAACCATTTGATCATCTTCAACATCCTCATGTTGAGTGCTAGTTTCAATCAAACGTGCATCGGGTTGTGGTTCTTGATCTTCCTCAAGATCCACTGTTCTATTGCTAGCTCCTTCCATAAGGAACTTTGCTTCTAAGAACTCACCCTTTCTGGCAACAAACACCTTTTGTTCCAGTGGATCATAGAAATAATATCCCATAGAATCTCTAGGATATCCAATAAAGATACACTTGGTGGATCGGACTTCCAATTTGTTTGGGGTGGGAGTCTTAACATAAGCCTCACATCCCCAAACCCTTAAGTATGATAGGGATGGAACTCTTCCATGCCATATCTCAAAAGGTGTCCTTTCCACCTTTTTGGTTGGGGCCATATTTAAAATACGGGCCGCGGAGAGCAAAGCGAAACCCCAAAATGATAGAGGTAATGTGCTTCTAGCCATCATAGATCGGACCATATCCAATAAGGTTCGATTCCTCCTCTCAGACACACCATTGTGTTGTGGTGTTCCAGGTGGAGTGAGTTGTGAGACAATCCCACAACTCCTAAGATGATCTTGAAAAACATCACTTAGGTATTCACCTCCTCTATCGGTACGGAGAACTTTAATTGACTTGTTGAGTTGATTTTCTACTTCATTCTTGAAGATTTTGAACATTTCAAAAGCTTCATCTTTGTGCCTTAATAAGTACACATACCCATAGCGACTATAATCGTCGGTAAAGGTAATGAAGTATCTTTCACCATTCCTAGTCATTGGCTTAAAAGGACCACATACATCCGAATGTATGATTCCTAATAAATCTTTTGCCCTTTCGTTAGTCCCACTAAAGGGTGCCTTTGTCATTTTACCTTGTAAACAAGATTCACAAACACCAAATGAATCACATTCATTTGTTTTTAAAAGACCATTCTTTTGAAGTGTTTGTAAACGTTTCTTGTTTATATGACCAAGAAGACAATGCCAAAGATAGGTATCACTCAAGTCCAACTTGAGTTTCTTGGTGTTAGTTTGGTACAATGAACTATTTAAAGTATTTTCATGAACCAATTCATAAATACCATTAATTGGAATAGCTTTAAAATAGAACATACCATTTAAAGAAACATGAATATCATTTTCAATAAAGGATAATACATAATCATAATGTCTTAATTGAGATACAGAAATAATGTTCCTAGTCAAACTAGGAGCATACAAAACATTCTTCAAAATAACTTCCAAGCCACTTGGAAGTCTTAGGATGTAGTCCCCACGAGCTTCAACTAAGACTTTAGTTCCATTGCCCATGAAGAGGCTAACATCCCCTTTCTTGAAGTCCCTACTTCATGTGAACCCCTGCAACAAATTGCAAATATGAGTTCCACATCCGGTATCCAATACCCATGTGTTTGAATATGTAACATTAAGATCAATATGTATCATGTATATTGTACCTGAGGTCTGCCCGGCATCCCTCTTTGCTTTCAACTCTTGGAGATGGACAGGACAATTCCTTGCCCAATGTCCTATCTCCCCACACTTGAAGCATGGGTCATTTGTAGCAACCTTTTGCTTCTTCTCTTGTGGTTTGGGTGGTACCCTTACCACCCCTTTCCCCTTTCCCCACGCATGTCCCTTACCCTTGGCAACCTTTGCCTTGGGTGCGGGATGAGGCCTTTTGTTGTTCCCACCTTCATTGATGGTGAGAACGGGTAAAACCCTTTTACCCATGGCCGCCTCGGCCGTTTTGAGCATTGAGTGAAGTTCACCAATGCTTTTGTCCCATGCATTCATGTTGTAGTTCAACACGAATGTCTCAAACTTCTTGGTAAGGCCATTAAGGATCAAATCCGTGGCCAATTCCTTTGAGACGGGACAGTTAAGCCTCTCGAGGCGGTCAATATGACTTTTCATCTTAAGAACATAAGATGAAACAGATTGGTTGTCGTCCATACGACATGCATGGAGTGCTCGAACCGTTTCGAAGCGCTCAACCCTCGCCTGCTGTTGGAACGTTTCCTTCAGCTGGGTTATCATGTCATAAGCTCCGTGATGTTCATACTCCTTTTGGAGATCCGGAGTCATGCTCGCTAGCATGAGACAAGACACTTGGACGGAGTCCTCAGTGTATTTCAGCCAATCATTAAAGGCCTCCTCATCATCCTCGTTAGGTTGATCGGGGATAGGGTCGTCTAAAACATACGATCTTCTCTCTTGCTTGAGAACAATTCTCAAGTTTCGATACCAATCAATAAAGTTGTTATGATTTAGACGTTCCTTTTGGAGGATCGCTCGTAGTGATTGGTTTGACGCGGACGAGTTATCGTGATTTTCATTATTGGTGGCCATCTACAAAATTTAACAAAGATCAATTTTAGTATTTTCGATATTGCTAATTTTAATATTTAATGCCTTTTAAGGTCTTTTCATATTAAAATCTAGAACCCAACATTACATTTAAATTGTGGTTAGGTGACCTTTATCCCACGTTTTAAATTAATAAGGTGGTCAACGTTTGACGATTGCAACCATTTGCAACTTCTAGAAATATGGGATCGACTTAAAACATCATATGTAAAGTCGGAATGTTAATCCCATCAACACCATTTGGAAACCACATCGTAGGTGATCCATTTGACATGATTTGCAAATCAAGACACCCTACTTACACCCACGTGTGAGTTTGCCAAAACAAGTGGTTAGGTGACCTTTATCCCACAAATAAGGCATTCTCACCTCAAGTCACAAGTTCCCTCAAAATGGTTAGGTGACCTTTATCCCACTAAGATTTCCCAAGTGACTCAAGTGTTGTGTAAAAGGACGGTGTTGATCTTGTTTGTAAAAAAAAGTTTAGAGGTTTCAAAATTCTAGTTTAGAAAACTCTATGTACTTGTATTTGCATGCTTTCAAATACAAGGTACCTTATGGTTCTTTGATTAAAACCTATTTTAATCCTTAAAATCATTAAATAATTTTAATAACCTTTTATTAACCTTTAAGAACCATCAATTTTCAGCTTGTTAAGTTTGTTAATTAGTTTGCTTTGAATATCCAAATATCAACCAAACAATCAAGACAACAAACAATCAACCAAGCATAAACATTAACAATCATATGTGCATAACCATGGCCCTTATGTTGACAACACTTGTTTGCCATCACAAGTGTTGTCTATGGTCTTTCTAAGGGTCAAACATATCATAAAAGTTCCAAGAACCTCCCACTAGAAACCGCATCCAAATGCTTCATGTTTCTTGTGTCTTTGTGTCCATCTTTGGGTCTTGATCTTGTACATCTTCCTTTTACAAAATTGTATCCTAATACATTTTTCTAGTAAAGGAAATGAACCTAATCTATTATTACATAACCAAATGAATGAATAATTACAACCCAAATGAATAAACACAAATATTACAACCAAATTGAATGAATAAAACAACCACTTGAATCATCCAAACAACACAAGGCCACAAGCTAGGTTATGCACTTTAACAACCAATGATCAAATCATCAAAATATATCATTAATCCCCACTTAAAACCTTCAAATTTCAGCCAACATAAACTGAAATTTTGGTTTTAAATATTGTCCAAACAATCAACATATCAACATACATATCTTTCAAGGTTTAATCACAAGCATGTGTGATGTAACCTTGAAAGTTGGGGATTTCAATAAGACATAATATTTCAGCCCAAAACCAGCCTATAACATGTCTAATATCATCTTTTAAAACCAATTTCAAAAGATGAATCAAGCAAGCCATCCATATAACCGGCTCTTGATGCCATTGTAGGGTTTGATAGAACATAAAATCCATGTTTAACCTTTAAACATTCTGAAAAACGCAGCGGATATAATGCTTTTAAAAACGATTTTTAAAGCTGAAATTCCATATTCTTAGGTGACCATTTTTAGGTGAAAACAAACCCAAACATAAGGATCTTAAATATATGAATGGAACAAGCTATGAACATACAAAATCGTACATAAAATCACAGCTAGAACAAGCTGTGACAACTACCTTGTTCCAGCAGCAAATGTCGACCAAAATGGGGTTTTTGATGCTTGTTCTTTTGGCCAAGACTCCAATGGAGGACTCCTCAAGCTAGTATACCCCAAGCACTATTGCAAAACACCTTGTATGCTAGGATTAAACACCAAACAAGCTGCTGAAACCTCTTCTTCTTCCTGTCTTGTTTCCGAAACTAGAGAGGGAGAGTGAGAGAGTTCTTTTGCATGTGTCAATTGAATGATAATGGCTGGAACAAGTTCTTTCAAGACCCCTTAATTGTGTATTGTCTTTTCAAGAAAAGTGGTCCAATAGAAACAAGGGGAGGGGGCCGAAAATTTCATTTGAAAAAGGGTTCCCCCCTTTTTTTTTATTAAACACAATACACAAGTTGTGGGTCTTATAATTTGGTCCTCTTAGAAAATGTATACAACTAACCAATTAATTGTATAACATATAAGCCATTATTAATTTGTAATGTCATCTAACTAATATAAATAACATTACAAATAATATCATTGAACAAAATATCCTAATAAATTGTTCCATGTCATATGCAACTTGTTTAGAAAACCCATTTTCCAAATTGGTGTTAATATTTTATTGCATGATCATATCATCAATAAATATTATTTGGTGTTTGCTAAGCTTGTTATTGGGTATAACCCGACTTGGATCATAACGTACTAACCACATCAATATTCTAAGTGTCTTGGGCACATCGAATCCTACATGAGGAAGGTCATAAGAGCAGGGACTGTAAGAAGCCAAGGGCTGAAGGTTCGGGAGTGAAGAAGATCGGAGGAAGCTAGGACGGACTTTGATGTTGTGTCAGTTATGTTCCTAGTAAATAGATCCTTAGCCTTGTGTTATTTAATGTTGGCGCTAGTAAAAGTTTTATTCCTGCTCCAATCTGTGCTAAATTACCTGTTAGTGGTAAGAATATAGATACGCCATTCGATGTAGGCCTAGGAGTGGATTGTTTGGCAAACTACGGAGTGAACACTGTGCGTTGCAAAAAGATGATACGGTTGGCAGCGCCTGACGGGATCACTATGATGGTTTAAGGTGATTGAGTCACGACGATTACGAATGTGATTTCGATGACAGTGGCGGGAAAGTGCATGAAGCGTGATATGGTGGAATACGAGATTAAATGCCTTACTTGTTTACAAGTGAAGACGGAGAAACAAATGCTGTATAGAAAGTATTCAGGTGATCAAGGCCACGATCGAGAAGCTCGAAAGGATCAAAGTCTTAATGAGGTAGCCAGAGATAGACAAGAAGTCGTGTGTGGATAAACGACGTATACTGATTAAACCCCAGGTGGGAGACTAGAAAGGAGATGAGACAGTATTGCTCGCGACGGTTTAAGGAATAACAGGTTTCGGGGACGAAACCTATATAAGGGGGGTGGACTTGTAACGCCCGGAAATTTTCTTTGAAGCCGACGAAAGAAGAAAAAAGGAATAAAGTCCAAAGTCGAGGGACCAAACCCACTAACGAGAGAAAACTTGATGAGTGGAGTATAAAAGGGAGGAGACACCCCACCCTTCTCATTTTTCAGCCATCAAGAAGAGAAGAGAGAAAGAAGAGAAAAGAGGAAAAGTGTTGGCTCGGGTTGGTTCGAGTAGCCAAAATTGTTGAGGAGCGAGTCAAATCGAAGCTCTACTCATCGGGATCGTTAAGGTGAGTTCTAGGACCCCTCTTTTACACGTTTTCAACTGACTTTGGGGCTGGAACACATCAAAAAACCCCTTTTTCGAGTTTTTGGGTGAAAACCCGTTTTATGCATGTGTGTATGTGTATGATTCGTTTGGAGCTTGATTTCTTGCTTGGTTATGCTTGAATGAGGTCGTGGTATGTTTCCCCAAGGCTTAGAATGGTTGATTTGGGCTAAAATCGAGTTTGGAAGAGGTTGGAGGCCGAAA
This sequence comes from Flaveria ramosissima, assembly GCA_025215565.1. Lineage (NCBI taxonomy): Eukaryota > Viridiplantae > Streptophyta > Magnoliopsida > Asterales > Asteraceae > Flaveria > Flaveria ramosissima. Next base: position 41,602,733 of record CM046039.1, read on the forward strand.
CTCGTCGGCTGCAGTCGGGATGAACTGCATTTTGCATCAGCTAGGGCTAGGCGACCGACTGGAGTGCGATTGGAGGCCATACGGCCGATTGGCGTGCGACTAAGGTCCATGCGCACGATTGCCATGCGACTGAGGTCCATACGCATGAGGGTCATGCGACTGAAGTTCATGTGCCTGTAAGGCATGCGATTGAAGGAGTGTGCGACTGAGGTTCATTCGCACGAAGGTTATGCGACTGAAGTCCATGCGCCGGGAGGCCATGCGACTGAGGTTCATTCGCACGAAGAGGATGCGACTGAAGCCCATACGCCTGAAGTCATGCGACTGAAGGCCATACGCGTAGAAGCTATGCGACTGAGAGTCCATTCGCATAGATGTCCATTCGCCCATAGGTCCATTTGCATGGGGTCCATTCGCTTGATGTCCATCCGCCTAAGTGTTCAGTCACCCAAAAGTCCATGCGACTGGAGGGTGTCCATACGCCCAAGTAGGGTTCACACGCCCGAAAGAAACAACGGTTTATCTTATGACCTTCGAGGGAAAGTGCAGTTATGGGTTTTGACTCGGGAGGTTCCCGTAGGCTTGTGTAAGTTGACTTTCAAGGTCGTAGACGTTATGCCGGGCATGTGTGTGTGATGTTAGTGATGTGATGTATGATTGATGCGTGTATATGATTGATGCGTATATATGATGATGCCCTGTATGGTGTTGTATGTATGTTATGCTTATATTCCTGTTATGTATATGTATCTTTCTTTGGCTTTGTGTTGAGCGTTAATGTATGTAATGAAAGTATTATGTAAGGTAAAGTGAAAGATAAAGAAGAGAGGGATATGAGGAATTAACGCATTATTAATGAATGAATGAAAACGTGAAAGGCTCGCAAGCGATGTGTACTGAAGTGCACGGCTCTAAATGCCTTAAGCTCAACCACGTGTGGTTCAGCTAATCCTAAAGTGTGCACGCAGGGGTTCTAGTCTTTGTGGCTGACCTTTGGTGTAGTACCCATTTCGATGGGGGTATGGTACCCATGTTGATGGGGGTGTAGTACCCATGTTGATGGGGGTGTAGTACCCATGTTGATAGGGGTGTAGTACCCATGTTGATGGGGGTGTAGTACACATATTGATGGGGGTGTAGTACCCATGTTGGTGGGGGTGTAGTACCCATGTTGATAGGGGTGTAGTAACCATGTTGATGGGGGTGTAGTACCCATATTGTTGGGGGTGTAGGACGTCATTGTACCCATATCGTTGGGGGTGTAGAATGTCATTGTACCCATATGTTGGGGGTGAGGAATATAGTTGGGATCTCTGTCGCTTACCCCGGTGCTGGTGCCAGGCTATGTGCAGCGTGGAAGTCATTTGTGAACTTCGGCCCAGTGGCCATATTGTTTGGGGCATAGCTATTGACATTAATCCACAACGTGAGAATGTAACAGATGTAATAATCCTGAACCTTACCTTAGGTACTGTGACCATGAGGTGCTGTGCACCGTTATAAAAGGTCTATGATAGGTCTAGGTCCAGTACCATGAGCATGAAGGGTAAAGTTCATGGTGTTGATAAAAGAAAAGATGTAATAATTAACGAATGAATGAAAGTAAGAACGTATGAACGAACATAAGTTAACGAATGAATGAATGATGAAGATAATAATTATATTATCTATGTGTATGTATGTTGTGTGATCGCTTACGAAAGTATCGAAAGGTTTCATAAAGGAAGTAAAGTATGTTTTATTATAAAACTAGAACTCACTCAGCAACGCTGACTTTGATGTGTTTCCAGTTGGCAGGTACGTTGCTGAGGATGGCACGGGGCGGCTACTCAGCGTATTTTGGATGGCATCCTTATGTTTAATGCCTTTGTAATGAATGTAAAATGATATTGTGTAATGAACGTTTGTTTTATTTTGCAAAAGCATTTTTATGAAATGAAATTGTGGTTTTTAACGTTTCCGCTGCAACGATTTATGAAAGGAAAATGTAATTATATGTTTTATGTGCGATGAGGATCCAACTGTAGGCGTCCTGGGAACGGGGCCTTACACCTGGTTGAGCTCTTCTTAAAGGTCTCCCAGCTAGTTTTTCCCTGAGATGTGATATCTCAAGTTGCTGATCATTGACCTTATTTTGAAGGGTAGTCACCTGAGATTCAAGGTGACTAACCTTATAGACTAAATAGGAGCATGTTTTTGATAGTTTTTGCACCTTTAGTCTCGAATTCCCCTCTTCTTCATCAGAAGAATCATTGGGGGATGAGATGATTGGACCAAAGTCCTCTCTCTCACCACCAGCTTCAGGTTCTTGGCTACTAGATTTCCTCTGCATATTGACATCCTCTATTAAGGTGTCAATGGGCTGAGTTGCCATGGTTGAGGTCTTAATAATGTAGTCACTTGCAGAAGTGAGAGCCTCTTCCATATGGATATACCGAACAGGTTCAGAAGTATCCACCTTAGTTATGGGTGACTGATGTGGGCTAGACTGAGGAGATCAGGAGTACTCATCTCTCTTTTAGTAGGGGAAGAGAAGAGAGACTCATGGTACTCACTGAAACCTAAGTCTTCATCAGTATAGAATGAGAGGTTGGGAATGGATTGATTTAGATCTAAAGGCTGGGGATGGTAATTGTCCCCTGAAGGTTGTTCACTTGAGTGTTGAGACTCAGAGTGAAGGCTTAAGGCAGTTTGGCTTGTGAGCTCATCAGGGTGAGCATGAGGAACCTCAACCCTGATTGTTAAAGAGATGGGAGTGGTTTTCTCCTCAGGGGATGTGGGAGCTCTATTGTCCACTTCCTCCTGTATTGTTGAGTATATAGGGACCTGCACAGACTCAATAGCTTGAGCAGGGGTTCGTTTGGATTTTCTTTGGTAGGTGAGGGTTACTTGTGGCCTTTTGGGCGGTTGAGAGGTAGAAGGTGTGGGTTCAACACTAGCTTGTGTTGCTAGGTTGTCACCTTGAGCAATGAGCTCTAACATTTTTGGAACTAGGGCTGTTTCTACCCCTAAGAAGCCTACAGTTGGCTTCTTCATAATTTTAAAGATGTCGGGCTTCATCTGTCCCAATTTAAGAATATTATCTGTTTCCCTCAACTGTGAGCGCAGTTCACAGTTGAGAATGTGTTGAACATATCTAGGAAACATATAATACTGTAGGGAGTCCAAGTTAGCAAGCAAATTTGTATAGAAAAATTGAGAGTACCTGAACTTGACCCCTTGAACCATTCCACGTACTATGAAGGAGAGATCCTCAGGAATCTGGTCCCACCCTCCATGCTTGTTTGACAAGCTATGGATAACCACATGAAGCAGGTATTTCCACTGGGATGAGACCTTCCCTTTCCTGAAGGTCTTTATAAAGAAATCTCCCTCATAGCCCATCTGCTCAAAGAAATGATTTACAGCTTTCTTTGGGAAGGACAACTCACCTTCTTCATCTTCCAGCTGCAAATGAGTGTTTATGATGGCCAGAGTGATGAAGATTGTCCTCCCTTGCACTGTGGCAAACAGTGCCTTCTCCCCATCCATAATGACCTCTTGGCAGGTCTTCCAAAATTCAAGCAGATGATCCTCATAGAGAGTAGGATCAATGGTTAGGGAGGTGGAGTAGTTTGATAGAGCTAAGAAACAGCGAATCTCTGAGAAACTTTCATCTTTCTCAGAGCTTAACAGAGCAACTTGGTTATGCTGCCTGTGAAGTTGCATAGAGAAATCTGGGTTGTTTCTAATGTTTAGGTTGGCCATTTTAGAAGCTTAAGGATGAAGAAAGATGAAGAACAAAAGGCGGTTTGGAGAACTTAGGTTTAAGGAAAAGTGTAATTGAGGAAGATAGTGAAAGAGGGGGGAACCGTTGGGCATTTATGTGAAAAGGATTTGAGACAAAGTTAATGAAAGAGGATAAACTTTGAAATCCGGATGTCGGTCCCACCTCTGAAAAGTAGTTTAATTTTGCCCAAAAAGTAGTTTTCTTGGAAGTCGAGACATCTTCCGAAGGTTATTTGCTTCGGAAGTTCTGAAGAAAAAGCTTCCAAAGGCAAATTGGCTTCGGAAGAGATTTCAAAAGTTTTTGAAAATTTTGCTTCAGAAGAGAGTTTTACACTCAGAGATTTTTATTCTAAGAAGAACAAATACTTCCGAAGGTAAATTGCATTCGGAAGAAACTTGCTCTTTGAAAACATACAAAGTACTTAAGTTGATTTTAAGCTTCGGAATATATTTCAGACATTTCTTTCGAAGGTAAAATTTACTGAAGCAATTATTTGTTTACTAAGACATAAATTACTTTCGGAGGTAATTTCAAACTTTTCCGAAGAGATCAAGATTTTTAAAAATCTAAGAAAAGTCTTTTGAAAAGATTTTTCTTCCAAAGAAAACAAAGGGCTTATTAAGGTGATATAATAGACAACTTAGGACACACAGGTTTTAGAAATAAATATGATTAAGTTTTAAGAAAAGTTATTCAAAGTTAATCATCAAAATAGCTTATACAAGATATTTAAATCTCTTCTCATCAAAAGCTTTGGTGAACAGATCAGCATATTGTTCATTTTTGTTAACTTTGACTAGTTTGATTAATCCCTTTTCAAAGTTATCTCTAATCAAATGATATCTGATATTGATATGCTTTGTCCTTGAGTGCTGCACAAGATTCCATAGTCCAGCATCTAATTTTGAATCCAAAGCACTTGAGCATAGCAACTTGCAGCAGCAATGTATTCGGCCTCAGCAGTTGATGCAGACACACAGGATTGTTTCTTGCATTGCCATGAGACAACCCTTCCACCAAGGAACTGACATCCCCCAGATGTTGACTTTGCAGTCATGTTGCAACCACCATAATCACTATCTGTATAAGCATACAGATTGAAGTCAGGATTCTTTGGATACCATAAATCAAGTGTTGAAGCACCTTTGAGGTATCTTAGAATCCTCTTGACAGTGATGAGGTGAGACATCTTAGGGTTGGCTTGATATCTTGCACAAATACATGTAGCAAACATGATATCAGGCCTACTAGAAGTAAGATACATAAGAGACCCAATCATAGCCCTGTATAAGTGTTCATTTACACACTCCCCTCAAGATCAGGTCCAAGGGAGTGGTTTCTGGCTATGGGTGTCTTAGCAATCTTACAATCAGTCATGTTGAACCTCTTGAGTATGTCCTAAACATACTTTGACTGATTTATGAAGATACCATCTTCAACTTGCTTCACTTGAATTCCCAGAAAGAAATTGGGTTCTCCCATTGCACTCATTTCAAATCTATCTTTCATCAGCTTCTCAAAGTCTTTGCAGAGCTTTGGATTAGTTGAACCAAAGATGATGTCATCCACATACACTTGAACTAGCAATATGTCATTTCCCTGTCCTTTGATGAAGAGAGTTCCATCTATAGTACCTCTCCTGTATCCATGTTTGCAAAGATACTCAGACAATGTCTCATACCACTTCCTGGGTGTCTGATGCAGCCCATAAAGAGCTTGGTCAAGCTTGTAGACATAATCAGGATGATCGGGGTCTACAAAACCAGGTGGCTGTTTGACATACACCTCTTCATCAATCACTTCATACAGAAAAGCACACTTCACATCAAGCTGAAAGACCTTGAAGTTCTTGGATGCAGCAAATGCCAGGAATATCCTAACAGCTTCTAGTCTTGCTACTGGAGCAAAAACATCAGTGTAGTCAATCCCTTCTTCTTTGTGTGTATCCTTGAACAACTAGTCTAGCCTTGTTCCTCATGATAATGCCTCTATCATCCTTCTTATTCCTAAACACTCATTTGGTTCCAATGGTAGTCTTCCTATGAGGAAGAGGACAAAGGTTCCAAACTTTTTGCTTTTTGAATTGAAGCAACTCCTGTTGCATAGCTTCAACTCAACTTCCATCCTTTAGAGCTTCATCAACTTTCTTTGGCTCTATCTGGGATAAGAAACAAGAGTGAAGACAAACATTTGCTTCATGGGTTTGTCCTCTTGTTCTTATCCCTGTGACAACATCTCCAATGATGTTTGTGGTGGGGTGAGACTTGTGGATCCTAAGCTGAGGGATCACATCAAGTTGCTGAGAAAGATCTAAATTTGAGAAATTTAGATCTGGCATAGATGTTTCACCCTCCACATCACCACACTTATCAAGATTGACTTGATCCAATGAGTGTGTGACATCATTGATGTTGTCATCTAAGGTGTGGTTATTAGCATCAAGAAATTCTTGATCACTGTCACCACCACCATTGTTGTCTTCCATAATTGAGGTATCCTTATTTGGTTGTGGAACCTCTGAGCTGGAATTTGAAGGCACCCCAGATGTATCAGCTGAGTTTGTCATTGTAGTACTGATAGAAACCTCATTTGCAGAAGTAGTTCCAACTGAAACTGAAGATGTATGAGTTGAAAGTCTTCTTAGCTCAAATCTTGGATTAGGATCACTTGTATTTAATGCAGATCCTGAAACATTCTCACAAGATTTGTTAAAACAGTTGGTAACTAAATCAAGATCAAATAGCCAATCAGGACCAGAACCAGCCACACAGGGTGTGTCTTCTTTGAAAGTCACATTGACTGACTCCTCAATAATTCTACTTTTGAGATTGTATACTCTATAAGCCTTAGCCTGGGAAGAGTATCCAATGAAATGTCCATCATCTGATTTCTCAGCAAATTTGGCAATTTGATCTTTGGTATTCAAGATGGTGCAAGGACATCCAAATGACATGAGAAAACCAATGAAAGGTTTTCTCTTGTGCCAAAGTTCATAAGGAGTCTTACCATGTGTCTTAACCACTAAAACTCTATTTTGCACATAGCAAGCAGTGTTTACCGCCTCTGCCCAGAAGGTGATGGGCAGTTTAGAGTCAGACAACATAGTTCTTGCAGCTTCAATTAGTGTCTTGTTACTCCTCTCAGCAACACCATTTTGCTGAGGAGTCCTGGGAGCACTATATTGTCTTGTAATACCTTTTTTATCACAAAATGTATCAAGGGTTTGATTCTTGAATTCAGTCCCTTGATCACATCTTATGGTTTTGACCTTATGATAACATTGATTTTCAATCTTTAAGATGAAATTCTTCAGAGTCTCAGGGGTCTCATCCTTAGTTCTAAGAAAGAAAACCCAAGTGAATCTTGTAAAATCATATGTGATCACCAAACAGTAGGAGGTCCTTCCTAGACTCATTACACTGGTGGGGCCAAAGAGATCCATATGTAATAAGTGTAGGGGAGTAGTGATATAGTTCCTTTCTTTAGGTTTGTGAGATACCTTATGTTGCTTCCCTTTCAGGCATGCAACACAATGATCATCACTTGTAAACTCTCTCTTTGGCATTCCAGTTACCAAATCATGTTTAATTAGTTTATTCATGTTCTTAAAGTGTTAGTTCTCTAGAAAGATTAACATTTTGTCTTTATGTGTCTTTTTACTATTTGTAATAGTATAGGGACTAGTTTTGTAATTTGTTAGTTCCATGTGTTTCATTATAAATAGCTTAGACTTGTTGCAGGTAAAAGGAGACGAGAGTAGTGACGAACAACAGATTGATAACTGCTTACTTACTTTGTAATTGTATTTGCTTGATATTAATGAAACTATGAATTTTGTTGATACGTTGCTTGATTTGATTACTTTGTTTGTATTTCTTTGAATTGTGTTCATCAATCATCATAGATTGGTACATTTGATCCTATCAAATGGTATCAAAGCTCCCATTTGATCCTATCAAATGGTATCAGAGCTCCCATTCCTATCAAATGGTATCAGAGCTGTTGGTTCAGTGATTTTTGAGGTTTGTCGAACTTTCAAGCTCAAAAAATTCACTAAACCTATGATTGATAGACAATACAATTGAAAATTTGTGGATTTCAGATGTGTTTCATCATCATAAACATGTTTTGAATTACAATCAGCAGTTAAATTCATCAAATTCAAGATAATTTGTTGAATTTGTGTTCGAAAAGTTCACTATTTTTAGAACTGAAAATCACAAAATTGATTGATTTGTTGTTGATATTGAAATAAATTGATATTAGAAGAATGATTATCGGTATAAATTATGTCTAATTGGAAAGTTTCAATCCAATTCATCAACTTTTGAAGAATTTCAGAAGATTGAGTCAGTTACATTCATATGAACATGATGAATGTGACGCACTAGAGTTGAGGTTTGATGAAATATTGTCTAAGTGTTAGGCGTTTGACTACTGTTTAGTCGCATTAACACTGTTTAGACGTTTTCAGTTCAGACGTTTGACTACTGTTGAAGAGTAAAAGTCCAGACGTATCATATCTGTTGAGGCGTATTAGAACTGTTTAGACGGTTGATAAGTGTTGGGGCGCATTACAACTGTGTAGGCGCATTACAACTGTTCAGGCATTTTACTACTGTTCAGACGAATCAACTTGGGCATTTTGGAAAAATTTTCTAAGGCATTCCGTTAGACGTCTCTCAACTTAGGCGCATTAACTGTTTGGGAGTTTGATTACTGTTCAGGCGTATCATCCTTGATACTTAGAATTTTTTTTAAGAATTTTTTCAAAAACTTTTTTATTTCTTTTCTTAATTCAAAATCTAAGAAAAACAACAGATGAAATCAGAAGATTCTGAAAATAGAGTTCCAAAACTTAAAAATAGAGCTGATTTCAAAAATTGGTCTCTTAAGTTAAAACATCATTTAAATTCCATTGACACTGATCTTTGGAAATCTATAGAGATAGGACCATACATTCTTATAATCACTAATGTGCCTGACAAAGGGTTTGTTTATACTAAAGATTCTCAAGAACCCTATCCTGAAGATGGTCTTCAAGGAGATGATTTGAGAAGAGTAAAGAATGATATCAAAGAATATTCCTTGATGTGTAAAGGACTACCTCTGGAAGTTCTTGCAAGGCTTGATGGATATCAAAGTGGATAAACCATGTATAAAGCCTTAAAGACTATTTGTGAAGGAGGCAAGGAGATTCAAAATCTCAATAAACAAAAGTTGAAAAGGCAATTAAAATTGTTTAAACATTTGTCTGGAGAAACCAAAAATCAGATGATGAACAGATTTGTTGAACTTACAACTGAGATGTCATCAGCTGTTATTAAGCCTAATCTTGAAGATCTAAATCTTAGACTACTCAATGCTTTACCCTCATCATGGAAACAAACAGTAACCTTACTAAAGCATACTGAGAAGTTCCCTGTGGATCTAGATCTACTTATTGCCAAGATAGAGTCAGTAGAGATTGATGAAAGCTTAAGGAATAATGATAGAGCAGCATCAATGCCTCGGTATCAGTTTGTTGCTTCTCCCGCAAACACTATTGAAAATGCATACATGGCAAAAACTGAGAAAATTACAGAAGAAGAGGGAGAATTATTTGTTGGAGCAGGATTTTTCACTAATTCATCATTTACTTGTGCTCCTGCTTATACAACACAAACTCATTCTCAATCTCCTCCTAAATCTCAGTCTCAAACATCTAATGTTCAAACAGAGACTTCTTCATCTAACTCTGCTAAATCTAGCAAAGTTAAAGATGTGATAAACATCCTATTAGAGGATGAAGAGTCTAAAACTGCATTCACTGCATTTATAGCTAGTTTTCAAGCATATCAAGGTAGCCATTTAACTCAATTAGATCTTGTTTTGCAGGATTTGTTTGAAATGGATCCCGAAGATGTTGAAGAGATGGACTTAAACTAGCAGATGGTGATGATTGCTTACAGGACACAAAAACACCCATATGTCAACAGGAAGTACAAGCCAAGTGCTAACAAGACTGTTGGGTTTGATAAGGCAAAATCAAGGTGTTTTAACTGTAACAGTTATGGACATTTCTCCAAAGAATTCAAAGCTCCAAGGAATAATGGAGGAAATGCTCAATCAAGTTCTAGCAATCAAAGGTTTCAACCAGCTAAGAAGACTTTTCAAAAGCCTAATCAAAGTCTTCCTATGCCTGAGCTTAAAGATGAAACAAAATCATCTGATGAAACCAAGAAAGCTTTAGTAGTCAGCATTAAAGATGGTTATGATTGGAGTGCATATGCTAAACAGTTTACTAATGATTTAACATCAAGTTTATCTCTTGTTGCAGAAATCCAGGGAGAAGATTGGTCAGAAAATAATGATCCAAAGGTGGAAGGTGAGAATGAAGAAGATGACTATGATTGGAATGACAAATCTGATCCTAAGGAGGATACAGATGAAGCAGCTCTAATAGTACAGTCTGATCAACCTAAGGTTGACACTTCATCTTCAACATCTGAAACCTTATCTCCAAAATTCCCTGAAATCCCATCTGAAGTGAGAGAAAAACTCTGCACAAAATCATGCTATGAACATGTTGAATACTATAGAGACTACTCATATAAAATCTGTGAGAAACAAAAACAAGAAGAGTCAATGCATAACAAACTAAAATCTAATCATAAAACATCATATCAAAAGATTATTTCTCTTCAAACTTCATGGAACAAAACACTAAAAGAATTAGAAATTGTTTCTAAACAATTAGAAGAGATGACCAAAAATCTTGAACAGGAGAAGATAGCACATGCTGCTACTCAAATGGATCTTGCTAAAGTAAAAAGTTCAAAAATGATTGTAGAAAAACTAGTAAGTGAGAGAAAAGATAAACAGAAAGCAGGGTTAGGTTTCACTCATGAACCTATGCCTGAATCTATTACAAACACTTTACCAGAGAACTTTAATACACATGATCATTCTTCTGAGAATAAAGCTAAACTTAAAGTTTTTCAGGTCAAAAACAAGAATTTAGAAGAAGAAAAGGAAAATGTACAAGTTTTTATTGAAAATGATCAAGAAAAGATTAAAAATAGTCATCTAATCAAGATAAAATCTTATGAACCAAAACAAACAAAACAAAACACTTCTGATCAAATTCATTTTGTATTAGAAGAAGTGAAAGTTCAAAGCAAAGATAAAGATAAACAACAGGTAGGAACATCAGAAGATTCAAACACTATTAATCTAAAACAAGTTCAATCTGAAAAAGAATCTTCTTCTGACGATGTTCAATCTGGAAGTAAATCAAGTTCTTCTAAGTCAAAGAATCAAAGAAGAAGAAAGAAATCATCAAAATCAAAATCTGAACAAAACAAAAGTTCAAAAAAGTTGATCAAAGCAACAAATCAGGCAACAAAAGTTAAACTGATAAAATTTGTGTCAGCCGGTTTGTTAAATATGAATTCTCTTCAAAACAACAAGGTAAATACTATGAACAAATCTCACTCTGATCTGAAATCAAGTTCAGATTCTAAGACTTTCGCTGTAGCAAAAAGATTTGTTCCTAATGAATTCAAAGAAGGAAGTTCATGTTAAACAGATGCAAAATATCTGGCACAAAATCAAAATGTGAAAAATGAAAAACAACAGTTTAACTATTTGACACCAAAATATAAAAATGAATCAAATACAGTGTCAATGTCAAAAGTTAACAAACAGTTGTTTTTAACTCCACAAAAGTACTGTGAAATATGTGATATGAAAATCACAATACTGTTGAGTGCTATTTCAACAAGTACTATCACATATGTGACATGAGAAATCATTTCACAACAGATTGTTATTTTAACAAATATTGTACTTATTGTGATGAGAAGACTCACAATACTTCAAATTGTTATTTTAGAGAGAGATCACATACTAGAGGATTTGCAAATTCAAACATGAGTAAAGGTTATGTTAATCCTCAATATATGAGAAATCAAACTGATGGATTTCAAAAATTAATTAATCAACCTTCTTTAGGTTTGAGATCTTTTCAAAAGAACAATTATGTGAGATCTAAACAAAATGTGCAAGAACAATTCATACCAAGATCTGTAAGAATGACTAATAAAAAGGTTAGTCATCAATACATGTCAAAAATTGATCAATCAAATGGTATGAATGTTTAAAAAAATAACTCAAACAATTTTCAAAACATATTTCAAAACAATTTTCAAAACAAGATTGGTAAATTCATCAAGAATAAACCTGATTTGAATAATCTTCATTACAAACAATTTACCTTTGTTGATAAATTTGGAAAACCCAAGACCATCTCGGCTTGGGTGGATATCTCAACTTAATTTTCTTGTTGTGCAGGTATGCCCAAGAAGACCACTTAATACATGGTATGTGGATAATGGGTGTAGCCGGCATATGACAGGCAATCCTGCCTTGTTACAAGATTTTAAGTTAAAGGATGGAACACACGTCGCCTTTGGTGGTGATGCAGGAGGAAAAATAACAGGAGAAGGAACAGTTTCCAATGGGATAATAAGCTTTGACAAAGTCAACTTTTGTTCACATTTGAACTTTAATCTTTTAAGTGTATCCCAAATATGTGATAAATCATACTCTGTTCTATTTGATGATTCATTCTGTTATGATTTGAAACCAGGTTTTCAGATAAGCAAAGATTGGGTAATTGTTACAGCTAAAAGGGATAGAGATGTATACAAGCTGGATATGTCTCAAGTTGATCCTTAGACTGAAACAACATGCCTAATTGCTAAAGCATCAAATGATGAAAGCTAGCTTTGGCATAGACGTCTCGGACATTCAAATTTCAAGAATATGAACAAGCTTGTATCAGGAAATCATGTCATTGGACTTCCATTTAAGAAGTTTGCAACGACTGATCACTGCTCAGCATGTTTGAAGGGAAAGCAACACAGAGCGTCTTATAAGACCAAGCTCATAAACTCAACTTCCAAACCTCTTGAAATGTTACATATGGACCTTTTTGGACCAACAAATGTCAAGAGTATTTAAAGAAAATCATATCGTTTAGTTATCATTGATGACTATACAAGATTTTCATGGGTTTTCTTTTTGTATGCTTAATCTGAAACGGCTGATTTACTGAAAAAAATTATCATTATAGTTGAAAATCAATTAGAAAATGAATTGAAAATAATAAAAAGTGATAATGGAACGGAATTCAAAAACGCTAACATTGAAATGTTTTGTGCACAAAAAGGGATAGCTCATCAGTTCAGTGCTCCCAGAACTCCTCAACAAAATGGAGTTGCTGAAAGGAAGAATAGAACAGTGATTGAAGCTGCTCGTTCTATGTTAGTTGATGCAAAAATTCCTATCACTTTTTGGAATGAAGCTATATCAACTGCGTGTTTTGTTCAGAATAGAATCTTTATTGTGAATGATAAAATGAAACTTCTTATGAGTTAATGTTTGGCAGGAAACCGAACATAAACTTTCTAAAATCATTTGGTTGTCCTGTTATGATTCTTAATTCAAATGATCAGTTAGGAAAATTTGAATCAAAATCTGATAATGGATTTTTCGTTGGATATTCATCTGTTTCAAAAGCCTATCGAGTGTACAACTCTAGGAAAAATATAATCCTTGAAACATTCAACGTTAAATTTCTGAAAAATTCTTTTCCATCAGTTTCAAATGATCCTGCCTGGTTATTTGATTTAGATTTATTATCAAACTCTCTTCAATCTAACTTGTTTAATCAATCAAATTGTCTTTATTCTACAGGTAAGAAGAACTCTAGAGGAGATCTTGGATCTTTCAGTGAGGATTCAGATTCTGACGACCCAGATGATTCTAACTCAGACTACCCATTTTTATCATTTGTCAAGGACTCAACAATACGATTCAATGACAATAATCATGCTAATACAGCTTCAGATCATTCAGTTTCATTTGATCAGGAAGACTCACAACCAATTCCTAATGATGGTAATGAGTTTGTGTAACCTGAGTCTGGAACATCATCCATCTCTGGTGATGCAGTTGATACTGGTAACCTTGATTACTTTATTAACTCACCGACTCAAGTTCCAAACTTCAATCCACATTCTTCTAATTTGTTACATCAGCTTTCCAACTTAAACCAAACAAATCTGGATGTTAATGTTTAATGTGATGAGATTTCAACATCTCGTATTCACAAGAATCATCCAATTTCTCAGATCATTGGTCCATTGAATGAGAGAACAACAAGGAGTATATCAGAACAAGCAAACTTGTGCTTATACTCTTGTTTTCTTTCTCAAATTGTTCCTAAAAATGTTACCGAAGCATTAAAGGACAATGGTTGGATAGAAACCATGCAAGAAGAATTACTTCAATTTCGCAAACAAGAAGTGCGGAATTTAGTGGATTTACCTGAAGGAGAAAATACTATAGGCACGAAATGGTTGTTTAGAAATAAGACTGATGATCGTGGTGTAGTAATAAGGAACAAAGCGAGACTTGTTGCACAAGTACGCACAGGAAGAAGGGATAGATTATGATAGAGTGTTTGCACCAGTTGCAAGACTTGAATCCATTCGAGTTTTCCTGGCTTATGCTTTATTCATGAAATTTAAGGTGTAATAAATGGATGTAAAGGGTGCATTTCTATATGGTCCTATCACTGACGATGTGTTTGTGAAGCAACCTCCGGGCTTTGAGGATGCAGAATTTCCACATCGAGTATATAAGCTGAGTAAAGCTTTATATGGACTTCATCAAGCCCCTAGAATTTGGTATGAGACATTATCACAACACTTAATCCAACATGGATACACAAGAGGCAAAATTGATCCAACTTTATTCATAAAGAAGGATAATGATGATCTCTTATGTGTACAAGTGTACATTGATGATATCACATTTGGTTCTACCAGTCCAAAATTGTGCAATGAATTTGAAGAAATCATGAAATCTTAGTTCCAAATGAGTTCTATAGGAGAGATTAATTTTTTCCTTGGACTTCAAGTCAAGCAAACTCACGATGGAATTTTTATCAATCAAGAGAAGTTTGTTGACAAGCTCTTGAAGAAATTTAAGTTGCAAGACTGTCAGTCCATACGAACTCCAGCAGATGTTAACACCAAGATTGAACCTGATCCAAAAGGAAAATCTATTGACCAAACGTTATACAGATCAATGATTGATTCTTTGATGTATCTTACTGCATCTAGACCAGACATTATGTATGTTGTTTGTGTTTGTGCCAGGTATCAATCAGACCCGAAAGAATCTCACTTAATTGCTGTCAAAAGGATATTCAGGTATCTCAAAGGTAAACCAGCTTTAGGGCTTTGGTATCCTTACGAGGGTAACTTTGAACTACATTGATATACAGATAGTGATTATGGTGGATGTTGTCAAGATAGAAAATCTACTTCGGGTGGGTGTCAATTTCTTGGTCCCCGATTAGTCTCGTGGCAATGTAAGAAATAAACAAATGTCTCTGTTTCAACTGCAGAAGCTTAGTACATTGCTGCATCAGCTGGATGTTCTCAAATCAAAACAGGTTGCAAAATCAACTACTGGATTATGGGTTCAATTTTCTTAAAACACCTATTTACATTGATAACACTGCCGCTATGTTCATTACAGCTAATCATGTTCAACATTCAAAAACAAAACATATCAAAATTCGATATCATTTTCTCAGAGATAACTCTGAAAAAGGATTAATCATATTGATTCAAATTGCAAAGGAAAAATAGTTGGCGGATCTATTTACTAAAGCCTTCCTACCAGGACGGTTTGAGTATTTAATGGAGTCAATTGGTCTTATTAATCATATGTGAACTCTCTAAATCAAAAGATCATCAAAAGTGATCCTCTTAATGTTAATTGCTTGTTTGTATTTTGTGTGTGTGTGTTTTTTTTAGAAAAACCAAATACAATGTCAGACTCCAAAAAATAGTCTTTTTCTAATTGTCAGTTTATTTTTAGAAAAAAATATGTTTATGCAATATCTGAGAAATGATAGTACATTAGTGAGATCAGTTGCATATTTCACTCATTAATGAAGTCTGACATGATCAGATATGATGTGTAGACAATATCATGCTACTATACTGAAAAAGTAAATTCTTGTGATTACATTAAATCTTTATGCTTGTGTGTATTCATTTGAGTACTTTTGAGATGTATTGGCTTATCAGATTGATTGCTTGTTAAGTTACACCACTCACACATGATGGTAATGTGATTAATCATGAGATTTGTTACAAGCATCATATCACTTCTTTGTTATGAGTCATCATAGACCTAAAGTGCTGAGATATCCTTTGTTGTAAGTCATTACAGACCTGGATTTTCTCTTTGATGCAAAAGATGTCAATGTGCACAATCTATTCAAATGAATAGTTAGAGCTGATCAAATGGTTATCCATGATCATTCTCTATTAATTTAAGTAACATGAACTCTGGTTATACATATGTTTCAGGTAACAAGTTGAGTATGTGTTCTTTCTTGCATGTCTTGATGATAGTTGAGCTCTCTAAGTCTCTGTATGATTTACATCATGTCATATCTAAATATACCCTAATCAATCCAAGAATTGAAAAAGTAAGTGAGTTGATATTTTGTCAAAAACACTCATTTTCTGTCCTTAGATCTTGTGTCTCCTTTGCTGTGATATCACTGACCTGGAACACACTTGATCAGGTTTTATTGTGATGATCTTCATTGATATGATCTCACTACAGATATTAATTCTTTTGTTTATATTAGATTTTGATTCTGCTTTCATTTTGATTTTATGCATGTTTTCTATGTGTGAAGGCAATGTAACAATGAGATGGGTGATCTTATTATGTTACCTTAGGAAACTTATAAGTTGTTCAAACTTAAAAGTTTAGGGGGAGTAATAAATGGTAGAGTTTTTCTCAGAAAATTAAAATCAAAGTTAAAATGTTGAATTGAAAGGATGATGCTATATGTTCAAAGTGTATGTGAGTGTGATAATGTAACTTTTGAAAATGATAATATGAACCTATATAAATTTGCAAGTGGAAATGCTTCTTTCAAAAGTTGAAAAATAGATATTTGATTTTGTTTTGAGACTAAAATGAAGGGAAAGATAAATTTTTAAAAGTTAAACAAGTGAAGATTTAAAATTGTTAAAAAATAAAATTGAGTGTGCAAAATGTAAAAAGTTCAAATTTGAGGGACTAAAAGGTAAATTTGGAAAATTCAAAAATATGCTTAAAATATTTAAAGATTAGTATGAAATATTACTAATATGTTTAAACAGTGTGCAGGTGAAGAATTTTGAAAACCACAAGTGCAAGACTCATGAAAGTCAACTCAAAGTCAACTCATGCGCCTAAATAGTGTTCATACGTCTAAATAGGAGCATGGTGAACTTTCAGGAATTATACAAGTGTTTGGACGTTTTTCATATTCCCATGCGCCTAAACAGTTGCAATAAGTCCATGAGTTTAACCAAGTGTTTGGGCGTTTTACACAAACTCATGCGCCTAAACAGTGATAATGAGTCTTATTTTAACCAAGTGTTGGACGTTTCAAATGTCTCAAGCGTCTACACAGTGTTGAAATGTCTTAAGAGTTACAAATGTTAGACGTTTCAGGAACTTCATGCGGCTGTACTGTGCAAATGCGCCTAAACAATGCAAAAGCGCCTAAATAGTGCTTAAGCGTCTGTACAGTGCTCATGCGACTGAACAGATCTCATGTCTGAGCCCATACGACTAAACAGTGCTCCTACGTCTCATTATTTTGTGAATTTTAGGGTTTCATACGTCTCATGCGCTTGCATATGCAAACATTGATAAGAAGGATATCAAAAACATTGAGTTCATGAGAATTTCAAGAAAAGGAGTATTAGAAATATACTCAAAGGAAAATCGAAATCTTATGAATTATATGCTAATATTGATATCACATGTCTATCAAAAGATACATCGGAAAGAATGAGCAAAATGGAGATAAAGACAAATGAAAGAAAACCAGAACAAGGCATTCTTGCTAGCAAATTTAAGTCTGCTATTGCTAATGCTTTGAAAGAACAGGAGATGTACAAAAAGAAGCCAATGTTCAAGATCAAGGAAGAACCTGAAGATTTCTTTGAGTGATGAAGATAGAAGATAGAAGATAAAAGCTGAAAATGAAATAGAAGATGAAAGATAAAGCTGAAGAAAAGATAAAAAGAAAACAAGATTGAAGATTTTGAAGACCGAAGACCATGTAAATCTTAGAGGGAGTATTGTTAGTTCTCTAGAAAGATTAACATGTTGTCTTTATGTGTCTTTTTACTATTTGTAATAGTATAGGGACTAGTTTTGTAATATGTTAGTTCCATGTGTTTCATTATAAATAGCTTAGACTTGTTGCAGGTAGTAAGAGACGACAGTAGTGACGAAAAACATATTCATAACTGCTTACTTACTTTATAATTGTCTTTGCTTGATATTAATGAAGCTATGAATTTTGTTGATATCTTGCTTGATTTTTTGATTACTTTGTTTGTATTTCTTTGAATTGTGTTCATACATCATCACAGATTGGTACATTTGATCCTATCACATGACTATCTTTACTGCATCTATCACATGACTATCTTTACTGCATCTAAAGCAATGGGATTTTAATCTAGGTTTATTATGCAACAAATCAAAAATTCATCTATACATATTTCCTCATCGCACTTAGAAAAGCTAGAATCATCATCACTGTAAGTCTCATACATTTCTCTGGTTAAATTTGTCTTTTAAGGAATGATTATTTACAAATGTTGATGTATCGTCATTTGAGATACATATGGTACTTGTACCACTTGTACTTTCAATAGAAGAAGATATTACCCGTTCATTAGATTGTGAAATTAATTAGGGTAAACGATGGGATGGGGTGAGAAAAGAACTTTTTTAAAGCAGTTTCCTTTACTTTTATCATTACAAGCGATAACAGAATCATCCACAATCTCATTCATGCAAGCATTTGAAATATCATTATATCTAAAGTCATTCGATAAAGAAGTGGAACAACCACTTGAACACACAGAGTTAATGGCTGAGATAGACTTTTGATAAACAAAAAAGTTACTTAAACTATAACTATTATCTAAAACAGATTATTGAGATTTAGGTGTACAAAGGCTATTGCATCCAAGTCCACTCGTTGGTCCATAAGCGTACTCCTCACGCACTTTGTTATGATTAACACCTTCTGCAGGATCGGGTTTGTCACTTAAACACTTGGATTTCTCTCAAACTCACTTATATAACACTCAAATTAGATGAAGTAGAGTCTTTTATAAGAGTTGATAATAATATAATAAGTAGCAAAGAACACACAGAAATAATTTTTAAGGCACTTGTATATATTACTTCTCAACTCAAAGTATTACAAGACTCTAACAAGCATAGAACATGAGTTACAATGAGAAACTACATATACTAGATCCTACAGCCGGATATACTTTGATACCAGCTGGAAACCTAAGACTAAAGCATATACTACAATGCTAAAGTTAAGGTATCTTAGATAAAGTATTATCTAAGATATGGTAGTCATGACATGTCCATTACTTATCTTTTGTCACCAACTAAAGATGGCAACTGTACTAACTTATAAAGGTAAACAGTGGAATAAAGTATGGTCAACTACATGGCTTTTGAAAAAACGCCATGCAGTATCTCAGAGGTCTGTAGCAGAGTGTCAGGGAGACCATACTTATGTCCACTGGATAATAGTAGTGTCTTCCGAAGGTAAGTTGGCTTCGGAAGAACAGGTTCTTCCAAAGCCACTTATACTTCAGAAGAGGCTTCTATACTTCCGAGGCTTGAGGACTTCTTTCATACTTCGAAAGTTGACTTCTGATCTATCACTCTAAGTCTTGATCTTCGGAAGTAAATACTTTGTCTTCGGAAGTTGGAGTTTTCCTTCGGAAGTTAGTTTTACACTTTGTCTTCAGAAGAGCTTCTTTTTCCTTTGGAAGTTCCACACTTAGCTTCAGAAGTCCTTTTAGTTGTACCAAAATAGTCTAAGTGATTTGGTTTTGGTTGCACCAGCCTTTCTAGATCCAACAAACTCCCCCTAGGCTGATGCTACCAAAACTCACTTGATTCTGCATCTCAAAGCTTTTAACACCAGGGACAGAAGATATTTGTTTATTTCTTTGTTCTTCCCTGAAGTGGTGCTGAGAAGCTTGTACAAGTCATTAGTAGATAGGAGATCTAGTCTATCACTCTGGATGACATGTACCCTCTGTTGCGGCCCCCTGAAAAGAGTTAGTTGACGGGAGTTATAGTCATACTCCCATCTAACTATGGATTCAAGTTCAGGACCTTCAACCATTTATAGAAAGGCTTTGCCTTTGGTTGTTGATCCCTTCCTTTTCTCGTCCTCTATCAGTTTCAACTCTTCTTCAACCTTGGTCCTAGCAATTAGCTCGGCCATATGCAGACTGCCTAGATGGTTTCTGATATGAGCGGCTACATCAGAGTTTGAAGGGTTGGAGAATGGCTTATCTGCTAACTCAGCAATATCAAATCTGCTTAAGTGTAGCAGAGATGAGACACTTAGCCTGTTGAGCTCTCCATTCTCTCTTTCAACAACAAAGTTGTGAGAAGAGTCTTCGAACCTCCACTGGATGATCTTCTTCCTAGGTGCAAGAGGTTGTCTTGGCACCCGGTCACCTTTCTTGGTATCCAGCAGAGTCACCCGCCTTCTCCTTAACTTCTTTTCTTCCTCGTTCAAAGTGTCTTAATTGAGGCCAAGGAGATTTGCAGCTTGGTCCAATGTTCCTCAGGGCAGATCAAGAAATTGATCTCTAGTGAGGGAACATGAGGATCCATCAACATAAGTCAAATTGACTGAATCCTCCTCACAGGAGATGTCGCTCAGGTTTGTGCAATTGATGAGCTTTGTCTTGATTGCCTTGAACTCCTCTAAAGGGAGATGTTTAGAAGGTTGAGGGGATGGTTTGAGAGGTTGTTGGTTTGGTTGAGGTGTTTGGGTTCTTGCTAGTGTTTTGGGTTGAAGGATGGGTAGTTTAGGTGGTTGAGGTGAAGAGGTTGGTAGGGGTGATGGTGTAGGTTCAGGGTGATGGTTCAGTGGTTGGTTCAGTTTTGATGGGGAATGGAAAGGGAATTGGTTGAGGTTGTGGTTGGTTTTGAAGTTGGGGTTGAGTAGTTGATTTGAAGATCATCCCATGTCCCCTTCTGTACATCTCCTTCCTCTTCCCCGAGCAAATTTTAGCCTTTATGTCACTGACATGTCGCTAGAGGGTCTTTTCAGACATAGGACCCACATGCCTGCCAGAGAAGCCATGAGCCTGGGGATAGCTCTTCATCCACGCCTTCTCACCTATCTTCTTGGCAGCAGCTAGTCCTGCTTTCTCTTCCTTCTTCTTCTTCAGCATCAGCTTTTCCTTGGCAGCTTCTTTCTCTCTTTCTCCATTTGATCTTGCTCTTGTTGAAGATCCACAAGATCGTATCATTGTTGTGTGGAGATAATTCTTCTAGAGAGAAACCTCTGGAGGTTAGGAAAGTTATCCTTTCCCTCCTGAGCTACTGATCAGCTTCTCTTTCTTTCCTCTCCCTTTCTTCCGCTAAGGCCAACCTTGCTGCCTCTTCTCTTTGCTATTTTTGCAGCAAAGTTGCCTTTTCCAGCTCAACTAACTCCTCTAGTGGTAGCAGGAGTACATCTTCACTCGCAGCTCCTAGACTGACAAGTCTATCAATGATCTCTACTCTTCTTCTATTGTTGACTGCCTCCTGGTTGGCTGCAGCTGCTTTGCTACTGGCAGCTAGCAGTTTTCCAGTTAGAAGTCTACCTTTTCTTTTGAGTTTTTCTAACCTTTCTTCTTCCTAAAGCTCTTCCTTAGTCATCTTCCTCTTTCCTTTGATGTCTTCAGAAGTGCTAGACTTTGGGGGTTCTTGGATGAAAGGTTCAGGTTGAGTAGTAGAGATGGAAGCTGGAGTTAATGCTGATGTTTGAGCTAGGGGTTGGGTGAGAAAATCCTCCTTATTAACCTCAGATGCAAGTTCTAGGATTGCATCTGTGACTATTAGATCATTGGATAAGGAGAATAGTCCTTCCGCAGCTGCAATCTCAACTTTGAAAGATTGAAATTGTTCTTCTGAGGCTTTGACTTATGTTTCGGAAGTCTGTGAGAATGCACTATCTGTCCCAACTGTCTCAGTTGCTGGGCCATCAGTCCTTGTTTCCCCTTCGAAGTTAATCTCAGGTTCCACTTAGACCTTAGGTTGACCAACTTCCTCAATAGTAGTAGAAGGTGCATTTAACCTCTGAAGCTCTTGAGCTCCGAAGTAGATCACAGACAGATCAGGACTTGGCTGTTCAATAAGAGATTCCAACAGGAACTTGTTGAAGACCCTATTAAGATCTTGGAGCATCCTTTGATCCATTTGAATTACAACTGGAGGAGGCTCAGGAAAAACTGAAGCTTGTTGCATAGGATATTTTGAGCTTAGGGAAGTGAGAGCTTGACTTTGTGGCTCCTCTTGTCTTTGGCTTTGTCCCTGAACACTCTCCCCCTTTTTGGTACCATCATCCTGAGAGCTTGACGAGCTAGAGGAAGAGGTCAAAGAGACCTGAATTGGTACGTGCCTAACAGACCTCTCAATCTGTTTCTCAGCTAGTTTGGCCTTGAGATTTTCAATCTCAAGTTGTTGAGTGGCAGACCTATCCTCTAAATTCCTAACCTTAGATTCAAGATTTGAGACTTTAGAAAGTAGGTCTTTAATGGTGAGTTGCAGTCTTCCCTCATCTTCTTTTGAAGAATCACGGGGAGATGAGGTAACATACCTTGTATGTTCATCCTCACCACCAGATGTGGTTTCTTGGCGCCCTAGTTTCCCTTGCTCAATGATGTCTCTTTCAGAGTCATCAAAGGGCATCGCTGTCGTAGATTCAGTCTCAGTAATTTTACAACTGTCCTGAGGATCCCTTGAGGCTCCTTTAGCAGTTGCAGCTGAATCTACATAAGTCCCCTTCACATCAGTGGGACTCACCTCAGTAAAGGCTCGCTGATGGGGGCTAGAGATAAGAGATCTCTCTGGGCTTAGTTGATCCTTGAGAGGGTGTTGTGGATCAACTTCATTGCCCTGAAGAGACATAATCTCTTCATCAGCTCCGATTAATAGGTCACTAAAGGATATGTGTAAGGCCCCGTTCCTGGGACGCCTACAGTTGGTCATTCATCGCACATATAACAAATAATTACATTTAACTTTCATAAAATATTGCAGCGGAATTATCAAAATAGACATCTCATTACGTTATAAAAACTTTTGCCAAATAATACATCGTTAATCAGTTACAAAAGATATTGTTGCATTACATCACAAAAGCCCTATATGAATTGATGCCATCAAAAGGAGCTGAGTAGTCTCGCAGCGCCATCCTCGGCAACATTACCTGCCAACTGGACACACATAAAAAGTCAGGGTTGCTGAGTGAGTTCTAGTTTTATAATAAAACATACTTTTCTATCGTTAAAACCGTTCTTTACTTTCTATCAAATCATACTACACTTTACATTCATTCGTGACCATACAACATACATATACATCGAAATATAATTATTATCTTCCATTACATTCGTTAACTTTCGTTCATTTTATACGTTCGTTCTTCCGAGTCTGTTGCGAAAACAGGGTCGCTCACCTCATTAGTAATCTCAACGATTGCACGCTATCCGAGTCTTTTGCAACCATAGGGTTGCTCACCTCATTGCCAATCTCAACGATAGCACGCTATCCGAGTCTCTTGCAACAACAGGGTTGCTCACCTCATGGCAACCTTAACGATAGCACGCTATCCGAGTCTCTTGCAACAACTGGGTTGCTCACCCCATGGGCAATCTCAACGATTGCACGCTATCCGAGTCTCTTGCAACAACAGGGTTGCTCACCTCATATATGTGCTTGCGAGCCTTTCCTTCGTTCATTCATCATTCAATAATGCATGCATTCTTACTTCATGTTCCTCTTTCATTATCTTTCACTTTACGTTACATAATACTTCATTCATTCGTTAACACGACACGTAAAGCCACAAGAAAGATAAACATACATCATAATAAGATACATCATAATAAGGAACATATCATACACAGTCATCATCGTCATACAGGGCAACATCATACATACATAACATGCATAAACATGCAACATCATCATCATCATGCCCAACATGCTCTCTACGGTCATAACAGTCATCTTGCCTGCTCTTACGGGAACATTTACGTCAAAACTTACATCTGCACTTTCCCCCGAAAGTCAGAAGTCGAACTACACTTTCCTTCAAGTGCAACAGCCCTATTCGGGCGTATGGACACCCTTCAGTCGCATGGCCTCCATGCGACTGAACATCATGCGATTGGACTCATGCGGATGAACATCTATGCGAATGGACACCCAGTCGTGCGTATGGACCTCATGCAGATGGAACTAATGCGAATGAGCACCTATGCGACTGACCTCATGCGAATGGACTCATGCGACTAAGCACCTATGCGACTGGACCCTCAGTCGTATGACTCCCCATGCGACTGGACTCCCAATCGTACGAATGGAACCTTAATCGTGCGAATGAACCCTCAATCGTGCGAATGAACCTCAATCGTGTGAATGAACCTCAATCGCCTCTCAATCGGCCGTATGGCCTCCAGTCGGTCGCCTAGCCCTAGCTGATGCAGAAAGGAGTTCATCTCGAACCCAATCTGCCATTTTCGGCCTCCAAGCTCATCCAAACCCATTCTAAGCCTAAATCAACCATCTTAGACCTTAGGAGTGCATACCACAACACCATACAAGCACACACAAGCCCGGAAACAAACTTTAAACGCCTCACACGCAACACACCCAAATGGGTCATAAACACACACATACAAAAACGGGTTTTTGATGCTTTCCAGCCTTAAAATCAGTTGAAAACAAGTAAATAAGGGGTCCTAGAACTCACACAAACGAGCACAACGACAAGGGCTTTGATTTGACTCGCTCCTCAATGATTTTGGCCACTCGAACCAACCCGAACCAACACTTCTTCCTCTTTTCTTCCTTCCTCTCTTCTCCTCTCTTTTCTTCGTTGAAATGTGAGTGTGTGGAGAGAGTATGGCTGCCCTTTCCCTACAAATATCACCACATTTCCAACTTTCCTTCGTTGGCGAGTTTGGTCCCTTGACTTTGAACTTTATTTCTTTTTCTCCTTTCGTCTGCTTCAAAAGAGATAAATAACCGGGCGTTACAATATAGAAGTAAAACCTAGTGACCCGGGACTTTGATTAATGTCTAAAGGCATTGAGCCTGTGATGGGGCTGTCACTTTTTGGCTGCTCAGGGGAGTATAAAGACTCTCCCTTAGGGTTTTCAGCTTGGGTTTCGGGCTCATGGGTCTGAGACTAAGGAGACTCAAGACCCATATTGAGGTCAATTGTGAAAGATGGTTGGACCTCAGGCTGAGTGGGAGCCTATTGTTCTACTCTAGCCTTTTTGGGTAAAACAGGAGGAGCTTGTTCAATCAGAGAAGATTGAACAAGGGTTCGTTTGAGGCGTCTTTGATAAATGATGGTAATGGGGGGAGAAGGTAGATTTGGCTAAGTGAGGGTAGTTGCTGGTGTGGGTTCATCACCTATGGGGTTAACAGGGATGTCACCAGGAGCCATTGGGTCAATCATACCTGGAAGAAGTGCAGTATCTCTTCCGGTGAAGTTGGTGGACACTCTCTTCAAAGTTTTAAAGATGGTCGGCCTCAATTGAGGAACAATCAGAGCAGCTGCATAGACAAGCTTGCTTTGGTCCAGCTCACAATTGAATAAGTGCTGGAGAAACCTGGGATACATGAAGAATGTGTCCCGTTGAAGGTTTCCCATGAGATTGGTCAGCACAAATCTTGAGTAGTTGAAGCGGAGGCTTCTCACTGACCAATCTGTCACACCCCGGGCCCAGGTATGGTAGGACGTCACAGACTAGCAACAACATATGGCAGCGGAAACAAACCATCATAAGAGCACAAAGGGAGAGAACATCACATGGCATTCAAAGTTTTGAATATCCCGGGTTAGTAACAGATTTAGCCCATAAATTAAATTGTACAACCAACATAATGACAAAATGTAAAAGTTACAATAATTAAAAATTGTTCAGATAGATTTGAAAATCAGACAAGCCAATGCCATGGTCACGGTACTAGGTCAAAGTCTTCTACACAGCTAGACTCCACTCATGGATTACCTGAAACATGCTCAAAAGAAATTGTGTCAACTAAAAAGTTGGTGAATTCAAGTGCTTAAAGTTTAATTAAAAGTCATAGTATCATTGTTGTGGGGATCACAATCAACCCTTCACTCAGCCCCGGTTAGCCTCTTCAAAACTTAAGTTACCGGTCAAATCACTTATATCAGTTAATTTTAGTCTTTTAAGTGATTCCTTGCTCAAGGGGTCGGTTTATAGAAGTTGGGGCAAAATTTTACAGTATAGTCCTTCAAGTTTCAAAATTTACAATTTCAACCCTAAAGTTTGGTTTCTTGCATTTAATGTCTTCTATGCTCAATATTAATTTCTTAGAGTTAGTTAACTAATTTTAAGTAAGTTTCTATCAAAATTTCAGAGTTTAAGTCCGGTTTATGAATTTTCATGTTTCTCGTTACCGGTTAAGGTAAAACCGAGTGTTTTTAATAGTTGAGTGTTGATTTCTAATTTAATGGACTTAGATTCATTAAATATCATTTTTAAGACTTTATTTAAGGTTTTTTTATCTGCTAGAGACGCATTTCGAGCTACTTTTTGGTGAAAGTCTACCTTTTAAGTTTTACCCGTTTAAACGCGTTTTTAACCGAATTTGACCCGTTAGAAGCTCATTTGACCAATTTTTCAACTCTTTTAGATCTTATAGTACATAACTTACTGAAATATAATGGTTTCCATGGATTTTGGTGTTAAATCCTCATTTTTAAATTTTTTTCCAAACGTTACCCGGTTAAAACCCATTTTTCACTAAAAATTCCATTTAACCTATTCTTTGACTATTTAACTTTACAAATCCGACCCAAATACTTTGTTAACCCTTTTAGAACCTGGAATACTTTTTAAGATGGTTAAATCCATGTTTTATTGTTTTGAAGTTGTTTTTACCACTCTTCGGGTCCCCGAATACGTCCAAATTGCCTATAATTCTATAACATTCATATTTTCAGCCTTAAACATCCCATCACATAACCAACATCATCCAAAACTTACTGAAATACTATGTCAACCTCACGGGTTCAACAAACAAAACATGAACAAGATGGAAACTATAAGATTACACCATTTTCATCCATTACACTTGTGTTAAATGTTATAGTTGGTGATTAAACATTAACCAAACCTTTTGTAACTTTGAAATCAGATTATTAGGAGATTAAAAGACCCATTTCGAGCAGGTTACATGATTAGTTTCAAAGGGTTACAAGTTGTGCAAGTTGGATGGTGTAAATACACCCGAAAAGAGGGTTTTCTAGGTGTAAACCGTGTTACACCTTTAGAATGACATGCTTTACGAGTATGATACCTTAAGGACGTGAAAAGCTCCTTATGAACGAAGTTGTAGCAGCAAGTTTCTGTTAGATATGATAATGGTAAGGTTTTGAATGAAAAACAAAATTAAACACATGAAATAACCAAAACCGTGCGACATGAAGCTTACACTCGATGTAACTCACGATTTGGAGCGTGTAGTTGGTCGAGAATGGCTTGGAACTCCATGGACAAAGCTGGAGAATCACGAACAAGTGCTGGAGAACCACAAGCTTGCAAGGTCCGAGCGCCAAAAGCACCACTCACCACCCTTCTTCACCACCTCCTCATCCTCCACTTACATTGCATGCAAGGCTTACAACATTCCACCACCACTCCCCTTTTCTCTCCCTCTCTCTTCCTCTCAAACTCTCCTCCAACAAACACACACACACTCACGATTTCCTCTCCATTCCAGCTTACTTTCGAAGAAACACAACAACAACACAAACGACCCCGCAGGATCTCAGTGTGGTACCCTTCCCGTTCATCACAGGAGGCATTGTGTGTGGGGGATTCCCCAAGTAGATCTACCCATATAAACAAGCGGTTCACAAAAGAATTAATGACTGTGATACAAGTATCAGCAGTTCTCAACGTAACCACAACATATAGCATCATAATATAGCACAAAATAGTTCAGTTTAATCAGAGCATGCTTCATCCCAAAAACAGTAGTAAAAAGGGAAACTCTTGAACTCACCTCAGAATTCAAGCAAAGGGTCACTACGTGTACCAGGAAAAGTCTTAAATCTAGCACCCTAATCAATAAGATTTAAGTGTTAAACCACTAATTCTAGGGTCATGGAGATGCATAAGTCGTCATGAGGTTAGAACCTTAATAGCATTTGGATTTCTAAGTCTTTACATGAAAAGTTTCCTTTTATACAAAGTTAGGGTTTCTGTGGAAAGATTATATAATTTGCTATGCTAAATCACTTATATCAGTTAATTTGAGTTTCTTAAGTGATTCCTTGCTCAACGGGTCGGTTTATAGAAGTTGGGCAAAAATTTACAGTTTAGTCCTTGAAGTTTCAAAATTTACAATTTCAACCCCAAAGTTTGGTTTCTTGCATTTTATGTCTTCTATGCCCAATATTAGTTTCTTAGAGTAATTTAACTGACTTTAAGTAAGTTTCTACCAAAATTTCAGAGTTTAAGTCCGGTTTATGAATTTTCACGTTTCTCGTTACCGGTTACGGTAAAACCGAGGGTTTGTAATAGTTGAGTGTTGATTTCTAATTTAACGGTCTTAGATTCATTAAATGTCATTTTTACGACTTTATTTAAGGTTTGTTTTATCTACTAGAGATGCATTTCGAGCTCCTTTTTGGTGAAAGTCTACCTTTTAAGTTTTACCCGTTTAAACGCGTTTTTAACCGAATTTGACCTGTTAAAAGCTCATTTGACCAATTTTTCAACTCTTTTAGATCTTATAGTACATAACTTACTGAAATATAATGGTTTCCATGAATTTTGGTGTTAAATCCTTATTTTTAAATTTTCTTCCAAACGTTACCCGATTAAAACCCGTTTTTCACTAAGAATTCCATTTAACCTATTCTTTGACCATTTAACTTGACAAATCCGACCCAGATACTTTGTTAACCCTTTTAGAACCTGGAATACTTTTTAAGATGGTTAAATCCATGTTTTATTGTTTTGAAGTTGTTTTTACCACTTTTCGGGTCCCCGAATACGTCCAAATTGCCTATAATTCTATAACATTCATATTTTCAGCCTTAAACATCCCATAACATAACCAACATCTTCCAAAACTTACTGAAATACTATGTCAATCTCACGGGTTCAACAAACAAACCATGAACAAGATGGAAACTACGAGATTACATCATTTTCATCCATTACACTTGTGTTAAATGTTATAATTTGTGATTAAATATTAACCAAACCTTTTATAACTTTGAATCAGATTATTAGGAGATTAAAAGGCCCATTTCGAGCAGGTTACATGATTAGTTTTGAAGGGTTACAAGTTGTGCAAGTAGGATGGTGTAAATACACCCGAAAAGAGGGTTTTATAGGTGTAAACCGTGTTACACCTATAGAATGACATGCTTTACGAGTATGATACCTTTAAGGACGTGAAAAGCTCCTTATGAACAAATTTGTAGCAGCAAGTTTCTGTTAGATATGAGAATGGTAAGGTTTTGAATGAAAAACAAAGTTAAACACATGAAATAACCAAAACCGTGCGACATGAAGCTTACACTCGATGTAACTCACGGTTTGGAGCTGTAGTTGGTCGAGAATGGCTTGGAACTCCTTGGAGAAAGCTGGAGAATCACGAACAAGTGCTGGAGAACCACAAGCTTGCAAGGTCCGAGTGCCAAAATCACCACTCACCACCCTTCTTCACCACCTCCTCATCCTCCACATACATTGCATGCAAGGCTTACAACACTCCACCACCACTCCCCTTTTCTCTCCCTCTCTCTTCCTCTTGAACTCACTTCTAGAAAACACACACAGACTCACGGTTTCCTCTCCATTCCAGCTTACTTTCGAAGAAACACAACAACAACAACACAAACGACCCCGCAGGATCTCAGTGTGGTACCCTTCCCGTTCATCACAGGAGGCACTGTGTGTGGGGGATTCCCCAAGTAAATCTACCCATATAAACATGCGGTTCACAAAATAATTAATGACTGTGATACAAGTATCAGCAGGTCTCAACATAACCACAACATATAGCATCATAATATAGCACAAAATAGTTCAATTTAAACAGAGCATGTTTCATCCCAAAAATAGTAGTAAAAAGGGAAACTCTTGAACTCACCTTAGAATTCAAGCAAAGGGTCACTGCGTGTACCGGGAAAAGTCTCAAATCTAGCACCCTAATCAATAAGACTTAAGTGTTAAACCACTAATTCTAGGGTCATGGAGATGCATAAGTCGTCATGAGGTTAGAACCTTAATAGCATTTGGATTTCTAAGTCTTTACATAAAAAGTTTCCTTTTATAGAAAGTTAGGGTTTTTAGGAAAGATTATATGATTTGCTATGCTAAATCACTTATATCAGTTAATTTGAGTCTTTTAAGTGATTCCTTGCTCAAGGGGTCGGTTTATAGAAGTTGGCCAAAAATTTACAGTTTAGTCCTTCAAGTTTCAAAATTAACAATTTCAACACCAAAGTTTGGTTTCTTGCATTAAATGTCTTCTATGCCCAATATTAGTTTCTTAGAGTTAGTTAACTGATTTTAAGGAAGTTTCTACCAAAATTTCAGAGTTTAAGTCCGGTTTATGAATTTTCATGTTTCTCGTTACCGGTTACGGTAAAACCGAGGGTTTTTAATAGTGGAGTGTTGATTTCTAATTTAACGGTCTTAGATTCATTAAATATAATTTTTAAGACTTTATTTAGGTTTTTTTTATCTGCTAGAGATGCATTTCGAGCTCCTTTTTGGTGAAAGTCTACCTTTTAAGTTTTACCCGTTTAAACGCGTTTTTAACCGAATTTGACCCGTTAAAAGCTCATTTGACCAATTTTTCAACTCTTTTAGATCTTATAGTACATAACTTACTGAAATATAATGGTTTCCATGAATTTTGGTGTTAAATCCTCATTTTTAAATTTTCTTCCAAACGTTACCCGGTTAAAACCCATTTTTCACTAAAAATTCCATTTAACCTATTCTTTGACTATTTAACTTGACAAATCCAACCCAAATACTTTGTTAACCCTTTTAGAACCTGGAATACTTTTTAAGATGGTTAAATCCATGTTCTATTTTTTTGAAGTTGTTTTTACCACTCTTCGGGTCCCCGAATACGTCCAAATTGCCTATAATTCTATAACATTCATATTTTCAGCCTTAAACATCCCATCACATAACCAACATCATCCAAAACTTACTGAAATACTATGTCAATCTAACGGGTTCAACAAACAAAACATGAACAAGATGGAAACTACAAGATTACACCATTTTCATCCATTACACTTGTGTTAAATGTTATAGTTTGTGATTAAACATTAACCAAACCTTTTGTAACTTTGAAATCAGATTATTAGGAGATTAAAAGACCCATTTCGAGCAGGTTACATGATTAGTTTCGAAGGGTTACAAGTTGTGCAAGTTGGATGATGTAAATACACCCGAAAAGAGGGTTTTCTAGGTGTAAACCGTGTTACACCTATAGAATGACATGCTTTACGAGTATGATACCTTAAGGACGTGAAAAGCTCCTTATGAACGAAGTTGTAGCAGCAAGTTTCCGTTAGATATGATAATGGTAAGGTTTTGAATGAAAAACAAAATTAAACACATGAAATAACCAAAACCGTGCGACATGAAGCTTACACTCGATGTAACTCAACGTTTGGAGTGTGTAGTTGGTCGAGAATGGCTTGGAACTCCTTGGACAAAGCTGGAGAATCACGAACAAGTGCTGGAGAACCACAAGCTTGCAAGGTCCGAGCGCCAAAAGCACCACTCACCACCCTTCTTCACCACCTCCTCATCCTCCACTTACATTGCATGCAAGGCTTACAACATTCCACCACCACTCCCCTTTTCTCTCCCACTCTCTTCCTCTCAAACTCACCTCCAGCAAACACACACACACTCACAGTTTCCTCTCCATTCCAGCTTACTTTCGAAGAAACACAACAACAACACAAACGACCTCGCAGGATCTTAGTGTGGTACCCTTCCCATTCATCACAGGAGGCATTGTGTGTGAGGGATTCCCCAAGTAGATCTACCCATATAAACAAGCGGTTCATAAAAGAATTAATGACTGTGATACAAGTATCAGCATGTCTCAACATAACCACAACATATAGCATCATAATATAGCACAAAATAGTTCAGTTTAATCAGAGCATGCTTCATCCCAAAAACAGTAGTAAAAAGAGAAACTCTTGAACTCACCTTAGAATTCAAGCAAAGGGTCACTACGTGTACCAGGAAAAGTCTCAAATCTAGCACCCTAATCAATAAAATTTAAGTGTTAAACCACTAATTCTAGGGTCATGGAGATGCATAAGTCGTCATGAGGTTAAACCTTAATAGCATTTGGATTTCTAAGTCTTTACATGAAAAGTTTCCTTTTATACAAAGTTAGGGTTTCTCAAGAAAGACTATATGATTTGCTATGCTAAATCACTTATATCAGTTAATTTGAGTTTCTTAAGTGATTCCTTGCTCAATGGGTCGTGTAAGGATTCCTGAAGTCTGATGCAACCCAAAACAGCCTAAGTGTCTCAGCAACATGCACTAAGTACTGAAGTGAAGAATGCTTCGGAAGTTTTACACAAAGCATTAGAAAAAATACTCTAAGTGTAAAATCTTCCGAAGCCAAGACCAATATCTTCCGAAGCCAAACATGAAGTCTTCCGAAGCTTCAGAGACAAAGTCTTCCGAAGCCTCATCCTATGAAGACAGATTTCTTCCGAAGACTTTTAGTACACATGCTTTATCTGATGTACTGTTCCATAAAGCACCTTTTCCGCTGCATCTCTGTAAAGTCACCAACTTACATGAGTTGGTGAAAAGGGCCTTGCTTTTGGTAACTGTACATTGAGGTCTTGAGTATTCAACTTTCCACTTTATGTACTTTATCCTTTTTGTATTGTATAAGGATGTGAGCTATGGCATGTCATAGTCACAAGGTCAAAAGGCAGATATGCCTTTTGATCCTACAATTGATTTTGTTAGTGTCTAGTCAATTGTATCCAGCTGGCTTTCAAAGTATAGCCGGCTGTAGGTTGTAGTATAAGTATTTCAAGTTCTTGTATCTTTTCTTCATGCTTTGTAACACTTGTAAAAGAACTTGAGAAAGCAATATACTGCCTCCTTGAAACCCATATTCTCTTGTTCTGTCTCTTGCTTTACTTGTGTTCTTTGTATCACCTTTGGTTACCCAGTTCACTGTTTGATTAGAGCTTAGTTATTCTCCTCATTGTGTTGTTGTGTTGTAATTGTGCTTAAGCCCTTAAACGGTCCTGCAATTGGTATCAGAGCATTCCAGGCTCTTGATATAAGATCTAACCATCTTAAGATCCCTCACACACACAAAAGCTAAACTCTTCAAATGGCTGCCATCTCTAAGACTGATATGGAGACTGGAACCATGAACAAATCCCCACTGATCACTCTTGATGATTTTGACACCTGGTGCATGAGGATGGAAGGCTTCATCAGGTCTCTTGATTCAAGAATGTGGGAATCTGTTGAGAATGGACCTTTCATACCCAGCACCCCCTCTGCTACTGGTGCTGGTATGATTCCTAAAGATGCCAACTACTCAGATGAAGATAGAAAAAGAGTAGAGATTGACAGAAAGGCCATGACTGCTCTTCAGACTGCTCTCCCAAACTCTGTATACCGAGGCTTTAAGAAGTGCAAGACAGCCAAACAGCTGTGGGATGCACTGAAGCTGATGTATGAAGGCTCCTCTGAAGCCAAGGAGAACAAGAAAGATCTTCTGAAGCAGCAGTTTGAAAATTTCACCTTCAAAGCAGGTGAGACCATGACCCAACAATACTTCAGGTATGTTGAGATTGTGGATACCCTAGTGGATGGAGGAGTTCCTCTTGAGAACAGGGACATTGTAAGGAAGTTCATGTCCTCACTTCCTAGGCAATGGACACACTATTGTGTGGTGATCAAGAGGACTGAGAACCTTAAGACTCTTACTCTTACAGAGTTGTATGGGATTCTCAGTGGATACCAGATGGAGATGAACATGCAAGGTTCATCTGGCAACTCCAACAATCAAATGGGTTCAGCCCTTCATGTGGTTGAAAGGGACAGCATAGAACCTCAGCATCATCTCTTATGCTACCCTGACAACTCACAAAAGGGTCCTTTCATCACCTTCCCGGAGACACCAAGGGAGAACTTTACTCAAGGAAGCCCATTCCAAGAGACAAGTTCTTCTCAAGCCTTTGTGTCTGCAGATGAAAGCTGTGGGAATTATCTCTTCACTCTTGAAGACCTGGACTGTATCCATCCAGATGACCTGGAATACATGGAGATAGTTCAGCAGATGGCTCTCCTCACTCACAGAGCCAAGAAGTTCTACAAGAGGACAGGAAGAAGATTTCCAAGCAATGCTACCAGCAGTAAGTTTGGGCTGGATAAAAGCAAAGTTAAGTGTTACAACTGTAACCTTATGGGTCACTTTGCCAGGGAGTGTAAGGCACCTAAAGCAAATGGGGGCCAAACACAACCCAGACCAAATTTTACTGACAAAGCTCCTCAGGCTGAGAAGACAAAGCAACATGCTGCTGTTGCTGTTGAAGAAGGAGGCTTTGACTGGAGTTTTCAGGTGGAGGATGCTTCTCCAAACCAAGCACTGATGGCTGACCATGATGAAGCCAAGGTATTGGAACATCTTTGCTCCCCTGAATGCATTGCTAAAGTAAATAGATACAGGTCCTATAACCTAGAGATGAGATCTGATCTTGAGTCATTAAACATATTAAAATCTGATTTTAGAAAGTCTGAAAATGATTACAAGTTAAAGATAGAAGACTTGGAGAAAACCATTTCAGTACTAAAACATGAACATACAGATTTCAGAACTCAGATCCAAGATCTCATCACTAAGTTAACTGAGTGCCAGGCTGAGCTTGTGATCAGCAAAGCCAAGGCAGAGAAGAGTGTTCTTGAAGAAGAGACCTTCAAGAACATGATATCCTCATCCCTGCACAACAAGGTTTGTTATCAAAATAGACAGGGACTAGGATCAAATGAGATAGCTCCTCCACACACAATCTTGTCTGTAAGATCTCCTAGGTGTGGAACTTGTGAAGATGAGCTTCCTCTCATAGATCCTGTAAGTGAGGATGATGAAGAAGTGATAGTGAAGAATTCCTCTGAGAAGAGTGAAGAAGAGGATTCTTCCAAGGGCCACTATCCTTCTGAGGAGAAGAAATCAACTGTGATGACCAAGTCCAAAAGAAAGAACTTGATCAGAAAGAGCAAAAGAAAGGCAAAGAAGGCTCAAGAAATCAAGGCTACTTTTGATGCTAAGCAGAAACAAGTTTTTATCTCTGCAGGTTTCAAAGTAGTAAGGACTGAAGACATCAACCAAGACTCCTCAGCTAAGAGTCATGGTTCTTGTTCAAATCATCTCAGTGTCAAGAAGAAGACTGAGCTGCTGTGTACCACTGCTGCACAGCCTGGACCATCAAACTCCAAGAACAGTTCACAGCCCAAAGGAACTGTCTCAGCATCTACCAAGATGAAGATGGAGAAGGATGTGACCAAA
Source organism: Flaveria ramosissima (assembly GCA_025215565.1). Classification (NCBI taxonomy): domain Eukaryota; kingdom Viridiplantae; phylum Streptophyta; class Magnoliopsida; order Asterales; family Asteraceae; genus Flaveria; species Flaveria ramosissima. The sequence goes on from CM046039.1 coordinate 41,638,293, forward strand.
GTCAGTCTTGCTCTCAAAGGGAGACTTCTTTGAAGAAGAAAATGTTATGTGTTATGTGTGAAAGTACTTCTCACATTGCTAAGGATTGCCCATACAATCCTAAAAGTACTGTCCACATGACTAAAACAAAGACTTCAAAGAGTCTCAAGAAGTCTCAAGCTTCGGAAGGAAAGTCTGTTTCCTTCGGAAGCTCCAAATCAAAGAAGAGGGTAAACGGAAAATTACCTTCGGAAGCAAAGTTGGTCTCGGAAGAAAGGAGTTCTTCCGAAGCACTAAAGTCTGCTGCAGTGACTGTAGATTCTTCCGAAGGATCAGTCATCAAAACTTGTGAAGTTTCAAAAGCTTCTAAGGTTTTGAAGGTCAAGTCCAAGACTCCAAAGGTGGTGTGGAAGTCTAAGAAAGACCAAATGACTGAGGTTTCTCCATCAACAACAGCTGAAGATCCCCATAGTACAACCATAGGATCTATTACTGTTGCATTACCTTCTATTACTGTTAATGAGCCCAAGACAAGTAAGGCTTGGGTTTCCAAATGTAACTAATCATTTTCTCTGTGCAGGAACAGCTCAAGACCAACAGGAATGTCTGGATAATTGACAGTGGCTGTTCCAGGCACATGACAGGCAATAGGTCTCTACTCCATAATTTTGAGAGAATTGATGGAGGACCAGTTGCTTTTGGAGGAGATGAAGGTGGTTACATTTCTGGAAGGGGCAAGGTCACAAATGGTAAGCTCAGCATTGAGAAGGTAAACTTTGTTAAGGAGCTTGGGTACAATCTTCTGAGTGTATCCCAATTTTGTGATCAGAGTCATAACATGCTCTTTACTGAGCATGAGTGCATTGTTCTCAAACCTGGTGTGGTCATTCCTCATGAGCATATCCTGCTCAGAGCCCCCAGGAAAGGGAACATGTACAAGATGGATTTGCAAGAAACATCTCCCTCAGGAGAAGTTTCATGCTTTCTATCTAAAGCAAATAGTGATGAGTCTTTCCTATGGCATAAAAGAATGTGCCATGTAAACTTTAAGAACATGAATAAATTAATTAAACATGATCTGGTAACTGGAATGCCAAAGAAAGAGTTTACTAGTGATGATCATTGTGTGGCATGCCTGAAAGGGAAGCAACACAAAGTATCTCACAAGCCTAAGGAAAAGAACTCCATCACTACTCCCCTACACTTGTTACATATGGATCTCTTTGGCCCCACCAGTGTAATGAGTTTAGGAAGGACCTCTTACTGTCTGGTGATCACAGATGATTTTACAAGATTCACTTGGGTCTTCTTCCTTAGAACTAAGGATGAAACCCCTGAGATTCTGAAGAATTTCATCTTAAAAGTTGAGAATCAATGTGATCACAAGGTCAAAACCATAAGATGTGATCAGGGAACTGAATTCAAGAACCAAATCCTTGATGCATTTTGTGATGAAAAAGGTATTACAAGACAATATAGTGCTCCCAGGACTCCTCAGCAAAATGGAGTTGCTGAAGGAGAAACAGGACACTTATTGAAGCTGCAAGAACTATGTTGTCTGACTCTAAACTGCCTATCACCTTCTGGGCAGAGGCAGTCAATACTGCTTGCTATGTGCAAAACAGAGTTTTAGTAGTTAAGACACATGGTAAGACTCCTTATGAACTTTGGCACAAGAGGAAACCTTTCATTGGTTTTCTCAGGTCATTTGGATGTCCCTGCACCATCTTGAATACCAAAGATCAAATTGCCAAGTTTGCTGAGAAATCAGATGATGGACATTTCATTGGATACTCTTCTCAAGCTAAAGCTTATAGAGTATACAATCTCAGAACTAGAATTGTTGAGGAGTCAGCCAATGTGACTTTCAATGAGCACACTCCTTGTGTGGCTGGTTCTGGTCCGGATTGGCTGTTTGATCTTGATTTAGTTACCAACTGTTTTAACAAATCTTGTGAGCATGTTTCAGGATCTGCAGAAAATCTAAATACAGGTGATCCTGATCCAAGATTTGAGCTAGGAAGACCTTCAACTCATACATCTTCAGCTCCAGTTGGAACTACTTCAGCAAATGAGGTTTCTATCAGCACAACAATGACAAATTCAGCTGATACATCTGGCATGCCTTCAAATTCCAGCTCAGAGGCCTCTCAACCAGATAAAGACACCTCACTTGTAGAAGACAACAATGGTGATGGTGATAGTGATCAGGAATTTCTTGATGCTAATAACCATACCATAGATGACAACATCAATGATGTCTCACACTCATTGGATCAAGTTAATCTTGATAAGTGTGATAATGTGGAGGGTGAATCTTCAAGACCAGATTTAAATTTCTCAAATTTAGATCTTTCTCAACAACTTGCTGTGATCCCTCAGCTAAGGATCCACAAGTCTCACCCCACCACAAACATCATTGGAGATGTTGTCACAGGGGTAAGAACAAGAGGACAAACCCATGAAGCAAATGTTTGTCTTCACTCTTGTTTCTTATCTCAGATAGAGCCCAAGAAAGTTGATGAAGCTCTAAAGGATGGAAGTTGGGTTGAAGCTATGCAACAAGAGCTGCTTCAATTCAAAAGGCAGAAAGTTTGGAACCTTTGTCCTCTTCCTCATGGGAAGACTACCATTGGAACCAAATGGGTTTTTAGAAACAAGAAGGATGATAGGGGAATCATCATCAAGAACAAGGCAAGACTAGTTGTTCAAGGATACACACAAGAAGAAGGGATTGACTACACTGATGTCTTTGCTCCTGTAGCAAGACTAGAAGCTGTTAGGATATTCCTGGCATTTGCTGCATCCAAGAACTTCAAGGTCTACCAACTTGATGTAAAGTGTGCTTTCTTATATGGAGTGATTGATGAGGAGGTTTATGTCAAACAGCCACCTGGTTTTGTAGACCCTGATCATCCTGATTATGTCTGCAAGCTTGACAAAGCTCTTTATGGGCTGCATCAGGCACCCAGGAAGTGGTATGAGACACTATCTAAGTATCTCTGCAAGCATGGATACAGAAGAGGTACTATAGATGGAACCCTCTTCATCAAAGGACAGGGAAATGACTTATTGCTGGTTCAAGTATATGTTGATGACATCATCTTTGGTTCAACTAATCCAAAGCTCTGCAAAGACTTTGAGAAGCTGATGAAAGACAGATTTGAGATGAGTTCAATGGGAGAACTCAACTTCTTTCTGGGAATTCAAGTGAAGCAGGTTGAAGATGGCATCTTCATAAGTCAGTCAAAGTATGTTCAAGACATACTCAAGAGGTTCAATATGACTGATTGTAAGATTGCTAAGACACCCATAGCCAGAAACCACTCCCTTGGTCCAGATCTTGAGGGGGAGTGTGTAGATGAACACTTATACAGGGCTATGATTGGGTCTCTTATGTATCTTACAGCTAGCAGGCCTGATATCATGTTTGCTACATGTATTTGTGCAAGATATCAAGCCAACCCTAAGATGTCTCACTTAATCACTGTGAAAAGGATTTTAAGATACCTCAAAGGTGCTTCAACACTTGGTCTATGGTATCCAAAGAATCCAAATTTCAATCTGTATGCCTATACAGATAGTGATTATGGTGGTTGCAATATGACTGCAAAGTCTACATCTGGGGGATGTCAATTCCTTGGTGGAAGGGTGGTCTCATGGCAATGCAAGAAACAATCCTGTGTGTCTGCATCAACTGCTGAGGCTGAATACATTGCTGCTGCAAGCTGCTGTGCTCAAGTGCTTTGGATTCAAAATCAGATGCTGGACTATGGATTTAACTTCAAAGAGACTCCTATCCACATAGACAACAATAGTGCTATCTCTATCACTGAGAACCCTGTGCAGCACTCAAGGACCAAACACATCAACATCAGGTATCATTTAATAAGGATAACTATGAAAAAGGATTAATTAAACTAGTCAAAGTTCATACAGATGAACAATATGCTGATCTGTTCACCAAAGCTTTTGATGAACAGAGATTTAAGTATCTGATATCAGCTATTGGGATGATTAACTTTGAGTAGACTTTTTATTAAAACTAATTCTAATTATTTCTTCTTAAAATATGTGTGTCCTAAGTTGTCTAGTTCATCACTTTCATAAGCTCATGTTTTCTTTGGATGTAAAATTCTTTTTGAAGACTTTCCTTAGATTCTTGAAAATTTCTGATACTTCGGAAGATAAAATTTTATCTTCGGAAGAAAAACATGTCTTTAAAATAAATAACTGTCTAAGAGATTTTACCTTCGGAAGAAGTAAAATTCATCTTCCGAAGCTTAAAATTCTTATCTCAGACACTTATCTATTTTCAAGAACCTTTTCCTTCCGAAGCAAAATTAACCTTCGGAAGCTTTGTTTATTTTCATACAAAGCATTCAAGGGTTTATTTCTCTTCCGAAGCATAAATTATCAAGACTCTCAGGAAAATCTTCCGAAGCCATTTTAGCTTCGGAAGCTTTTTAAATCAAAACTTCCGAAGACAAATAAACTTCGGAAGCTTTTCGAATTCCAAGAAAACTACTTTTTGAGCAAAAGTAAACTACCTTTTCAGAGGTGGGACCGACTTTCGGATTTCAAAGTTTATCCTCTTTCATTAACTTTGGTTCAAATCCCTTTTCATATAAATACCCAACGGTTCCCCCTCTTTCCCACTATCTTCCTCAATTCTACTGTTTCTCTAACCTAATTCTCTAAACCGCCTTTGCTTTCTACCTTTCTTCACCCTTAAGCTTCTGAAATGGCCAACCTTAACCGCAGAAACAACCCTGATTTCTCCATGCAACTACACAGGCAACATAATCAAGTTGCTCTGTTAAGCTCTGAGAAAGATGCAAGTTTCTCAGAGATTTGCCAATTCTTGACTCTGTCAAACTATTCACCTCCCTGACCATTGATCCTACTCTATATGAGGATCATTTGCTTGAATTCTGGAAGACCTGCCAAGAGGTCATTATGGATGGGGAGAAGGCACTGTCTGCCACAGTGCAAGGGAGGACAATCTTCATCACTCCGGCCATCATTAACCAACATCTACAGCTGGATGATGAAGAAGGTGAGGTGTCCTTCCCAAAGAAGCTGTTAATCATTCTTTTGAGCAGATGGGCTATGAGGGAGATTTCTCTGTAAAGACCTTTAGGAAAGGGAAGGTCTCATCCCAATGGAAATTCCTGCTCCATGTGGTTATCCACAGCTTGTCAAACAAGCATGGTGGATGGGACCAGATTCCTGAGGATCTCTCCTTTATAGTTCATGGAATGGTTCAGGGGGTCAAGTTCAGGTATTCACAATTTGTTTATACTAATTTACTTGCAAACTTAGACTCCTTAGAGTATTACATGTTTCCTAGATATGTTCAACACATTCTCAACTGTGAACTGGGCTCACAGTTGAGGGAAACAGGTAATATTCTTAAATTGGGACAGATGAAGCCCGGCATCTTTAAAATAATGAAGAAGCCAACTGTAGGCTTCTCTGGGGTAGAAACAGCCCTAGTCCCAAAAATGTTAGAGCTCATTGCTCAAGGTGACAACCTAGCAACACAAGCTAGTGTTGAACCCACACCTCTTTTGTCCCTACCATTAAAAAGACCAGAAATCACCCTCACCTACCAAAGAAAATCCAAACGAACCCCTGCTCAGGACTATTGAGTCTGTGCAGGCCCCCAAATACTCAACCTTACAGGAAGAAGTGGACACTAGAGCTCCCACTTCTCCTGAGGAGCAAACCACTCCCATTACTTCACCTATCAGGGCTGAGGTTCCTCAAGCTCACCCTGATGAGCTCAATAGCCCAACAACCTTAAGCCTTCACTCTGAGTCTCAACACTCAAGTGGACAACCTTCAGGGGACAGCTACCATCCCCAGCCTTTGGATCTCAACCAACCAATTCCCAACCTATCCTTTTACACTGATGAAGACTTAGGATTCAGTGAGTACCATGAGTCTCTCTTCTCCTCCCCTACTCAAAGAGAGATGAGTACCTCTGACTCTCCTCAGTCTATCCCACATCAGTCCCCTAGTCACTACTGAGGTGGACACTTCTGAACCTGTTCAGGATGTCCATATGGAAGAGGCTCTCACTTTTGAAAGTGATTACATCATTAAGACCTCAACCATGGCAACTCAGCCCATTGGCATCTCAACTGAGGCTGCCAGTGAGCAGAGGAAAACCAGCAGCCAAGAAACTCAAGCTGGTGGTGAGAGAGAGGACTTTGGTCCAATCATCTCATCCCCCAATGAATCTTCTGATGAAGATGAGGGGAATTTGAGACTAAAGGTGCAAAAACTGTCAAAAACATGCACCTATTTAGTCTCTAAGGTTAGTCACTTGGAATCTCAGGTGACTACCCTGCAAAACAGGGTCAATGATCAGCAACTCCAGATTTCATATCTGCAGGAAAAACTAGCTGGGAGACCTTTAAGGAGAGCTCAACCAGGAACACAAGAACCTGTGGAAGTGATTGACTTATCCTCCAGCTCACCTATGCAAGTGGGTGATGCTACCAAAAAGGGGGAGAAAGTTGTTACAACCACAGAACCTGGGAGTTCTTCAGAGAGAATGGACATAGAGGACTCACCATCCTCACTTGCTGTTGTGCATTCTCAGCAACTTCCTCAAGTTCACATTAATGTGGACTCTATAGACTCTCTCATCAGGAGTCTCTTTGAGGAAGGCATACCAAGGGCTGTCTCATCTCCACCACTGGGAACTGGCAATCACATCATAAGGTGGAGGTATGATGATGACAGGAGAGCCCTCATACTTCAAAGAGTTCAAGGCCAACAAGAAGTTTTTCAATTCCAAAGCCTGAGCTTTTATGAAAGACTGGATTTAGTCAACTTGCCACTTGTCAATCCAAGCAATTCAAGACAAGCTGACAGGCTGGCTCAAAGAATCCAAGACAGGATCCTTGCAGAGTTCTCTCTAAGAAGGAGACTTAGGGAATCAGGCAATGTCATCGGTCAACTGGATGTTGAGGTGGACCCTAAGATTAGTTTCATAGGGGAAACCTTGACTGAAGGCCCAGTGACAGAACCTGAGACCCCTGTCTCATCATCAACAACTGCTGCTGAGGTCCAAACTCCATCTGAGACACCTGCTGGTGAAGGTGTTTCTCAGCCTCTCTCTGGCCAGAGCATGGAAGCTACTCCAAGCAATGAAGGCCAAGCCTCAATCCACCCTGAGTCACAAAGGTCTGTTGGTGACAAAGGGAAAAGGATAATGACTCCTGAGGAAAATGAGGAGGAAGAAGAGAGAGAGAGGAAAAGGAGACTAAGGGGAGAAAGTTTCCACTGGGTCATCTAGCTTCATGCAAGCTGCAATCAGGGCTGCCCCCAGACCAAATACTCAAGATGATGAGTTAAGGGCAGTCAGGATTACCTACTTACAGACCAGGAACTATGACATTGATGAGATCATCTCCCTCCCCTTAGAAGAACTAAATGAACTGGCTGACAGAGAAGTGTCAAGAGAGTTGAAGGAGAAAGAGGATGCAATGATACTTCTCCAACTCAAAGAGGAGAAGAGACAGAAAAGACTTTACAAGCATGCTCCTACTCTCTCACCAGTTCAAGAAAGTCCTGCACAGGAAGATGTGGCTCCACAAGAACCTCAGGTAGATAAAGAGGAAGATAGGATCAAGATGATCAACTACCTGAGTGCCACAGGCTTCTATCAGGCAGATGCACTTCTCCCTTTGTCCTATGACTTCATTGAGTTCGAGTATCTAAAGCAACTTGAACTTGAGTTAGTCAAGGAAAGAAAGACAACCAAAAGGAAACTAAGGGAAGAAGCTGCAAAGTCAAGGGCCACCATTCAAAAGAATGCAAAGAAGTCTGCTGACAGACAAAGAATGGTGAGCTTCTTGAAGCTGTATGGATTCTCCGGAAGGAGACTTGGCCCCATGTCTCTATCCACTATGGATGAGCATATTAGGGTGATCAAGCAGAAGATTAAGAGTGGAGAACTTATTGACTTGCACTCTCTTCCAAGTCAAGTCCCACCTGAAGTGGAGGTCAAGTTTGAACAACCAGAGACACCTCAACCAGCACCTCCAGCTGAGCCCCAGCAAGCTTCATCTTCTGATCCTAGGCAGGGTCAAACTCCCTCTCCTTCTGAACCTGTGAGGGAGGAACACCCAACTGAGAAAGACACTGATGATCAACATGGTGCTGCAGACCAGTCTTCTCAGTTAAAGACAACCAAGAGGAAGAAGAGGATGGCTTCTAAACCAAAGACAAAGAAGAAGAAGCCAAAGTCATCTACCTCTGCACCTCAGGCTGAATCAGATCAACCTGAGGAAGTGCATGATGAGGCAGCCCAATCAACTCCTATTCAAGTGGCTCCTCTAACTAGTGAGACACCCATCTTGTCCTGGACATACTCTACCAATCCAGAGAGATGGACTGTTATCAGAGATCAAGGTGTTGAGAATGTCTACTCATGGCAAGACATAATCAACTTACCTCTGCATGATCTCTTTGAGATGAGAAGATATTATGAAAGTCTTGATGATCCTGACCATCTCATGAAGAAAGGAATGGTCCTGATTGTACTGAAGACTACCAACATTTGAAGATCTTCTAAGTGTTTTGGTAGCATCAGCCTAGGGGAAGTTTGTAAGGATTCCTGAAGTCTGATGCAACCCAAAACAGCTTAAGTGTCTCAGCAACATGCACTAAGTACTGAAGTGAAGAATGCTTCGGAAGTTTTACACAAAGCATTAGAAAATACTCTAAGTGTAAAATCTTCCGAAGCCAAGACCAATATCTTCCGAAGCCAAACATGAAGTCTTCCGAAGCTTCAGAGACAAAGTCTTCCGAAGCCTCATCCTATGAAGACAGATTTCTTCCGAAGACTTTTAGTACACATGCTTTATCTGATGTACTGTTCCATAAAGCACCTTTTCCGCTGCATCTCTGTAAAGTCACCAACTTACATGAGTTGGTGAAAAGGGCCTTGCTTTTGGTAACTGTACATTGAGGTCTTGAGTATTCAACTTTCACTTTATGTACTTTATCCTTTTTGTATTGTATAAGGATGTGAGCTATGGCATGTCATAGTCACAAGGTCAAAAGGCAGATATGCCTTTTGATCCTACAATTGATTTTGTTAGTGTCTAGTCAATTGTATCCAGCTGGCTTTCAAAGTATGGCCGGCTGTAGGTTGTAGTATAAGTATTTCAAGTTCTTGTATCTTTTCTTTATGCTTTGTAACACTTGTAAAAGAACTTGAGAAAGCAATATACTGCCTCCTTGAAACCCATACTCTCTTGTTCTGTCTCTTGCTTTACTTGTGTTCTTAGTTTCACCTTGGTTACCTAGTTTCACTGTTTGATTAGAGCTTAGTTATTCTCCTCATTGTGTTGTTGTGTTGTAATTGTGTTTAAGCCCTTAAACGATCCTGCACACTTGTTTATGTCACCAAGACGACAATGCCAAAGATAAGAATCACTTAAACCCATTTTAAGTTTCTTGGTGCTTGTTTGGTATAATGAGCTATTATTGGATGAATCATTATGAACCAATTCATAGATTCCGTTAAAAGGCATAACCTTGAAATAAAATACATCATTCATACAAACATAAATACCATTGTTAACACACTTTAATTCATAACCACATTGTTTTAAACGGGAAACACAAAATATGTTCTTAGTCAAACTAGGAGCATACAAAATGTTCTTAAGAATAACTTCCAAACCATTTGAAAGTTTTAAATACTGTCTCTTTGGGCTTCGACATCAACTTTTGCTCCGTTGCCCATGTATAGACTTGTGTCTCCCTACTTTTAGTGCTTATTTCTTTTGAACCCCTGCAACAATTGCATATATGAATTCCACATCCGGTATCCAATACCCATGTGTTTGAAGAAATAACATTCAAACCAATATGTATCATGAAAGTTGTACCTGAGGTTTGCCCACCATCCCTCTTGTTTCTCAACTCTTTGAGATAGGTTGGACAATTCCTTTTCCAATGTCCTATCTCACCACACTCAAAGCATGGATCGTTCTCTGTTACCTTAGGCTTCTTAAGCTTAGGATTTGGAGGTTCCGCTTTAGCCTTCCCTTTCTCTTTACCTTTGATGTACCCCTTTCCTTTGGCAACATTTGCCTTGGGTTCGAGGAATGGCCTTTTCTTATTGCCTCCCTCATTGGTTGAGAGAACAGGTAGAACCTTTCTACCCATCACTGCCTTGGCTGTTTTGAGCATTGCGTGAAGCTCACCAATGCTCTTGTCCTACCCGTTCATATTGTAATTCATTATGAACGTCTCAAACCTTTTGGTTAGGCCATTAAGGATCAAATCCATGGCCAGCTCCTTTGAGACGGGACAATTAAGCCTCTCGAGGCGATCAACATGGCTTTTCATCTTAAGAACATAAGACGATACCGATTGGGTTTCTTCCATTAGACATGCATGAAGCGCTTGAACCGTTTCGAAGCACTCTACCCTAGCTTGTTGAAGGAACATTTCCTTCAATTGGGTAATCATGTCATATGCCCCATGATGCTCCAAGTCCTTTTGGAGTTCAGGAATCATGGTTCCCAACATGAGGCAAGAAACCTGCATGGAATCCTCAGTGTATTGAAGCCAATCGTTATAGGCCTCAACATCCTCGAGGTCGGGTTGGTCAGAAATGGGATCGTCAAGAACATAGGCTATTTTCTCTTGCTTGAGAACAATTCTCAAGTTTCGATACCAGTACATAAAGTTATTATGGTTAAGATGATCCCTTTCTAAGATGGTTCTCAGTGATAGGGTAGGGACGGTCGGGGTGGTAGCATTATTGTTTGCGGCCATTTCTACAAAATTACAAAGTTCATTTTAGTATTTCTGAAAAAATGCATTTTAATTATTAATACCCTTTACACGTCTCATAGACAATTAATAATTAAAATCTAGAATCCAACGTTACATTTAAATGATGGTTAGGTGACCTTTATCCCATTATTTAAATTAACAAGGTAGTCAACATTTGACAATTGCAACCTATTGCAACTTCTAGCTTTATGGGATCGGTTAAACATCTTATGTTTAGTCGGCATGTAAAATCCCATCAACACCATTGTACACCATGCTTCGGTGACCCTATGCACATGGTTTCCAATTCAAGTTGTCCTACTTACACACACATGTGAGTTTACACATATAAGTGGTTAGGTGACCTTTATCCCACAAGTATGTTAAGCCCACCTCAAACACACAAGTTCCCTAAAAGTGGTTAGGTGACCTTTATCCCACAAGTAGTTCTCAAGTGATTCGAGTGTCGTGTAAAAGGATGGTGTTTAACTTGTTTCCAAAGGGATTTAAGTTTCCATTGATTCTAGTTATGAAAACTCTATGTACCTTGTATTCGCATGCTTTCAAATACATGGTACCCTATGGTTCCTTTTTAATAAAACCTCTATTATTTTGAAATCATTAACCCTTTTAATAACCTTTAATTAGTCACTTAATGATTAGGAACCAAAAAATTCAGCTTGTTATGATAATTTATTTAGATTGTTAAGCATATCCACATATCAAACAATCAACATAAAATGAATAATCAAACAAGCATATATAAAACAACCACATGTGCATAACCTTAGCCACTATGTTGACAACACTTGTTTGCCATCACAAGTGTTGTCATTCGGTCTTTCCTAAGGGTTGAACACAACACAAAAGATGAGATCTCCAAAGACCCCCACTTGAACTTGCATCCAAATGCCTTCAAGTCCTTCTCTTTGTGTCTTCCTTTTGTGCTTCCCGGATATCATGTACGCGACGTGTCTTTGCTCCAAATATCAGGCAAAACCAAAAGTAAACCATCTCATAGGAGTAAAAAGGATTTTTTGTTATCTGAAGGGTACTCCAACACTCAGGTTGTGGTATCCTCATGATTATGACTTTGAGCTTACAGTGTATAGTGACTCGGACTATGGTGGTTGCAAGATGAATTACAAGTAAACATCTGCGGGATGTCAGTTCTTTGATAGACGGTTAGTCACCTGGTAGTGTAAGAAGCAGACATCAGTTGCTCTGTCAACTTGTGAAGCTGAATATGTTGCTGCTGCAAGTTGCTGTTCTCAAATCATTTGAATAAGGTCCGTGAGTGATAGATCTCCATATCATGCCCTATTAATACTTGATGAAACCTTCAATGCGTTTGCACCAAGATCTGAAATTATCAGGGGTGATGATAGGAGCCTTAGTCATCGTTCCCATCTCAGATTCAGAAGATTTCTGGTTGAGGGCCACTTTTGAGTGTAGTGAGTGAATGAGTGAAGAAACAAGTTGATTTGGATGGTAATATCTCACAATGAAGAGCCTAAGAAGATTTGATACCAATTGTAGGATCGGTATTTGTTTATATTACCTCACTTGAATGCTGATGCAGAATAACCTTGAAAGAGTTGATAATAATATATTAAGTTAATTAACACAAAAGATGGTTTTCAAGATACTTGTATATATTACCTCTTAACTTTTACATGACTCTTACAAGCATTATTAAATGAGTTACAATGAGAAACTATACATACTACTATCTACAACCGGTTATACTTAGATTACTAGTTGGAACTTACTACTAAACAAATGTGATATTGTTAGAAGTAAGATACCTAAGATAAAATATTATCCTACATTAGGTAGTCATGACAGGTCCATGACTTACCTTTGTCACCAATTAAACATGGTAACTATACTATCTGATAAAGGTGAACATTGGAATAAAGTATGGTCAACTACATGGGTATGGGAAAGCACCATGCTGTATATATCAGAGATGGAAGCGACTTGTCCAAGTCTTCATGACTTTATGTCCACTGGTTCATAGTTGGTTCTTCCAAAGGTAAATTGGCTTCAAAAGAATAAGTTCTTCTGAAGCCAATTTATACTTCGGAAGAATCAACTTCTTCCGAGGCTTTACCAAGTCTTCATGACTTTATCTTTGAAAGCTTTGTCTTGAATCTTCTAAGTGTTTTGCTTCGGAAGAGAATTCACTTAGTCTCGGAACACTGAGTTCCTCTTCTAACTTCACGATTCTGAAGATCTTCAACTTAGTTTCGGAAGTTCTGGTTTTTGTCTTCGAAAGACTTTCTTCAGATGCACCAAAAATTTTTTAAGTGTTTGTTTTGGTTGCACCCCTTATGTGACCCAACAGTAGGTATTGGTCCATTTTTTAGAGAAAAAAAGATTTATGGATGGCATCAGAAGGTCAATCCTCTCAACAACCTTGAAGCAAGACGGGAACTCTTCAAAATCAAGTTGCTCCGCTCAAAGAATCGAAACAAAGCAACGCAATGTATGGAAAATTGTCGATATTCAAGAGCTCGAAGTTTCCAAATTTTGAGGGTGCATTATCCATAGCTACAAGTAATGAAGCTACTAATTCGGATGAGCAACTCAGTGACAATATTCATGAGAGTGACACTTGATCTTGGTTAGCCACGAAATTTTTCTATAATGTTGGTTATTTAGTATTTAATATTTATAATTAATCAACTGAGTATCATTATTTATATGTTTGATTGTTACTTTCTTAAAGTTCACACATTATGATAATATTAATTAATTTGTTGAGAATTATATTATAGTGCATTGGAGACTACTATCAATCCTAAGAAATAACTAAATTATAAATTGTAAACAAATATCGTAGACTAATAAATATAGTATGGAAGAATATTTTTAGTCATTAAAAAAGACTAGAAAAAATTCATAGTATCGAAGACTAATTTTTAGTTTTCAAATTAACATATTTGGGATGATTTTAAAGACTAATATTCCGACTCTAAGACTGAAAAAAATACTTATAGGATAGTGATTATGAGTTTGTAAGGAAACATATTTGAGACTAAAGAATGTAAGGATAGCTTATCTGGATCAACATCAACATGGGAGTTTTCCGATGGATGAAGATCATCATCCGGTTGAACCAAACTTCCTTCTCTCTTGCCCGGGTCAAGTCTATGTGACCAAGGCAAGCAAGGAATGCTAATTGAGTTTTTAAAACATAGAGATTTTTAGTGTCTACTACATATATTCGAGTCTAAAAAATATGATATTTATGCTTAATTTCAGTCCTAAAAAACATACTAAATACTGCAATTGTATATTTCAAGGACTAATTATTAGTCTCTATAAATCCATATAGGAGACTAAAAAGTTCCTAAAAAGTATAGCTTTTTAGTACCTAAAAAACATATAAGAGACCAAAAAACATAGCATCTAAGCTTATTTTTCCATCCCTAAAGGATATATTAAAGACTAAATTGTTTGTTATCAGGACTAATTTTTGATCTCTACAACATTTTATTTAAGATTCAAATGTCATGGAACTCGAATCTTGTTGCACATATCTGGGACAAAATCAATAATGTTTAAGAATTGATTTTTAGTCTACAAAGGCCTAGTACCGAAGACGGATTTTTATTCAAAGATAAAATACATTCAAGACTGAAATGACTTGGTATTGGGGATGAATTAAGGACTGAATTTATGTGTCTTGAAGACTATTTGTTAGTCCCTATTTGTGGCATACAATCAAAACTGAAATTTAGTTACTAATGCGAATATATAGTATTAGATATTTAAGACTGACTCGAGACTAGCAAAATCAGTCTCTGATTGGTATTTAGAGACTGATTTGGAAGTATCATAGAGTAATTTTTCCGTCTCAAATTCTCTTTTTTTGTGGTGCCACTATATGTCCTCTTGCCAATCTTCTATCGGGAGTTTGCTCCCCTAAATCTTCTCTTGAAATGAAGAGTTCAACGATGTACAACTTCTAACTTTATGAAGGAAGTGATCACCTTTTTTCATTATTTTAGGACAAAATGATCATCTCACACAAACTCTCTAGCACTTGATGGATCTTACAAAAACTCAATCTCTAATAACAACGCATTATCACATAAGTACAAATCAAATGAAAGAATATAAAAATAAGTTGATGGACAACTTCCTCCTAGTCTTGAACGAGTCAATTACCTGTTTCTAGTTCCCACCTAGAAGATGGCAGTGAGTCATTACAACATGCATTAGAGAACATTTGTGAAAGTTGAAAATTGGATCCTTATCCATACTAATGCCATAAAAGTGTTGAATTATTAAGATTGGCCACTAATCCTGAAATATGTTGAAACACCTAAATATTCTCACGGAACTTTTAACGTGTAATAATGACTATTCCCTAAAAAATCAAATCATGAGCAAAAAAGTAAATAGGAGAAAGATTGTATGATTTTGGTTTTGAAATGCCATGAAAGATCCCTAGTAAGAAGGCATTGATCATAATTGAGTCAAATGATTCGATTTCCATAAAAAAATAAAAGGTACGTAATAAAGTATCACCTTGGAAAATTCTATTAAAACAGCATAACTCTTTTGAAGGAGAACCCTTGACGAGAACTGGCGCTCGGGATGAGGATAAACAACCTTGAACCAGCTGCACCATTTGGACTGAAAACTCAATTGATTTTCAACATCCTTTATTATTTTGATTTTTCAATCTTGAATAATAACTCATTAATAATAATCGAACCATCCAATATGTTTCTTTTCTTAAAAAAGCCATTTGAGCCTCCAAGATTAAGACCCATCACACCTTTAAGCGATATGTTAATAACATTACAAAAACTTTGTAAATCGCCCCAATCAAGCTAATTTGCCAATAATCATCAAGAGACAACGAACCACCAACCTTTCGCATGCAATGAAAAAAGAACCACACCCCACGACTTCTAATTTTATTCGTATGGAAGTAAGATAACACCTCTACAAAGGCACAAAGTCTTTCTCGAATAAGTTCCAATATAATTCAAAAAACTTACACCTGTTCAGACCGGGAGCTTTATCTTCCTCACAGTCCCAAACTACCAATATATAGTAAATTTGATAAGATTTCATAAGGGGGTGTCCTTTTCATATATATAGTAATCTTGATAAGATTTCATTTGACGTAAAAGGATGTGGTCAGGACATCCGCCTATGAAATCTTATCAAGATTACCGTATATATTATTAGAAAGTTAAAATAAATATTAGTTTGGGTCTATTATCTATATATTAGAAAGTCCATGGTCTAGTAGGTACATATGTAAATATATAAGGGTCATATATATGTAAGTAGGAAACCTAGTGGTTGATTCTAGGGCTATATATACCCACTATATTTATGTGTCAATGGCATTAACAAGAATTTGTATGTGTGCAAGCAAGTTGATAATAACTTTCTGCAAGTTTATCAATCATTAATCATTGTTCATCCAATATGTAGCAAGTTGATAATAACTTTCTGCAAGTTTATCCATTCGATTTCAAATAAGTGCCTCTATGTTCCTGTTATTGAAACCGAACACATTAGAGGACACCATAACCAATCCCAGGGCAGTTGTAATCATGAAAGGAAGTGGTTTGTTGGTGTTTGTTCATGTGCCTGAAATCCTAAGCTAGCAAAGGTGTATTCAGGAATTGTAAAGATAAGTCGACAATAAAAAAAAGGATTGTGGGTTGTTATTGTTAACCTATTAACAAAACTTGAATTGTCAACTTAAAGGGTTGATTGAATGCTGGTCAAATTTAACAAAGTCTAAGGGACTTTGACTTTTTGGAGTATACTTTTTCAATTTAAGAAAAGAAATTGGAAGGATATGGATTGCCATCTAAAATTCATCTATCAAGCTTGTTTGCTTGATTTATTTCAACCATATTGAGTACAAGGGAGTCAAGAAGAAAGGTCATTTTGAATAACAAAAAGCCAAAACAAAATCCATTTTGTATTGTGTGTTCTTATTGCAACGAAGGTATTTGTTTTGCTTTTCGATCTCGAATCAATAATTTTGGTGTTGTAGTAATTCGTGATTTAAATCACACCTGGTAGAAAGCAAGAAGGACTGTGATCAAAATAAGATTTTGCAAGATCAATTTGAATCCTTGAATTGGTTAAAGAAAGCAAAAAATAAACCTTTACAATTCTTATAGCAAATTAAACCGAACTTTTGTGGTTCATAGCAAGTTACAAACCCATTGGTTCATAACAAGTCGAACCTTTTGTTCAAATAGCAAGTCAAACATATTATTTGTTCTAGCAAGCAAGTAGAATCATTATGATTCAACTTTGTAATAAAAGATCAATTTTTGGCCAAAGCATTTAGTGCATATAAACGTGATTAGCAAGTTGGTCAAGAGCATATCAAATCTAGTTAGCAAGTAGGCAAGAAGCAAGTATAGTGAATTGATATAAAAAAATTCAAGTCCAATTAGCAAGTTGGTTGGATAAATTTTATCAAATTCGCACTAACAAGAATCGGATCAACAACTAGCTCAAAACCTTATTAGCAAGTTGGTCAGGGGCAAGACAAACTCTGGTTAGCAAGTTGGCTAGAAGCAAGCAAGAAATTTGATTTATTTGATCAAGAAAGTGATCATCCGATCATAAGCGAATTAGCAAGAAAGAAAGAAGAAATGGCAAATGATAAAAAGCATGATAATGCATCAAGCGGTACATCAACTCGTGAAAAAGGAAACATTTCGCTTCAATGCCCAAATTGTACGAAATAAATTACACTACTTGGTGTAAGGCCCCGTTCCCGGGACGCTTACAGTTGGATTCTCATCACACATAAAACAAATAATTACATTTAACTTTCGTTAAACGTTGCAGCGGAAACATTAAACATCATTACATTTCTTCATAAAAACTTTTGCAACATGATAAATCGTTGCCCTATTACAAAATATTTGTTTCATTACATTACAAAGCATTAAACATAAGGATGCCATCCAAAATACACTGAGTAGCCGCCCCGTGCCATCCTCAGCAACATACCTACCAACTGGAAACACATCAAAGTCAGCGTTGCTGAGTGAGTTCTAGTTTTATAATAAAACATACTTTACTTCCTTTATAAAACCTTTCGATACTTTCGTAAGCGATCACACAACATACATACACATAGATAATATAATTATTATCTTCATCATTCATTCATTCGTTAATTATTACATCTTTTCTTTTATCAACACCATGAACTTTACCCTTCATGCTCATGGTACTGGACCTAGGCCTATCATAGACCTTCTATAACGGTGCACAACACCTCATGGTCACGGTATCTAAGGTAAGGTTCAGGATTATTACATCTGTTACATTCTCATGTTCTGGATCAGTGTCAACAGCTATGCCCCAAACAATATGGCTACTGGGCCGAAGTTCACAAATGACTTCCACATTGAACATAGCCTGGCACCAGCACCGGGGTAAGTGATAGAGATCCCAACTATATTCCTCACCCCTAACATATGGCTACAATGACATTTTACACCCCCAACGATATGGGTACAATGACGTCCTACACCCCCAACGATATGGGTAACATGGGTACTACACCCCCATCAACATGGGTACTACACCCCTATCAATATGGGTACTACACCCCCATCAATATGGGTACTACACCCCCATCAAAATGGGTACTACACCCCCATCAACATGAGTACTACACCCCCATCAACATGGGTACTACACCCCCATCAATATGGGTACTACACCCCCCATCAATATGGGTACTACACCCCCATCGAAATGGGTACTACACCAAAGGTCAGCCAAACAGACTAGAACCCTTGCGTGCACACTTTTGAATTAGCTGAACCTTACGCGGTTGAGCTTAAGGCAATTAGAGCCGTGCACTTCACTACGCTTCACTTGCAAGCCTCTCACATTTTCATTCATTCATTAATGCATGCATTCATTCATTACGTTCCTTTTTTCATTATCTTCCACTTTACATTACATAATACTTTCATCTCATTCATTAACATTTGACGCAAAGCCATAGAAAGATAAACATACATACTAAGAAACATAAACATATACATACACGCATCACCATACAGGGCATCATCATACATACGCATCAATCATACATCACATCACACGCATCATACATGCTATGCATCACACGCACCGCCATGCCTAACATCACACATAACATCATACATATCATCGTCATCGACATGCACAACATAACGCCTATGGCCTCAAAAGTCAACTTACACAAGCCTTCGGGAACCTCCTGAGTCAAAACCCATAACTGCACTTTCCCTCGAAGGTCATAAGTTAAACCGTTGTTCTTTCGGTTGTATGAACCCTACTTGGGCGTATGGACACCCTCCAGTCGCATGGCCTTCCGGGTGACTGAACACTTAGGTGAATGGACATCAGGCGAATGGACATCAGACGAATGGACCCTATGCGAATGGACATCTATGCGAATGGACTCTCAGTCGCATAACTTTCATGCGTATGGCATTTAGTCGCATGACTTCAGGCGTATGGGCTTCAGTCGCATACCCTTCGTGCGAATGAACCTCAGTTGCATAGCCTTCAGGCGCAAGGACTTCAGTCGCATATCCTTCATGCGAATGAACCTCAGTCGCACAATCCTTCAATCGCATTCCTCACAGGCACATGAACTTCAGTCGCATGACCATCATGCATATGGACCTCAGTCACATGGCAGTTGTGCGCATGGACCTCAGTCGCACGCTAATCGACCGAATGGCCTCCAATCGCCCTCCAGTCGGTCGCCTAGCCCTAGCAGATGCAGAATGCAGTTCATCCCGACTGCAGCCGTGGGTTTTCGGCCTCCAACCTCTTCCAAACCTCTTTTAAGCTCAAATCAACCATTCTAAACCTTAGGGAAACATACCACGACCTCATTCAAGCATAACCAAGCAAGAAATCAAGCCTTAAACGCATCATACACATACACACATGCATAAAAATAGGTTTTCACCCAAAACTCGAAAAAGGTTTTTAGATGTGTTCCAGCCCCAAAATCAGTTGAAAACATGTAAAAGAGGGGGTCCTAGAACTCACCTTAACGATCGCGTCGAGTAGAGCTTCGATTTGACTCGCTCCTCAACAATTTTGGCTACTCAAACCAACCTGAGCCAACACTTTTCCTCTTTTCTCTTCTTTCTCTCTTCTCTTCTTGATGGCTGAAAAATGAGAAGGGTGAGGTGTCTCCCCCCTTTTATACTCCCACTCATCAAGTTTTCTCTCGTTGGCGGGTTTGGTCCCCCGACTTTGGACTTTATTTCTTTTTTCTTCTTTCGTCGGCTTCAAAGAAAATTTCCGGGTGTTACAAGTCCACCCCCTTATATAGGTTTCGTCCCCGAAACCTGTTATTCCTTAAACCGTCGTGAGCAATATTGTCTCATCTCTTTTCCATTCTCCTACCTGGAGTTCAATCGGTATACGTCGTTTATCCACACACAACTTCTTGTCTATCTCTGGCTACCTCATTAAGACTTTGATCCTTTCGAGTTTCTCGGTCGTGGCCTCGATCACCTCAATACTTTCCACATGACATTTGGTACTCGGCCTTCACATGTAAACAAGTAAGGCATTTAATCTCGTACTCCACCATATCCCGCTTCATGCACTTCCCCGCCACTTGCCATCGAAATCACCTTTGGAATCGTCGTGACTTAATCACCTTAAATCGTCATCGTGCTCCCGTCGAGCACTGTCAACCGTATCATTTTCCTGCGACACACAATGTTTGCTCCGTAGTCCGCCAAACAATCCACTCCTAGGACTACATCGAATGGTGTATCTATATTCTTACCACTAACAGGTAGTTTAGCACAGAAAGCAGCAGAAATAAAACTTTTACTAGCACCAGCATTGAATAACACAAGGCTAAGGATCTATTTACTAGGAACATACCTGACACAACATCGAAGTCCGTCCTAGCTTCCTCCGATCTTCTTCACTCCCGAACCTTCTGCCCTTGGCTTCTTACAGTCCATGCTCTTATGACCTTCCTCACCACAAGAATAACACCTCCCCATACCGCACTTCTTCGCCACGTGCCCAGTCCTTCCATAACGGAAACAGACATTGGTCACCAATCTACATTCGCCGGGGTGCTTGTGTCCACACTTGCCACACCTTTCTGATCCCGCATTCGGTGTGACCACACGACGGTCATCTCCCCGTGCATGCTTATTATTCGTCGGGACACCACCCCGTCCAGTCCTCTTCCTACTCCAGTTCCGGTCTCCATCATCCTTCTCACTCACCTCCGCCATCGCAGCCCTTTCATCGCACAACCTTCCCGCCAAGTCAACTGCCGACCTATACGTGCTCGATCGGGCAGTAATCATGTGCCTACAGATGTCCGCTGGCAAGCCATGAATATACCTCTTGATCATTTGCGAAAGAGGTGTCACCTGATCTGGCACCAGCCGTGACATTTCGTTGAATTTGGTGGTGTATTGTTGATGCGTCATTGTTCCCGCTTCCATCATCAGGAACTCTCTTCTATTTCACGATGAGGACAGAACTCCTCAATCATCAGCCTCTTCAACTCTGACCATCTTATCCTTCCAATAGCCCTGCTTCCCTCAACTTGGACTATATTGTCCCACCAGCACAAAGCTGAGTCCACAAAAGAGTGGGTAGCAAATTTTACTTTCTGATCTTCTCGGCACTCGCTGATATTTAAAACAGCTTCCATTTCCCTCACCCATCGGTGAGCAGCAGCAGTAGTACCATTGCCATCAAAAGTAGGGGGCTTGCATCGTTGAAACGCCCCATAATTATAGCCTCATGCCACCTCCGGCGCTGGTTCTTCCTCTTCTTCTTCCTCTTCGTCATCAGAGAGAACCGTTTCAATCTTGGGCCGTCTCCTTTCGCCCGAAGGTCTACCCCTTTCCTTTCTCTCCCCATCTCTGACAGTCTTTATCACTTCGGTCACTACAGACGGTAGGATTGTCTGCAAGACCTGATGCACTTCTTCCATGACCGCCACTCTTATCGAGGCCCTCAGATTAGCATTCTCATCACCGCCCTCTGGATGAGGGGTCTCGGGTTCTTCATGAGCCGCCTCTTCGGCCCTAGGCCTTCCTCTGGTGACCCATGGTTCAGCACCACGTCCACCACCACCTCCACCACAAGAAGCTTTAGACGATCTACCACCGGCCATTCTATCTCACTGAAAGATTCAAACACCAACACGGTCATTCAAGGAAACAGCTCAGTTTATGTCAAGTATAGTAGGTCCCTAATTATAGTGGCCAGTTGTGATTAGCCACTTTTTTACTTTTCATATCCCAAGCATTACCTGTCCTGACTACAGCAGTATCTAAATCTACCAGCAACACGTAAGCCACATAACATGCGCACATAATACCGGTTAACATTACGAAAATACCTGATGGCACACAGCTACTCAGATTGGCATCCCATTCCCTTTCTGTCCCATTCTAAGTTTAAGTTAAGGTTTATTTTGAAAATTTACCCCTTTCACTTAAACTTTGGCTCCGATACCAACTTGTAAGGCCCCTTTCCCGGGACGCTTACAGTTCGATCCTCATCGCACATAGAACAAATAATTACATTTAACTTTCGTAAAGCGTTGCAGCGAGAACATTAAACATCATTACATTTCTTCATAAAAACTTATGCAACATGATAAATCGTTGCCTTATTACAAAATATTTGTTTCATTACATTACAAAGGTTTAAACATAAGGATGCCATCCAAAATACGCTGAGTAGCCGCCCCGTGCCATCCTCAGCAACATACCTGCCAACTGGAAACACATCATTTATACTAAAACATACTTTACTTCCTTTATAAAACCTTTCGATACTTTTGTAAGCGATCACACAACATACATACACATAGATAATATAATTATTATCTTCATCATTCATTCATTCGTTAATTATTACATCTTTTCATTTATCAACACCCTGAACTTTACCCTTCATGCTCATGGTACTGGACCTAGGCCTATCATAGACCTTCTATAACGGTGCACAACACCTCATGGTCACAGTACCTAAGGTAAGGTTCAGAATTATTACATCTGTTACATTCTCACGTTCTGGATCAATGTCAACAGCTATGCCCCAAACAATATGGCTACTGGGCGAAGTTCATAAATGACTTCCACACTGCATATAGCCTGGCACCAGCACCGGGGTAAGCGACAGAGATCCCAACTATATTCCTCACCCCCAACATATGGGTACAATGACATTCTACACCCCCAACGATATGGGTACAATGACGTCCTACACCCCCAACGATATGGGTACTACACCCCCATCAACATGGGTACTACACCCCCATCAACATGGGTACTACACCCCCATCAATATGGGTACTACACCCCCCATCAACATGGGTACTACACCCCATCAATATGGGTACTACACCCCCATA
Source organism: Flaveria ramosissima (assembly GCA_025215565.1). Taxonomy (NCBI): domain Eukaryota; kingdom Viridiplantae; phylum Streptophyta; class Magnoliopsida; order Asterales; family Asteraceae; genus Flaveria; species Flaveria ramosissima. The sequence continues at coordinate 41,661,520 of CM046039.1, forward strand.
GAAATGGGTACTACACCCCCATCAACATGGGTACTACACCCCTATCAACATGGGTACTACACCCCCATCAATATGGGTACTACACCCCCATCAATATGGGTACTACACCCCCATCCAAATGGGTACTACACCGAAGGTCAGCCACAAAGACTAGAACCCTTTCGTGCACACTTTTGAATTAGCTGAACCTCACTCGCTTGAGCTGAAGGTATTTAGAGCCGTGCACTTCACTATGCTTCACTTGCAAGCCTCTCACGTTTTCATTCATTCATTAATTCATGCATTCATTCATTACGTTCCTCTTTCATTATCTTCCACTTACATTACATAATACTTTCATCTCATTCATTAACGTTCGACGCAAAGCCATGGAAAGATAAACATACATACTAAGGAACATAAACATAAACATACACACATCACCATACAGGGCATCATCATACATACGCATCAATCATACATCACATCACACGCATCATACATGCTATGCATCACACGCACCGCCATGCCTAACATCACACATAACATCATACATATTATCGTCATCGACATGCCCAACATAACGCCTATGACCTCGAAAGTCAACTTACACAAGCCTTCGGGAACCTCCGGAGTCAAAACCCATAACTACACATTCCCTCAAAGGTCATAAGATAAACCGTTGTTCTTTCATTCGTATGAACCCTACTTGGGCGTATGGACACCTTCCAGTCGCATGGCCTTCCGGGCGACTGAACACTTAGGCGAGTGGACATTAGGGGAATGGACATCAGACGAATGGACCCTATACGAATGGACATCTATGCGAATGGACTCTCAGTCCCATAACTTTAATGCGTATGGCCTTCAGTCGTATGACTTCATGCGTATGGGCTTCAGTCGCATACCCTTCGTGCAAATGAACCACAGTCGCATGGCCTCTAGGCGCATGGACTTCAATCGCATATCCTTCGTGCGAATGAACCTCAGTCGCACAATCCTTCAATCGCATTCCTCACAGGCACATGAACTTCAGTCGTATGACCATCATGCGTATGGACCTCAGTCGCATGGGAATCGTGCGCATGGACCTCAGTCGCACGCCAATCCGCCGAATGGCCTCCAATCGCCCTCCAGTCGGTCGCCTAGCCCTAGCTGATGTAGAATGCAATTCATCCCGACTGCAGCCGCGGGTTTTCGGCCTCCAACCTCTTCCAAACCTCTTTTAAGCTCAAATCAACCATTCTAAACCTTAGGGAAACATACCACGACCTCATTCAAGCATAACCAAGCAAGAAATCAAGCCTCAAACGCATCATACACATACACACATGCATAAAAACGGGTTTTCACCCAAAACTTGAAAAAGGTTTTCAGATGTGTTCCAGCCCCAAAATCAGTTGAAAACGTGTAAAATAGGGGTCCTAGAACTCACCTTAACGATCCCGTCGAGTAGAGCTTTGATTTGACTCGCTCCTCAATGATTTTGGCTACTCGAACCAACCCGAGCCAACACTTTTCCTCTTTTCTCTTCTTTCTCTCTTCTCTTCTTGATGGCTGAAAAATGAGAAGGGTGGGGTGTCTCCCCCCTTTTATACTCCCACTCATCAAGTTTTCTCTCGTTGGCGGGTTTGGTCCCCCGACTTTAGACTTTATTTCTTTTTTCTTCTTTCGTCGGCTTCAAAGAAAATTTTCGGGCGTTACACTTGGTCATTGTTGATTGAAACTATCTTAAAACCCTATGGCCTTTGGGATACAATTGGTGGAAGGAATGAAAAAATGGATGAAAAGATGACAAAATACGACTAAGACAATGATCCTGCAAATGGTGCCTCAAGACGTATTAATGCAAGTTGCACATTACACAAATGCAAAGGAAGTTGGGGACTCAATCAATGTGAAAAACCTTGGAGCTGATCTAGTTTAGAAAACATGTTTACAAACATTGAGTAATGAACTAGAGGCTTTGAAAATGAATACAACTGAATGGGTAAATGACTTTATGGGAAGGTTAAGTAGTATAAAAGCCAAGTTTAAAAGTCTTGGTGGTACTTTGAAAGATAAGGTATTTGTAAGGAAACTACTTAACTCGGTTCCGAAGAAATTTCTACCAATCATTACATCTGTCAAGCAATGCCAAGTGATATAATGCCATTTGAAGAGGCAGTTGGTAGAATTACAGCCTTTGAAGATAGCCTTAAAAGTCAAGTTGAACTGGCGGCTAATAATCAAGGGAAACTTCTAATTTCAAGTTCAAATAATCAAGGGCGTGGTACAGGACGAGATAGAAACTCTAACAAATGAGAAAGTGGACGTGGAAAAAGCATGGGTCGAGGTAATAAAGGTGGAAGCAAGTTCAGGTGTTATGAATATGGTGAGTTTGTACATTTTGTAAACAAATGTACCAAATGAAAGAAAAAGGAAAAGGACAAGAATGAAGAATCCAATCTCATCTATGATGACAATTAACCTACTCTACTGAGAAAGCAAGACAAACAAGTTGAAGACCTTATTTAAACTATATTTAGTTTAAGGGGAGTATCGAAATGCTAAACTAAATATTAGTTTGTATCTATTATATATATATTAGAAAGTCTATGTTTGATCTAGTATGTAAATGTGTAAATTTACAAGGGTAAAATATGTGGAATTTTTTTCAAAATAAGGTTTTTTTGTTAAACGTGATGGTTTCTAGGTTGTTTTGAAAACTCATTCGAGAAATGGATATTCCGCCAATGGAAATTACGGAATCTCCAAAACAATAAGTGGATCCGTAATCCAATTTACGGAAAGCATTTGTCATTCATTGCCATTTGTTAACCGTTCAAAATGTAGGTTGAGCACGTATGTTTGGGTAGAACAAATGATTTCTTAAACCCCATTTACGGAATCATTTTTTTTTTCTTTTTTTATCCTTAAAACCTATATACGGAATCAATTTTTTTAATTCTCACATACAAAATCCAATATGTTATTTTCAACCACTAAATTTGGTAATTGTATTTATGGAATTGTAGTCTCCAAACCTTATCTTTTTGAGATTTCTACCACATATTTCACCCAATTCTATACGTTTGTACTTCACACTTTTCTACGACATACTTCACCTACCATAATTCTCACCTTATTGTACATGTTTTCACTTGTACTAAACACTTTTGATTTTTACCACATATTTTACTTTTGTTTGTACTTTATATTCTATTTTTACTTTACACACCTTTTAATTCTACATGTTTTCATTTGTTCTTTATATTATTGTTGTATCTGTACAAGATAGTCTATATTATCAACATAGTCAAAGTCAACAAAAGTCAACATCTAAGTCAAGGTCAACAGAAAAGTCAAACGTCGAGTTCGAGATGAAGAACCGAGTGAAGATATTGAAGATATATTGTGTTTTGAGACTTTATTGTAATAAATATATTTTGTGTGAACAAAATATATTTTACTTTGTTTTAGTCTTGTTTTAGTCTAGTTTAATAGTCTAGGGGGTTAAATGTAAATTGTGAAAGTTAGTCTAGACTATAAATAGCCTAATTATAATTAGGATTGGTTAATGGTTGAATGACCAATTGATTGGGGGATTTACTTGTAAACAATATCATTTGCAATCAAATTAGATCAAAGGGGGTTTTCATTGTGTTCATGTGATTTTGATCAAGAAATCTTCATATTATTTGATTCAAGTGTTCAACCTGGGCTAACAATTTGGTATCAGAGCCATATTGGATTAAATTCATTGAAGATTTGAAGATTTTTTGAAGATGTTCATCAAAGTTTTAGAGAGAGAAAGTGGGTTTCTAGAGAGAAACTAGATCTGATTTTCAAATCTTATCACAAACACAATCAATTCATCAGATCTGAATCACATACAACATAGTTTGTTACATCAATCAAAGTTACATAAGAAATTTACAAGAAATTGACAGATTTAGACATTTTCTCTCACACACACTAGTGTGTGTGTTCTTGGTGTTCTTGGAGCTTCAAAATCTTCATCCGGCGAAACTAGATCCAATCTTGAACGAAAGTTCGAACTGTTCGGCGAAACTATTAAGTTTCCGGCAAAATTACTCTCCGGTGAAACTGCTCCGGAGAAACTATAATTTCGTCCGGCGAAATTGCTCCAGCGAAACTATAATTTCGTCCTACAACTCAACTCCGGCGAAACTAAAAATTCCGGCAAAACTGCCGAAATTCCGGCGGAACTGCCCAAATTTTCCGGCGAAACTACTCAAAGTCAGGCAAAATTGCCGAAATTCCGGCGAAACTACCACACTTAAACCACCATATCCAACAACCCAACAGTCAATACAACCACAACCGTTGACCACCGTCGACCCGACAACCACACCCGACACCAACAGTTTGCGGTGGCCAAACCCTAGTCGCCGCCATCGACAACCATCACCATCTCAAACCAAAAAACAACAACCACAACCGCAATTGATAATCAACTGTCTTCCACGACCATCGAAGATCCAAGAGATCGATAACCACCACCACAACCACCATTTCATTCAATCGATAACCACATCTAACACCTTCGTGACCGAGATAACCACCACCAACGCCGACAACGGCCTTGCCGGAAACCATCACCACTACCTTAGTACCTCCCTTGCTGTTTTTTGGTGAAACCAAAGCCTCTATCGTGATCGGGGGTTGGAGGAGAGTCCAGAAAGGTAGAACACTCGCCGCCACTCGCTGCCGGAGCTGCCGGAGGCGAGCCGGAAAGGCGGCGGTCGCCGGAACCCTAAGAGTTCTTTCCCTCATCCGCATATCTCTCTCTCTATTCTCTCTCTAAGTGTGTGTGTGTGTTTTGAGTAATGAAAATGGTGAGTTAGGGTTTGTGTATGGGTTGGGTATGTTTAGTGGGCTTTGTTTGGGCTAGTTACAAGAATAAAAATAATTGTATGGGCTAACAATTTGCTAATAATTTTGGGCTAACTATTTGACTGAGTTTTCTACAATTTGGTTTTTCAAAAAGTGTTTTGTGGGCTCATTAATCTTTTAAAGAAAAGGGTGGGCCTCAAGTTGTGGGTTCAATTTGTTTTAATATTTTGTCGGGTCATTAAAACAAAATTAAAATTCATAATAGTATAATATTTATGTTGTTTTGGGTGATCAAGTGAATTTCATATCTTGTTTGAAAATGTCTTTCTCTGACGATCTCGAATCAGACAATGCCACAATGGCACAAAGTCGGTTTGATTGTTTTGTAGGTATAAAGAAAGAAAAATTGTCAGATTTGATTGATCGATTCTTAAAGGTGGCAAATAATCTAAAGAAGCATGTTCCAGACCTCGGTATTACATTGCCATTGAATGAATAAATAAATTACATCCAAATACAATCACAAAAGAATAATATTACAACCCATTGTGAATGAAATCAACCAAAACAAACCTCCATTCAAAACCAAATCAACACAAGGTCAAGGCTAGGTTATGCACCAATATGAAACATCATATACAACATTCAAGAACCAAATAAATCCCCATATGACCCTAAATTTTAAGCCAACATAAACCAAGAATTTAGGGTGTTCTTGTCCAAACAAAACATAATCAACCATGTGATATCTTTCTTTCAAGGTTTAATCACAAGCATGTTAGATATAACCTTGAAAGGTTGGGGATTTATAACATCACCACAAAATAGCCCCTATAAGGTTGTTAAAGCCCCATAAAACCAATTTTACAAGGACAAATGAAACTAGTCATCCACATATCCGGCTCTAGATGCCAATGTTGGGTTTGTTGGACCAAATCAAAGTAGTTTAACCTTTTAAACTATGAAAAACGCAGCGGAAACAAACCTTAATATAATGTTTTGTAAACTGAAAATTAAGGCACATTATATGTCAACAACAAACCCAAGATTGTAAGGATCATTTATATGTGAAGGAACTAGCAAACAAGCAAACTATAACAACCAAAATGAACCATTGAACTACCTTCCAAAGCTGCCCAAAACCGTTGGATGAACTACCTTCCAAAGGCTGCCTAAAAACGTTGGATGTGAAGAAGAGGATGAAATCTTGAAGGACCAAAACACCATAGAAGATGTCCTCAAGCTTGTATACCCACAAGCCTCAAGCAAAAAACTTTGTTGCTAGAATTTTTGACACCAAAATCGCTAGAAGTAGGCTGCAGAAAACCCTTTTTCAGCCTTGTTTTTCCTTCTTAGATGAGAGAAAAGATGAGTCTTGCATGTATGAGAGAGAGTGGAAAAGATGGAGTGTGAAAACTAGTAAATGTGGTGTTAAGTTCCCAAGCAACAAAAGGCCAAAAGACCCCGAAATTCTTGTTTAAAATGGGTTTTCCCCCCATTTTAAAACACCCATTAAAACATTCACTAATTATATTATGAGTTATATAATTAACCCTTTAATTATATAACTTACACATACTTTTGTTATTTGATGTTACTTAACCAACTTAAATAACATTACAAATAATGTCCATGAACAAAATATCCTTATAAGTTGTTCTATCTCACATACAATTTATTTAGAAAACCCATTTTCTAAATTGGTGTAATTATTTAATTGCATGATCATATCATCAATTAAATATAAATTGGTGTTTGCTAAGCTTGTTATTGGGTATGACCCGACTTGGATCATAACGTACTAACCACATCAATGTTCTATGTGTCTTGGGCATAAAGAATCCAACAATATTCGGCTATAGATAGTAGTATATATAGTTTCTCATTGTAACTCATGTATCATGCTTGTAAGAGTCTTCTAAAACTTTGAGTTGAGAAGTAATATATACATGTATCTTTAAAAACCATTCTCTTATGTTTTGTTTAGTTATACTTAGCATATTATTATCAACTCTTAAAGAATTCTACATCATCTATATGAGTGAGGCTTAGTGAGTTTGAGAGGCCATAATCGTGTTGAGTGAAGAAACCCGATCCTGCACTTGGTCAATGTCTAGTGGCATCGAGCCAATGATTTAGCTGTCCCTATTTGGCTGCTCAGAGAGTATTGGGACTCACCCTAAAGGCTGAAGGTTTGATTTAGGGCTCATTAGGTTGAGACTAAGGAGACTCAACACTGATATTAAGGTCAATATTGGAGGATGGCTAGACCTTAGGCTGAGTGAGACCCCATTAATCCACCCTAGCATTTTTAGCTTGAATAGTGGGAGCTTGTTCAATCAGAGTAGATTGAACAAGGGTTCTTTTGGGACGTCTTTGGTAAGTGAACTTTATAGGAGGCGAAGAGATGATTGGCAGGAAGTGGTTGTGTCTGGTGTGGATTCATCACCTGTTGGGCTTACAAAGATGTCACCAGAAGCCATTGGCTTGATCATACCTGGAAGAAGTGCAGTGTGTCTTCTAGTGAAGTTGGTGGACACCTTCTTTAGCACTTTGAAGATGCCTGACCTTATGTGAGGGATAAGAATAGTGTATTCACATAGAAGCTTGTCTTGATCTAACTCATAGTTGATGATATGTTGAATGTATCTGGGATACATGTAGAATGTTTAGCTTTGGAGATTTCCTTTGAGATTATTCAGCACGAACTTGGAGTAGTTGAATTTGAGGCCTCTTACCCATGAACAAGGCATCCCAAATCATAAGGGATTTGATCCCACCCGCCTGATTTATTTAAGAGACATTGTAGAACTATGTGTAGCAGGAACTTCAAATTGTAAGAGAAGTTGAACTTGTAGATAGTTGACCTGCTTACATCACCACCATATCCCATTTGGGTATATGTGTCTTCCAAATCAGTTTTGGGAAATTCTGTGAGAGTGCCTTCATCATGAAGCTCTAGATGCTCCCTGATGGTTTGTTCGGATATGATCAATTCTTGTCCACAAATTTTTGACCTTAGAACCCTTACTCCATTTAGAGTGTCGCTTTGACCGATTGCCCAAAATTCGGCCATATGGTTGGAGTAAACAACATGGCTAACGGTGAGGGTGGTGTAGTAGGTAGATTGGGTTAGAAACTAGATGATCTCGGCAAAGTCAACATCCTTTGAAGAATCAAGGAGTGTGACTTCGTTATGCAAAGGATTTAGGGCCATTGCTTTGAAAGTTCAGTAAAATTGAAGCAATTTAGGAGAGTAATACTGAAGATAAAGGAAATTTAGGGATTTTGAACATGTAAAAGGATTAAAGAGAGAGGTCGGAAGTATTTAAATGGGGTGAAAAGTCCAATGGATAAGGTGAATGACAGTTTTGGGTTTTGAAGGTCAGGGGCGGTAACGTTAAATCCATTTAAAATATTCCAACATCATTAATAAAATCTTACCTTGTTGCAGAGTGGACCCAAAGATTTCCGTTACACAGTAAGGCTTTCTTCCAAAGGTAAAAGTTTTCCAAGGGTAATTTCTTCCGAGGCCAAATTTACTTCCGAAGGCAAATTATATCCGAAGAGAAATTTGCTTCCGAGAGTAAAGTGGTCTTCCAAGTAAAAAAGTTTTAAGTGTTCGGAAGTATATTTAATATAAGATCAAATATTCTTCCGAGACCAAAACTTTTCCAAAGGAAATACTTGTAGAATAGATTTGCCTTTGGATGATATATAAAGATATCTTCTGAAGGTAAATTTCTTTTCGGAAGAACTCATACTTAGAGAATTTGAAGAAAAACCTTTTGTAACAGGGCTTAGATTGTAATGAGACAACATAAACAGGACACACCTTAAAATGGTTTTCAAAATAGATAAACTAGTCAAAGTTTATCATCCCAATAGCTATAACTAAATATTTAAATCTTTGCTCATCAAAAGCTTTGGTGAACAAGTCAGTATATTATTCATTTGAGTCAACTTTGACTAGTTTGATCAAGTTTTTCCCATGAATATCTCGAATGAAATGATACCTGATGTCAATGTGCTTTGTCTTAGAGTGGTTGACAGGATTTTCTGTAATAGAAATGGCACTCTTGTTTTCAATATGGATAGGAGTCTCCATGAAATTGAAGCCATAATATAACATTTGATTTTGAATCCACAGTAGTTGAGCACAATAACTAGCAGCAGCAATGTATTTAGCTTCAGTAGTTGATATAGATACACATGAATGCTTCTGGCATTGCCAAGAGATAATCCTTCCACCAAGAAATTGAAATCCTCCTGATGTTGATTTCTTGTTGATATTCCAGTCACCGTAGTCAATATCAGTATAGCCATGTAGATCGAATTATTGATTCCTAGGATACTAGAAACCCAGTTTAGGAGCTCCTTTGAGGTATCTAAGGATTGTCTTGGTAGCAACTACGTGAGACACCTTTGGAGCGATCTGATATCTTGCACAAATGCAAGTTGCAAACATGATATCAGGTCCACTTGATGCGAGATACATAAGAGATCTAATAATTGCCCTATACTAATGTTAATTAGTATCCTCCTCCTCAGAGTCACGATAGAGATTTGCTTTTTGGTTATGGGTGTCTAGGTTGGCTTACAATCGTTCATCTCACGTCTTTCTAAGATGTCATTTATGTATTTAGATTGATTTATAAAGAACTCATCTTTCATCTGCTTCACCTGATTTCCAAGGAAAATTTCCATTTTCCCATAAAACTCATCTCAAACTTCTTCTTTATAATGCTTTCAAAGTCTACACATCTGGTCATTTGAGGAACCAAATATGATATAATCAACATAGACTTGTACTGGCAAAATGTATTTCCTGTACTTTCTTATGAATATTGTATTATCAATGGTACCACTGGTGTAACCATTCTTCAGGAAAAACTGAGACAATGTCTCATACCACAGCCTAGGTGCTTGGTGCAGCCCATAGAGAGCTTTATCCAGTTTGCACACATAGCTGGGATGCTGTGGGTCTTCAAATCTTGAAGGTTGGCACACATAGACTTCTCTGTGTATATCCCTGTACAGAAATGCCCCCTTAACATCAAGTTGGTAAACAGTAAAGTTCTTAGATGCTGCATAAGCAAGGAATATTCTCACAGCCTTAAGTCTTGCAACTGGTGCAAAGACATCAGTGTAATCTATCACCCTTTTTGTTTCTAAACACTCACTTTGTGCCAATGGGTACTTGACTAGGTGGTAGTTGACATAGGTTCCAAAATTTTTGTCTATTGAATTGAAGCAATTCCTCTTGCATTGATTCAACCCAACTACTATCTTTAAGTGCCTCTTTCACCTTTTTGGTTCCATTTGAGAAAGAAAGCATGAATATAAGCAAACATTCCCATTGTAGGTCTGTCCTCTTGTTCACACACCTTCGGTGACGTCTCCAATGATGTTCTCAGCTGTATGAGTGTTATGAATTCTGAGCCTAGGAATCACCTATTTGAATAGAGAGATCCAGGTTGGAAACGTTTTGCTCAAGATTTTGAGCACTGGTTCTAGCTGATGTCTCACACTCATTCAATGAGGACTGATAGAATGAAGGAGAGACAGGATCAGTAGTATTTTGTTGTGAAGCAGTATTAATAGTTGCTTATTCCTCCATATTGTTGCTTTCATTAGACTGGTGTTGAGTATTGCTTGAGTTGTTCGCTGATGAATTTTCAAGTTCACTTTGTGACTACTTGTTGAAGCTCCATCGGTTCCTGAGATGTTCATGTTTTCAGGTCTTCTATTTATGGGAGCTTGATCTTCATCAACTCTTGGAGAACTTGGAATAGGTCTGGGTAACTCAAACAGTTGATCATCATTTGAATGACTTTGAGATCTTGTTCCAGCTGAAACATTTTCACATGAAGGTTTAGAATATTGGAAATAATTCAAAAATGAATATATGATTAGGACCATTTCCTTTACACAAGGAGTGTGCTCATTAACAAAAATATTGGAAGAATACAAATTGTGTATTTTTGATGTTATAAACTCTATAAGCAATAGAGTTAGAGGACTATCCAACAAAGATAGCATCATCCGACTTTTCAGCAAATTTTTCCAAATTGTCCATTATGTTAAGTATGGCGCACCCGCTACCAAAGGACCTAAGAAAGTCAATAAACGGTGGCCTCTTGTTCCATAGCTCAAAAGGGGTTTTTCTACGGGGCTTAACAATAAGAATCCTATTCTATACATAGCATGCAATGCTGACTGCCTCCGCCCAGAATGTTAGAGGCAACTTGAAATCAGCTAACATAGTTCTAGCACCCTTAATAAGTGTCATATTTCTCCTCTCAGCAACACCGTTGTGTTGAGGAGTTCTAAGGGCACTATATTGTCTAGCAATCCCTTTTGAGTTACAGAATGAGTCTAGAACTTGATTCTTAAACTTAGTCCCTTGATCACTTCTTAAAATTTTTACCTTGTGATCAACTTGATTTTTAATTTTAAGAATAAAAGTTTTTAAAGTTTCAACAGTTTCATCTTTAGTTCTTAAAAAAATACCCATGTAAATCTTGTAAAGTCATCAACAATCACAAGGCAATATGATTTCTTTCCAATGCTCATTATACTTGTGGGACCGAATAGATCCATATGCAATAAGTGTCATGGGTGATGATAGAGTTAACTTCTTTGGATTTATGAGTTACCCTGTGTTGCTTTCCTTACAGATATGCAGTACAGATATCTTTACTATAAAATTTCTTTTTAGGCACACCATGTACCAAGTTACTTTTAACCAAATTATTCATGGTTTTAAAATTAACATGACACATTCTTTTATGCCACATAGTTGACTCATCACCATTGGCTTTGAAAAGAAAGCATGATACTTCACCTAGTGGGGAAGCATTGTTCATGTCCAGCTTGTACATATCCCATCTCCTGGGAGATCTAAGAAGCACCAATTCCTTAGGAATTGTCATCCCGGGTTTGAGGATAATGGACTCATGTTCTGTGAAAAACATTTGATGCTTTTGATCATATAATTGAGAAACACTTAAGAGATTGTGTTCAAGCTATTTGACAAAGTTTACTTTGTCAACCTTTAACTTACCACTAGATACACTACCTCTTCCAGACTCTGACTTCACCTCCAAACTGAACAGGACCTCTATCAAAATGTTGAAATGTTGAATAAGAGATCTGTTCCCTGTCATGTGCCTGGAGCATCCACTATCTACAATCCACACATTGCCATTTTTGTCATATGGATGTCCCTGACATAAGGTGAAATAATTAGTTGCTATTGGAAACCCAAGCCTTGTTGGTCTTGGGTTCTTCTAATGTAGATAATATAATTGAACTAAAATGTATGAATGGAGATTCAGTTAAGGTTTGTGAAGAAGAAGTTTGGGCTGCAACATCTTCTCTAATCTTCTATTCCATCCTTTGTTTGATCATTGTAGATGAGCTAGTTAAAACTTGGGCATCATGGCTTGCTTTCGAGGCTTTTTTTTCAGAAGAAGCTTTCAGCACCTTTTCTTCCAAAGTATTCTTCTTATTGGAAGGTCTCTTTTTGTTCATTTTCTTTTGTTTAGACTTGTCTTCCGAAGCTATATTCTGTTTGGAGGAATGAGTTTCTTCCGAAAGCAACTTAGCATTGGAAACAAGCTTTCCTTTCTTTTACATGTGAACCATATGATAAGGTCCAAATGTAAAACCCTCCTTAACTCCTTCTTTCATAACATTATTTGCATAATGTGTGCTTGCAGGATTGTAGCAACAATCTTTAGCCATATGGTTGTGCAGACCACACTTTATGTACTCAATGTTATTGTTCATGGGGCGTGACAATTGTTGTTTCTTGCACTTCTTTTCATCTTCAATAGTCTTCCCCTTCTTTCTGATCCTTTAGCTGAATAAGAGTGCTAGTATTACACTCTTTTCTTGAATAAGAAGTTCCAATCACTTGGAATCCAGCTGAAATAAATACACCCTTTTGCTTTGGGTCTATCTTTAGTTTTGATGCAGCCACTTTCTTGGCAGTGTTTGTGGCTTCCTTGACTTTGTTTCTTTTGTATTTGATGGTCAAAGTTTGATCATCATTGGTGGGGATGAGGTTTTCTACCTTATCCTTCCCTGTGATTTTTACCATTATGGCATCATTGTTCTTCTCATTAGGTAGTGGGTCAGCAGTTGGAACTTCTTGCTCTTCAGTACCACATCTTGGCTGTCTCACAAACACAAAAAAGTGTGGTGGAGAAATTTTATTGGTTCCCAACCCACTTTTGTTTTGATAACACACCTTTGAGTGGGGGATGATGCAATGATGGTTTTGAAGTTATGCTCTTCAATGGCGTACTTATTTTCTTTAGCCTCAGCTATTACTAGTTGGGCTTAAGCCTCAGTTAACTTGGAGATTATATCCTTTATTTGAGCCTTGTAGTTTGAGTGTTCATGTTTTAAAGAAGAAACAATTTTCTCTAACACTTCAAGTTTGAAATTGTAGTTATATTCTGCTCATTTAAAAACAGATGTTAGTATGTTTAAGGACTCAATATCAGATTTAATATACATGTTATAGTCCTTATATAGTTTAACCTTAGCAATACAAGCTGGAGTACAGAGATGATAATATACCTTGTTGTCTTCAGTTTCAGCCATGAGTGCTTGAGCAGGAGTGACATCTTGCATCATAAAGTTCCACTTAACTTCTTGAGCAATAACAACTGTCTGTTTTTCAGTTGGCTTGGCAGCAGCTTTTGGTGTGGCGGGAGGTTGGGAGGCTTGAGTGGCTCCTGGGTTGGATTTAGGAGCTTTACATTCCCTTGCAAAATGACCAAGTTGGTTGCAGTTGTAGCACTTGGCCTTTGATTTGTCAAACCTGAATTTGCTGTTTGTTGGATTTTGAGGGAATTGCCTTCTAGTTCTCTTAAAAAACATCTTTGCTCTATAGGTTAAAAGAGCCATTTCTTGAACAATGTCAATGTATTCAACATCATCTAGACTAAAGCACTCTAGATCATCTTAGCAAAACTGAAAATCACTAAGCATCCATTTCTTGAATCAAAGGCACAATTATCCTAGAAAGGATTTGGTTGAGCCTGTTGAGACCGAGGTGTCTCAGGGAAAGTGATATATGGTCCAAAGGAGCATGATGGCTGTTGGGAGTATGTCAGATACTGTAGGGGCTGAGGAGTTCTTGAGACTTCAGCAACAATTAAAGCATTGCTAGCATGAAGGCTAGAGGTTCTGCTCGTCTGGTGACCTCTTTGAGTCTCCATCTCTACACGATATCCGTCAAGGATGCCATACAGTTTGGTCATGGTGAGAGTGTTTAGATTCTCAGTTCTCTTGATAGAGACATAATAGAAAGTCCACTTATAAGGAAGTGCACTCATGAATTTTCTTACAAGATCTCTCTTCTCAAGAGTCACTCCCACAGACTAAAGTGATAAGATTAAGTCCATATACTTGAAGTATTGTTGGCTCAGGGTATCTCCAACAATATGATTGAAGTTCTCAAACTGTTGCTTTAGGGTATCTCTGTTAGACTCTTTGGACTTGGTGGAACCAGAGTACATCAATGTCAAAGCATCAAAGAGTTCTTTGGCAGACTGACAGTGCTCAAAGCCTACTATTATGGAGTTTGATATGGCTGTAAGCAATACTGTCATGACTTTGCTATCGATGTCCATCTTCTTAAACTCTTCATTTTCAATGGCTTTCTCTATCATGGCTGTCACCAAAAATCCGGTCCAACATCCTAAAATTAAACACATCGGTATTAAATATCACTTTATAAGTGACTGTTTTGAAAAGCAATTAATCGATGTTGTTAAAATTAATACGGACTTTCAACGCGCCGACCTCTACACAAAAGCATTTGATAAACCGTGGTTTTTATATCTTTTAGAGGTAAATGGCGTGAAAAAGAAAAGTGATGTGATTCTAGAAGAAGAAAGTGTGTAGTCCGACACGTTTTTAGTTTCTTTTTATTTTCTTTTATTTATTTTATTTTATTTTCCTGTCTATTAAAATCCAAAAACACAAAAAAAATTCGGTTTTAGAATTTTAGGGGGAGAATAGGTTAGGTTAGTATTTAAATTCGTGCAGTATTTAATTATTTAAAAAAACGAGGGAGGAGGGCAGCTTAGCTAAAAGAAATGAAATCAAATCTGTGATTCTGATTCAACGCTTATGGAAAATGATAGTACACAGGGAACAAATTGTTTGGGACCTCAAAAGCACCTAAATGATTAAGATGCAAATTCAAAGTATAAATCTGAGAAGTCTAAGCAAAATTAAAGGAAAAATGATAGTAAAACTAGTCTGCTATTGAGATAACATAGAGAAAGTAGACCTAGAGGTTGCTAGTTTTTTGTATGATGTCTCAGTAGATTCAACACAATAGATGAGTAGACCTCATTGGTAACTTAAATTCAATCTAAATTGTTCAACCTGCTGTGGGTTCCCATCTTATCCCTGGTTAACACAATCAACGCATTTCTAATAAGGGGTGATGAGCAAAATAATCGCCACAAATGTGTGCGGATGACCATAAAAATTGAGCAAAGCACATGAAAAAAATATTAAGTGCAATCAAGCTAATGACTAATGTTGTTGGTGCGTTACGTGTAAAAAGAAAAGAAAAATGCTCTCAGAAGAAGATAGGTTGTGTGCCTCTCTGCTGTGCGATGGCACTGACCTGAGGATAAGCCTAACCTAAATTTTCTAGAATTCATTGTTATTTACGCCACTCTGCTGTGCGATGGCAATGATCTGAGGCTTGGCATCTCTTTGAAATCTCTTAGAATAGTCTCTTCTTGTCAAATACCCGTAGACCGCTCAAAAATCTATTGAGGAATGTGTATTACCATATAAGTGTGGGATCCACAAACGCTTATTGAAATAATATCACCTAACTTATCACCAGTGTGTGTCAAAAATCTGTGTATGGATTTAATAGGACAAATATACTGACAATCATCGTGGCTGCAATTCTTGATAGTCAAAATCATTGTATGCATCTTATAGCTCTAGTATGATTTCCTAAAATTGCTATTGACTCTCGGTCAAAACAAGAATCTAGCATAGAAATGTTTTAATAAAATGTCCCAAATGATTCTGATATACCTGTATGATTCCATAATGAATCTTTCCATAAATGATCAAATTAACTTGAAGCTGTGCTGTTCAGGAAGAAAAATCTGCTAGACGGATTTCCAAAAGATTTCAATCCATCTCTTATAAAAAAACTTAAAAATATGTCTTGTTCAGTCTTTGATTTCAAGTTGTTTTTCTATTTTTCTAGTTTTTTTGTTAGGCAACTGTCGAACTATACAAATAGATGAATTCTGTGGATCAATCACTAAAAAGGGTCACGTCTGAGGTGACCAATCAATTTTAAATTAAAAGGAGCACGTCTGGGTGATCAAAGATTTTCAAATTAAAAGGATCACGTCTGAGGTGACCAAATGTGTGTCAAACTAAAAGATCATGTCAGAGATGATCACTGTGCATAATGTTATATTAAAAGGTAAAACTTTAAGTGTGTGAAAGTGTCTGTGGTCAAACTCATAAGTATGAGCCAATCGTATAATTGGACAATAAGTATGAGCCAATCACATGATTGGACCATAAGTATGGAGCAATCATACAATTGGACCATGAGTATGGAACATTCATACGAATGGATCACCAGAATGAACCATTCGTACGATTGGATGAAGGAGTATGAGCCAGTCGCACGACTGAACCCCAGTCGTACGACTGAAGCATGAGTATGGGCTTAGTCGCACGACTGGAACATGCGTATGGGTCCAGTCGTACGACTGAACATTAAGACAGTATAATAGAGGGGTGAGTCGGTCGCATTTCTCACCACCCCTCAAATCGTTCAAAAATCGCTCATACGTAGACACTCTGCCCAAATTTCATTCTAGCTTGATTACTTGTCGATTGTGATCCTAACCGGTTTCGTATTCATCTAAAGGTATTGTGGGACTAAAATCGATCAAAATGACCAGTAAAATCAAACCCTAAATGACCTAATTTGGTTAAAATCAAGAAATCAGTAAAACCCTAAAAATAGACAACTTAAATGGACATTATAGTTGACTTAAAGGATATTAAGTGCTATTTAGAGTCTCTGCGAACCTAATGAGTCTAAACACGAAGTCTAACATCAAGTTTTGACCAAGATTCAAGGTTGGAGTGTCAAACAGAGACTTTTGCGAATGGACACTCCTAATGAACCTTAGTCGCACGATTGAGTCAGATGCACGATTCAATCGCACGTATGAATCATGCGAACGGGTTCAGTCGCACGACTGACTCAGTCGCAGGCTCAATCGCACAACTGAACTCAGTCGCAAGCTCAATCGCATGACTGAACTCAGTCGCAGGCTCAATCGCACGACTGAACTCAATCGTATGGTTTAGTCGCACGACTGAGCCAAATTTGATCAAAACAGTTTAAGCTTCTATTGTCTTCTGTTATGCACATCACTAATGTATATGCTTATTGTGTTACATAAACATGGGTGATAGATGGACCATGACCCCAAAGCACAACATATGTGCTCACTTGGATGCCACCTCTCGAAACGCTTCTGAGTTTGCTGGGATTATTGCATTTCTTAGGAGATCGAGGATCTTCAAAGCTATATTGACACCATGCACACCTTACAGATCCATACAGTAGGCATTCTGGGAAAACAACAGGGTTTGACCGGACCGTTGAGCCACACCGTATACAGAGCTCCATTTTTGGTCAAGAGATTGAGATCATTGAGGCTGATCTGAGGCAGGTATTAGATCTGGGTGAGGACGGAGCCTACCCAACTAAGCTACATCCCCTGACTGTCCGGGGATGCTTTATGAGGATCAAGTACGCTGGTGACTTAAATACCGGCGTACTGAATAAGAACAACATGTGCCCTCAGTTCAAGTATCTGGCACATGTGATCCTGAAGTGCATAGCCTCCAGGCGTGGAGGATTTGACGAGCTCTCCGACCAAATCTAGAATGCATATGTTGCACTGGTACTGAACCACCAGTTCAGTTTCTCTCGCATGATCTTCTCCTATCTGATCGAAAACCTTGAGGCTAAAGGCAAGGAAGGCTTATGTATGTATCCACGCTTCTTATAGATGATCATAGATGAGAAGCATCCTATGCTACCAAAGGAGAGAGATGATGTAGTGGTGCTTGAGGTGATGGATGATACCACCTTAGGCAGGATGAAAGTTTACACGGGGAAGCAGGTGAAGCCCCCTGTCAGGAGACTGTTTGGGCACTTGGCCAGGGAGGATTACATGGCGCCTGCTCGCAAGAAATGGCGTCACGATGACAGTGATTTAGATACTGAGCCCCTCATGACTGCCACATCTGATGACGATGACGATGATGATGACCAAGATGACGGTCAAGGTGGGGGAGATACAGGTCCTAGTACTTCACGGGCCACTGATACTTCTTCTATATCTTCACCACCTCCACCTACTACTTCTTCGGCTCCAGGTGGATCTGAGCAGGCTGCTATTCATCCTGATTTTCTGATAGATGAAGAAGAGGAGACAGATGATGAGCCTCTGGTATGAACGGTTGGGAGTCGGGTCGTGGCCACTAAGAGAGGGATCAGGGCGGTTGGTGGACGCCAGGCTGAGTCTAGGGGTGATGCTACTGATGTCACTGATCCTACATACACCCCTGACCAGTCCAGTAGCAAAGGGGGAGCGCCTACTGCAAAGGGCTCCAGGTTGAAGAGAATGGCACAGCCTCACGGCAAAAAGGGAAAGAGGCTGAGGTTCACAGTGACTACATCTTCTGCACCAGCCACCACCACTGTCACAGCCACCACCACTACCACTACTCCAGCCACCACCACTACAGCCACCACTTCTCCCACAACCACTATCACTCCATCCACCACCACTACCACAACCATTCCACCACATCCCACTCACATTCCACCTCCCATATTCACCACATCCACCACTACCACCACCCACCAAGCCGGGACATCCACCCAAGCCCCAATGACCCATGATTCCACTCTACCCAATATTGGGTTAGAGGAACAGCTGGCAAACCTTAACAGGTTGGTGCTAAAGCTGTTAGCCACAGATCACATGCAGGCAAATCAGATTAACCACCTGATATCAATCAACAACGCCCAAGGAAAGCAGCTTACGGAGCTGACTGAGAGGAGTGATCAGTATGAGAGAGCTTTAGACCGAGCTCACCAGGAACTTACAAGTCAAAATGAGCTGGTGTTGGCTTCGGTGAAGAAATTGAGGAGCTTGAGAAGAAAAATAAGAAAATACTGCTTAAGCTGAAAGGGTCAAAGAGTGAGCCTCTTAAGATCAAGGATGATGATGATGATGATGATGATGATGATGATGATGATGATGAAGATGACAATGAGGAGGATGTTGGAGAAGATGGGTCAAGCGATAAAGATAAAGAGGACGAGGATGACCAGGAAGGTGATGCTGCTGCATCAGCCTCTCCTCGAGCTCAAGAGAGGCGGAGCAAACATAGTCAAGATCAAGGAGCCTCGTCCTCCGCTCCTCCAGCTGAAGAACCCACTATTCAAGATAAAAGTAATGATTAGATGTTTTTGTATTTAAAAAACTTTTGTACTTGAATTATATATTACATTAGTGTAATTACTGATCATTTATGTTTGTTTATGTCTTAATGTTTCATATAATTACTTATGTGTGATATGCTTAATGTCTAATCAAACAGATGTAGCTCAACAAACAGATGAATTTGATGTCCAACCCCTTCAGCAGGCCAAGACTCAATTAACCATGATTCTTGACTTGCAAGGGATAGTTAGAAGGTCTGTGAGCTACACTCCAGAGATCATACACGACCTACCGGATGAACAGCTGGCTGAAATATTCAGGCTGAATCTAGATGAGTTGGTCAAAGATGCTCCTATAGTTAATGTGGCAAGTGACAATGAGCTTAACGATGTCGACGAAATCGAGATAGAGGGCGTCACTACTGATCATTATCCTCAGTACACTAATCTGGATGGACATGTTATCCCTAATTTGGGTGAAACCTTCGACAGTGATACTTTTGAGAAGTTGGATGAAGTTGAAAAAGAAAAAGAGAAAGAAGAAAGCACTTCCCAAGCTACAGACAAAAATTTTGATATCAAGAAAGCCGAATGGGCAGCTTGTTTTGCTGAGATGAAAGCCCAGCGCACGCCCCAAAAGCAGAATGCCTACACAAAGCTTTATAGAGTCAAACGTCATCAGAAAGTGTCGGGCAAGATCATAGCGTGGGCTTATTTTGAAGATTTGGATATGTATGCTGTTAAGAGAGAGAAGGGGATTGAGTACTTCAGATATCCTCATGATCTGAAGACTCTTCCTGGTTTTGAGCTCAACCGACTGGCATGCTTAGATCTACTATATGCTAATAAAAGAAATATGTCAGGTTGGTTTGATGCAACATTAAAGAAGGAATACCACACCAGATGGGTAAACTTCAGACCTCAACAACCAAAGAGGTACATTCATAAGTCTGAAGTGGACCCTATATTTGGGAAGCCTTAGGTCATGCTGAAGTGGAGTCCGCCGCGCGCAATTTTTAAGATTCCCTTGCGGGAAATGCCTTAGGACTTCACTCCACACTTCAAATGGTGGTATTATGATTGGAGGACGGGTGAAGCGGTCATAGTGCTGAATAGAGAAGGAAAGATAGAGACTATCCGGGTATTTGACCCTATGTGGCTAACCAACTTGTCGGCTGAAGATGTCTACACATTATACAAGTGGCCACTGTTTTATGACACACAAGATATTGTACAAGCTCTCCAGTTTCAACACGTCATACGACTCTGCTTTGCTTTTGTAATACATACAGGAGTTACAAAAGAGGAGAAGTACAAGAAATTCGAAGAACATGTGAAGAGTGTTAGACAATAGAGGAAACTAGGACCAAGGGGGAGTTTGTAGATGCATATGTTCCTAGTTTATGAGCTTAAATGTAAAAGTCTTTCATGTCTTACACATATGTAATGAAATGGTTCAATGAAATATAATATGTGATTGATGTTTATTCATGTTTATTTATTTCACATTATTATTGTGTTGAAGTGTAATGTATATGTATGACCATATTATATAGGTTTGAGGTTGTTGTGCATATTTCTTAGTCAATAATAATGAGAAATGTGTTCAACCTAGTCGGATGAGTCTTCATGCGAATGGACCATACTTATAGACCATACGCATGAATACATCATGCTTATGGACCAGTCGCACGACTGAACCAGAAGACTGGATCAGTCGCTTGAATAAGACATAAGATTGACTCAGTCGCACGACTGAACCTTCAGTCGTGCGTATGACTCAATCGCATGATTCAGTCGCACGACTGAACCTTCAGTCGTGCGTATGACTCAATCGCATGATTCAGTCGCACGACTGAACCATGCTAATGGTTCAGTCGTACGATTGAAAACCACTTAATTCGTGGAAAAATATAACAATTGAAAACACAAGAACCCTAGCAGTCCAGAACGTACCAAACAGTCTGTCCAAGTTCGTAGATCAATTCTGATCGATCTCTATTAGTTCATAACATTTAATATCGATCGGGTAATTGTTCTCACTGATTGGATCGTCAATCAAATAGGATTCCTCACTATTTGATCCGGTATAAACGCAGAATCAGTTAGTACTCCGTACGCACACGGTCCTAACATGTGGCATTAGATTAGTCTAAAAAATGACATGTGGCAACCCTAATTACCCTTTTATTAGAATAGTATGATTTGCTTCAAGCATTAGGCAAACTTACCTGAGTTAATGGAAACATAATAGGGAATACAGAAAAAAATTTAGTACAAACTAAAATTAAAAACAAAAAATGTATTATATATTAAAAATAAAAATATAACATATCAAAACTTCTTAACAAATAAAAGTAAAAAAAATTATTGACATGTTACTCGTATCTTTTCATACATCTTATCGTTTACATCGTTGGATACAAACTCTCATTTATGAAAGTTCAAAACACATATATGTATTAGATCCCACACTCTGTTATAAACTAAGTAGCTGAAGTTTCAATGAATTTATTTGTTTTGGTAGCCATTGTTAAAATAATTTAGAACTCTCACACAATGTATATATCCAAAGTGTTTATAGCACTACAATTAAGACTTGGACCACACTTTTTTGATGGATCGATCGGGGATTAATTCGCATCTGCATGTTAATTTGCATATGTAGTAAATATTATTATAAAAAAGAGAAATTGCATCGGAATAAATTTATTAATCTTTAAGAAAACATATTATGTTATATTTTCACATGATTTTGTGCTCTTGGGTGCGTAAACACAATGCAACACCTCACACAAATTCGAATAATCATATATCTCAAAAAATATGTTGAACTAATACATTTCTAATAATCATATATCTCAAAAAACATGTAGAACTAATACATTGAATTTAACCTTGAACAAAAATAAAAATTGTCTGGTTGGAAAATAAACACGAGTGTAGCAACTGCATTTTGAAAATATAATTATTAGTATACACTACAAATTAAGATACTTATAAGATATGACAAATTCACAAAATAGAAATTTACTATTAGCTTTACTAATGGTTGTTTGAATTCTAAGCTGACCTGAATTTTATTCTCTAGAATTTTTTTTTTAATGACACTAACCATCTGCACAAAAGTTAATAGTCTTAGTTAAAAATACTAAGCATATTAAAACCTTAATTAGGTGATCTAGTAAGATGATTAGAACAAGTTTTGACTGCTTGTAGAATGCTTGATTACTCTTATTAATATATAAACAACTCCAAAACATAAAACAAATGATTAGATAACATACGTAATGATGAGAACACGTGTTCACTACTAATTTATAGATAAGGGTTTCAACAGCTCTTCCCCAATGCTGACCTGCTAGTTTTCTATCGCCACATTGAACATCAAAGCAGGCCTGTTGTGGGTCAAATTAACGGGTCGCTTAATAAGGTTGGCATTGACGCTATAGCTAAACAAGTTACTTTGGTATGTTGAGGCCGAATATATAGAGATCATAAGTGGACCACCCTAAAAAGACATGAGACTCACTATATCGATCAATTGCTTCCTTCGGGATCATAATTACATCAAGTTGTGGCTTGGATAACACAAATAAGTAGATAACTTAAGACATTAATGATACTTTCAAGCTGTTAGTCGTGTAGTTTTTTTCTAATATTTATGATGGGGCATAAATTATATAATAGTGAGTTAGTGAGGGGTAAACACGTCAGTTTTGAAGCTCACATTGCACATGTTTTGCACATTCATGGGCACTGGCAGGTGTTAGCAACATTTACCAGCCTAAATTGAGTGATTCTGCTTACAAAATGATTAGGCTCTCTATAATTTCTAATTATTTTTAATGGCCACAACTATATGTAATTCTGATCCTGAAGGAAGCGATTGATATATTAAATCATTAAGGCAATTACAAGCTATTTTTTATTCACATTTAGATGTAAATGAAAAAAAAAATTGATCTAAAGTGTTCAATCCTAGTCATTGGAGGTGCTTAACAGGTTGCTAAACAAAGATGATGTTGAGGCTAAACCTAACGAACTTACTCAGGTATGTTCTTTATACTCTTAGTTCTGCAAGAAATTTGCTTATTAATGATTTAATATATAGATAGGAATCTATTGCTTAATAAATCGTCTAATGATCAGCTGGTCCCTATACAAACTTCCTACCTAGGTTTATTTTGTATATAATTTTGTTTCATGACAATGTTCTTGAATAATTATACCAAATTTTCATCAACACTTTTTTTAATTCAATATTTTCATATTATGTATAATGGTATTAGATGAATTCCAAAACTAAAAAAAATCCTATTTACTATAAACAATAGTGTGTTAAGAAATCAAGGTATCGATACTTTTTATTGATCTTGTAATTTTCAGTACAATCAAGAGAGGAAGAACTCTCTAATTAAATAGAGAAGAAAACTTAAACATGGTAAACCATAATTCAAGGAGAAGAATCAGCAACTAAATACGGAGAGGATATGGACAAAATATTCGAAAACCAATACTCCCCCTCAAGCAGGAGCGTGTAAATCAATAACGCCCAGCTTGTCAAGTAAGGAGCGAAGTTGAGCAGCGCCAACACCCTTGGTTAGAAGATTAGCGAGTTGAAGTTTTGAATCAATTGGCACAGGACATATTTCCTTAGATTCAACACGTTCACGGACGAAGTAACAATCAATCTCAACATGTTTGGTGCGTTCGTGAAAAACCGGATTGTTAGCAATGTGTCGAGCTGCTTGGTTGTCACAAAAAAGTGTGGTAGAGTCAAGTTGAGGAATATCCAGTTCTTGTAACAGCCATCACAACCAAATAATCTCACTGACGGTTGTGGCCATGGCACGATATTCAGCTTCAGCTGATGAGCGAGAGACGACAGACTACTTTTTGGTTTTCCACGAAATGGGAGCACCACCAAGAAGAACAAGGTAACCGGTCCGGGAGCTAGTGAGAGGACAACCAAGCCAATCCGAATCAGAGTATGCAACAAAGTTTGTACCTCCTTCTTTTGATAAAATAATGCCTTGACCTGGTGTTGCCTTGAGGTATCGAAGAATTCTTGTAACAACATCCATATGGCTTTGACGAGGGTCAGAGACAAATTGGCTAAGAGTGTTAACCGAGTAGGCTATGTCCGGACGAGTAGCTTGGAGATAAAGAAGTCATCCAATGAGCCTACGATAAGAACCGGCATCCACCTTGGGATCCTTGTCATCCATGGCAAGTTTAAGATTCTGTTCAATAGGGAATGAACTTGGGCGACAACCTTCCATGACACTATCTTCTAGAATATCAAGAGTGCACTTTCATTGGCTCAAAACAAGACAACGAGAAGTTTTGGCCACCTCTATTCCTAGAAAATACTTGAGTTCCCCAAGGTCTTTGATGCTAAACTTGTCATGCAAGCATTTTTTGATCTCTTGTATCTTTTGAAAATCATTTCCAACGATGATAACATCATCAACATAGATGAGAATGGAAATAAAGGTGTCATTAACATTATATAAGAAAAGAGAATGATCAGCCTTGGATGACAAAAACCGAGACCAAGAAGTGCAGAAGTGAACTTTTGATACCAATTTCGAGAAGCTTGTTTGAGGTCGTATAAAGATTTTCGTAGGCGGCAGACACGACCCTCGTTCTCTGTTGAAAACCCTTGTGGAATCTTCATATACACTTTCTTATCAAGGTCACCATGGAGGAAAGCATTGTTGACGTCAAGTTGGTGGATGAACCAATTCTTTTTAGTAGCCACGGATAATAATGTTCGAACAATCAGCAGTTTTGCTACCGGAGCAAAGCTATCATGAAAATCCTCTCCTTCGATCTGAGTGAAACCCTTTGCCACAAGTCTTGCTTTATATCTCTCGACATCTCCATTTGGTTTGTATTTGATTTTGTAAACCCACTTAGAATCAATGGCTCGTTTTCCTTCTGCCAATGGCTCGATAGTCCATGTGTTATTTTGTTCGAGGGCTTGAATCTCCTTCTTCATGGCTTCAATCCATTTTGGATTTTGCATGGCTTGCTTAAAAGTTTTTGGCTCATCAATGGTGGTGATGGCCGCCAAAAAAAGTTTGTGAGCATGAGAAAAATTATTATAAGAAATATAATTAGTAGAGGGATGTACCGTTGAGGTGGCTTGAGTTGGTGCGCTATGTGCGTGGTCAGCCGAAGGGGGTAGGTCAAAAACAAAATCATTCAAATGCCTGGGTGGGGCCCGATCTTTTTGGTCGCTCAGTGCCTGTTTCAAGGTTCGAAGAGGACACCTCTTCATGAATAGGGCCTGGACTATCACTATTAATATTACGGTTTTCTGGGCCAGCCTCAAGCCCATCATTTGCCACTTCATTGGGAATGAAAGTTTGCTCACAACCTCGGCCTTCAATGTCTTGGGAACAAAGACATCATGATCATTTGTCACTTGGGTTTGAGCAGGAAACGTGAAGGTTCCTTCATGAAAATATCTCGTGAAACCACTATCTTTTTGTCTTCAATGTCAAATATTTTGTAACCTTTAGTCCCTTGAGGGTAACCTAAGAAATACCGGGCCTCCCCCTTACTTCGAACTTATCACCCTTTGTCTCAATACTCCAAAAATATGTTAGACAACCAAAAACCCTCATGTGATCATATTCGTGTAAGGCCCCGTTCCCGGGACGCCCACAGTTGGTCATTCTTCGCACTTAAAACGTATAATTACATTTTATGTTCATAAATCGTTGCAGCGGAAACATTAAAAACACAATTTCATTCCATCAAAATACTTTTGCACAATAGTACAATCGTTCCTTTAACAATATCATTTTACATTCATTACAAAAGCATTAAACATAAGGATGCCATCCAAAATACGCTGAGTAGCCGCCCCGTGCCATCCTCAGCAACATACCTGCCAACTGGAAACACATCAAAGTCAGTGTTGCTGAGTGAGTTCTAGTTTTATAATAAAACTTACTTTTCTTTCGTAAAACCGTTTTTTACTTTCTTTATAAAAACATTCGTTACATACATGCGTTCACACATCATACGTACATACAGATAATATCATTATTATCTTCATTATTACGTTCGTTACATTCATCCTTTATCATACACCATATCTTTCACTTCTTTCTAGATCCTGTCAGGCTTTACCCTCTTCATGGCACACAACCACGATTACTGAGGTCGAATGACAAGGATCCCATTTCATACATTATTAGGATAATTCATTAACGTTCATTTCATACATTCATTCTTTCATTCATCTCTTGCTCATTCCTCTTTATTACTCGAATCTGTCTCATGCAATATCCCCGACTCATGCTCGAAAGCTGATGTTGTGCCGGGACATGCTCACAGTCCTCGACTCATGTCCGAAGACTGACACAACGCCGGGATACGCGAGAAAGATCCATATGAGAATCACAGAGGATTGAACTGCATCCGACTGTAGTAGCATCGCAGTCCATCATGCAATGCTTCATCCAGCCAGGCATATGAGTCTCACATCCATCCGAGTCTGTCGCAACACAAAGTCGCTCACCTCCACCATTAATGATAGCAAGCTATCGAGTCTCTTGCAACAACAAGGTGCTCACCCCAAGGCAACATCACGATAGCACGTACTCGAGTTTTTGCAACGACAGGGTTGCTCACCTCATACATATGCATGGCTTTATGCTACACCCCCGGAGTTATGCGTAACCCGGGTAACCATCATACATTACACCCCCAACATTATGGGTACTACACCCCCACCCAAATGGGTACATCACCCCCATCAACATGGGTACATCACCCCCATCATCATGGGTACATCCCCCATCAACATGGGTACATCACCCCCATCAACATGGGTACTACATCGAAGTCAGCCACTAAGACTGGAACCCTTGCGTGCACACCATAGGATAGCTGAACCTCACACGGTTGAGCTTAAGGCATTTAGAGCCGTGCACTTCACTACGCTTCACTTACAAGCCTCACGCGATTTCATTCATTAATGCATGCATTCATTCATACGTTCCTCTTTTCTTTATCTTCCACTTTACGTTACATAATACTTTCATTTCATTCATAACGTTCAACGCAAAGCCATAGAAAGATAATCATACAAAATAAGGAACATAACATAAACATAAACATACAACATCATCATACATACGCATCATCATACATCACATCACGCACATCATACATACTATGCATCACACGCACCGCCGTGCCTAACATAACACGTAACATCATACATATCATTATCATCTCCATCATCATCCTCATGATGAGCTCATCATCCTGTGTCACCTTATACCGTCCATGCCCTTCACATCGTCGAGGAATTTTATCTCGGCTATCATTTCTGAACACTTAAGCAGAATGGGCGTCTATGCGAATGGACCCTATGCGAATGAACTATGGGCGAATCAACATCTATGCGAATGGACTCTCAGTCGCATAACTTTCATGCGTATGGCCTTCAGTCGCATGACTTCAGGCGTATGGGCTTCAGTCGCATACCCTTCGTGCGAATGAACCTCAGTCGCATGGCCTCCAGGCGCATGGACTTCAATCGCATAACCTTCGTGCGAATGAACCTCAGTCGCATGGCCTCTCAATCGCATGACTCCCAAGCACATGAACTTCAGTCGCATGACCATTATGCGTATGGACCTCAGTCGCATGGCAAACGTGCGCATGGACCTTAGTCGCACTTCAATCGGCCGAATGGCCTCCAGTCGCCCTCCAGTCAGTCGCCTAGCCCTAGCTGGTGCAGAATGCAGTTTGCTCGACTGCAGCTGTGGGTTTTCGACCTCCAACCCCTTCCAAACCTCTTTTAAGCTCAAATCAACCATTCTAAACCTTAGGGAAACATACCACGACCTCATACAAGCATAACCAAGCAAGAAATCGAGCCTCAAATGCATCATACACATACATACATACATCAAAACGGGTCTTCACCCAAAAACTCAAAAATAGGTTTTCAGATGTGTTCCAGCCCCAAAATAAGTTGAAAACGTGTAAAAGAGGGGTCCTAGAACTCACCTTAACGATCCCGTCAAGTAGAGCTTCGATTTGACTCGCTCCACGTTGATTTTGGCTACTCGAACCAACCCGGGTCAACACTTCTTCTCTTTTCACTTCTTTCTTCTTCTCTTCTTGCTTGGGCTGAAAATGAGAAGGGTTGGGGTGTCTCTCCCCTTTTATACTCTAACTCATCAAGTTTTTCTCGTTGGCGAGTTTGGTCCCTCGACTTTGGACTTTATTTCTTTTTCTTCTTTCGTCGGATTCAAAGGAAATTCCGGGTGTTACAATTCGGATTTTTGATTGTATAATATTTCATATGGAGTCTTATCACAAAGAGTTTTGGAGGGCAACCGATTGATGATGCGGCCATTAGCACACATTCTCCCTAAAACCTTTTAGGCAAGTTGGCTTCAAAATGTAAGGCCCGCGCCATGTCAAGAAAATGCCTATGCTTACGCTCAACAACCCCATTTTGTTGAGGGGTGTGAGGGCATGTGGTTTCTAACAAAATGCCTTGCTTGGTGTAAAATTCAACATAAGGTTAGATGTGAATTCCCCACCATTGTCACACCTTATTCTCTTAACAGTTTTACTAAATTGATTTCAACGATTTTGAAAAAATTCATCAAGCAAGTGCTAGCATCACTTTTATACTTAATGAGAAACGTCCAAACATTTCTACTAAAATCATCCACTATGGTTAAAAGTAATTCGCCCGGGAGAATGAAGGAACACGATATTTGCCCCAGATTTCACAATGTAACAACTCAAAATATTCTTGGTTCTAATTTCACTTAAAGGAAAAGGAGACCTAGCGTGTTTAGCTTTTGAACAAGAATCAAAAACATTATTCCTAATGTTATAAGAAAGATCTTTCAAAAAATCAACTTTAGCTAATTTTTCTTGAGACGTGTGACCCAACCTCTTATGCCATCTTTCAATGGTGACCGCTATAGCTTTTCTTTCTTCTCCAAACATCCCCATTCGGTATAGACTCTCTTGCACTACCCACTCCAATCAAGTCCCTCGAATGAAGATCCTGCATAACACAAAAATCAGGAAAGAATGTCACTGAACATTGAAGATTTTTTGTTAGTCGGCTAACTGACAATAGGTTGCAAGTAAACTTGGGCACGTGTAGTATGCTTGATCTTGGTGCCTCCCGGTAGGGTATAGTCGCCTTTTCCCTCAACAAGGATGGTGTCACCATTGGGAATGATCACAGGCACTTCATGTTGGTCTTTCTTTTGTTTACAAGAATGTCACTTAAGTAGGTTGTGTGTTTGGTAGCCCCCGAATCAACAATCCAATCATCAAGTCTACATGCCATGTTTGCCACCATTGTTCCCTTCATCACCTGTGATAGTTCCATATTCAAAGTGCTTTAAGAAGGTATTATTATGTTCCACGGTGAGTCCAGGAATGGGACTCGAACTTCCCTCAACGCAGGAAGCCTTCGGTTTAGCTTTGTCTCCCTTCGCCTTTCCCAACCACCACTCCGGATAGCCAATTCGTTTGAAACATCCTTCCCGATTGTATCCATCCCGGTCGCAGTAAGTACCAAGTTGTATTCTTTCTTCTTGCTTTCCTTGTTTTGGGTGTACCTTCATCTTGTTTTGTGAAGAGAGCGAACTGTCGCGTTTTTAAGAACAAAGCCTTAAACACAGCGGCTTCCACGGTTGTTTTCTTGTCTTCGGTTATCATTTTTTGTCGTTCATCCTTACGAAAAGATGGTAGGCTGTCCCGAGGTTCGGGATTGGGATCGTAGCTAGAATTGGGTTTTGATAACTCTGAATTCATTGTCGAGACCCACGAGAAATTCGTATAGCCTCTCCTTCTCTTGATGTGCAACCAACTTCTTACCAACATCACATGTGCACCCATTACAAGTGCATTGTGGAGTGGGAAATACGGACTGCATTTCATCCCATATGGATCGAAGTTTTGTGTAGTAGGCTGATACAGTGACTCCATCTTGGCGCATGGCAGCGATCTTGTTCTTCAATTCATATGCTCTCGGTGCGCTTTCTTTTCCAAACCTCTCACGAAGATCCGATCACATCTCCGTAGCGGTGTGTTGGCGTATTTGACACTGCTTCTTATTTCTTTCTCCATCACGGTGGTAAGCCAATCCTTTAATTATTGCATCTACTCTCATCCATAGCATGTAGTCCTTAGACGTCTTTCCGGTTTCTTGATGGAACCATCGATGAAGCCAATCTATTCTTTGCGAATAAGAATTCTCCATCTCCTGAACCCAATCCGTATAATTTTTGTCTGATAATGCATCGTTGATGTGTGACCACGGTCAAAACAGGTCAACGCTCTCGAAACCATTTTTTTAATAAATTTATGAATAATTAATTATTATACCTGATTAATTGAAAAACCTTACGTTAACGTTTCAACGAACCTTAGAATCATTTAACAATTACTTGTGACTAATAATAATAATAATTGTAACTAACTATGATAATAAATAATTGTAACTAACTATGATAATAATAATAATTATTAATATAATATATATTTATAATAATAATATATGGAGGAGACTTGCATGGATGACATCTAGTCATCCAAATCCCTTCAAATCCACACACTACTCATAACCTCCACACACACACCCTTTCACATCTCTCTCCACCCTCTCCACTTCAACACACACACCACCCTCATCGGCACCCTCCCCCCACCGAAGCCATCGCCGCCTGTCATCCCACCGCCGACCACCTGCCGCCTACACCACCGTCCACCGCCGCGACCGCCGCCACCATCACCACCATCTGTCGCCTCCATCACCATCAACACCACCACCCGTCGCGAACACCACACACCACCACGCCACACCACCGTCCGCCACCCCACCGTCGACACCACCATCACCATCAACCGCGACCACCACCCCCCCCACCATCAACAACATCGCCACCATCACCTACACCATCAACCATTGCCACCATCACCTACACCATCAACCAACGTCTCCATCACCTACACCATCGCCATCACCTACCACATCGACCATCGTCGCCATCACCTACACCATCACCACCCACAACCAAACAACCCCCCCCCTTCTCTCTCGATCACCACAATCTCACCACCACCTTTGGAAACTTTCACCCCTCTCACATCACAATCTAGTTAAACCTTGGATTGAAACCCGAAGTGTCTATCGAGAGTCAAGGATCGTGCTAACATTGTAGGTAAAGTCCAATCTATTGTTACTAAGGTATTCTTGATTAGATTGTGTATATTTGTTCATGCATGGGTGATCAAGATGAAGATCTTGATGAACCCTAGCCCACCCATTTAAAGATTGTATGGAATGGTTGTTTTGATGATGTTGATATAAAATGATTCTTTAAATAATTAAATAAATCTGAAAAATGTATTGGTAATGATTTTAGTTTGATAAAATCATGTTATCTGGGAGATTTAGATGGTAAGAATGTATATATGTATGTATATGTCGCGTATGTATGTATGTATGAACATATAAGTTGGAAGATTAGTGGATTATGGCCTTGTTAGAAACATTAGGTAATATTATTGGATGAAGGATCATGTTTAGTATTGTGACTTAGGATAATAACTAAGTTGAAAACCTTGGGTGACATTACTAAAAATGATGATAAAGAATGACTAAGTTAAATGATAAAAATTAAAGGTTGATACTTGGTGTAAGGATTCCTATAAGTCTGATGCACCAAAACATCCAAAGTCTCTCTGCAAGCATGCACTAAAGAACAGAAGTAGAAATGCTTCAGAAGTAATACACCATGCACTAGAAATATTCTAAGTGTAAATATTCCGAAGCTAGACCAAATCTTCCGAAGCCAAAAGTGAAGTCTTCCGAAGCTTCAAAGACAAAGTCTTCCGAAGCCAAAGAGTGAAGACAGATTTCTTCCGAAGACTTTTAGAGATTATTCCTTTATCTTGTACTTTACCATAAAGCTGGACCACCTTTCCGCTGCACTCGTAAAGTCACCAACTTACATGAGTTGGTGAAAGGTCCATGCTTTTTGGTAACTGTACATTGAGGTCTTGAGTCCATGCTTTCTACTTTATGTACTTTTATCCTTTTTGTAATATATTAGGATGTGAGCTATGGCATGTCATAGTCACAAGTCAAAAGGCAGATATGCCTTTTGACTCTACATTTGATTTTGTAGTTGTCTAGTCAATTGTATCCAGCTGGCCTTCAAAGTATGGCCGGTGTAGGATGTAGTATAAAGTATCTCAAGTACTTGTAACTTTCTATCGATGCTTTGTAACTTGTAATAGAACTTGAGAAGCAATATACAGCATTCTTGAAAACCAAATACTTGTGTTGTTTGCAATCTTGTTCTGTCTCACTTTTACTTGTTCTTAGCATCTTTCATTAACAAGTTAACCAGTTCCCTATTTGATCTGTTAAGTGTTCTAAGCAACTCTCCTCATTGTGTTGTTGTGTTGTAAGTGCATACCCTTCACCGGTCCTGCATTTGGTATCAGAGCATTTCAGGCTCTTGATATAAGATCTCACCATCTTAAGATCCCTCACACACACACAAAATACTTAACAACTCAAATGGCAGCTATAACCAAAGCTGATATGGAAACTGGAAGTCTCCACTGATCACTCCTGAAGACTTTGATACTTGGTGTCAAAGAATGGAAGGCTTCATCAAGTCTCAAGACTCCAGGATGTGGGACTCTGTTGTTGAAGGACCTTACATACCAAGCACCACTTCTGCTACTGGTGGTGGTATGATTCCTAAGGTTGTGGCTGATTACTCTGAAGCAGATAGAAAGAGAATAGAGATTGATCAAAAAGCCATGACAGCCCTTCAAACTGCTCTTCCAAACTCCATCTACAGAGGCTTCAAGAAGTGCAAAACTGCCAAGCAACTATGGGAGGCACTGAAGCTGATGTATGAGGGGTCTACTGAAGCAAAGGAGAACAAGAAGGATCTCCTGAAGCAGCAGTTTGAAAACTTCACCTTCAAGGCAGGTGAAACCATGACTCAACAATATTTCAGGTATGTTGAGATTGTGGATACTCTAATGGATGTTGGAGTAACTCTTGAGAACAGGGACATTGTAAGGAAGTTTATGTCCTCTCTTCCTAGACAATGGACACATTATTGTGTTGTTATCAAGAGGACTGAGAACCTTAAGACTCTTACTCTCACAGAGTTGTATGGTATTCTTAGTGGCTACCAGATGGAGATGAACATGCAAAAAACTTCATAGGAATCAGTGTGGTTGAAAGGGAAAGCATTGAACCACAACATCATCTTATATGCTTCCCTGACAACTCACAAAAGGGCCCTTTCATCACCTTCCAGAGACTCCAAGGGAAAGCTACACTCAAGGAAGTCCTTTCCAAGAGACAAGTTCTTCTCATGCCTTTGTCTCTGCTGATGAAAACTTCAGGCAACTTTCTCTTCACTCTTGAAGATTTGGACTGTATCCATCCAGATGATCTGGAGTACATGGAGATAGTCAGCAGATGGCTCTTCTCACTCACAGAGCCAAGAAGTTCTACAAGAGGACATGGAGAAAGTTTCCAAGCAATGCAGCCAGTGGAAAGTTTGGGCTGGACAAAAGCAAAGTGTTACAACTAACCAGATGGGACACTTTGCAAGAGAGTGTAAGGCACCAAGGACAAATGGTGGCCAAGCACAAACCAGACCAAACTACACTGAGAAAGCACCCCAGAATGAGAAGCCAAAGCAGCAAGCTGCAGTTGCTGTTGAAGAAGGAGGCTTTGACTGGAGCTTTCAAGTAGAAGATGCATCTCCAAACCAAGCACTCATGGCAGACCACGATGAAGCCAAGGTATTGGAACATCTTTGTACTCCTGAATGCATTGCTAAAGTTAATAGATACAGGTCCTATAATTTAGAAATGAGATCTGACCTTGAGTCCTTAAATATTTTAAAAGCTGATTTTAAAAGAGCTGAAAATGATTATAAACTAAAGATAGAGGACTTAGAGAAAACCATTTCAACTCTTAAACATGAGCATACAAACTACAGAACTCAGATCAAAGATCTCATTACTAAATTAACTGAATGCCAGGCTGAGCTTGTGATCAGCAAACCAAGGCAGAAAAATGTGTTCTTGAAGAAGAGACCTTCAAGAACATAATATCCTCATCCTTGCATGCAAAAATTTGTTATCAAAATAAGCAGGGACTAGGATCTTGTGAGATAGCTCCTCCACACACAATCTTGTCTGTAAGATCTCCTAGGTGTGGAACTTGTGAAGATGAGCTTCCCTCATAGATCCTGGACTGAAGAGGATGAAGAGGAGATGGTGGAGAATGACTCTGAGAAGAGTGAAGAAGAGCATTCTAAGAAGGGTCACCATCCCTCTGAGGAGAGCAAAGCTGTTGGATGACCAAGTCAAGAAGAAAAAGAACTTGATCAGGAAGGCCAAAAGAAAGTCCAAAAAGGCTCAAGAGATCAAGGCTACCTTCAATTCTGCACAGAAACAAGTCTTCATCTCTGCAGGATTTGAAGTGGTAAGGGCTGAAGACACAAACTTGAACTCCATCAACAAGAGTTCTAGTTCATGTCCAAATCATCCCATCATCAAGAAGAAGGCTGATCAGTTGTGCATTGCTGCTGTACAACCTGAACCATCCTGCTCCAAAGGTAGTTCTAACCCACAAGAATTGCCACAGCATCTGCAAAGGTGAAGATGGAGAAGGAAAGTGATCAAGTTCAGCCTTGTTCACAAAGAAGAACTCCTAGAAGGAAGAAAATGGATTGTGTATGTGTGGGAGTACCTCTCATCTTGCTAAAGATTGTGTTTACAATCCAAGGAGTACTCTCCACATGACCAAGAAAGAAACTTCTAAGAGTTTGGAGAAGAAGAAGCAAGCTTGGAAGGAAAATTGTTTCCTTCGGAAGCTCCAAAATGAAGAAGAAGACAAGTGGAAACTTGCCTTCGGAAGAAATTTTGGTCTCGGAAGAAAGGAATACTTCCGAAGCACTGAAGCCTGCTGCAGTGAAAGCAAGATCTTCCGAAGGGCCAGTCATCAAAACTTCTGAAGTATTGAAGGTCAAGTCTAAGCTTCCAAAGGTGGTATGGAAGTCAAAGAAAGACCAAGCGGTTGAAAGTTCTTCATCAACATCAGCAAATGATCCCTCTAGCATGACTATAGGATCAATTACTGTTGCATTGTCTTCAACTTCTTTGATGAGCCCAAGACCAATGAGGCTTGGGTTTCCAAATGTAACTAATCATCTCTTTTGTGCAGGGACAGCTCAAGACAAACAAAAATGTATGGATCATTGATAGTGGTTGTTCCAGGCACATGACAGGCAATAGGTCACTACTCCAAAAGTTTGAAAGAATTGATGGAGGACCAGTTGCTTTTGGAGGAGATGCAGGAGGTTACATTACTGGAAGGGGCAAGGTCACAAATGGTAAGCTCAGCATTGAGAAGGTAAACTTTGTCAAGGAGCTTGGGTACAATCTTCTGAGTGTATCCAAATTTGTGATCAGAGTCATAACATGCTCTTTACTGAGCATGAGTGCATTGTTCTCAGGCCCGGGGTGGTCATTCCTCATGAGCACATCTTGCTCAGAGCCCCCAGAAAAGGGAACATGTACAAGATGGACTTGCAAGAAACATCTCCCTTAGGAGAAGTTTCCTGCTTTCTATCTAAAGCAAATAATGATGAATCTTTTCTCTGGCATAAAAGAATGTGCCATGTAAACTTTAAAAACATGAATAATTAATTAAGAATGATTTGGTAACTGGAATACCAAAGAAAGAGTTTACAAGTGATGACCACTGTGTTGCATGCCTAAAAGGGAAGCAACACAAGGTATCTCACAAGCCAAAGGAAAGAAACTCCATCATTAATCCCCTACACTTATTACATATGGATCTCTTTGGCCCCACCAGTGTAATGAGTCTAGGAAGGACCTCTTATTGTTTGGTGATCACAGATGATTTTACAAGATTCACTTGGGTCTTCTTTCTTAGAACTAAGGATGAGACTCCTGAGATTCTGAAGAATTTCATCTTAAAGATTGAGAATCAATGTGATCACAAGGTCAAAACCATAAGATGTGATCAAGGAACTGAATTCAAGAATCAAATCCTTGATACATTTTGTGATGAAAAAGGTATTACAAGACAATATAGTGCTCCCAGGACTCCTCAGCAAAATGGTGTTGCTGAGAGGAGAAACAGGACACTAATTGAAGCTGCAAGAACTATGTTGTCTGTCTCTCTAAACTGCCCATCACCTTCTTGGCAGAGGCAGTGAACACTGCTTGCTATGTGCAAAACAGAGTTTTAGTGGTTAAGACACATGGTAAGACTCCTTATGAACTTTGGCACAAGAGAAAACCCTTCATTGGTTTTCTCAGGTCATTTGGATGTCCTTGCACCATCTTGAATACCAAGGATCAAATTGCCAAGTTTGCTGAGAAAAAGATGATGGACACTTTATTGGATACTCTTCTCAAGCTAAAGCTTATAGAGTATACAATCTCAGAACTAGAGTAGTTGAGGAGTCAGCCAATGTGACTTTCAATGAGCACACTCCCAGTGTGAAAGGTTTGGTCCGGATTGGCTATTTGATCTTGATTTAGTTACCAACTGTTTTAACAAATCTTGTGAGAATGTTTCAGGATATACAGATATATTACCAACAGGTGATCCTGACCCAAGATTTGAGCTCAAAGACCTTAGGTTACACATCTTCAGCCCAGTGGTAACTATTCCTGCAAATGAAGCTTCTACCAGCACATCAATGACAAATCCTGCTGATGATTCTGGGGTGCCTTCAAATTCCAGCTTAGAGGCACAAAACTCAGAAGAAGGAGCTTCAAATGTTGGAGAAAATGGTGGTGGTGAAAGTGATCAAGAATTTTTTGATGCTGATAACCACTGCATTGAAGACAACATCAATGATGTCACACACTCATTGGATCAAGTCAATCTTGATAAGTGTGGTGATGTGGAGGGTGAATCTTCTTTGCCAGATCAAAAATTTTCAAATCTAGATCTGTCTAAGCAACTTGCTGTGATCCCTCAGCTAAGGATCCACAAGTCTCATCCTACCACAAACATCATTGGAGATGTTGATTCAGGGGTGAGAACAAGAGGACAAACCCATGAAGCAAATGTTTGTCTTCACTCTTGTTTCTTGTCCCAGATAGAGCCAAAGAAAATTGATGAGGCTCTAAAGGATGGAAGTTGGGTTGAAGCTATGCAAGAGGAGCTGCTTCAATTCAAAAGGCAAAAGGTTTGGAACCTATGTCCTCTTCCTAAAGGAAGACTACCATAGGAACCAAATGGGTTTTTAGGAACAAGAAGGATGATAGAGGACTTGTCATCAAAAACAAGGCAAGACTAGTTGTTCAAGGATATACTCAAGAAGAAGGAATTGACTATACAGATGTTTTTGCTCCTGTGGCAAGACTTGAAGCTGTTAGAATATTCCTAGCTTTTGCTGCATCCAAGAATTTCAAGGTCTACCAACTTGATGTCAAGTGTGCTTTTCTTTATGGGGTGATTGATGAAGAGGTGTATGTCAGACAACCACCTGGGTTTGCAGATCCTGATCATCCTGATTATGTCTGCAGGCTTGATAAAGCTCTATATGGGCTGCACCAAGCACCAAGAAAGTGGTATGAGACTCTATCTCAGTATCTCTGTCAACATGGCTACAAAAGAGGTACTATAGATGGAACTCTCTTCATCAAAGGAACAAGAAATGACATAATGCTAGTTCAAGTATATGTAGATGACATTATCTTTGGGTCAACTAATCCAAAGCTCTGCAAAGACTTTGAGAAGCTGATGAAGGACAGGTTTGAAATGAGTGCCATGGGGGAACTCAATTTCTTTCTAGGAATTCAAGTGAAGCAAGTTGACAATGGCATCTTCATAAGTCAGTCAAAGTATGTACAGGACATACTTAAAAGGTTTAACATGACTGATTGTAAGGTTGCTAAGACACCCATAGCCAGAAATCACTCCCTTGGACCTGATCTTGAGGGGGAGTGTGTTGATGAACATCTCTATAGGGCAATGATTGGGTCTCTTATGTACCTCACAGCTAGCAGGCCAGATATCATGTTTGCTACATGCATTTGTGCAAGATATCAAGCCAACCCCAAGATGTCACACCTGGTCACTGTCAAAAGAATTTTAAGATATCTCAAAGGTGCTCCATCACTTGGCCTTTGGTATCCAAAGAATTCTGACTTTAATCTGTATGCTTATACAGATAGTGACTATGGTGGTTGCAACATGACTGCAAAGTCTACATCAGGGGGATGTCAATTTCTTGGTGGAAGAGTAGTCTCCTGGCAATGCAAGAAACAATCCTGTGTGTCTGCATCAACTGCTGAGGCTGAATACATTGCTGCTGCAAGTTGTTGTGCTCAAGTGCTTTGGATTCAAAATCAGATGCTGGACTATGGATTTAACTTTAAAGAGACTCCCATCCACATAGACAACAATAGTGCTATCTCCATCACAGAGAATCCTGTGCAGCACTCAAGGACAAAGCATATTAATATCAGGTATCATTTGATTAGAGATAATTTGAAAAGGGATTAATCAAACTAGTCAAAGTTAACAAAATGAACAATATGCTGATCTGTTCACCAAAGCTTTTGATGAGCAGAGATTTAAATATCTTGTATCAGCTATTGGGATGATTAACTTTGAATAGCTTTTCTTAAAAATTAATCATATTATTTCTAAACCTGTGTGTCCTAAGTTGTCTATTATATCACTTCATAAGCCCTTGTTTTCTTTGGAAGAAAATCTTTTCAAAAGACTTTTCTTAGATTTTTGAAAATCTTGATCTCCGGAAGATTCAAAATTACCTTGAAGAAGAAGTTTATGTCTTAGTAAACAAATAATTGCTTCAGTGATTTTACCTTCGGAAGAAATTTCTGAAATTATCTTCCGAAGCTTAAAATCAACTTAAGTACTTTGTATGTTTTCAAAGAACAAGTTTCTTCCGAAAGCAATTTACCTTCGGAAGTATTTATTCTTCTTAGAATAAAAAACTCTTTTGAAATCTCTTCCGAAGCAAAATTCTCAAAAACCTTTGAAATCTCTTCCGAAGCAAATTGCCTTCGGAAGCTTTTTTTCAGAACTTCCGAAGCAAATAACCTTCGGAAGATGTCTCGACTTCCAAGAAAACTACTTTTTGGGCAAAAGTAAACTACTTTTCAGAGGTGGGACCGACATCCGGATTTCAAAGTTATCCTCTTCATTAACTTTGTCTCAAATTTTTCACATAAATGCCCAACGGTTCCCCCCTCTTTCACTATCTTCCTCAATTACACTATTCCTTAAACCTAAATTCTCCCAAACCGCCTTTGTTCTTCATCTTTCTTCATCCTTAAGCTTCTAAATGGCCAACCTAAACCTCAAAAACAACCAGATTTCTCCATGCAACTTCACAGGCAACATAACCAGTTGCTCTGTTAAGCTCTGAGAAAGATGAAAGTTTCTCAGAGATTTGCCGTTTCTTAGCTCTATCAAATTACTCACCTCCCTAACCATTGATCCTACTCTCTATGAGGATCATCTGCTTGAATTTTGGAAGACCTGCCAAGAGGTCATTATGGATGGGGAGAAGGCACTGTCTGCCACAGTGCAAGGGAGGACAATCTTCATCACTCCGGCCATCATAAAACTCATTTGCAGCTGGATGATGAAGAAGGTGAGTTGTCCTTCCCAAAGGAAGCTGTAAATCATTCCTTTGAGCAGATGGGCTAGAGGGAGATTTCTCTGTAAAGACCTTCAGGAAAGGGAAGGTCTCATCCCAGTGGAAATACCTGCTTCATGTGGTTATCCACAACTTGTCAAACAAGCATGGAGGGTGGGACCAGATTCCTGAGGATCTCTCCTTCATAGTACATGGAATGGTTCAAGGGGTCAAGTTCAGGTACTCTCAATATGTTTATACAAACTTGCTTGCTAACTTGGACTCCTTAGAGTATTATATGTTTCCTAGATATGTTCAACACATTCTCAACTGTGAACTGGGCTCACAGTTGAGGGAAACAGATAATATTCTTAAATTGGGACAGATGAAGCCCGGCATCTTTAAAATTATGAAGAAGCCAACTGTAGGCTTCTCAGGGGTAGAAACAGCCTAGTCCAAAAATGTTTGAGCTCATTGCTCAAGGTGACAACCTAGCAACACAAGCTAGTGTTGAACCCACACCTTCTACCTCTCAACCACCAAAAAGGCCCAAGTCACCCTCACCTACCAAAGAAAATCCAAACGAACCCCTGCTCAAGCTATTGAGTCTGTGCAGGCCCCCATATACTCACCCATACAGGAGGAAGTGGACACTAGAGCTCCCACTTCCCCTGAGGAGCAAACCACTCCCATCTCTTCAACAATCAGGGCTGAGGTTCCTCATGCTCACCCTGATGAGCTCACAAGCCCAACTGCCTTAAGCCTTCACTCTGAGTCTCAACACTCAAGTGAACAACCTTCAGGGGACAGTTATCATCCCCAGCCATTAGACTTAAATCAACCCATTCCCAACCTCTCATTCTATACTGATGAAGACTTAGGTTTCAGTGGGTACCATGAGTCTCTCTACTCTTCCCTACTCAAAGAGAGATGAGTACTCCTGAGTCTCCTTTGTCTAGCCCACATCAGTCACCATAACTGAGGTGGATACTTCTGAACCTGTTCAGGATATCCATATGGAAGAGGCTCTCACTTCTGCAAGTGATTACATCATTAAGACCTCAACCATGGCAACTCAGCCCATTGACACCTCAACTGAGGATGTCAATGTGCAGAGGAAATCCAGCAGCCAAGAACCTGAGGCTGGTGGTGAGAGAGAGGACTTTGGTCCAATCATCTCATCCCCCAATGATTCTTCTGATGAAGAGAGGGGAATCTGAGACTAAAGGTGCAAAAAATGTCAAAAACATGCTCCTATTTAGTCTCTAAGGTTAGTCACCTTGAATCTCAGGTGACTACCTTGCATAATAGGGTCAATGATCAGCAACTTGAGATATCTTATCTCAGGGAAAAACTAGCTGGAGACCTTTAAGAAGAGCTCAACCAGGAACACAAGAACCTGTGAATGTATGATGACCTAACCTCTAGCTCACCTATGCAAGAGGGTGATGCTACCAAAAAGGGGGAGAAAGTCATTACAGTCACAGAACCTGGGAGTTCTTCAGGGAGTATGGACATTGAGGATTCACCATCCTCACTTGCAACTGTGCATACTCAGCAACTTCCTCAAGTTCACATTAATGTGGACATAATAGACTCTGTCATTAGGAGTCTCTTTGAGGAAGGCATTCCAAGGGCTGTGTCATCTCCACCTCAAGGAACTTCAAACTACATTATTGGGTGGAGGTATGATGCTGATAGAAGAGCCCTCATTCTTCACAGAGTTCAAGGGCAGCAAGAAGTGTTCAATTTTCAGACTTGGACTACTATGAAGGTCTTGACCTGATCAACATGCCACTTGTCAACCCAAGCAAATCAAGACAAGCTGACAGGTTAGCACTCAGGATTCAAGACAGAATTACTGAAGAGTTCAGCCTTAGAAGGAGACAAAGGCAATCAGGTAATGTCATTGGTCAACTGGATGCTGAGGCAGACCCTGAGATTAGCTTCAAAGGGAAAACCTTGGCTGAAGGCCCAGTGATAGAGCCTGAGAGCCCTGTCACACCAACAACTGCTTCAGAAATTCATTCCCTCAGTGAAAAACCACCTCTCTGGCCAGAGCTTGGATGCTACACCAAGCAATAAAGCCAAACCTCTATCCACCCTGAGTCACAAAGGTCTGTGGGTGACAAAGGGAAAAGGATTTGACTCCTGAGGAGATTGAGGAGAGGAGAGAGAGAGAGAGGAAGAGGAAGCTAAAGGGAGAAAGTTCCTCTGGGTCTTCAGGTTTATGCAAGCTGCAATCAGGGCTGCCCCCAGACCAAACACTCAAGAAGATGAGTTGAGGGCAGTCAGGATTACTTACCTGCAGACCAAGAACTATGACATAGATGAGATTATATCTCTCCCCTTAGAGCAATTAAATGAACTGGCTGACATGGAAGTGTCAAGAGAGATGAAGAAAGAAAAAGAGGATGCAAGATTACTTCTCCAATTCAAAGAAGAGAAGAGACAGAAAAGATTATACAAGCATGCTCCAACTCTCTCCCCAGTTCAAGAAAGTCCTGTGCAAGAGGATGTGGCTGCTACACAAGAACCTCAGGTAGACAAGGAAACAGATAGGCAAAACATGATCAACTACCTGAGTGCCACAGGTCTCTACCAGGCATCTGCACTTCTTCCCTTGTCCTTTGAGTACATTGAGTTTGAGTATCTCAAACAGCTTGAACTTCAAGTGCTCAA
Source organism: Flaveria ramosissima (assembly GCA_025215565.1). Lineage (NCBI taxonomy): Eukaryota > Viridiplantae > Streptophyta > Magnoliopsida > Asterales > Asteraceae > Flaveria > Flaveria ramosissima. Next base: position 41,704,285 of record CM046039.1, read on the forward strand.
AGAACAAAAGGAAACAAAAGAAAGATGAGGGAAGATGCTGCAAAGTCAAGAGCTATCATCCAAAAGAGTATGAAAAGTCTGCTGACAGACAAAGGATTTTTTGAAGCTGTATGGATTCTCCGGAAGGAGACTTGGCCCTATGTCTCTATCCACAATGGATGAGCATATCAGGGTAATCAAGCAGAAGATCAAGAGTGGAGAGCTGATTGACTTATACTCTCCTCCAAGTCAAATCCCACCTGAAGTGGAGGTTAAGGTTGAACAACCTGAGACAACACAACCTGGACCTCCTGCTGAGCCTCAGCAAGCTTCATCTTCTGATCCACAGCAGGGTCAAACCCTCTCCTCTGAACCTGTGAGGGAGGAACACCCAACTGAGAAAGACAAGGATGATCAACAAGGTGCTGCAGACCAGTCTTCTCAGTTAAAGTCTTCTAAGAGGAAGAAGAGGATGGCTTCCAAACCAAAGTCTAAGAAGAAGAAGCCTGAATCATCCACCTCTACACCTCAGGCTGAGTCAGATCAACCTGAGGAAGTGCATGAAGAGGCAGCCCAATCAACTCCAATTCAAGTGGCTCCTCTTGCAGCTGAGACACCCATCTTATCCTGGACCTTCACTACTAATCCAGAGAGATGGCATGTGATCAGAGATCAAGGTGTTGAAGATGTCTATACATGGCAAGACATAATCAACTTACCTCTGCATGATCTGTTTGAGATGAGAAGATATTATGAGAGTCTGAATGATCCTGACCATCTAATGAAGAAGGGTATGGTCATCAATGTGCTGAGACTACAAACATCTGAAGATCTTCTAAATGTTTTGGTAGCATCAGCCTAGGGGGAGTTTGTAAGGATTCCTATAAGTCTGATGCAGCCAAAACATCTGTTGGATCTAGAGAGGCTGTTGCAACCAAAACTAAGTCAATTAGAAGATTTTGAGTACAACATACAAAGGACTTCCGAAAGAAAGTATGGAATTCCGAAGAAGAAAAGAGCTCTTCCGAAGTCTAAGTGTAAAATGCACTTCCGAAGGAAAAATCCAACTTCGAAGACAAAGAAGCTCTTCGAAGTAAAGACTTAAAGACAAAATCTGAAGTCTACTTCCAAAGTACAAGAAGTCCTCAAAGCCTCGGAAGCATAGAAGCATCTTCCGAAGTATAAATGGCTTCGGAAGAACTTGTTCTTCCGAAGCGTAACCTTCGGAAGACACTCCTATTATCCAGTGGACATAAGTATGGCCTGTCTGACACTCCGCTGCAAATCTCTGAGTACTGCATGGCGTTTTCTCAAAAGCCATGTAGTTGACCATACTTTAATCTATTGTTTACCTTTTTATGTTAAGTACAGTTGCCATCTTTAGTTGGTGACAAAAGGTAAGTCATGGACATGTCATGACTACCATATCTTAGATAATACTTTATCTAAGATACCTTAACTATAGCATTGTAGTATATGCTTTAGTCGTAGGTTTCCAGCTAGTATCAAGTATAACCGGCTGTAGGATCTAGTATATATAGTTCTCATTGTAACTCTTGTTTCATGCTGTAAGTGTCTTGTAATCTTGAGTTGAGAAGTAATATATACAAGTACCTTGAAAATATATTTCTGCTTGTTCCTTTGATTACTTATTATATTATTATCAACTCTTGTAAAGGCATTGCTTCATCTGATTGAGTGTTATTATAAGCGAGTTTGAGAGAATCACAAGGTTTAAGTGACAAAACCGATCCTGCAATTGGTATCAGAGCTTTTTAGGCTCTTGATTGTGAGATCTTACCATCCTAATCAAACATTTTTCACTCCTCCTATACCTCACTCAAAATGGCCCTCAACAAAATCTGAAATTGAGATAGGAACGATGACCAAAGCTCCCATCATCACCCTGAAAACTTCAGGTCTTGGAGCAGAAGAATGGAAGGCTTCATCAGATACCAGGATAGCAAGATGTGGCAATCCATCGTTAATGGCCGTATAAGCCAAAAGTAGCTGGTGGAAACGGTGCCATGATCGAGAAGGCCGTTGAAGATTATTCTGATGAAGACAGGAAAAAGCTTGACATAGACAGCAATGCTATGACTGTTCTTATGACTGCAATCCTAAACTCCATCATGGTGGGGTTTGAGCATTGTAAGTATGCCAAAGAACTCTTTGATGCTCTTGCTCAAATGCAATCAAGCTCGAATGATTCAAAAGAAGGACTCACTGGAGCAGCAGTTTGAGAACTTCACCTATGTTGCTGGGGAGAAACTCTTAGCCAGCAATATTTCATGTATATGGATCTTATCTCTTCCCTTCAATCTGTGGGAATCACTCATGAACTCAGAGACCTTACTAGAAGTTTATGAGTGCTCTACCCAATGAGTGGACCTCTACTGTGTCTCCATCAAGAGAACAAAGAATTTGAATACACTCACCATGACCGAACTCTATGGGTCCTTGATGGATACCGTTGGGAAATGGAAAGCAAGAGGGGTCACCAGGCAAGCAGACCTTTGAGTCTTCCTGATAGCAACCCTTTAATGGTTGCTGAAGGCTTAGGCATCTCACAGTCTCAGCAGTACCTGACCTACACCCAGCAGCCATCTTGTTCATCTGGGCCTTACATCATATTTCCTGAGACTCCAAGGTCTCAACAAGTCAGCAAAAGCTCCTTTCAGAGGGCTGTGCATTTGTCTCAGGGAGTGGGCACTCAAATGATTATCAATACTGCTTTGATGATCTAGAGTGTTAGTCCGGATGACATAGAGTATGTGGACATAGTCCAACAAATGGCTCTTCTAACCTACAGAGCGAAGAAGTTCTTAAAAAGAACTGGAAGGCAATTCCCTCAGAACCCAATCACCAGCAAGTTAAGGTTTTGACAAAAGCAAGGCCAAATGTTACAACTGTAACCAACTTGGTCATTTTGCAAGGGAATGCAAGGCTCCCAAGTCTAAATCGGGAACCTCACAGGCTCCACACATCCTTCTACACCAAGCCCACCGGGAAAGTCAACTGAAACTGCAGCAATGGCTCAAGAAGTTGACTAGAGCTTCATGGTTCAAGATGTGACTCCTGCTCAAGCACTCATGGCAGGAACAGATGAAAACAAGGTATATGAACATCTCTGTACCCCTGCTGCATTGCTAAGGTTAAACTATATCAGGACTACAATATGGAAATTAAATCTGATATTGGGTCTTTAAATGTTTTAAAATCTGACTTTAAAAGGACTGAATCTGACTATCAAAGAAAAATGAGGAGTTAGAGAAACTGTGTCCCTTTTAAAACATGAACACACAAACTAGAAGACTCAAATCAAGGATTTAATATCCAAATTGACTGAGGCTCATGAGGCAAGCCCAGCTTGTCACTGTTGAGGCCAAGCCAGGAAGTATGCTATTTCCGAGCAAAACATCCAAGCCATTCTTGCATCATCCTCTCACTTAGAACTTTGTTATCAAAACAAAGGTGGGGTGGGAACCAATGAAAATTGCTCCACCACACTCTATGAGTCTGTAAGACAAACCAAGGTGTGGTACTGAAGAGCAAGAGGTTCCATCTATTGACCAACCTTCTCAAGAGTCAAAGAGTGATGCAAATATGGAGACCATGACCATCACAGGGAAGGAACAGGTAATTGTGCCCTCCCCAGCCAATGATGATCAAACCCTGAGCACCAAAGCCAGAAGAAGCAGGGCTGAAGCAGCCAGAAAAACTGCCAAGAAGGTGGCTGAATCCAAGCTAAAGATAGACTACCCAAAGCAAAAGGGTGTATTCATATCAGCTGGATTCCAGGTGGTTGGACCTTCTGATTCAGGAAAAGAGTACAGTACCAGTACTCCTATCCTACCAAAGGATCAGAAGTTAAAGGGAAAGGTTGCTGATGAGGAGAAAAAGAACAAGAAACAGCAACCCTCTCATTCCCAGAAAGTTAACATTGCATGCATAATGTGTGGTCTGCAAAACCACATGGCTAAAGATTGTTACTACAATCCTGCTAGCACACATTATGCAAATAATGTTAAAAGAGAAGGAGTCAGGGAAGGTTTCACATTTGGACCATATCAAATGGTTCAAGTGATGAAAAAGGGAAAGCTTGTTTCCGAAGCAAGGCTTCTCTCGGAAGAAAACTCTTCTTCCGAAAGGAAAAAGGCTTCGGAAGTTAAAGCTGCAAAGACTCAAAAAAAGAGTCCCCTTGAAACCATCCCAGAAGAAGACTGCTTCGGAAGAAAAGGTGGTGAAGGTCTCTTCCGAAAAGAAAGAAGCTTCGGAAGAATGCCAAGCTACAAAAGCTTCAACAAGCTCATCTTCTATGATCAACCAAGGGATGGAATGGAAGATCAAGGAAGATGCTGTAGCCCAAACCTCTTCTTCAAAGACATCATTGAACCCCCATGCATAAATTTTGGTTCAATTATGTCACTATCATTGGAAGAACCCAAGACCAATAAGGCTTGGGTTTCCAATCAAAACTAATTATCTCACCTTATGTGCAGGGACATCCATATGACAAGAATAACAACATTTGGATTGTAGATAGTGGATGCTCCAGGCACATGACAGGGAACAGATCTCTCCTTCAACAATTTCAACATTATGATGGAGGTCCTGTCCAGTTTGGAGGTGAGGCCGGAGGATATATTTCTGGCAGAGGAAGTATATCCAATGGAAAGTTAAAAGTTGACAAAGTTAATTTTGTCAAACAGCTTGAACACAATCTGTTAAGTGTTTCTCAATTCTGTGATCAAAAGCATCAAATGCTTTTCACAGAACATGAGTGCATATCCTCAAACCTGGGATGACAATTCCTCAGGAATTGGTGCTTCTTAGATCTCCCAGGAGAGGGGATATGTACAAGCTTGATATGAACAATGCTTCCCCAATGGGAGAAGTATCATGCTTTCTTTCCAAAGCTGATGGTGATGAGTCAACACTATGGCATAAACGAATGTGTCATGTCAATTTTAAGACAATGAATAAATTGGCTAAAAATAACTTGGTACATGGTTTGCCTAAAAAGGAATTTTTCTGCAAAGATAACTGTGTTGCTTGCCTGAAAGGGAAACAACACAGGTCTTCTCATAAATCCAAAGTTGTTAACTCTATCACCACTCCATTACACTTATTGCACATGGATCTATTTGGTCCCACAAGTATAATGAGCATTGGAAGGAAATCATATTGCCTTGTGGTAGTTGATGATTTTACTAGATTTACATGGGTATTCTTTTAAGAACTAAAGATGAAACTGCTGAAACTTTAAAATCTTTTATTCTTAAAATAGAAAATCAAGTTGATCACAAGGTTAAAATAATTAGAAGTGATCAAGGGACTGAGTTTAAGAACTTTGTTCTTGACTCATTTTGTAACTCAAAAGGGATTGCCAGACAATACAGTGCTCCTAGAACTCCTCAACAAAATGGTGTTGCTGAGAGGAGAAATAGGACACTTATTGAGGCTGCTCGGACTATGTTAGCTGATTCAAAGCTGCCTCTAACATTCTGGGCAGAGGCAGTCAGCACTGCATGCTATGTGCAGAACAGAGTTCTTGTAGTAAAGCCACATGGAAAGACCCCTTATGAGTTATGGAACAAGAGGCCACCGTTCATTGGCTTTCTAAGGTCCTTTGGCAGCAGGTGTACCATACTTAACACAAAAGACAATTTGGCAAAATTTGCTGAAAAGTCAGATGATGCTATCTTTGTTGGATATTCCTCCTATTCTAAAGCATACAGGGTTTATAATATTAAAAACCAACAATTTGAGGAATCTTCCAACATTGTAGTTAATGAGCACACTCCTTGTGTTAGGGGGAATGGCCCTGATCATATCTTTGATTTAGAATTGTTTCCAAACTATTCTAAACCATCTTGTGAGAATGTTTCAGCTGGAACAGGTGCTCAAAGTAATTCTGATGAAGATCAACTGTTTGAGCTTCCCAGACCTACTCCAAGTTCTCCAAGAGCTGCAACAAATCAAGTTCCACTATTGAAAGATCTGACAGCATAACCATTTCAAGAGATAGTGGAACTTCAACAAGGGATTCACCTGCTGATTTTCAAATCTCTTCAGGTGATCCTGCACAACACCAAGCTGATGGAAGCAGCATTTTGAAGGAACAGGCAACTGTTAATGATGCTTCACAGCAAAGAAATGATGATGTTTCTCTTTCATTCAATCAGTCCTCATTGAATGAGCTTGAAACAACAGCTGGACCAAGTATTCAAGCTCCTGAGCAAAATATGTCCAACTTGGACTTATCTTTGCAACTGGAGGTGATTCCAAGACTCAGAATTCACAATACTCATCCAGCTGAAAACATCATAGGGGAAGTCTCTGAGGGTGTGAGAACAAGAGGACAAACTCATAATGGGAATGTCTGCTTGTACTCATGCTTCTTATCCCAAATGGAACCCAAGAAGGTGGAAGATGCCTTGAAAGATAGTAGCTGGGTTGAATCAATGCAAGAGGAGCTGCTTCAATTCAAAAGACAAAAGGTTTGGAACCTATGTCCGCTACCATCTGGTCAAGTACCTATAGGCACCAAATGGGTATTCAGGAACAAAAGAGATGATAGAGGCTTGATTATCAAGAACAAGGCAAGACTGGTGGTTCAAGGATACACTCAAGAGGAAGGAATCGATTATACTGATGTCTTTGCACCTGTTGCAAGACTTGAGGCAGTTAGGATCTTCCTTGCTTATGCTGCATCCAAGAATTTCACTGTCTACCAGCTTGATGTCAAGTGTGCCTTTCTATATGGGGATATAGATAGGGAAGTCTATGTATGCCAGCCTCCAGGATTTGAAGACCCACAGCATCCAAACTATGTGTGCAAGTTGGATAAAGCTCTATATGGGCTGCACCAAGCACCTAGGCTGTGGTATGAGACATTGTCTCAATTTCTCCTGAAGAATGGTTATACTAGAGGTACCATTGATAAGACTCTCTTCATTAGAAAGTCTGGGAAAGACATTTTGCTTGTTCAAGTCTATGTTGATGACATCATATTTGGTTCCTCAAATGACCAAATGTGCAAAGACTTTGAGAGCATTATGAAGAAGAAGTTCGAGATGAGTTCCATGGGAAAAATGGACTTTTTCCTTGGAATTCAGGTAAAGCAATTGAAGGAAGGGTTCTTCATCAATCAATCTAAGTATGTCAATGATATCTTAGAGAGATTTGATATGAAGGATTGTAAAGCAGCAAAGACACCTATACCCAGAAACCATGATCTCTGCCCTGATTCTGAGGGGGAGGATACTGATCAACATCAGTATAGAGCAATCATTGGTTCTCTGATGTATCTCACAGCAAGTAGACCTGATATCATGTTTGCAACTTGCATCTGTGCAAGATATCAGGCTGCTCCAAAGGTGTCTCACCTAATTGCTGCCAAGAGAATCCTCAGATACCTCAAAGGAGCACCTAAATTAGGTCTCTGGTATCCAAGAAATAGTGATTTTAATCTCTATGGTTACTCTGATAGCGATTATGGTGGCTGCAACATCAACAAGAAATCAACATCAGGTGGATGTCAATTTCTTGGTGGAAGGATCATCTCATGGCAATGCAAAAAGCAATCCTGTGTCTCTACATCAACTGCTGAAGCTGAATACATTGCTGCTGCTAGTTGCTGTGCTCAGCTGCTGTGGATTCAAAACCAGATGATAGACTATGGATTCAACTTCATGAGCACTCCTATCCACATTGACAACAACAGTGCTATATCCATTACTGAAAATCCAGTGAAGCACTCCAAGACAAAGCACATTGATATCAGGTATCATTTCATTAGAGATATTCATGAGAAAAATCTTATCAAACTAATCAAAGTTGATTCAAATGAACAATATGCTGATTTGTTCACCAAAGCATTTGATGAACAGAGATTTAAATATCTCATTACAGCTATTGGGATGATAAACATTGATTAGTTAATCTCAATTGAAAACCTTTTAATGTGTAAAGTCTTATGTCAAAACAATCTAAGCCCTGTTACAAAAGATCTTTTCTTAAATTTATCTAAGTATAAGTTCTTCCGAAGAGAAATTAACCCTCGGAAGATATCTTGCATATCTTCCGAAGCAAATTTCTCACAGGATAATTTTTTCTCGGAAGAGTGTTAAGTCTCGGAAGAAGCGATTGAGTTCATCTCAGATCTACTTCCGAAGCACTTAACACACTCCATCTGAAAGCAACATATACTCTCGGAAGTAAGCAATTTACCTTCGGAAGTAAATTTGCCTTCGGAAGAACTTTACCTTCGGAAATGCTTTATACTCGGAAGAAAGATTTTACTGTGTAACGGAAATCTTTTGGGCCCCACACTGTAAAAAGTAAAGATTTTGTTAATGATGTCGGATTATTTAAATGGTCTAACCTTACCGCCCATGTCACATCATCCACTGAACCCTCACATCATCTTATCCAAACCGCCATTTCACCCATTTAAATACTTCCGGTTAATCACTTACACTCTTTTTACCCAAATTACTGCCCTAAAAGCTTTCTTCTTCTCCAATTTACCTTACTCCGAACTATTCTTCTGTCATCTTTCTCAATGGCCTTAAACCCTCAGCACAACCAGGTCGCACTCCTTGACTCTTCAAGGGATGCTGACTTCTCAGATATCATTTCTTTCCTAGCCCAATCTTCATACTACACTGCTTTGACCGTAAACCCTACCATCTACTCAAACCAAATGTCCGAATTTTGGGCAAATGGTCGGATTGAAACCCTAAACGGGGTTCGTGTTATAAGGTCAAGCATTTGTGGCCAAGAGTTGGTCATCTCTGAACAGATCATCAGGGAGCATCTCGAGCTCCATGATGAGGGCGCTCCGACGGAATTCCCCAAATCAGATTTAGATAGTTCTTATCTCCAAATGGGATACGGTGGAGATGTAAGCAGGTCAACGGTCTACAAATTCAACTTCTCCTACAAGTGGAAGTTCCTGCTGCATGTGGTTCTTCACTGTCTATCTACAAATCTGGGGGATGGGATCAAATCCCGTATGAACTTGGGTGCTTAGTTCACGGGTTGGTACAAAGCCTCCGCTTCAACTATTCAAGGTTTGTGCTGACTAACCTTATGGGAAATCTTCAAAGGGACACATTCTTATGTATCCCAGGTTTCTCCAGCACATAATCAACTGTGAGCTGGATCAGGGTAAGCTTGTCTGTGCAGCTGCTCTGTCTGCTCCCCAAATGAGGCCGACCATCTTCAAGATCTTGAAGAGAGTGTCTACCAACTACACTGGAAGAGATACCGCACTACTTCCAGGTATGATTGAGCCAATGGCTCCTGGGTGACATCCCTGTTCACCCCACAGGTGATGAACCCACACCAGCAACTACCCTCACCATCCCAAATCTACCTTCTCCACCCATTACTGTTACATACCAGAGACGTACCAAACGAACCCTTGTTCAATCTACTCTGATTGAACAAGCCCCTCCTCTTCAATCCAAAAAGGCTAGAGTGGAACAAAGGGCTCCCACTCAGCCAGAGGTCCACCCATCCTTCACTATTGACCTCAATATGGGTCTTGAGTCTCCTCAGTCTCAGACCCATGAGCCCAAAACCCCAGCTGATAGCCCTCAGGGTGAGTCTCTATACTCCCCTGAGCAGCCACAAAGGGACAGCTCAATGCCTTTTGACATTGATCAAAGTCCGGGTCATTAGGTCTTCACTCCTTTTCTTTTACTGACCTTTTGACCGGAGCTGGTGAAGAGATTATGTCTCTTAAAGGCGATGAAGTTGATCCACTACACCCTCTCAAGGATCAACAGAGCCTAGAGAGACCCTTATCTCTAGCCCACACCAGCAAAGCCCTACTGAGGTGAGTCCCACTGATGTGGAGGGGACTCATGTAGATTCAGCTGCCACTACTGAAGGAGCCTCAATGGATCCTCAGGACAGTGGTAACGACAGTCAGACTGAATCTACGGCAACCATGCCCTTTGATGCCTCTGAAAGAGACATCATTGTGCAAGGGAAACCAGGGTGCCAAGAAACCACATCTGGTGGTGAGGATGAACATACCAGGTATGTTACCTCATCTCCCCGTGATTCTTCAAAAGAAGATGAGGGAAGTATGCAACTCACCATTCAAGACCTACTTTCTAAAGTCTCAAACCTTGAATCAAAGGTTAAGACTTTAGAGGATAGGTCTGCCACTCAGCAACTTGAGATTGAAACTCTCAAGGCCAAACTAGCTGAGAAACAGATTGAGAGATCTGTTAGGCATGTACCAGTTCAGGTCTCCTTGACCTCTTCCTCTAGCTCATCTAGCTCTCAGGATGATGCTACCAAAAAGGGGGAGAGTGTTGAGAGACAAAGCCAAAGACAGGAACCCAAAGTCAAGCTCTTACTTCTTTGAGCTCAAGATATCCAATGCAACAAGCTGCTATCTTCCCTGAGCCTCCTCCAGTTGTCTTTCAAGTGGATCAAAGGATGCTCCAGGATCTCAATAGGTTCTTCAACAAGTTCCTTTTGGAATCCCTCATAGAACAGCCAGCCCAGATATGTCTGTGATTTACTTCGGAGCTCAAGAGCTTCAGAGGTTGAATGCACCTCCTACCACTGTTGAGGAAGTTGGTCAACCTAAGGTCCAAGTGGAACCTGAGATTAATTCGAAGGGGAAACTAGGACTGATGGCCCAGCAACTGAAACAGTTGGGACAGAAAGGTGTATTTTCACAGACTTCCGAAGCACAATTCAAAGCCTCGGAAGAACAAGCTCAAACTTCCGAAGCTGAGATTGCTGCTGCGGAAGGACTATTTTCTCTTTCCGATGATCTAATAGTCACAGATGCAATTCTGGAACTTGCATCTGAGGTTAATAGGGAGGACTTCTCAGCCAACCATTGGCTCTAACATCTGCATTGACTCCAGCTCCCACCTCTACTACCCAACCTGGATCTTCTATCCAAGAACCCCCAAAGTCTAGCACTTCCGAAGACATAAAAGGCAAGAGGAAGATGACTTCGGAAGAGCTTCAGGAGGAAGAAAGGTTGGAGAAGCTCAAAAGGAAAGGTAGACTACCAACTGGGAAACTGTTAGCTGCAAGTACCAAAGCAGCTGCAGCCAACCAGGAGGCAGTCAACAATCGAAGAAGGGTAGAGGTTATAGACAGACTTGTCAGTCTAGGGGCTGCTTCTGAAGATGTACTCCTGCTACCATTAGAGGAGTTGATAGAGCTGGAAAAGGCAACCTTGCTGCTAAAACAGCAAAAAGAAGAGGCTGCAAGGTTGGCCTTAGAAGAGGAAAGGCAGAGAAAGGAAAGGAAGCTGATCTGCAGCTCAGGAGAGAAAGGATCACTTCCTACTCTCCAGAGGATTCTCTCAAGAGGAGTTGTCTCCACATAACAGTGATACGATCTTATGGCTCTTCAACAAAGAGCAAGATCAAATGGAGAAGGAGAGAAAGAGAGCTGCAAGGGAGAAGCTTGTGGAAAGAGGAAGAAAGAAGAAGAAGCTGGACTGTGCTGCCGCCACAGAAGATAGGTGAGAAAGCCTGGATGAAGAGTTATCTCAAAGCTCATGGCTTCTCTGGCAGGCAGGTGGGTCCCATGTCTGAGAAGACTCTCCAGCGACATGTCAGTGACATCAAGGCTGACATTCGCGCGGGGAGAAGGAAAGAGATGTATAGAAGGGGACAGGGGATGACCTTCAAAGCAACCTCTCAACCAAAATCCAAACCCAACCTCAACCTGAACCTATACCCTTTCCTTCCCAATCAAAACTGAACCCACTTCTGAACCATTCACCCCTGAACCTACACCATCACACCTACCAACCTCTTCACCTCAACCACCTAAACTACCCATCATCCAACCCAAAACCTTAGCCAGAACCCAAACTCCTCAACCTACCCAACAACCAATCAAACCATCCCCTCAGCCTTCCAAACATCTCTCTATGGAGGAATTCAAGGCAGTCAAGACTAAGCTCATCAACTGTACAACTCTGAGCGACATCTCCTGTGAGGAGGATTCAGTCAACTTGACTTATGTTGATGGATCCTCAAGTTCCCTCACAAGAGATCAATTTCTTGATCTGCCCAGAGGAACTTTGGACCAAGCTGCAAAACTCCTTGGCCTCAATTCAGATACATTGAATGAGGAAGAAAAGAAGCTGAGGAGAAAGCTGGTGACTCTACTGGATACAAAGAAAGGAGACAGGGTACCAAGACAACCTCTTGCACCCAGAAAGAAGATCATCCAGTGGAGGTTCGAAGACTCTTCTCACAACTTTGTTGTTGAGAGAGAGAATGGAGAGCTCAACAGGCTGAGTGCCTCATCTCTGCTACACTTAAGCAGGTTTGACATTGCTGAGTTAGCAGAGAAACCATTCTCCAACCCTTCAAACTCCGATGTAGCTGCCCACATCAGAAATCATCTAGGCAGCCTTCATATGGCCGAGCTTACTGCTAGAAGCAAGGTTGAAGAGGAGTTGAAACTGAGAGAGGAGGAGGAAAGGAAAGGATCAGCAACCAAAGGCAAAGCCTTTCTTCAAATGGTTGAAGGTCCTGAACTTGAGACCATAGTTAGATGGGAGTATGACTATAACTCCCGTCAACTAACTCTCTTCAGGGGGTCACAAACAGAGGGTACATGTCATTCAAAGTGATAGACTGGATCTCCTATCCACGAATGACTTGTACAAGCTTCTCAGCACTACTTCCGGGAAGAACAGAGAGACAGACAAATATCTTTGTCCCTGGTGCTGAAAGCTTTGAGAAGCAGAAATAAGTGAAGTTTTGGTAGCATCAGCCTAGGGGGAGTTTGTTGGATCTAGAGAGGCTGTTGCAACCAAAACTAAGTCACTTAGAAGATTTTGAGTACAACATACAAAGGACTTCCGAAGCTAAGTATGGAACTTCCGAAGGAAGAAGGAGCTCTTCCGAAGTCTAAGTGTAAAATACACTTCCGAAGGAAAACTCCAACTTCCGAAGACAAAGAAGCTACTTCCGAAGATCAAGACTTAGAGACAAAGATCTGAAGTCAACTTCCGAAGTACAAGAAGTCCTCAAAGCCTCGGAAGCATAGAAGCATCTTCCGAAGTATAAGTGGCTTCGGAAGAACTTGTTCTTCCGAAGCCAGTTAACCTTCGGAAGACACTTCTATTATCCAGTGGACATAAGTATGGCCTGTCTGACACTCCGCTGCAAATCTCTGAGATACTGCATGGCGTTTTCTCAAAAGCCATGTAGTTGACCATACTTTAATCTACTGTTTACCTTTTTATGTTAAGTACAGTTGCCATCTTTAGTTGGTGACAAAAGGTAAGTCATGGACATGTCATGACTACCATATCTTAGATAATACTTTATCTAAGATACCTTAACTATAGCATTGTAGTATATGCTTTAGTCGTAGGTTTCCAGCTGGTATCAAGTATAACCGGCTGTAGGATCTAGTATATATAGTTTCTCATTGTAACTCTTGTTTCATGCTTGTAAGTGTCTTGTAATCTTGAGTTGAGAAGTAATATATACAAGTACCTTGAAAATATATTTCTGCTTGTTCCTTTGATTACTTATTATATTATTATCAACTCTTGTTAAAGGCATTGCTTCATCTCATTTGAGTGTTATTATAAGCGAGTTTGAGAGAATCACAAGTGTTTAAGTGACAAACCCGATCCTGCACTTGTTTGCCTTAAATTGACTAATTTCTGTTATTCCGCTGTATTGTTAAATTCCATCAAGGATCAACTAGATCCGATCCTATCAAATGGATCAGAGCTGTGTTAATCATTGATCGATTTAACAATTGATCATGAAACGCTCTTTTGATATAAGTTTGATCGAATTAGCAAAGTTGCAAGATATTGGTTATAGAGTTTGTTTTCTGTCGCTTTGGTCAAAATTATTTGAGATTCAATTGTTTGTTGAGGTTTTGAGCTAGATTTATTATAATCTCATGATTTGGATTGATGGTTGAAAATGACTACCTCAATCAATGATTCTCACAATACTGCTCCTCAAAACAAGCCTCGATGCTTGATAGGAGTGAGTATAAAACCTATGGCAACGCGAATGCTCCATCACCTGTCTGTTAACAGTTCAGGTTGTGGAAGTCAGTGGTTCATGGACCATATAAGCCTATAGTGGTAATCCTGAAACCAATGAGATGGTTCCAAAGAAGAAGGAACAATATTCTGATGAGAATTTAAAACTGTTTGAAATGATGCTAAAGCCCATGGAATTCTGGCCATGGCACTGCCTAATGAAATCTACTCTGGACTTATGCATCATGAAACTGCTCATGATCTCTGGGTTGCTCTGAAAGAACAATTTGGAGGAACTGATGAGGTCTTAGCAAACAATAGAGAAATCCTTGCCCAGCAATATGAGACATTCTCTCATAGAAAGGGTGAGTCACTGACTCAACAGTTTGAGTGATTTTCCTGTTTGATATCTGAGCTAAAAATGGTTCAACATGAATATACAAACAGTCAGATGAACAAAGATTCCTCAGATCCCTTCCTGAGAGATGGGACACATATACCATTGTCCTACGCTCCAGTGCAAATCTGGATACTCTATCTCTTACCCAACTTCATAGGAAACTCTAACATTTGAGAGAGAGATAGAACATAAAAGGAAACTGGCTTCATCTGGAAAGCTCACTGATGACTTTGTACCAGGAAACACTGCTCTGGTTGGTCATGAGTCAGAATATGCTACATCAGAAAGTTCTTATGATGAGCATATAGATTTCTCTTCAAACAGTGGAGATCATGCTTTTGTTGGAGTTGATGGTAACTCAGGGTTTAGTGTTGATAATTGTGCTTTTTGATGGATGATTTGAAAGGAATTGCTGATGATGATCTGGAAGAGATGGATATTTGAGCCAAATGGCATTAATCAATATCAGATCTCAAAAGTTTTACAAAAGGACAGGTAGAAAATTCCTTGGTCTCTCTGGCAAAACCAAAGTTGGTTTTCATAAGAGCAAGTTGAGATGTAACAAGTGCATAGACTTGGACATTTTCTAGAGAGTGTAGATCATCTGGATCTAACTCATCTGCACCCTTTGTGACTTTTCCAAGCAATAGCTCACAAACCAAAGGGCAACATTCTACCAGTTCTGATCATCACTCAAAATTCAATCATCTCCTGCATTTTGTTCCTTAAGGTCCAATGCCATATCCTTATCCATGTTTTTACATGCCTCAGTCTAGTCAGGTTCCTGTACCCATGGCTCAACAATCACATGCCCTACCTATCCTCAACCATCTCAAACAAATCAACAATCTCAATCTCAATCACATCAGAGCTTTTTCACCCCTGAGGTTGTTGACTGGAGCAGCTTACCAAATGATGTCTCTGGTTATTCTGAACAATTGTTTACTGGTGCTGGTCAACATGGTGGTGAAAACCCTTTTGGAAATCTTGCTCTAATGGCCCTGGAGTCTACTGATGGAAATATCATCATACAGGTACCACAGGTATCTTCGAGGCTAAGGCCAAGTTATGTTCTGAGTCATGCATAGCTGCTTTTGTTTCAATTAGGGAAGCAAATGTAGCCTTAATTAATCAAAACCTTGACGTAGAGAAAGTAATTTCCAAAAGAAAAGCTGAGTTTGAGTCTGTTTTAAAAGAAAAGGATGAGGAGATTTACAAACTAAAATGTCAAATCACTGATGAAAAAGCAAAGGAAGAGGTCATTTGGAGAATCATAGAATCTCAAAGAAACACTTGCAGCTACTCAAGTTAATTGTGAACGTTGGGTAACATCATGCAAGGGATTTGAAATGCTTTTTAGTAAGCAAACAACTTCAAATGTGAAGTTTGGGATTGGGTATAATCATACCATACCTCCTACAGATTTTACTCCCAAGCTAGAAGTAAAATCTGAAGGTGACTGTAATTCCCAAACCACATCATCATGTGTCTCATCCTCAAGTGATAATTTAAAATCAGAGGATGAAGTCAGTGTTATTACCTTAGCTAATCAAATTGCTGATGGTATCAATGCTTCTAAACACATGTTCAAAAAGAAACTGAGCAATTCAGGTGTTGTCCCACAAAGTACTCAAAGTACTGAAGGGCAAAACACAACACCTGAAGAGCATTTCAAATCAAAGGAAAACAAACATTGTTTGACAACTGCTGAAAAGTCTATCAGGAATTCAAAAGTACTGATAGAAAACTTCTGAAGAACAAATCTTCAGTTGTTGCAAATCCTTCAGTACTTACCAAAAGTACTGAAAGGAAGAAAGTACTAAAGAACAAATCTTCAGTAGTTTCATCATCTTCAGCAGTTGATCAACAAAAGATGAAAAGAAAGCCATGTGAAATATGTGTTTGTTTAATCATCTTACTAATGAATGTTGGTGTAACAAGGGCTTAAAAATCAACAAAGAGAAAATCATTAAGAAGAAAATGAATAAATGAAAGATGAATTTCAAACCAAGTTTGTACCACAAACATCTCAATCTGATAAACCAAAGTTTTTCCAAAAAGTTAAAAAGAAGGAAGGGGTTTATCACAAAACAGCTGAAAATATTCCTCATGGAATATCAAAAACCCAGACTAAGTCTGTGTCTTTAAAAAGGGAGGATTTGGTGAATCACAAGAACAAATCACCAACAAGTACTGATGTGTCAACTGAGTTGAAAGCTTTGACAACCAATCAGACAAAACTTGTTATGATGGTTCAACATCTGTTGGGGAGAGTTAACCAATTAGATGTTTCTGTGATTAAACCACTGAAAAAGAAAACTAAGCCAAAATCAAAGGAATCCTTTTCAGCACCATCTACACCTTCAAAGGCTGTCAATCATGCAAAATCAGTTAGTTTAAAATCTGTTGATGAAAACAGACCCAAAACCAAAATGTTTGGGTCTCAAAGGCTAACTAATTTTTGTGGAAAATGCAGGGTTCTTCAGCATGCAAAAGAAGCATCTGGTATGTAGACAGTGGAGGATCTATGCATATGACAGGGAGCAGCTCTCTTCTTCATGATTACTCTCAAGGGAAGAAGGGATTTGTTTCTTTTGGAAATGATGCTAAGGGTTACATCATAGGAAAAGGGTTGTATCAAATGGTGAAATAAGGTTTGATGATGTTAACCATGTGGAGAACCTCAAGTATAATCTGTTGAGTGTCAGTCAAATGTGTGATAAAGGGCATGTTGCACTTTTCACAAGTCAGAACTGCCGGATTCTGTCTTCCAAAGTTTTGAACAAGATTGACAAGATATTGGATGAATATACTCTCCTGAAGGCCAACAGGATTGGAAGAGTATATGCCTTAGATTTATCAAAGAAAATTGATCTTAAAGGCCATCCATGTCTGTTCTCTAAAGCCTCTCCTCAAGAATCTGAACTATGGCATAGAAGGCTTGGTCATGTGAATCTTAAAAACATGAATCAGCTTATTCATCATGGTTTAGTGAGAGGTTTGCCATTGAAGGAGTTAAATGTGATGACAACTGTCCAGCTTGCTTAAAGGAAAGCAACACAAAGTTTCATTCCCTCCAATAGAAGAACCAAGTCCACTGCTGCTTGCAATTACTGCATATGGATCTCTTTGGTCCTGTAAGAGTAATGAGTATGGCAAAGAAAAAATATTGTCTGGTAATTGTGGATGATTATTCCAGATATGTATGGACTTTCTTCTTACATTCCAAAGATGAGGCTGCTCAAATCATCATTTTTTTTGTGTTGTATGTGGAAAAGCAGCATTCACTTCCAGTCAAATGTGTGAGAAGTGATAATGGCACAGAATTTAGGAATCACACTCTTGATGAATTCTATTTGTCTAAGGGAATCAAGAGACAATATAGCATTCAAAGAACTCCTGAGCAAAATGGAGTGGTGGAGAGAAAGAACAGGACCCTTATTGAAGCCGCAAGGACAATGTTGGTTGACTCAGGTTTGCCACTAACCTTTTGGGCTGAAGCTGTCAACACAACTTGCTATGTACAGAATAGGGTGTTAGTGAATCAGAGGTTGATGAAGACTCCTTATGAGTTATTACATCATTTGGCCCCTCTAATTTCATTCTTTAGAGCATTTGGGTGTCCCTGTTATATTCTTAACACAAAGAATCCACTTCAGAAGTTTGAATCAAAGGTGGATGCAGGGTATTTTGTTGGGTATTCATCTACTTGCAAGGCATACAGAGTTTTTAATTGCAGAACAAAGATTGTTGAAGAAACTTTGCATGTCAAGTTTAATGAATCTCCAAAAGACAAAATTCCTCAAAACCCTGTGGAGTTGTTTGATTTGGACATACTGCAATATGTTCCATATCAGTCTCCATCTGTTATTGTTTCTGAGGATCCATCATCTCCATCTGATGGTATAAATGCAAGTTGTAGTGATCATCTGCCTGTGTCTACTACACTTGATGTTCCTGTAGCTTCAGCAGTTCCATCCACAACAAATGCTGATGAAATCTCTGAATCCTCTACTTCATTTGAACTGCCATCTCATTCTAGGTTTCAAGAGTCTGAATCAACATTTGTTGCTGCTGAATCTCCTACAAACACTTGCACAAATATTATTGAGTATCAAGAACTGAAGAATCATCCCATGTCCCAGATCATTGGTGACATTAATGCTGGTGTTTCAACAAGAAGCCAATTGTCCAATTTCTGTCTCTATGCTCTCTTCATCAGTCAGCAAGAGCCAAAGAACTATCATGTTGCATTAAGGGACAATGGATGGGTTGAAGCCATGCAGCTTGAGCTTCTTCAGTTTCAAAAGCAGCAAGTGTGGGAACTGGTTCCTCTACCCCAAGGTAAGTGTGCAATAGGCACTAAATGGGTGTTTAGGAATAAAACTGATGAAAAAGGCCAAATTGTCAAGAACAAGGCCAGACTGGTTGTACAGGGGTTTTCACAAGAAGAAGGTATTGATTATGATGAAACCTTTGCCCCTGTAGCCAGACTGGAGGCAATCAGATTGTTCTTAGCTTATGCTGCTTTCCATAACCTTAAAGTTTTTCAAATGGATGTCAAAAGTGCATTTTATATGGTAAAATAAAAGAAGAGGTTTATGTGTGTCAACCACCAGGTTTTGAAGATCATAAACATCCAGATTGGGTGTATAAGCTTGATAAGGCTCTTTATGGGTTAAAACAAGCTCCCAGAGCCTGGTATGAAACACTATCTAACTTTCTTCTTCAAAATAATTTCACTAGAGGCTCCATAGATAAAACTTTGTTCATTAAGAAAGTAGGCATGCATAAGCTCCTTGTTCAAATTTATGTAGATGATATTATTTTGCATCCTCTGATCCACAGTTGTGTGATGCCTTTACTAAATTGATGCAACAAAAGTTTGAAATGAGTGCCATGGGAGAATTACAGTTCTTTCTGGGTTTGCAAATCAAACAAATGGCTGATGGAACTTTTATTCATCAGTCAAAATACACAAAGGATTTGTTAACCAAGTTTGATTTACAAAACTGTAAGCCCTGTTCTACTCCCATGTGCAGCAACACACAACTGGATGCTGATCAGAAAGGTAAAGCAGTGATGATGAAACTCTTTACAGATGTATGATTGGTTCCTTGATGTACCTTACAGCTTCTAGACCAGACATTATGTTTGCAACTTGTGTCTGTGCTAGATTTCAAGCTGCACCTAAAGAATCCCATATGAATGCAGTCAAAAGGATCTTTAGATATTTGCAAGGAACTCAATTTCTAGGACTTTGGTATTCCACTGGGCACTCTTGCAAATTAGTTGCTTTCTCTGATAGTGACTATGCAGGGTGTAAGTTAACCAGAAAATCAACTTCTGGTGGATGCCAATTTCTAGGCAATGTTTAGTTTCTTGGCAGAGTAAGAAACAAACTTCAGTTGCTACATCCACAGCTGAAGCAGAGTACATTGCTGCTGCAAGCTGTACATCTCAGGTACTCTGGCTTCAAAATCAATTATTGGATTATGACATTACAGAGACTAAGACTCCTTTACTAATGGGTAGTGCTTCAGCTCTTTGTATTGTTAAGAATCCTGTCCAGCATTCTAGGACCAAACATATTGAGATCAGACATCAATTATCAGGGATTGTTATGAAAAAGGTCTGATTGATCCAAAGTTTGTGCCTAGTGCTGATGAGCTTGCAGATATATTTACTAAGCCTTTGGACAGTGCAACTTTCCAAAATCTTGTGCTCAGGCTTGGTATGCTGCAACTAGAATGATTTGACAACTACTGATGCTCTTAGTTAATAAGTACTGATGAGCATTAGTATAAAGCTGTCAAAAATAAGTGCTGATAAGTTATTTTATCTCAGCAGTTTTTATAACTACTGAAGACTAAATTACTTAAAAGTACTGAAGTACTTCATTTGTTGAAAAGTACTGATGTAGTTAAAACTACTGATGTCTTTTTAATAGATAAGTACTGATGACCAATGAAACATCTGAAAATCAGATGATCTGATGAGTAAGTGTTAAGGTCATTGAAACAACTGAACTTTGTGAATTGACGACAACAACTACTGTTTCATTTCAAAACAACTGAAGCCAAAACCAAGTCTTCAGTAGTTTACAACTACTGATGACTAACACCAAGTCTTCAGTTGTTTACAACATCTGAAAGTTAAAACCATGTCTTCAGTGTTTTCTAACAACTGATGACTCACACCAAAACTTTCAGTTGTTTTCTTTCAGCCGTTTCATAACCTATAAAATACCTAACCCTAACTTAATTTTCATAATCACTTTCCAAACGTTCATCTTCCATTAATGGCGACCATGCAAATCAAACCTCGACACAACTGTGTCGCTTACCTTACCAAATCAGCCTTTTGGACCAAGTTTGATGCTGCCATTGATCTGATGGTTGATTCCAATATCACACACAGCCTTCCTCTTGAATCCTACCATCTACCGATACCCTTCGCCAATTCTGGACAAACGTCACTGTTCATACTGCAGAGAATGATGACTCGATCACTCTCCAGTCGTTTGTCAACCAGAAGAAGGTGGTCATCACTTCTGAGATCATTCGCCAAACCCTAGACCTGAATGATGCCACCTATGTCACCAGATACCCCAAAGGCACCATTGATTTATCATTTGTTAACCATGGATATGAGGGTGACCTAAGTGCTACTACTATTATGAAGAAGCACTTCCATGATGCTGAGCGTCTCATTTTCCATATGATCAATGTCTGTCTTGCCCCCAAAACATCTTCATGGGATCAAATGTCATCCAGGTGGCAACAGGTATTGTATTCTATCCTTGAACGCCAAAGCTTAAATTTTCTGAAATAATATTTTTGGAATTAAAAGATCTGGCAATGAAACCTGTGGCTAATAGATGGATATTATATCCAAGGTTTCTTATGGCCATAATTATTAATCAATTAAAATCTGATGGCCTTGTTGGCCTTGGAGTCCCTGCTATGGTAGTTTTGCCAGAAGTATACTCCAGCACAACTCAAATCCACAACTCAAAGAGGCTGCCAAACTGCTAAAACCCAAGCAGAGGGAACCCACAGCCTCCACCTCCAGATCTAAAGTCCCCTCCAAACCAAAATCCAAGAAAACCAAAAAGGCTACTCAGGGAGTTGAGTCCCCTGATGATGCCCCTGCAGCACAAACGCAGGATGAAACTACTAGCCTTAATCCCCTTGTAGTTTCAAAGACTCTACCAGCTGAAACCGCTCAGGTATCCTCTCAACAGGATCCTGATGCAACCAACATTGGGGAAACCACATTACTGGAATCTCTCTCACTTGAGAAGATTGCCATTGAAGAGCACCATTCACCCCAGGTGCAATCCTTTTCACCTTTATCTCCCACTGAAACCACCCCTACAAGCCCAACTGCAGTCATTGCACAAGTGCTGACTCAACTACATTCCTCTACCCCTCCCCAGAAACCTATAACACTGGGAAAACCTCAACAGTGAGGGAGAGGATTATAATGTAGTTGACAACCCAAAACATAGGGATTACAAAGTTCAATCTCCCAGTGTAGAGGAGGAGATTAGAACATCTGGTGAGGCTACCTCTTCCCCTGTTTCAGCACATGAACAGGATGAAGGTGGTATCATCTCTAAGACCTCACCAAAGGCAACTGCCAATGAAGGACTTAATCCTGAGGCAGGAAGTCCCCAGTTCCAAGACAAAGGGGCACAGTGAATACTGATCTACACTCAGCACATGTCATCCTGATTTACTCAGGAGGTCAGCTGATTCAGCAAAAACTGATGATGACCTGGGCTTTTTCTTTGAAGTTCTAGCCCAAAACACCATTCTTGAGGCTGAGGTATGCAGACTACAAGAACTGCTTGCCAAATGTCTCAAGAATCAAGTCCATCTGCCCCAATTCACCCACAGATGGCAGCTTCTTTTGAAACTTCTCCCAAACACTGAGCCACTCTCAACAAATCAGCCACCAGCCTCTGTTTCAGGCACCATTTCTCAGGGACAGAACCCCTCTGAGCAAATGGTTGCTGCATTTAAATCTTCCTTACCTCTCATCACTCCAATCATCACTACTATTGTCCATCAAACCATTGATGAGAGGATTTCCTCAAATCTTCAAACCTTGTTGATGATGCTGTTTCCAAGAAACTTTCTGACATTCAAACCCCTGAACCCAATGCAACCAAAAAGGGGAGTCTAAGTCAGTGAAAGAAGATAAAAGAAAGAGAGTTGAAGAAGAAGAAGAAGCCAAAGAGAAGAAAGGAAAAGAGATAATCACTTACAAGAGAAAGAAAAGTGCTGAACAGACTGAGGATGAGAAGAAGTTGGAGGACTGATCAAAGAAGCTGATGAGCAAACAAAGCAGATCTATGGATAAGATCATTGATCAGCTCTTCAGACAAGGCTTTGACACTGCCAAACTTGATTCTGAGATCAGACGGCTAGAGATTCAAGAGATGAAAATAGATGGGCAGCTGCAATGAGAAAGAAAGGGAAAGGTGGAAGCTATGATCAGATTCTTGTCAAAACACTTGGGAAGACCGTCATTGAAGTAAAGTCATGGTCTAGAGACAGTATTTTGGAGATAACCACCAAAATCTGTTCTTCTGAAACCTTCAACAAAGGATTGATCATAGAAGCTCTGGATGAAGACTGGTGCTGGGAAAAGGTCTGACATGGCAAGTTATCCAAAGCCACCTCACAACCAAAATGATAGAGCAGCCTTTACAATCTCCCTTACCAAAACAACCCTCAAATAAACCTCACAAACCCCCAAAACAATCAATCTCACAACCCTCAAAACAACAACCTCACAACCCTCAAAACCAACTCCTTTACCCAAGAAACCACTCAATCTACCACCAGTGATGCACCTAAGAGAAAGAGAAGGGTGTTGAGGATGAAGAAGAAGAAGAAGAAGATGATGAGGAGGATAGTCTGCCAATCTCTGCTGTGATTAAAATGAAGAAGCCTGAGCCTAGGAGTCAACCAACAACAATCACTCCTGACACTCAAAGGCAAATGGTTAAATGAAGATTGAAGAAGAAGAACAGCAAAAACAACATGATGAGCAGCTGTTAAGGAGTTGATAAGGAATTCCTAAGTCTTCATCCATACAAGCTATGAAGAAACATGCTCAGAGGTTGTATGCTCTCAGATTTACATTTCAGTATCAGAAAGAGAGAGTAAGGATTTGGCCTGACCCCAGAGTTAGTGACAGATTCATAGAAAAAATGTTCCAAGTAGATACAATGGCCAAGTGAGAAAGATGTGGATGCTGTGATAATGCTGGCCATTGTAGGTCACCCTGGGAAATCCTTGATGATTTCAAGCGAGCTTACAAGACTAAGATGACTCCACAAACCTTTTGGAAAACAAAATGGTAAAGAAGGGGTTAATTTACAAGAAGCTTGAAGAAATTAGAAGAAATGAGCTCCAGTTGTTACTTGAAGGTACTCATCCTCCTGATGAGTTTGCATACAGAGAAATAACAACTGTGGAGCTGAAGAATGGAAAGATTGTTAGATACTTGTCTGAGTATTATGGGCCTGAGTTCTTCTTTGAGAGTGAAGCTGAAGAACTCACAATAGAAGATAAAGTTGTTCTTCTTGAGGCCTATGTCAGAGAGTCTTACAGACTCATCATTGGGAAGTAGGTTTAATGATTGGGGTGTAACAGCTCTGTGTCCAAATTCCCCAAGACAGAGTTCCCATTCATCTTTTGCCAATCAAAATTTTTGAAACCTCTTCCTGGCCTGAGCTTGACTTGGTGATTTCTGAGCTGATCAGAAAATATGTCTGCCAATAAGTGGGACTTCAATAAGCTTAAAGGTTTGGCTGCATTGGTTCAGGGGGAGTTTGTTGGACCAAAAGAAACCAATGAGCCGATCAAAAAAACCTTTAAGTCCCACAGACATCACAACAACTGAAGAGATCTACATCGCTGAAGACAAAGTCTGAAGACAAAGTCTGAAGACAAAGTCTGAAGACAAAGTCTGAAGACAAATCTGAAGACAAAGTCTGAAGATAAAAGTCTGAAGACAATAGGAAGACAAAGTCTGAAGACCAAGTTCTCAGAAGTTGTCTCAAACAGCTGAAGTGTTTCCTTTCAGTAGTTGTAATGTTTACTTTTCAGAATTTCCTTTCAGTAGTTTTATTATTGTAAAACGTCTGAAGTTCTTACACTTCAGAATGTTATAGTTTCAGTAGTTGTAATTCTTGGTTACACTTAGCTTTTTGTGAAGGTGTCCTCAGTTGTTGTGGACATCTTCAGTAGATTAGTTACTTCAGTAGTTTGTTAAATCAGTTAGATGTCACTATCAAGTGAATCAGCTGACGTCACATTCCTTTATAAAAGGAATGTTGACCTAATTGTTTTGTAACCGAAGCATTTGCGTGAATGAAAATCTTCCATTAACAGAAAATTTCTCTCTCTATAATCGTCATAGTGTGATTGCATATTCATACTTGTCTTGCTTAAATTTGATCTAATTTTGTTATATTCGCTGGTAATTCCAATCTAATTGATCAAACTAGATCCGATCCTATCAATACAGCTGGAAACCTAAGACTAAAGCATATACTACAATGATAAGTTAAGGTATCTTAGATGAAAGTATTACTAAGATATGGTAGTCATGCCAGTCCATGACTTACCTTTTGTTACCAACTAAAGGATGGCAACTGTACTAAACATAGAAAGGTAAAACAGTGGATTATAGTATGGTCAATCTACATGGCTTTGAGAAAACGCCATGCAGTATCTCAGAGATCTGCAGCGGAGTGTCAGGGGAGACTATACTTATGTCCACTAGATACTAGCAGTGTCTTCCGAAGGTAAGTTGGCTTCGGAATAGAAAATTTCTTCCGAAGCCACTTATACTTCGGAAAGAGGCTTCTATACTCCGAGCTGAGGACTTCTGTACTTCGAAAGTTGGACTTCAGATCTTTCATTCTTAAGTCTTGATCTTCGGAAGTAGGTTCTTTTGCTTTGGAAGTTGGAGTTTCCTTCGGAAGTACGTTTTACACATTTGTCTCGGTAAGAGCTCCTTTTCCATGGAGTTTCCACACTTAGCTTCGGAAGTCCTTTTTTGTACAAAAATCTTCTAAGTGAATTGTTTTGGTTGCACCAGCCTTTCTTGATCCAACTGATATGTTCCTTATTATGATGTATTTTATCTTTCTGTGGCTTTACGTGTCGTGTTAATGAATGAATGAAGTATTATGTAACGTAAAGTGAAAGATAACGAAGGAGGAACATGAAGTTAAGATTGCATGCATTAATGAATAATGAAATGAATGAAGGAAGGGCTTGCAAGCACATATATGAGGTGAGAGCAACTCTGTGTTGCAAGAGACTCGAATAGCATGCATCGTGATGTTGCCATGAGGTGAGCAACCTTGTTGTTTCAAGAGACTCGGATAGCGTGCTGTCGTTGAGATTGGCAATGAGGTGAACAACCCTATGGTTGCAACAGACTTGGATATGTGTGCAATCGTTGAGATTGCTATTGAGGTGAGCGACTCTGTCGTCGCAACAGACTCGGAAGAACTAACGTATGAAATGAACGAAAGTAAATGAATGTAATGAAAGATAATAACGATATTATCTGTGTATACGTATGATGAATGATCACATGAGAAAAGGAATAGTTTTTTAATGAAGTAAAGTATGTTTTATTATAAAACTAGAACTCACTCAGCAACGCTGACTTTTTATATGTTTTCCCAGTTGGCAGGTAATGATTGCTGAGTATGGCACCGCGAGGCTACTCGGCTCTTTAGGATGGCATCCTTTTATAATGCTTTTGTGATGTATGCCAAACATGTATTTTGTAATCGGATAATGATTATTATTTGGCGAAAGTGTTTATATGAAATGAGATGTCATTTTTGAATGTTTCCGCTGCAATATTTTCCTAAGACAAATGTAATTATATGTTTTATGTGCGATGAATGACCAACTATAGGCGTTCTGAGAACGGGGCCTTACAGATTACCAGCTGGAACATACTACTAGATACAATTACCACATTGTTAGAAGTTAAGGTATCTAAGAAAAATATTGTCCTAGACTAGGTATTCATGACAGTCCATGACTTGGAAGAATCAACTTCTTCTGATACTTCTGAGTCTTCAATACTTTATACTTCGAAAGTCTTGTCTTGAATCTTCTAAGTGTTTTACTTCAGAAGAGGAATTACTTAGTCTCGGAAGAGTGAGTTCCTCTTTGGAAGTTCTTCTTGCTTAATCTTCAGAAGTTTTTCAACATAGCTTCGGAAGTGTAGATTTGTCTTCGAAAGCCTCTCTTTAGTTGCACCAATATTCTTCTAAGTGTTGTTTTAGTTGCACCAGCCTTATCTGACCCAACAACCTAAATGACCAATTGTTTAGTAGCTTTCTCATGTTCTTCAAGTAATTGAACAACTATTTGATGGTGATTCTTCTTCTTCTTCTTCTATGACAGGTTGTTTACCTTTTTCTTTCTCAATCAATTTCTTTTTTTTGAATGAGTCATAAGCCTAGAAGTATTTGATGCTTTAGAAGGTCCAACATCAAGTTCAATTGTCTTTTCTTGTTCTTTTTTCTCTCTACTCCTCAGCCAGTTTCAATATCATTTCCTTTTGTTCCTCCATTAACACACTAGAAAGAACCATTTGCATTTTAACCTCTTTCTAAAAAAATTATAGGGCTTAATATAATATGTTTGGTTCTTGAATACTGGATACTCTAAAGATCTCCAAGATGTCTTCATTAATAATGTATTCAATAGAAGAATAAGCATCCAATTCTTCAATAAAAAGGGTCATAGCCATATATTCATCATGTTTTTCTTCAACTAGACCAGTGTAAGGAATTATTGCTAAGTTCATAGCATCAGTTATCTTTTCAGATGCACTTAGTTCTTCTTTTACATCCAACTTCTTTTGTCTTTTGGGTGATCTATGATCATCACCACTATCATCATCATCATCATCATCATCATCATCATCATCACTATCAAACAAATCATCTTTGCCTTTGTCTTTACCTTCATCATCTTTTTCATTGTCATCTATTTTTCTCTTTTTATCAATTTCTTCATCAATCCTTATAGATAAATCTTTAACAATATGTTCAAGCTCATCAATTCTTTTATATTGAATCTCTATTTTTCTGTCTTGACCTTCCATCAAAATGGATTGAATGCTAGCATATTCAATATGACCACTCAATTCTTCTTTGAGATTCTTCATTTTGTCTTCCAATGTGTGAATCACTTTACTTGCTTCTTGATCTCCTTTGACTTTCTTTCAACTCATTGTCTATTCTTTCAATATTCTTCTCCTTTCTGATCATTTCGACTTGAAGCTCAAAGATCTACTCATCTCTAATGGAATTAATAGATGTGGCAATATGATTTGAGGATCCACAAAAGCTTCAGACTCTTCAATTGGTTAGTACTTTGATGTTTCTTGCCAATAGGAATGTCTTCTTGAACTTTTAATTCCTTATCAGCCAATGATGATTCAGATTCTTTTGATAAACTACTAGATTTACTAGATCTCTCTAGTTGTGCAGAAGGTCGAGACATATGAAATGAAACACCATGAGCTAAAGGATATGCAATATGAACATTACCACCTTGTTTACATGATCGTGACACTGCATGCTCAAGAGCCTCTTTAGCGAGCACTTATTTGTTAATAATAGGCATGTTTAGTTCAATCTCTTGTTGAATATCATAATAACTTATTCTTCATGTTTAGCTTCATCACATGCATTAATATTTTCCTCATCACCTTGATCATCTCCAATCTATTGTAAGATCCAAGACAGTAAACCAAAGTAGTGCCACTATAAAAGTGCATTGTGCAGGACCGTTTAGGAGGGTTGGTCACTTACAAACCAAACACACAATGAGGAGAGTGATATTAGAACACTTAATAGGTCAAATGGAGAACTGATAACCTACAAGAATGATACTAAGAAGACAAGTAAATATGAGACAGAACCAAGAACAAACAACACAGATAAATGGTTTTCAAGAATGCTGTATTTTGCTCTCAAGTTCTTTTACAACATCCTACAACCGTCCATGCTTTGAAGGCCAGCTAGAAACATTTGACTAGACAACAAAATCAAATGTAAAGTCAAAAGGTAGATTGCCTTTTGACTAGTGACTATGACATGCCACAGCTCACATCCTAATATATTACAAAATGGATAAAAGTACATAAAGTAAAAAGCACAGACTCAAGACCTCAATGTACAGTTACCAAAATCATGGACCTTTTCACCAACTTGTGAAAGTTGGTGAGTCAACATAGTTGCAGCGGAAAGTGGTCCAGCTTTATACAGATAAAGCATGTATTCAAAGGTCTTCAGAAGACAATCTATCTTCACTTCTTGGCTTTGGAAGACTTTGTCTCTGAAGCTTCGAAATACTTCACTTTAAGCTTCGGAAGATGTTAGTCTTGGCTTCAGAAGCATCTCTACTTTTGTATTTCAGTGCATGCATGCAGGAAGACTTTGGATGTTTTAGGTACATCAGCCTTTACATAAACCTTACCAACCCCCCCCTAGGCTGATGCTACCAAAACATTAAAGATCTTAGATGTTGACAGTCCTTATTATGATGATGACCATGCCTTTCTACATCAGATAGTCAGGATCACTCAGACTCTTATAGTATCTTCTCATCTCAAAGAGATCATGCAGAGGCAGATTGAACATGTCTTGCCATGTGTAGACATCCTCAATACCTTGATATTTGATTACATGCCATCTTTCCGAATTAGTGGAGTAAGTCCAGGACAAGATGGGTCTTCCAGATGTAAGAGGAGCTGCTTGAATAGGAGTTGTTTGAGCATCCTCTTGTTGCACTTCCTCAGGATGTTCTGACTCATCCTGAGGTCCGGAGGAGGATGCCCCTGTCTTCTTCTTCTTCTTAGACTTGGGCTTGGAGGCCATCCTTTTCCTCCTCTTAGAACTCTTTAACTAAGAAGACTAGTCAGTAGCACCTTGTTGTTTAGTCTTGTCTATCTCAGCTAGGTCAACCTCCCTTACAGATTCAAAAGGAGAGAGAGTTTGACCCTGGTGTGGATCAGAAGATGAAGCTTGCTGATATTCAACAAAAGGTCTAGGTTGTGTTGTCTCAAATGGTTCAACCTTAACCTCCACTCTTGAGGTGCTTGACTTGGTGGGGAGTGTAAATCAATGAGCTCTCCTCTTTAATTCTTCTGCTTGATCACCCTTATGTGCTCATGCATGGTAGATAGAGACATAGGGCCAAGTCTCATTCCGGAGAATCCATACAGCTTTAAGAAGCTCATCATCCTCTGCCTATCAGCAGACTTCTTTTGACTTTTCTAGATGATGGCTCTTGCTTTGGCTGCTTCTTCCCTCATCTTTCTCTTTGTAGCCTTTTGTTCTTTGAGTACTTGAAGTTCAAGCTGTTTGAGATACTCAAACTCAATGTACTAAAAGGACAGTGGAAGAAGTATAACTGCATGGTAGAGACCTGTGGCACTCAGGTAGTTGATCATATTTTGCCTCTCAATTTCTTTATCTTCCTGAGGTTCTTGTGTAGCCACAGTCTCTTGCACAGGGCTTTCCTGAACTGGAGAGAGAGTAGGAACATGTTTGTAGAATCTTTTCAGTCTCTTTTCTTCCTTGATCTGAAGGAGCAATCTTGCATCCTCTGCTTCCTTCTTCTCTCTAGACATTTCCATGTCTGCCAGTTCATTGAGTTCCTCTAAAGGGAGGGAGATGATTTGATCAATGTCATAGCTCCTAGTCTGTAAGTAAGTAATCTTGACTACCATTAACTCATCATCTTGAGTATCTGGTCTGGGGGCAACCTTGATTGCAGCTTGCATGAATCCTGAAGACCCAATGGAACTATCTCTCTTTAGCTTTCTCTTCTTCTCTCGCTCCTCCTCGTCAATCTCCTCAGGGGTCATTTTCCTTTTCCCTTTGTCACTGACAGACCTTTGTGACTCAAGGTGGAGAGAGCTTTGCCTTTCATTGCCTGGAGTAGCATCCATGCTCTGGCCAGTGAGAGGCTATGATACACCTTCACCAGCAGGAGTGTCACTGAAGGAATGAATTGCTGAAGTGGTTGTAGGTGTGACAGGACTCTCAGGCTCTATCACTGGGCCTTCAGTTAAGGTTTTCTCTTTGAAGCTAATCTCAGGGTCTGCCTCAACATCCAGTTGACCAATGACATTACCTGATTGCCTTTGTCTCCTTCTTAGGCTGAACACTTAAGTAATTCTGTCTTGAATCCTTTGAGCCAGCCTGCTAGCTTGCCTAGATTGGCTTGGGTTGACAAGTGGCATGTTGATCGGGTCAAGACCTTCATAGTAGTACAAGGTCTGAAAATTGAAGACCTCTTGCTGCCCTTAAACTCTTAGAAGAATAAGGGCTCCTCTGTCAGCATCATACCTCCACCCAATTATGTAATTTGAAGTTCCTTGGGGGTGGGTATGACATAGCCCTTGGAATACCTTCCTCAAAGAAACTCTGAATGAGAGAATCTACAGAGTCCACATCAATGTGAACTTGAGGAAGTTGCTGAGTAGGGACAATTGCAAGTGAGGATGGTGAATCCTCAATGTCCATACTCTGTGAAGAACTCCCAGGTTCTGTGATTGTTATGAATTTCTCCCCCTTTTTGGTAGCATCACCCACTTGCATAGATGAGCCAGGAGTTAGGTCAATCACATCCACAGGTTCTTGTGTTCCTGGATGAGCTCTCCTCAAAGGTCTCCCAGCTAGTTCCTCCTTGAGATAAGAAACATCAAGTTGCTGATCAATGACCGTGTTATGTAAGGTAGTCACCTGAGATTCCAAGTTACTAACCTTAGAGACTAGGTAGGTGCATGTTTGAGACAGTTTTTACACCTTTAGTCTCAAATTCCCCTCATCTTCATCAGAAAAATAATTAGGGGATGAAAGAATTGGACCAAAGTCCTCACTCTCATCACTAGCATCAAGTTTTTGGCTGCTGGTTTTCCTACGCTTACTGACAACTTCAAGAGAAGTGTCAATGGGCTGAGTTGCCATGGTTGAGGTCTGAATGATGTAATCACTTGTAGAAGTGAAAGCCTCTTCCATATGGATCTCCTGAACATGTTCAGGGATATCCAACTCAGTAGTAGGTGGATGATATGGGCTAGACAAGGGAGTGGCAGGAGCACTCATCTCTCTTTGAGTAGGGGAAGAGTATAGAGACTTATGGTACTCACTGAATCCCATGTCTTCATCATCATAGAATTCAAGGTTAGGGATAGGTTGGTTGAGATCTAGAGGTTGTGGAGGGTAACTTTCCCCTAAAGGTTGTTCACTTGAGTCTGGAGACTCAGAGTAAACGCTTAAGGCTGATGGGCTAATGAGCTCATTAGGGTGAGCATTAGGAACCTCAGCACTAATTCTAGATGAGATGGGAGTGGTTTGCTCCTCAGGAGAAATGGGAGCTCCAGTGGCCACTTCCTCTTGTATGGGTGATGATATGGGGGCCTGCACAAGCTGAATAGCTAGTGCAGGGGTTCGTGTGGATTTTTTTTTGTAGGTGAGGAGTGATTTAGGCTATTTTGGTGGTTGAGAGGTAGAAGGTGTGGGTTCAACACTAGCTTGTGTTGCTAGGTTGTCACCTTGAGCAATGAGCTCTAACATGTTGGGGACAATGGTTGTTTCTACCATAGAGAAGCCAACAGTTGGCTTCTTTAAGATTTTAAAGATGTCGGGCTTCATCTGTCCCAATTTAAGAATATTACCTGTTTCCCTCAACTGTGAGCCCAGTTCACAGTTAAAAATGTATTGAACATATCTAAGAAACATGTAATACTCTAAGGAGTCTAAGTTTGCTAGTAAATTTGTATAGACAAATTGAGAGTACCTAATCTTGACCCCTTGAACCATTCCATACACTATGAAAGAATGATCCTCAGGAATCTGGTCCCACCTCCCATGCTTGTTGGACAAGCTGTGAATGACCACATGTAGTAAGTACTTCCACTGGGATGAGGCCTTCCCTTTCTTGAAGGTCTTTACAGAGAAATCTCCTTCATAGCCCATCTGCTGAAAGGAGTGGTTG
Source organism: Flaveria ramosissima (assembly GCA_025215565.1). Lineage (NCBI taxonomy): Eukaryota > Viridiplantae > Streptophyta > Magnoliopsida > Asterales > Asteraceae > Flaveria > Flaveria ramosissima. The sequence continues at coordinate 41,736,758 of CM046039.1, forward strand.
ACAACTTCCTTTGTGAAGGACAATTCACCTTCCTCATCATCCAACTGAAGATGATTGTTGATGATGGCTGGAGTGATGAAGATTGTCCTGCCCTGCACTTTAGCAGACAGTGCCTTCTCCCCATCTATGATAACCTCATGACAGGTCTTCCAAAACTCAAGCAAATGGTCCTCATAGAGAGTAGGATCGATATTTAGGGAGGTGAAATAGTTTGACAGAGCCAGAAAACGGCAAACCTCTGAGAAAATAGGATCTTTCTCAGAGTTCAACAGAGCAACCTGATTGTGTTGCATGTGAGTTGCATGGAGAAATCAGGATTGATATTTAGGGAGGTGAAATAGATTGCCTATTCAACAGAGTTCAACAGGATCGATATTTAGGGAGGTGAAATAGTTTGACAGAGCGAGAAAACAGCAAACCTTTGAGAAACTAGGATCTTTCTCAAAGTTCAACAGAGCAACCTGATTGTGTTGCCTGTGAGTTGCATGGAGAAAGAGGGTCGTTTCTACAGTTTAGGTTGGCCATTTGAGAAAGCTTAAGGGTGAAGGAAATGAAGAATAAAGACGGTTTATGGGTGAATTTAGGTTTTGCAAAGGTACAGAGGAAGAAGATAGTGAAAGAGGGGGAACCATTGGTCTATATATGAAATGGATCTCAGACAAAGATAATGAAAGAGGATAAACTTTGAAATCCGGATGTCGGTCCCACCTCTGAAAAAGCAGTTTTCTGTTGCCCAAAAGTTAGTTTTCTTGGAAGTCTAAAATCTTCCGAAGGTAATTTCACTTTGGAAGTTATGATGAAAAGCTTTTGAAGCCAAATTAGCTTCGGAAGATATTCCAAAGAGTTTAGAAAATTTTGCTTCGAAAGAATTAACACTTAAAGGTTTTAATAAAAACTTCCGAGAGTTAATTGCTTTCGGAAGAAAGTTGTTCTTTAAAAACATACAAGTATTTAAGAGTAAGTAAAGCTTCGGAAGATATTTTGGAAATTTCTTCTGAAGGTACATTTTCTTAAGTAGTTGTTTGTTTCGAAGAATTAAACTTCTTCCGAAGGTTAATGCAAATCTTCCAAAGGATAAAAGATCAAAATTTTTCAAAAGTCTAAGGAATGTCTTCTAAAAAGATTTTTCTTTTCAGAGTAAAACAAAGGCTTATATAAGTGATAAAATAGACAACTTAGGACACACAAATTTTAGAAATAATATGATTAACTTTTAAGAAAAGCTACTCAAAGTTAATCATCCCAATAGCTGAAACAAGATACTTAAATCTCTGTTGATCAAAAGCTTTGGTAAACAGATCAGCATATTGTTCATTTGTGTTAACTTTGACTAGTTTGATTAATCACTTCTCAAAGTTATCTTTAATCAAATGATACCTGATATTGATGTGTTTTGTCTTTGAATGTTGCACGGGATTTTCTGTGATAGAGATAGCATTGTTGTTGTCTATGTGGATAGGAGTCCATAATCTAGCATCTGATTCTAATTCCAAAGCACTTGATGCAGTTGATGCAGAGACACATGATTGCTTCTTGCATTGCCATGAGACTACCCTTCCACTAAGGAACTGACATCCCCTCATGTAGACTTTGAATTCATGTTGCAGCCACCATAGTCACTATCTGCATATGCATACAGATTGAAGTTAGAATTTTTCGGATACCAAAGGCCAAGTGTTGAGGCACCTTTGAGGTATCTTAAAATTCTTTTGACAGTGATTAGGTGTGATATCTTGCACAAATACATGTAGCAAACATGATATTAGACCTGCTAGCTATGAGGTATATAAGAGACCCAATCATAGCCCTGTAAAGATGTTCATCTACACACTCCCCCTCAAGATTAGGACCAAGGGAGTGGTTTCTTGCTATGGGTGTCTTAGCAACCTTACAATCAGTCATGTTGAATCTTTTAAGTATGTCCTGAATATACTTTGACTGACTTATGAAGATGCCATCTTCAACTTGCTTCACTTGAATTTCTTGAAAGAAATTGAGTTCCCCCATGGCACTCATTTCAAATCTATCCTTCATCAGCTTCTCAAAGTCTTTGCAAGCTTTGGATTAGTTGATCCAAAGATGATGTCATCTACATATACTTGAACTAGCATTAAGTCATTCGATGTTCCTTTGATGAAGAGAGTTCCATCTATAGTACCTATTTTGTAACCATGCTAACAGAGATACTAAGATAGAGTCTCATACACTTCCTTGGTGCTTGGCGAGGCCCATAAAGAGCTTTATCAAGCTTGCAGACATAATCAGGATGATCAGGATCTGCAATCCCAGGTGGTTGTTTGACATACACCTCTTCATCAACCACTCCATAAAGAAAAGCACACTTGACATCAAGTTGGTAGACCTTGAAATTCTTGGATGCAGCAAAAGCTAAGAATATCCTAACAGCTTCAAGTCTTGCAACAGGAGCAAAGACATCTGTGTAGTCAATTCCTTCTTCTTGTGTGTATCCTTGAACAACTAGTCTTCTTTTGTTTTTGAAGGCAAGTCCTCTATCATCCTTTTTATTCCTAAAAACCCATTTGGTTCCTATAGTAGTCTTTCCTTGAGGAAGAGGACATGGGTTCCAAACCTTTTGCCTTTTGAATTGAAGCAGCTCCTCCTGTATAGCTTCAACCCAACTTCCATCCTTCAAAGCCTCGTCAATCTTCTTAGGCTCTATCTGGGATAAGAAACAAGAGTGAAGACAAACATTTGCATCATGGGTCTGTCCTCTTGTTTTACCCTTGAATCAACATCTCCAATGATGTTTGTGGTAGGATGAGACTAGTGAATCCTAGCTTTTTGGATCATAGCCAGTTGCCTAGAGAGATCTAAATTAGAAAAATTTAGATCTGGCATTGAGGTTTCTCCCACCACATCAGAACACTTATCAAATGAAACTTGATCTAATGAGTGTTTGACATCATTGATGTTGTCTTTAATGGGATGATTATCAGCATCTAGAAATTCTTGATTGTAACATCCACCATTTTTCAAGTTATAAACCCAAACCCAATTTTTTTTAGTTCTAATATTAAACTATTATAATAATTTTAATGTATCAAATGCATTAAATGTACAATTTATATTGTGAATTATTCATTTATTAATCATCTAAATAACTTGTAATAATTTATGGATTATAAATAATTCTTTATAAAGTTATAAAGTTTTATTATACATTTAACTAAATGGAAAAGACTTATTAAAATTTATGAAGTTATAAAATGGATTTTACTAAACTTATAAAGTTTTATTAGTAATAATAAATTTTAATTATTGAAAATAAATAATTAAATTATAAAGTTACAAGTTTTATAAAAGTTATAAAGATTAATATATAAATTGATTTATTATTAAAATTGGTTTTATTAAGACTAGGGCTTAATTTGTAATTTTTAATACTTGAAATAAAAACTTTATTACATAAAAAAATAAGCCCTTAAAACTACAGGGACTACTGCAAATTTGGAAATCTTTGAAAACAAAACCCAACCCATCCCGTCGCCCTCCTCTGTCCGGCCACCTTCTCCGGCGGAGCTCCGGCGAGCCACACACACACAAAACGCTTCATTAAGACACAATTAAACTATATTAAACTGCTTGTGAATCGATTCGAACCTAAAGCGTCATTTCTGTTGAGTTATTCGATGGTTATGGGGTGATTATTGAAACCAAAACATTACATTCAAAACCGAAATTGTTCACCTCGGTCTTTAACACCATTAAACAAATTAATTGATCAAAAACGCCCCTTTGAGAGTTTTGAACTTGAGTATATCAACCATTTGTGTTAACATCAAGTAATTATAGTCAAACGATACACGAAAAACCCGAAATCAAAACCGAACTCGTTTAAGTGGAACCATATCGAATTGAAGCTAATTAACAAGGGGGAAATGTTCCACTCGATCTCTTTCAACTTTCAGTACCTTCAATTTCTCGAAAATCCACTC